>JAJHSJ010000001.1:120761205-121424540 GCA_021015155.1 Magnolia officinalis
CAATGCAACTCATGCAAGTGGTGACACAAACTCCATGGTCGATATGGTCAATGAGCGAGTCATGCCAAAAGAAGAAAAGCCAAGTATAGCAATACAATATAAAAATGATGACACTTCGGCATCGATGTGGTTAATTCATGTGAACAATGACTATGTTTCATTTATTTAGTGTTGGAAAAAACAAGGAAGATTACAAAATCTATAAAAAGGACTAAAAAAAATAAATTACACAGGGATTGGGAAAACAAGGACAATAATGAAATCAAGAAAAATGAAGAGGATGGCAATAGGATTCAAGTATGCACTTGGCACAGTTCACCAAGCCAGTCAAATGGCATGTACTTTGGCTTTGTCTAACTTGCACATTTTTCATTGATCTATTTCTAACAAAGGCACTGAATGTTACTTTAACATAAAAAGAGGAGAGAGAGAGAGAGCAGCTTATTCACCTACGTGTTTCGAGGTCCATCATTTCTGTATGTTGTTTATAAAATCATGCTGGATCTTATGATCCGCGGTCCAGATGGGAGGGAGGGATTCAACCACCTAGTCTTTTGCACAGGAGAGTAGACCAGGAACAACTCCTGGATAAACTAAATGACTTCTCAAAGCATGCAAAGCTCAGCCAAGATGCTTCCGGGTTTCTAAATGGTACAGATATTCAAACTAGGCATTCAAATATGATTGAAACACCCAATCCACCACAGCAGTTTTGTTTGTGGTGCCTCCAAGCTCCACCTCATTTGGAACATTGATTGGTTATCTTCTAAAGAAAATACAAATACAAGAACAGCAATGCATTATTGCCAGAATGGTAATATCAACTGGAAGTCTCCTCATATATCAGCAATAAATTACCGACAAATAAAATATCATCCATACAGGCCTGCAGCTAATTTAATATCTATCATCATCTACTCATTATCCCAGTTAATTGGGGTCGGCTATAAAGATAATATTTATGAATAAAGAAATTTGATAGAGTGGAATAGGTGGAAAAGGATTCATGTAGTGATAAAGATAATATCTATGAAAAAAAATTAAATTTGATGGTGCAATAGGTGGAAAATGATTCATGTAGCCGACCCCAATTAGTTGGGACAAGGCTTAGATGATGATGACGATGATGATGAAAAAAGAAATTCGAGGTGGGGAAAAAAAGAACTATTGCAGCCTGAGATTACACAATCCATCATGAGTTTCAAGTGTGGTGGAGCAATGAAATTGTGCAAGCACAAAAGCCAAAGAGGCCATCAAAAAGGGCCATTCAATCATTTTGCAAAAAATCAAAAGAATTTTCAATGATATGAAGTAGGCCATTTTCACAAGTTATTGTCAACAAAATCTTGTATGCAACAAAGGAACATATATTTCGTAGACAAATGGAAGATGGAACAGGTTCACTTACTGGAAAAGCAGCTCGCAGTCTACCATATTATCAGGACCAGGTCGATGTGCCTTTCCGTTTGAGCGGAACTGTCGGAAAGTTCTGGGATTCAGACCACAAACATGGGGAACGGCATCGACCAGCTTTCTCTGCAGTGTCTGAAGTCGGCGGAATGTGAGCTCATCAAGAGGTGCAATGCAGCCAATGCTCCCATCCAAAGTACCAAATAAAAGGGCAAACCGGTTGGTTTTGTCAGAGCCTGGAGCTGAGCTGGTTCGATCAGAGCTAGTAGGGAGCATCTGTAAGCGAAAGAACTTTGTCACATGGGCACCCACATGAAACTCGGCTCTAGATAGAAGTTTCTGCCCTTTCCAACTCTCCAACATCTTTGGTGCATAATAGAATATCTGCACAGCACATACAATTGTAACCTAGTTTTTAGTATCAAACAAAGCCAAGATTTTCTTCCCAAAGAACATGTTTCTTGAGCAGATGATAGCCTCTTCATCTTTTTGAGGACTTTCAGAGAAGAAGCTTCTTTGCTTCAAAGAATTTACCATTTACGAGAAACAAGGACACCACATCTCTCATAAGGAATATGAATTGCTTGCAAGAACTTGTCCTTCATTTCTAACAAGAACAACAGTATTCTTAACCACAGAATATTCACAAAACCCAAGCTCATCAAAAGGATAAGGCCATGTTCAGATACCTGTGGTTTCATGGATGGGACAGTTGGCAGCTGCCTAGTCTGCAGGTTGGATAACAGTAAGCAGATATCCCTTTGCAAATTGGGGTAGGAAAAGCAGGTGAAACAAACCTGAGGTCCAAGCAATCCATGTTTTCGTGGATGGAATATACATTCCTCCCATAATTTGTGAATGCATGAATTATCAGATCCCACAATCCACATAATAGCAGATGTCCAAACTGGCACTACGGTGTATGCTTGTGAGGGAGGTTAACTTGGGATGATCATTGAAGTTATGCTGTCTCAGTTACAGTTTATATAGTCCCCTCAATTAGCTCATCCTTACAACATGGGCTTTCTTCAGCTTCAGCAGTTATTTTTTTTATTTATGGAAAAATAAGCTGATTCCCTGTAACTTTCAAACAACTGTCAGCTTCTATACTAGACGCTCCCAAGGTTACCTCACATGCTATTTGCAGAACATAACAATACTGACAAGAAAAAAAGTGATTTGATTAACAAGCAGATCTCTGCAAAAAGTTGCATTTGATCAATAAAAGATCCAGATGATGAAAAAGGAACTCACCTGAATGTTCTTCTGATCATCTGAGACTACGAGACTCAGGGTAGTCCCATCAATTAAAAATTCTGTGGCATAACAATCAAGTGAGCCAAAGTCTTTTGCCAGCAAGCTCAACTGAGCACCTTGTTCTTTCCAACTGAGGAAGTATATGCTTTTGTGAATGTCACCCAGTAGGATAAAATTCTTGACCTGAAAGCATATTATGTTTAGCATATTTAGACATTGCCAATGAAGTACCAAGATGCTTCTGTAACATAGAATACACATAACACAATACATAAAGTTATTCAAAGATTAAAACACAAATTAATAAATAAGAAGAAGCATATTCCCTGGGAAAATTGGTGATGAGTTGGTCAAGACTGATCGTCAAGCGGGGATGGTCATGAGTTGAAGTTGGTGCAGTCAGTGAGTTTGACTCACACTAACATGAAACCAAGGGAAAAATGAGCCTTGCTCAGCCTTTGTGGCATAGAAAACATCAACTCACTGGGAATATGGTTGAGAAGCCATACATAACTGAGAAATACTAACAATTTATGGAAAATGGAACTTAAATCACCCTTTGGTTGTTAAAGGATGACAAGTCACACAAATTTAAAGAAACAAAAGCTGAGACTTGACTGGAAAATGAGCAGCAAGAAGAATATTAGTTGCATTCGCCCACTCAATTACATTCATTCTTGCCCTATTAAAAACTTAAAGGAAGCTGCCCCTTCGATTTCAAAAGCAACGAGTATTTCTCTCCAACCAAATGCTCTAAAGGCCTGCTAATAAGCATAAATGCCAAATTTGTTTCCCAATCTTACTCTTCCCTTCTCCATGCCAACCTAAGAAAAACTGATCAATCGATCTTGGAGTAATCCATGAAACTCCAAATAGATTGAAGAAGCCTGGCCACATCTTTAATGCAAAGAGGCAGTGAATGAAAAGATAATATGTTCAAAAAAAAAAGAGAGTGAAGAATGAAAAGATAATCAGCCGACTCCTCATCACTTAAACATAGAAGGCACACATTAGGCATTATCATACCGCGCTTTCACATATTGTCAACCGTAGGAACCTTTCTCCTACCCACCACCCATGCAAACGCGGACACCTTGGAAGGAGCACCATTTCACCAAAAAAATGTTGCATGACATTTTCCTTACAACTTTAGCAATTCTTCCACCTCTTCATCGATCAAATTTCTTCTGCAAGGAGGACCCCAAATAACTTCCTCACCAAGAATAGAATAACACCTATCAACCGAAATATTTGGATCTCAAGCAATACGAGCTAAGTGAGGAAATAGTATACTCAATTTTTTATTCCCCCGCCCACATGTCTTCCCAAAATCGCATCTTCTTCCCATATCCTAATGAGAATCCCACACATTCGAAGACATTGTCCTTTAATAGATTCACCGACCTCCATAATGATGAGGCCCTATACAAAGAAGACATTGTCCTTTAATAGATTCACCGATCTCCATAATGATGAGATGACATTGTCCTTTAATAGATTCTAATGCAGGGGCATTTTCACATCGAGCTCAAGTGGAGTAGCCCATGGGATGCGGGGACACACTCGGGGTGTGTGACCCATGTGATTTGGGGCCCACGGAGGAGATCTCGTATTTGAGACTCCTCACCGGGGGTGATTAATGCGCATTTCATACCGGGCTCGAGTGAGGTAGCCCGTGGGATACGGGGACACGCTCGGGGTGGGTGGCCCATGTGATTTGGGGCCCACGAAGGGTCGACCGAGGTCTTAACCCATGCGATGTGGGGGCCTGGGCTATGAGATAAAGGGATTAATTCGCCATACTCTAACAGTTCAAGCTTTTAGAGCAAGTTGTTAATTGTCCTGCATCAAAGCGGGAGGTCTCGTGTTCGAGACTCCTCACCGGGGGTGATTAATGCAGGGGCATTTTCACAGGGGACAACTCGGGGTGGGTGACCCATATGATTTAGGGCCCATGGGGGAGATCTCGTGTTCGAGGCTCCTCACCGGGGGTGATTAATGCGTATTTCACATCGGGCTCGAGTGGGGTAGCCCGTGGGATGCGGGGACACACTTGGGGTGGGCAGCCCATGTGATTTGGGGTCCACGAAGGGGATTCGGCCGAAGTCCTAACCCATGCGATGTGGGGCCTGGGCTATGAGATAAAAGGATTAATTCGCCATACTCTAACAGTTCGAGCTTTTAAAGCAAGTGGTTAATTGTTCTGCATCAAATTCAACACCATATTTTCTTCACCAAACTTTTGATCCGTGATTTCTCCTCTTTTTTTTTTTTCTTTTTTTTTTTGCATTTTCACTGTACTTGCGTCATTTTTCTCCTTCTCGATTTTCTCCAAAAATTAGGGATTTTATTCTAAAAAACTTGAGAGGGATTGAAATCCACTCCCCAAAATATATATATATATATATATATATATATATATAATATATATATATATATATATATATAATAAAATAAAATAAAATAAAATAGAATCGAATTCCTTTAAAATAAAACAAATATGATTTTCACAATTCCGGCCCATCGACTGTTCAATCTTCGATTTCAACCCCAAATCTGGGTTTTAATCTATAGAGATTCAAAAGGAGTTGCCAATTTCCACATCGAAACTAAAATCTGAAAATAAATAAATAAATAAATAAAATTCCTCATCTCTTTTTAAAAATAAATTTCTCTATTTTAATTTTTTTTTAATAATAAAAATAAAAAATAAAAAATTTTACGCACTTACCTGTTGTCAATTTCCAGAAACCGATAAATTTCGGCGAAATTTTTGTTGATATTATTGACATCTAATAATTATACAAAGAGGTTGTGGGTGAGATATGATTGATACATGAAATATTGATATCGACAATATTGTAGGTGAGATATAAGAGAAATTTGGAATTCTTGACATATATTGGGGTATCGGTATCACCAACACGACAATACTAATAATATCCACGATATTATCGACAATATCACCAAAACTTAGAATAGTGCCTACATTTGAACTAGAGGCTCTACCATCCTTATTGCATGAGTTTACTGATTTAGTGTTGGGATTAGCTAGTCAGTTGCCACCAATGAGATACATATAACAACATAGATTTGGTACTCGACACTAGTTTACTGAACTTGCCATGCTACCATCATCATAGCCTTATCCCAACTAATTGGGGTTGGTTATATGAATCCTTTTACGCCATTCCACTCTATCAAGTGCCATAACTTCAGTTAGAACATAGGTCTTCAAGTCTTTTCTTACTACCTCCACCCAAGTTCTCTTGGATCTTAACATTACCGTTTTAAAGCCTTCACTTTACCAACTCACTCCTAATCAGCACAGTTCTTGGTCTCCATTGCACATGACCAAACCATCTAAGTCTACTTGCCCTCATCTTATTACCTATTGGTGCTACTCCTAAATTCCCTTGAATGCATGCATCCCTATTCTTGTCCTTACTTGTCTTGCAACTCATTCATCTCAACAACCTCATTTTAGTCATACTCATCCTATGAACATGTTCCTTAACTACTCAACATTCTTTTCTCTAAAGCATGGATGGTCTTATGAGCATCCCATAAAATTTCCCTTTCATTTTGAGTGGTAAACGATGATCAAATAAAACTCCAAAGGCACATCTCTGTTTCTTCCATCCCGCTTGGAATTTATGGGCAGCATTCTTCTCAATCTCTTTACCCTCATGAATTATCGACCCAAGATATTGAAAGTTGTCATTTGGGAAGCTTCTTGGAAAGTAACCTTAACTAATTCCTCATTCCCACTCCTATTGTTACTAAAATTGCACTCCACATACTGTATTTTAGTTTGACTAACTGTAAATCCTTTATATTCTAAAGCACCCCTCCATTAATCTAGCTTCATGTAACCCACTCCCTCGTCTTGTCAATCAAAACTATATTATTTGCAAAAAACCATATATCAAGGGATCTCGTCCTGCAAATGACTTGTCCATAACTAATGTGAGAAGTTACGTGCTCAATGCCAACCCTTGGTGCAAGCCTACAGTAATTGGGAATTAATTTGTCTCTCCACTAGTAAGCCTCACATTTGTTACTGCTCCCTCATACATATCCCTCGATCATGTCGATATATCCTCATGAAATTCCTTTCTTTTTCCTTTATTCTCCTTTTTATTTTTATTTTTATTTTTAAAAAAAAGAAGTAAAGAACTATTAGTAAGAAACACCAAAAGGCAAAGAGATATAAAAACAACCCAGCCATCACAGACCAATCACTACCATTGGAGGCTTTAATATAATTGGCCTAGGAAACAACATCTAACTGAACCCTCCCAAACACAACTACTTCTGAACCACTCACATCTTAGAAGGACCAGTTGCTCCTTTCCCACCATAACTCCCACAGGACCGCCAACAAAACTAACCTCCACACCATCTTTCGTTTACTCCCGTCGCACAAGAAAAAGCTCTTCAATAGGCTCCAACATCACCCAGGAGATCTTAAAGAGGACAAGGAACCTATCCCACGCCTTACAAGCAAATGCACATTGGATGAACAAGTGGTTTACGATCTCCGCTTCCTTCACACACATGATAAAACAATTAGGGATAAGCACCCCTTTCCACCCACCTAACCAAACAAAGGCTCTAACACCTTTGGCGACGCCCCATAGGACCACGCATGAGATGTGATCGCGCACCTCTCACCCAAAGAATTTTCTGTGAGCGACCTATAGAAAGACACATGGAGGACTTGCCAGATTTGACTAAGGGCCACAACATCGAATTCTTTTGGCTCAATACCAATTTCACTTGGAGGAGTCGCTCTAAAAGACAGACGAGCATCTCCACCCTCATCTGTCATGTTCCTCCTACAAGGGGGAGACCCCACGATAGAATCACCAGAAACAGAAAAGCAACTCACAACAGATGCATCCTGATCCAAAGCAAGTGAAGCAATTGACGGAAACTCTTCTTGAAGGGACCCCTCACCAACCCACATATCTTACCAAAATTGAATCATTTGCCTGTTGTCGCAAGAGAACCTACCAAACTCCTTTCTTTCCTAACAACCAACACCCACTAGATTAATTCTCTAGGGACTCTATGGTACGCTTTCTTTAAGTCAATAAAGACCATGTGGAGATCCTTCCTCCATATTTCTCCATCAATTTTCTAAGTAGGAAAATAGCTTCAGTTGTAGACCCCCTGACATAACACCAAACTGATTTCTGATACAATTGTCTTATCCCTTAGTCTTAGCTCAATCACTCTTTCCCAAAGTTCCATGGTATGGCTCATAAGCTCATAAGTTTAATCCCATAATAGTTAGTGCAGTTTTGTGTCTCATTTATTCTTATAAATAGGTACCATGGTACTTTTCCTCCATTCATTTTGCACTTTTTTCTTCAATCTTACAAATCTGATCATATGAACCATAAAGAACATGATGAGTTACATCGACAAGCGATAGAATTGCTTAACAAGGAGATGGTCAGATAAAGTATCAGCACGGGGATGGTCAGATAAAGTATCAGCCTTGTACATTTCCAGCTTAACAAGGACATGGTCAGATAAAGTATCAGCCTTGTGCATTTCCAGCTTAACAAGGACATGGTCAGATAAAGTATCAGCACGGGGATGGTCAGATAAAGTATCAGCCTTGTGCATTTCCAGCTTTACTTATTCCGAAGAAGGATGAATCCGTGGACATAGAATAGATGTTGAAAGGTTAGCATGAAGACGCCTGCGAAATCCAGATACAATACACAGAGGTCCAGTAAACAAGACTTGAAATTTGGCAGCAGACATGCTGATGATAATAAATGAGACCAAGAGCCATGGCATATGCATATCTGTAAGGAGTTCAAGTGAATCGTTTTGATATGACATTTGATAAGGGACAAAACCCTAGGTCAGACATCCTTACCACCAAAAAGAAAAGAAAAAGAAAAAGAAAAAAAAAGGCACATATATCCTTTCGCCAAGCTAAGGAGGTCAGACATCCTTACCACTAAATAAAAAAAAACAAGCGCATTTATCCTTTCACCAGGCTAAAAGGACAAGAGAACGATCTTTTTAATATATGTATGATATGACAACATCATGTGTGACAAATCATAATCCTATGTTCTCTCAGAAGGAAATCTTTTTTCCTTATGCAGAGAACAAAGGGAATGAAATATGAACAAAAGCTTGAAAAACTTGACTAAGAACATAAAATAATCTGCAAGGAAACTGTAGGAGTCAAATTTATACAGCCCGAAAGTAGAAGCAATGGTATCTGCAGTTATATATTTTTATCCAAAAAGGGAGAAGATATACATACAATATTCAAGCTCACAACATAAAGTGGAATAGGGGTCAAATTTATACGGCTCAAAAGTAGAAGCAATGGTATCTGCTGTTATACTTTTTTTTATCCAAAAAGAGAAAAGATATACATACAATATTCAAGCTCACAACATAAAGCGGAGGAGCATCATAAAATGCCACACCGTTCAACTCAGCACCCGTCCATTTGTGTAAGATTATTTTAGGGCCAGAAGCTATCAGCAAATGACCTTGAAGGGAAGCTAAAGCAGAGATAGCTCCCTTCAATTCCTTTGAATAAACCTCTGAAATCTGGACAAAACAAAAAAAGAAAAAGAAAAAAGAATCAGGCATAATTAAGAATTTAGTAGGGGTCATTATTTATTTATTTATTTTGAACATGTTGATTGCAATCAACCGATGTACTAGACTATTTGATAGTGGTTGATTGTAATCAACCTATGTAATAGTCTATTACATTGTGCCCATGGGAGTTTTGTGCTCTCATTGCCAGTCACAAGCCTAGATGGAGGGTTGTGTCAGGTTGGCAGCCAGCGCCAAACTTATGCCATAACTTTGATCATGAATCCGAACAATATGACATTCCAACTCATGCTAGGGCATTTCCGGCCCTTGTAGAAAGGTATGGTGGAACAGGATTCATGTAGCTGACCCCAATTAATAGGGATAAGGGTTAGATGATGATAATGATTTATTTATTTTGGCACAGGGCAAGTGTCCTTCAAAAGATGAATTCCAGACAATCAAAGAAACAAGCAATAGTTCAAATCATACAAAATTTTGAGAATTATCAGTATTTTTCCCAATAGAAAACAGAAGCACACGTCCTCTTGCAGCTACATCCTCTCCTTGCACATAAGCTGTCCCGATGGCCAAAAGTGTTTCACTTTCTTTTGTTGTGGTATTCTGGGAGGAGAGTATGAGATAAGAGAAAACTAAAGTAAATATAACATAGAGAAGCAAAACGTAACAGATTGGTGCTGTAGTTTTACAAAAAGGATCTAGAAACTAGTACCTAACTCTAGATAAATAAACCAAGAAAAGAGTTATAAATACAAGAACAAAAATATCTCGATTAAACTTACAAACAGTGTAACCATGCGCACAGTGAGTGCATTTTCAGAAGTCTGCATTGGAATAGTAGCCCTTGTTTCCCAGGGGCCACCAAATTTTTTTGGTTCTAAAATACGGACTTCAAACTCATCTATGGTGTAGGTCCTTTGGAGGTCATCAGAATTTAGGTTATCATGCTCCATCTGATGGCTTACTTCTTGATCAACCAGATATGAAAGAACTTGATTCAGTGGCTTAGCAACCTGTTAAAAGAGGAATAAAAACTGAAGAACAACTCCATCACAGCATTTAAAAAGTATATAAAGTCAAGTAAATTTAGCATTTGGATCTATAAGAAGTAAGAATGCTGATAATCAGGTCAGTTCAGTTGTTACTGCTGCTGCTGCTGCTGCTGCTGCCACCGCACCACCACCACTACTTCATAGGTAAATCCGCAATGAAAATTTTGTTACAGAAGTAAAAGAAAAAGAAAAAGGTACACTTGTCAAGGAAATGGATGGCGAAGGCTGGAAAAATAAACAATGGCGAGAGAACCCATATTTAGCACGTAATCCACCAAAGCATTAGCTTTGCTTGGGATGAGGTGGAATGAAACATTGAGGGATATAGTGAAAAAGGAAGATCATTACATATTTATGTCCAACGAGAGAAGCATTTTCTCTTTGGCTGTATGGAAGACCGTGTACAGTGTACTAGTGCTGATTATTTCTTCTAGATCTATATTTGCATGTACAGGACCACTTACAGGAACAGATACAATGATTGGATAGAGATTCTTCTCAGCGAAGTATGTGACTTGATGCGGAGTGCCCCTCAAAGGAATCTGATAATAGCAGAAAGTAAATTGAGTATACCAATGCTAATACTGACAAAACCATGGAAATAAGCACAGTTCTGTAGATATCAGGGAAAAAAAAGACCTCACCTTCTGAACTGGCCAGTAGTTGTCATAGCTTGATGCAGAAGGTAAATGGCAAATTTTCAGGAAACCCTAGAAAAGAGGAATCATCCAAGTCAATTTCTCTCATATGTTCTCTGAAAAATACAAAATCAAAACCATAAATGATGAATCAATACCTGTGAAGTGACATATATAAGCCCGTGATTGCAATTTACATTATGGAGAACGGTGAATGCCACGATAGAGCCGTCACAGAGCTGCAAAAGAAAAAGAACTAGCAGAAGGATAATTTGCATATAAAACATTATTCAAAATATCTAGGGAGAAAGCAAGTATTGACAGAGTAGATGAACAAGGGTGGGTTTATTTATTGTTGGTCCATGTTAACAATGTTGTGAATATAGCTTAACATGAACATATCTGACACCCCCATGCTTTGAACAATTCAGAAGTGAATCAACTAGACATAGTTTACTAGTTTCTATAATTATTAAAGAAATATATAACTCACTGTACCCCTTCAATTTCCAAAAAAGACAAAATAGCAGCAATTCATGGACTCCTATATCAAGCCTTACACTTTGATGTTCATCTGCATATACAAACAGTTCTTTTAACTAAAGCTACTGATCTTGGAAACTCTACTTGGAAGCAGTGCACCAGCCAGTTGTAGGCTGATGTCAGGTTGGCAACCAATTGCAACTTTCGACCAAGAAATCATGAGGATTCCTATTTCAAATAGGATTGGGTAAATAGTTTTTGTAAAGCCATCGCCAATTAGCTGGGACAAGGCTATGATGATGATGAACTATCATTATTCGTTTCGAATATGGATTACTTTTGGCAGGATGGTCATAGCGATATCTTGAGTATATATTAAATTACATGCTTCAGCATCCTTTTAAGAGAAGATCGTATGGAAAAAGAAAAAAAAGAAAAAGAAAAAAGAAACACATGCAGAATGCCAGAATAGGGCATTGGCCCCAACTACGGAGGAACCAAGCTCCCTCGCCAATCCTTACAATTTTGAAATAGAATGCCATTGTGTTGGCTGTCCTTGTTCCATGCATAAATTAGAAGTACTTTAGGTGCATCTTAGACATTTTCAATATCATCAACTTGTTGCATACTATTTGAAGTTGCACAAATATCTTCAATGTTAGCATTAAGGTTTTGACAAGAAAAAAGAAAAATAAATAAATAACATAGCTTTGCAGAAGCTGTTTATATTATATGTGTTTTGGGATTCCCCATGTCCACCACCCAAACCATCCCACAGAAACTAGTAACACTTCCAGAATGAGAGATTTCTAAAGAGCCAATTATTTGAAACAAACCAAATTCCCACTTCTACCTACGTGTAATACAATGCTTTTCCCTTCTTTGCTTATATATATATATTATTATATATATATATATATATATATATATATATATATATAGAGAGAGAGAGAGAGAGAGAGAGAGAGAGAGATAATTGACAAGATTTATGATCAGACTGAAAGCAAAAATGAGTTTCGCTTTCATGTTATTTTAACTATGAAAAAGAATAGTTGGCGCACCTGCGGATGAACTCGTAGCCGTTCCCTGCAGAGCATGAACCAAGCCGGTCTTGACCCGGAAAGGAACAGGCCATGATAACCCCCTACGTTCTTGAAAACGGTCATCCTTTGGCATGGGACCGCAGCTGAAGATTCTTCTTGCGTAAATGCTTCCAATGAGACGCGAACAAATCTCAAATTTCTGAGTCTAGAGGTACCTGTACTGCTGAGATCCATGGAACTCTGAGCAGATATTTCCTCAACTTTTGGCATATTTTCCTGACCTTCATACAAATAAGCATGGTAGCAGAGCATTGTCCCATCAGTTAATATACCAAAAAGGAATGGGCAGCTATATGGGCCTGACCATCTTTGCATGGCCAACTCTACAACCTTCATGTTCTGTGTAGGTTCTTTCTTAACTTGGCCAGTCGTTTCTTCAGATTCGACCTGAAATTTCTGAGTATCTTTGGACAGTTCCTGAATATAGGTATCCAGAAGATGGGTCTTTCCTGACACAAACTTTTCCACAGAGAAAACACATCTAAAACTAGGCACATCCAAAATTTCAAGTGTGCCGCTTTCATAACAAACAACACAATATATGTCACCCTGATCGTGCAATGATCCATCACCCCCATCGATTGCCTCAACAATGCCAGTAGAAAGCCAGGCATCACTACTTGCCTTCCGGAGCCATGGCTCAGGTCCTTTATCATGATAAAGTGTACAGGAAGAAATTGATTGAGCTGAGCTTTCAAATGAAGCAGGAACACTAACAGACACAGTGCATGTGGAAGGGTCTGCAAAAAGAGTTTGGACAATAGAATCATCAAAGAGTTAAAAAAAAAAGCATGATAAAACTAAATTAAAATGAAGACTGAATAATCAATGTGCCATGAATTTGCATGTACAGGTGCAAATGCTTAACAAAAAATATAAACTTATAACACCAAATTTGAGTCAAAATTAGTATCCAGTATCAGTATCCTTGTTAAACATATATCTACTGCTGGAAGGTGCCTGTTAATATACGAAATATGGGCCGTACAACTGTACAGCCCATTGGCCTGACAGCTGTACCACCCACTTGGATGGTGGATATGATTATGGGCCTAGCCCTCCTTTTATCTCTTTATTAAAGTCAAATTGGTGGAATTTTTTGCTTATGTTACTAAGGGTATTTATATCTCTTCAACACTTTCCTTTATTAATATAAATATGTGTGTGTGTGTGTGTGGGGGGGGGGGGGGGGGGGGGGGGGGGGGGGGGGGGGGGGGGGTTGGTTTCCAAACCTAATCCCTCTCTCCCTCTTTCCTCTATTCTTTCACGTGCTACAGTGCCGGCTATGGTTCTGTGCTACAGTAACAAGTATATTGTTCTACAGTGCCCAAAAAGAAAAGGCTCTCAACAAATGGAGAAGATCTATGGCAAGAGAAGACATGAATTCATTGGCATGGGAATATAATGTCACTTACAGCTGATTGTTAGAACTCCTCAATTATTTGATAGTTTGATTAATAAATAGATGCCATAACTCATAATATAATGCAATGTGAAGTATATGTTGATACAATCCGATCTGAAAGATAGCAATATGAGATGTAGCCATGATCCATATCAAAGAGAAAAAAGCCTTTTGGAGAGGAAGAAAAAAAAAACCTCCTACTAGGGCTGGATGTCCAGCCCTCTTCTTATTTATATTTAGTGATGTCCAAAATACCCTTGGAACCAGAGGCAAAAGAGGCAAAAAAAAACAGGCGATGTGTTTTTTCCAGAGAGGGCCCACGGTCCAGAGAGACGCTCATGGTCCAAAAATATATACAATCCACAAACAAAACCTATTTTAAAGACATAATTATATCCAACAAGGGACAAAAGGCTTTCTTTCTTTCTTTCTTTGGGTGGTTCAAATGGATGCTTCAGTTAGACATAACATGGTTAAGCTGGTTATGGACCTATGCTATGGGGATCCTTCAAACCTCACTAGCTTTTCAAGAGACACACATGGTATGAGGATCCTTCAAACCTCACTAGCTCTTCAAGAGACACAATGCATATGGCAACTGTGCCCGAATAGGAGAAAAATCAAGCGTGAGCATCATAAAATTAGAGAACCTTGTTGAATTTTAAAGGGATAAGTTTGGTGATACCCTGAGCAAGTTGGAAATACAGAGCTCCACCTCATTCTGTTGCTTTACAACACTTAAATGTTATAGTTGCACCATATTTGTACATTAAAAAAAAAAAAAAAAAAAAGAGGGTAGGTTGTTCATCCTTCCAGTGCATTTATGGAGTACACTCATCTGAGGGTAAAAGAATATCCATGACGAAAATTCAAATATTTAACCGGCTATTTGTGAAAGTGCACACAGTAAATGCTGAACATAGAACATTGTGTAAATGGAGAACTAAATTACAAAATCCATTACATCACCATACCTCCAACAAGAAGCTGAATACTTCCGTCACTCATTCTCACTAACACATACGGATCAGCTATGGAAACAGAGGACGCTGTTGAGCTCTCAGAACTTGAACTTGATTCAGAATTAGGAGGTCCAAAGCTCAGATCCTGTGTCATATAAGCACCGTCAAGAATACGAGCACCACGTGCGAAAACCTGGACAACTCGACGCCTAGAGAAAATACATAAAGTAAGTCCAGAGAGGTCCAGTGCATCTTCAACTCCATATGATTTTTTCACTCACCCAATTTTATCCTCCAACCTTTCAAAACCTAGGACCAGCCCAAGGTCATTTTACGTTAAACAAACCAATGGCAACCCCATAAACTAACAAACGACTCATTGGAATAGGAAGAACAAATCTCAAATGAATTTTTTTGTGTTGTTGTAATAAATAAATAAGTAGCAGAAGTCATGATTTAGCTGACAAAGAAGTGTTTCACTGAAAAACATAAGGGACAAGATATGTGACAACCTATATCATTCCCTCAGCAAGTTAAGATCCAAAGCAATCAGTAACTACCACAGAGATGGAGAGGACCAGCACCACCCGCCATCACTATCGATAGTTCTAAAATTTGAAGTTCTATAAGATAAACAGATAATAGGATCCAACACTGTGACATGTACAACAACCTACACGCACACATATAGCAAGTCAATTAATTGGCCAGGTTGACAATGAATGCCTGTGCAGCAAAATGCAAGCTAAATGGGGTGACACTTCCGAATTATACTACAGAGTGAAATGCAGCTGCACACACTGAAATAGTCGGATAGAGCCTTCATTAAGATAAAAATCATGAAACTATTCATTCGGTTATAGTAAGTGGTGAAAATGGGTGAGAAGAGCAAGCTAAAATTAAAATGGTAAGATTAGACTCAATCCAACACCTGCATTTTGACTACTTAAGGTGCCACCGTTTGGAATCTTGTGAGGGGCTAAATGCATAAAATACCTTATTTTCTAATCTATGTTGCCGGGCGCTCATGCTCCCACTTCCGGCCTCTCCTGGGACTGCTAAGTGCAAGACATCATTGAGCACTAAACCTTTTTAAAGACCTCAAAAAGATAAGTACAGCCTGGACTTCTCTCTACTGAAAATGAGAAAATTGGAAAATCAAGGTTTTAAAAATATGGTATCAGGAATGTATTTATGGAGACCAAAACCGAATGATAGGCGTATTGGACCGTATCGGCCGGATTTTCTTTTTCGCGCAAACATTTTGAAAAATAATAAAGGAAATATGAAAAGAACATAAAACACAAGACTCTTTATCTTTTTTTAGTTTGTGTTTTTAACATGCATTCAATGGTGTATTAGAGCATTCTTCGATAAGAGTGTGCCTTGCTGAAAGTCAACCAAAAATGGCCCCAATCAAACACAAAACAAGCATCATTTGGAGGATTTTGGCCCATTATATTGGAATAAAACACCAATAGGAATGGGGGGGAAAGGTATTGGTTTACCCCTTCTTCCGATTTTTCCCAAAATGGTCTGTTATGCTTTCGTTCATCGAATGTCATGCAAATATTCTATTTTGATCCCCAATATTATTGAGCATTGTTCGGAGTATACCCAATATTATCCCTATCTCCAGTTCGATGACACTAATCACTTGCTATCGTCAATGTATCGCAATTTATCGATGGTATCGCAATGTATCTCACTATTTTTGTCATTTTCTCTTTCTAAAGTCCCTTCGTATCGATGATACTTCACAGGAGTCGACCACATTTCTTCCAAAAACCCATTCTAGCTCATTTTTCGCCATTTTCTTTCAATCTTTACTCTTTTAAACAAATTCTAGGTGGATTTTGGTCCATCCTATGCAATCTTTTAGGAGAAAAATGTAGATTTCAAAGTAGAATCGAGATTTGAAAGGATTTGGGGCCGGTTTTCATTCAGTGAGTTATTTTGCATTTTGATCCTCTCTTCTTTTTTTTTTTTGTTTAAATCAAATAAAATTAGTGTGAAAAGGTTAGATATCCTTCATTCTTCATGTTTTGCATGAAAATCAAAAATATGAACTTTCGATTTCGAGAGTTGATGGTAGGTGGTTCGAAAAATTGAGGAAAATTCAAAAATTTCCCAATTTCTCCCAAATTGGTTGCAATCTTACACTCCTAACATGAAATCAAACATGCATGCGGCCTGATCTACTAATTCATGGAGTTTTTATGAATTTTCGAGAAAAAATATTTTTTAATCATGAATTCACTTTGAATATAGATGCACCAGTGCAGTGAGATGGTGCATAGCTTAGGATCCTATACAAAGAAAACTTATTATTTGCACTTTTTTTTTTGTAACATTATGACTTAAAAGTGTGTATTAAGTAGTGCTTTAAATATCAACGATATCAGCCGATATATCCCACGATATATCTTGTATCCCACTTGTGCGATACGAAATGCATAGGTAGTGCCAATATATCCCACCTATTCGATCCAGTGAGCATTTTCAATTTTTGATCCATGTTTTTGTTATAAATCGTGTTAAACCAGTGTCAAATGGTTACAAATCTATGATTCTTCATGTTTTGGAACTTTGATTTTGAGATTTGGGGGAGATGGGTCAAGTTGCGGAAAATTGAGAAAAATCAAAATTTCTCAATTTCTTACAAATCAATTGCAATATTTGTATCCAAACACAAAATTAAACATTTATGCAACCTGATCCAGTGATTCTTCTTTTGCTTTTGAATGTATTGCTTGTGTTTCCATACATGTCTTCTTGCGTTTATAAATTATATGAATAGACTTTGAATATACTTGCATCAGTTCGGTTGGAAAGCACATATTTGGACCCCATACAAAGGAAACACCTACTATGTGTACTTTTTTTTGTAACGTTGATTTCTAAGTGTGTATTGATGTTTTTTTCAACAATCCATGAAGTTTCATTGAAAATTTCGACCAATTTCCCAGTGTTCTCATGTTTCCCAACAACAACGATACATTACGCGATACAACCGATATATCCCATGCGATAAGCGATATTTATCCATATCCCAAAGGTGCAATACTTTACGCGATAACGATATTTAAAACATTAGTATTTAGCAATGTTTTCAGTATCGACAATAGCAGACAACATATCTCGTATCCCACCCGTGTAATATGAAACACATAAGTAGTGCTGATATATCTCACATGTTCAATCCAGTGAGCATTTACCATTTTCGATTCTTTATTTTTGTAAATCATGTTAAATCATTGTCAAATGATTACGAACCCATGATTCTTCATGTTTTGCATAAAAATCATGAATTTGGAGCTTTGATTTTGAGATTTGGAAGAGATGAGACTAGTTGCGAAATTTTATTTTATTTTTATTTTTTTTTAATAAAAAATTTTCAATTTCTCACAAATCGGTTGCAATCTTTGTGTCCAAACACAAAATCAAACATGTATGTAACCTAATCTAGTGATTCTTCTTTTGCTTTTGAATGTATTGCTTGTATTTCCATACATATATTCTTACATTTATAAATTATATGAATAGACTTTGAATATACTTGCATCAGTTCAATCAGATAGCACATAGATTAGGACCCCATACAAAGGAAACCTATTATGTGCACTTGTTTTTCGTAATGTTTTGATTTCTAAGGTATATTGATGTCTTTTTTAACAATCCCTAAAGTTTCATTGAAAATTTTGACCAATTTCCCAATGTTTTCCCATGTTTCCCAACAACAACAATACATTACGCGATACAATTGATATATCCCATGCGATAACCGATATGTATCAGTATCCCAAGGGTGTGATAAATTACGTGATAACGATACAGAAAACATTGGTATTAAGGTCTTTTTTAACAATCCCTGAAGTTTCATTGAAAAAATCGACTAATTTTGCAATGTTTTCCCATGTTTTGCAAAAAAGCACGATACATTACCCGATACAAACGATATATCCCATGCAATAACCGATACGTACCTGTATTCCAAGAGTGCGATACGTAACACGATACCGATACGGTAAACACTGATACTGATAACACTAGTGGTCTCAAAATTTCTAGGTATTGGCAATGTATCACTAAATATCGCCAGTATTTTCGACTGTGTAAATTCCATGTGTCGTTTGTATCACTAATGTATCGATGTTAGGGCTGTACACGAACCGAGTTAGCTCGGTTAGCTCGCTCGACTCGACTTGAAAAAGCTCGATTCGACTCGGTTCGAAACTGAGTTCAAGCCGAGTCGAGCTGATTTTTGAGCTAGAAAAAATTTCGAACCGAGTTCGAGCTCGACTCGACGCAAATTGAACCCAACTCGAATCAAACTCGGATCGAACCAATTCGGTGACTCGGTTACTTTGATATTGATGTTGCTCACCAAGTGTTTGATGAAATGACTCAACGAAGTGTCGACTGGTGGCAAGGAAGGTATGTATATGAAACAAATACATTTTTTTCTTGATTTCGACGTTGCCTACAAGGTGTTTGATGAAATACCTGTAAAACCATTGCTGTTGTTTTACATACAATGAGAATTTGAAGGTGCAAACCATGCGTTTGTGAAAATGCTGCACAGGTGAACTCTGCTCGAACTAGTGGCCGAGCCGAGTCCAGTCGTGCCAAGCTTGACTCGGTTCGACTCGTGTACACCTCTAATCGATGTTGTCAATATTTTCAACCATGTAAATTTCAGGTGTCGCTTATACCACCGGCATATCGACTATATTTCGATAATATAACCAATGTATCAATATCGCTAAAAATCTATTTAATAAAAAAATTCCATTTCAATTTTTTTTATGGGTGCATGGTTGTATGCAGTGCTCAAATTGTCGATGATAATATCGATCATATCCTGATATTGTCGTTATCGCAACATGGGCGATATCGAGACCACAATCTTTCATTTCCTTTCCAGTTGTCGACGATCTCTGAGCGAAATATCATGTGTTGTCAATATTCTGAAATATTGATGGATGTTTGAATGGAAGGTGAGATGGTTGGACTGGTTTCTTATGATAGCACATGCTTTTAGGCCCTCTTAAACGGAAACTTATTATGTGTGCATTCTTTTTGCAACTTTTTTATTCCTAAATATGCAAATGTATATTTTAGTATCTCCTAAAGTTTCACAGAAAAATCTCACCGTTTTCCCCATGTTTGCATTTCCAGTTATCAACAATATTGATATTGTTTCTGTATCCCCGGCCAGCGAAACTTGTAGCAATACCGGTACTTTGAACATTGGTAGTGAGTAAACTCTGTGGGGCCACTGTGATGTGTATCATTATCCATGTCGTCCACTTGTTTTTCCAGCTCATTTTAGGGCATGAGCCCAAAATTGAAGAATGTCCAAAGCTTAAGTACACCACACCACAAAAAAACAATGGGGATAATGACATCCATAGTTGAAACCTTCATAGGGCCCATAGTGATGTTTATTTGTCATCCAACCTGTTAATAAGGTCGCACAGACATGGATGATGGGAAAACACAAATATCAACTTGATCCAAAACCTATGTAGCTCCCAAGAAGTTTTCAAAGGTAAGCGTTCAATTCCCACTATTTCCTGCGGTGTGATCCACTTGAGCTTTGGATATGCTTCAATTTTGGGCTCATGCCCTAAAATGAGCAGGAAAAACAGATGGACGGCGTGGATAAAACACATACACCACGGTGAGCCCCGCAGAGTTTACTCACCATGCTATAGCATGGTGAGTAACTCACTACACAATCAGTGAGACACCTACCTTTATTTTTTACGTGGCCCACTGTGATGATTGTAAAAAATCTAATTCAATCAGGAGGTGACCCACTAAAATTTATGCTTAGAGATAACAATAGGCCCAACCCTTATTCAGGTTGGCCACACCAATGGAAACTATTTCGAGGGTGAGCGTTGCCCTATACTCTTTTCTATCATGTGGTCCACTAGAATCACATGTGGGTAGGAAATTTGCGACCTAGGCGTAACATGGGATGACGCACATGGTGGTCCGGGTGGATTTCGCACGTACATCAAGGTGTGCACCTCAATTTTTTTTAACATGGCACAGGATGCCTATAGCAGTCTAAACGCATACTAAGGAGGTTGTAATGTTTGTGTCAAGGGGCATGAGCCCAAAAAAGAGGCCGATCTAAATGTTAGGTGGACCACACTACATAAAAAGTGGTGATTGAGTGCACTCCATTTAAAACTTACTAGGGCCCATTGTAATGTTTATTTGCCATCTAACTTGTTAATTAGGTTACACAGACATAGATGAAGGGAAAACACAAGTTTTATCCAAAACTTTTGTGGCCCCCAAGAAGTTTTTAATGGTCGGCGTCCAATTACCACCGTTTCCTATGGTGAGGCACCTAATTTTTTTTAAGCATGGCACAGGAGTCCTAAGTCCTAACACCATTTACAATTCTAAGATGGATAGTGATGTTGTTCTGTGGGGCCCACCATTATGTAGGTGTTTTATCCACATCATCCATCCATTTTCGATCATTTTTTAGGGCATGAGCCTAAAAAAAGAGGCCAATCCAAATCTTAGTTGAACCACACCACTAGAATCCATAAGACGAAATTAATAAATTTAAAAAATAAAAAATAAAAAATCAATGGATTGGGCATAGGTATGCCAAATTTGGTGGCATGGCAATAGCAGGTTTCATCTCATACTCTACAAAAGATATTAATTGAGACAATAGGGGGCAAATATGACAATTTGCCAATTTTCAAACAATTGGTTTGTTTTTAGTAAACAAGATTTTTTTTTTTTTTTTTTTTTAATTTTGTGAAAAAAGTGCTTATTTTCAAATATCAAGACTTTTTTCAGACAAATTACCAAACAGTTTTTTCAATATTTATAAGTACTAAAATTCAACACTTAGATTTCAGCACTTAATTTAATTTTCAGACCTTATTTTTCAGTTTACCAAATGGCACCTTAGATGGTTTGCACATCTACAATGGAGACCAAGAACTACTATTGGTTAGGAGTGAGCGGGTTCAAGTTGAAGGCTAGAAAAGGGCAAAGGGAAGGCCCAAAAGGACATGGGTGAAGGTAGTAAGAAAAGACTTGAGGACCAGTTTGAGGATATAGTGTGATAATAGACTGGGAAAACAGGATTTGTGTAGCTGACCCCAATTGGGATAAGACTTAGATAATAAAGATGATGTATGACAAAAAGCATTCCAAAGTGTATTATGAATGCCACGAAGACATTGGCACTACCTAACTCCAGATTATATATTAAATGTTTGCAGCTTTTTGATATAACATAAAAATGAAGCAATTGTCACTCAAACCTGAGTAACACTTGTCATATGAATGTTGACACAGTTAAGCACACAAATCATTTTGCAATTTACATACTCTAAAATCTTTTTTCTTTTTCTGAAAGGTGCTCTAAAATCGAAGTATAGTATGTTGAATTTCCATGTTTAACAAGAAATCCCATGGAGAAATTCGTAGCTGTCGTCAGTACGAGAAAGGCGGGGTTCTTTGGAAGGAGGCACAGTTGCCAAGAGGCATGGCTTCTTTGTTATAGGATCCCTACCATACAGTCTCACTAACAAGGACAGCCCCATAGATGCCAATGAAGCTTTCCAAGTAAAAGAATTGATGAGGATTCAAAAGTAAAATATAGTTGCTAAAATAGAAGCAGCGTTAGATATTGCAGCTATTGGTGCCTAAGTTGGCAATAGATGAAAGGAAACCAAGAATTCTAATCTTCATTTGTTTGTCACGAGAAACTCCTAAACTTCCATGTTTAACAAAATACCCCATGGAATTGAAGCTAAGGAGATAGTGGAACAAATGTATTTGTTAATTATTGCCTGCAGCACATGAAGCTAAGGAGATACCGGCAAGAGAAATATCCTATGAAACAATAAAGTAGGCATGACAAAAATCACACAGTTTCACCTTCCAAACAAGTTCCCTGCAGCAACAGTACTTCCCTGAACATAATAGTCAACAGTTTCTGTAACTTCTCCTAAAAGATCAGCTGTCTCAAGAACCTAGAAAAGAAGGAAGACAGTAATTAGAGCAGAAAACATTATTACAAAAAAGGATAAACCATTTGCAAATTCTATGTCTAGTTGTAACATAGCATGGATGTAATGCTTATGAGAACTGTTACCCAACAACACAGAAAGTTTAACTGATAACATAATGTAATTGTTGATGGACTGTGATGATCTCATATTCTCATGTGTGACCATATGTGGCCCACTTTACATGGGCACTATGGTTTCTAGTGTTTGTTATTGGACTAAGATAATGTATTAGAATAGAGTTGAAGTTCATGAGCTTTGTTTTGTGCAAGAACTTGGGTTTTTTTTTTTTTTTTTTTTTTTTGGGGGGGGGGGGGGGGGGGGGGGGTTATTTTATAATAAAAGCCCTAATAATTAGATAGGAGAGGCTAGGGTGCCATCGCGTATTGAACCCTTCTCTCTTTCTCTTTCTTCTTCTCATCTTTTCTCTCCTTTTTCTCAATCTTACTCAAGAACATGGTATCAGAGAGGCAATTGATCCAAGGCTTTATTTCTTTCCTCTTTCATGTTCTCTCTTCTTTTGTTTCTATAAGGTGTAATCCTAAATCCGTTGGGGGCTGATTTACACAAATCACCTTTATTCTTTGTTCAGCCACTGCATGGCGGGTTGTATAATTGTCTCGTGAGTGTACTTGAAGCTCACTTTTGTATACAACCAATCGTGATATTTCAAAGTGGCTCATTGTGCATCTATGGCCAGATTTAGAGACCAAGTATTAAGTGCAGAAGTCGTCTATAGCCATATTTGAAGATCAAGTGTGCATATAAAAGTCATGAATAAATATGAACTGTTTTTTCGTATTTGTTATCACTCGGTTCGTACATGTGTGGTGGTGATCATTGATATATGCTCTCTTGAAGCAGTTGTTAGGTAAGTTCAAGTTCTTCCTTATGTGTTTGTTTTTTGCTCTTCCCTAAATACGGATGTTAAGAATGATGCTGAAAGTTCTATCTCCTTCTAAGGCGATGAATCATTAAATTACATCGACCAAATTTGACGGTACAAATCATATACAATGGGCCACATCATACAAGTGTTTCTTACATGAAAAAGAAAACTAAGCATTTGACATCTCCTAAGCTTGCTGAAAGTTCAACAGAATATGAATATTGGGTGGTAGAAAATGCTTGGATTAGATCCCTGTTATGGAATACCATAGAACCGCATATTAGTGCAAATGTTATCTTTTTTAAAACAACAAAAGAAGTTTTCGAAATTTTTGAAAGAATTGTTTCAAGTGAGAAGAATTTAACTCGTATATAGGAGTTGCTTCAAAACATCTTTGCACTTCATCAAGGAGATAAGAGTGTAGGTAAATATTATTCGGTGTCGCGGGATAGGTGGTATAACTAAACGTATATCAACCCTTATCCACTGATTATGAGACCAAGAGGTGACAAAGAGGAATTTCATGTTGCCAAATTCCTCTCTAGTCTTCATCCTCAATTCGAATGCGAGCTCAGATTCTTGGAGGTAGTTATCCATCTACTTCAGAAACATTTGCCCATGTTCAACGTGCAGTTGGTGTGAATACACAGAGTTCATCTACATCCATGGTTCTGAACATAGGTATCGGGAGGCGTATTGACCCGGCCAAAAAACAATACGATACAAGCGTTGCGTATCGATATTGGACGATATCGGCCAATATCAGTCGAAATTTTTTTAAGCCAAAGAAATGAAGAAAATATCAAGAACAAAAGAGACTAATAAAATATTCAAGAATCAATCTTCTTCTTCTTTTTTGCATTTTGGACATGCATATGATGGTGTATCGGACCATTCTTTGATGAGAATGTTGTTTATCAGTTTGACTCATTGAAGGTCAACTAAATGGGGCCTAATTGAACAAAAATCAAGCATGATTTGGTGAACTAGGGCTCATTACATTGAAATACAACAAAAAGAAGACGAAAATATCAAAAAGAAAGTGAAGGTTTACCCTTCTTTCCGATTATTCCCATAATGTTCCACTTCGCTTCGATTTGTCGAATCCCATTCAAATCATTTGCTATGATACCAAAATAAGTCTAGATCTAGCCTAAAATGAGTTTTTAAACTTCTTCCATGGTTTAAATGAAGAAATAAAGAAGAGAGAAGACATGAGTGAAATTTTGAAAGAAAAAAAAAAATTCAAAATTGGGCTTGTATGGGCGTATCGGCCGTATCAAAGATGATACAACCTGTATTGGCTGATACATATCAGTTTTTTCGTATCGGGCCAATATGGCCCCGTATCGTGTATCGTCTCGTGTCGAGACAGATACAATATGACCGTATTGGCTGATACAATACCAATATCCATATCTGATGTAGGTGCTAGCCGTTTATTTCTTAATTTGGTATGGGAGATGAGGAAATTTTGTTAGTCATAGTCTTGGCAAACGATTTTGTGGTGGGAGTGAGGGTGGGGAATGCTTGGGGAGGTCATGGTACATATTTTAGTAGTAGCCACGATCAAGGTAATCAGCAATGTTCTCATTGTAGTCTTTCTAACCATACTGTTGATACGTGTTGGGACCTTATTAATAGGCCAACTTGGAAAAATCAGTTTCAATCTTTTGATGATGGTTCCAAGGGCTACATCTAAAAGCCCATCTGAGCACATTTCAAATCAAGTATTACGGGTGATACAATTACGTTATCCAAGGATGAGTATGTCAAATAAATCGTTCCACCCATGTCCTCCTCCACTGTTACTCTTATTCAATCAAGTATGATATGTCTTGTTTCCTCTTAAAGTGTTCCTTGGATTATTGATTCTAGCAGTTTCAACCATAATATAATAAGCATAATGTCTTGTCCCGGTTGGGTAAATCTACTCTGGTTTCCTATGTAACATTAATTGATGGCAGTGCAATCCATGTGTCTGGGTTGGGTACTACTTATCCTACTCCATCTCTTCCATTGTCACCAATGTTATATATTTCTAAATTTCATTTGTGTTTGTTGTCAGAAGCTAACCAGATTCTTGAACTGTTTTGTCATATTCTATCCTTCTCATTGTGAATTTCAGGATCTAAAAATGGGAAGGATGATTGGTGGAGGACATTAAGCGAATAGTCTTTACACTAGCTAAAGGGTACTCTCAATGTTTTCCGAATTATCATCGCGTAATGTATCACACCCTTAGGATACGAATACAAATCAGTTATTGAATGGGATATATCGGTTGTATTGCGTAATGTATCGCCGTTGTTGGGAAACAAGGGGGAAACATTGGAAAATTGGTTGAATTTTTCAATGAAACTTCAAGGATTATTAAAAAAGCCATCAATACATACTTAGAAATCAAAACATTACAAAAAACAAGTGCACATAATAGGTTTCCTTTGTATGAGGTCCTAACCATGTGTTGTCCGACTGAACTGATGCAAGTATATTCAAAGTCCATTCATATAATTTATAAATGTAAAAATACATGTATGGAAACCAATGTTGTCAAAAGTGATCACATAATCACATAATGCCATCCATATGGCATATGCGATGGTCGCATATGGCATATGGATGGTAAGGGATCGCATAATGGCATATGCGATCGCATACCCTCCAACGGTCAAAAATATGACCGTTGGAGCATTATTATTGTTGTTGTTGTTGTTGTGGTTGTTGTTGTGGTTGTTGTTATGGTTGTTGTTATTATTATTGGAAGTTTTTCCTGTAAAAAGGCACTTGACCTTCCTCAATTTGCAACATATACATCCTAAAACACTCTCTTGCTTTCTCATACATCATTCTAAAGCTCTCATTCTCTCTCTTAGTCTTAATCTCTTTCATACTATTCACTCTATCAAGATGCAAGAATCAAATTCAAGATATAGTTAAGAAAAGAAGCAAGAAGAAGAATCAAGGATTCAATCACTCTATACTATTTTCCAAATCTCTCTCTCTCTCTTATCTCTTCTATAATTCTATTCTCTTATTGTTCTAATTTTTAATCTCCATTCTAATCTCTTATTCTAAGTTTGTAACTTTTTTTTTAATCTCTATTCTAAGTTTCTATTTTCTAACTTGTGTTTGTGCGATCTATTCTTGATTTCTTTTTAGAAGTCTCATTTATCAAGAGTCAAGACTCAAGAGTAAGACTCAACTCAACAAACTCTCAAGTCTCAACAACTCAAGATTCAAGACTCAAGTCTCAACTCTCAAGTGGCAATCACACACTCAAGTCCCAAGACTCCCAACTTGATGTAGAGAGGGTCGCGGACAGTTACATGGCCAAGATGGATCAGAAAAGGCCCGGTCGACGACAGAAGTGATCCGGACCGTCGGACCTTAGATCAGGCGAATCTCGCAATCCAGAATGAGTTAACGGATAAAATATATGATTTTGGGGTAGAACGAGCTACTTTAGACAACCAACCCCGCTACACCAGGTTGCGCAAGCCGGATTTGCGAAATACCGCCAGTTCAACGGTCGTTTCCCTATTTTAATTCCGTTTTTACTACAAATAATAAGTTTTAGTTTGATTATAACTCTTCATCCGTTGGACTTTAGGAGTTGCGTCCAACGTGAAAAGAGCTTAGAAAAATGAGGAGAACAGCTTGGTGAAGCCAAATAGGTCACTTACTATTTTTGGCCGAAAACCTTGCGCACTAGTAGACATCACAACCGTCTATAAATACTAAGTTTACTATTTATAGTAAGTCGCGAATTCTAGGAGTTTTAGTTGTAGTTTGATTCTGATTTCTTTCTCATTGCTTGATACCCCTATTTAAAGGGTTGTGAACTCGTTTTTATTCATTCATCAATCAATTTCGAATTTTATAGAATTTATTTTCTACTTTGCTTACTTTCTTTCTCGTGGATTCAAGAAGTCTCTGTGAGGAGTCCAGAGAAGTTCCGTGGATTCGGAACAGTTATTCCCTTGAGGAAGACGATGCTTGACGTCACGTCCTCCCCTGCATCACAACTCCAAACAAAGTGAACAAAGTTTGCTATTTTGTTTCGTACTTTCATTGTAATTTATAGACTTGTAGTTTCTAGTTTCTACTTTGTACTTTGTAGTTCCTTTTTTTTAGATTCTAGACTTCTGGTTTATTTCAACTTTCAACTTTCTAGTTTATTTCAAGTTTGAAGTTTCTAGTTTCTTGTAATCTTGTTTATTTCTAGTTTGTAGTTTCTAGGATTTAATAAAGATTCAAGAAGTGTGATCATTTACAACTTTCAAGAATCTAGATTCAATCATTCAAGACTTTCAAGTTCTTCAACTTTCAAGTCCCAAGTAGTGTGTGACCTATGCGGATTTTGTAAGTTCCGGTGGTATTGGCCGGCATAAACAACACCTTGTGCACACATCGAGAGCAAATGCAATAGCATGTCCCAATGTTACTCTGAAGATCCGTAGGGAAATCATGGAGTACATGGATAAGCATACTCGAAAACGACATGACCCAACGATTATGCAAGAAGAATTTATGGAGAGAGAAGCTTATGAGGACATCAATGTAGTAGATTTGAATGAATCTACACCACCTACATCCATAAGGCGATCTAAACAGGCCACTAAAAGAGCTCGCAAGCATGGGCCTATGTATAAGTGGTGTAGACCACATCCGAAAGATGTGGTTGATCAAAGGGGTAAGGAACCCGCCTAAACCACTTTAGAAAACCGGTATAAGAAGAATGATAGAAAAACCACGATTCAGTACATTGCAGAGTGGTTGTACCAAGCTGGTCTAGCTTTTAATACCGTGAAAATGAAGAGTTTTAAAGTTATGGTTGAAGTTATAGGTCAATTTGAACTTGGCTTGAAACCCCGTTCCTATCATGAAGTGAGGGAAAGTTGCCTAAAAAATGAGTTTTATTAAAAACTTTATCTTTGAATATAAAAAAAGTTGGAAAATATATGGTTGTTCGTTAATGGCCAATGGATGGACCGATAGATCCAATCGGACATTGATAAACTTTCTTGTAAATTGTCAAACTGAGAAAATGTTTTTAAAGTTCGTGGATGCATCGGCCCCATTCCCATACGGCCGATTATTTATTTAACTTGTTAGATGGTGTAGTTAAAGAGGTAGGAGAGGAATATGATGTCCAAGTTATCACGGACAACGCAACTAATTATGCAGTTGACGGTCGCTAACTTATGGAGAAAAGGTGACATTTATTTTGGACATCGTGTCGATTTAATGTTAGAAGATATAGGTAAGCTATATCTTAAAGTAATTGTTGGGGCTAGGAGAATCACTATTTTTATGTACAAGCATGCCCTTCTTCTCAATCACATGAGAAACCACCTTGGGTGCAACTTGCTTCATCCAGCCGTCACCCGATTCGCAATAGCTTTCTTAACACTACAAAAATTACATTCAAAGAAAGTTGAACTTAGGTCATTTGTAGTGTCAGCCGATTGGAATAATGGACCATACTCAAATACGGTCAAAGGAAAATTAGTCCAATAAACCATTCTTTTCGCTCAATTTTGGGCTCAAGTGGTAAAGGCCTTAAAATCATTTGAACCCTTAGTAAGGGTGTTGCAATTGGTGGACGGTGATGAAAAGCCACCCATGGGTTATATCTGTGATGCAATGGAAATGGCTAGAAACAAAGCAATAGAACACTTCAACTATAAAGAACGTGATTACCAGCCCATACTAAATATTATACATGCTAGATGGGGCAGCCAAATGCCATCCCCTTTCTATTCGGCTGTGTACATCCTTAATCCGGTAGTATTCTTTGCATCCGCCAATCGGACTGCCGCAGCTGTGTTTCATATGGTCAGATTTCTAGACACTTCAGAAAGAATGGTTTCAGACAAAGAAGAACAGAATAAAATTTCTCGAAAGTTGGACTTCTACTTGAAAAGTGGAGGGAATTGGTCAAGAGAAATTGTTATCGGGCATAGAAGTATGAAATTGCCAAGTATGCAATTATATGAAGTTCTACAACTTACAATGTAAGAAGTCTAAGTGAGAAAATGTCTAACTTAAAACTTATTTGCACAGCTGACTGCTGGTCCATGTATGGAATTGATCCGACTAGGAGGGATCCGACACTGCAGAAGCTGGACATGAAAATTCTTGGCCTTTCGTGTTATTCGAGCAGTTGCGAGCGCAACTAGAGTGCATTCTAGTTTCAAATTTCAATGCTAAATTGCTAATATTACATATTATAAATGTTACTAGCGTGCAGGTTCACACGAAAAAAAGCAATCACCTCAAACAAAAGAAACTCGACGACCTAGTCTTTGTCCAATATAACCAGAAGCTGCGAGAAATATTCCAGGCTTGGAGAGAAAAACATGGATTCTATGATCCTATCAGCCCAAATGATTTGGAGGCAAATAGTGAGTGGCTTGTGAAGATAGAGGATCCAATCTTTGTCGACAAGTCCCTTATATGGGCCCAAGTAGAAGACATCGCTTATGCATCCGCACCTAGCGAAGGTTCTCAATCTCAACAACGAAGAAGAGGAGCTGGAGGGGCGAGCAGTAGCATGAGGCATGCGGTTGCACATAGCAGTCAAGGAGAAGACAACATTAATATTGAGATTGAAGAAGTACAAGAAGAAGATGCCCGACCATCAGACGTGGATGAGCAACTAGTGTAGACAGATGAGGAAGAAACAGAAGAAGATGAAGTATACATTGAGGAAAGAGATGACTCTGACGATGATGATGGTGATGGTGGTGATGTGCCACAATGGGAGAAGAAACAATGTATATAGTATTATAGTTGGTAGATTACTAGTTTGTACTTCGTAGATTTTGTTTATTGATAAAGGTATTAAGTTTTTACATTTTTGTAATAAGTTGTTAATTTTCAGTTATTAATAAAAGTATTAGTTTGAAAATTGATGGGAGTGGTGAAGTCTTTGTGGGGGAAAAAACAGATTTTTCCATTTAATTTCAATTTTTTTTCCTTTTTTAAAAATTTTTCTAAAAAAAAATATATTTGTTGTGCGATTGCTTATGCGATTGTGCGATCACACAGTGGAGGTCGCATATAACCGCTTAGGTGATTTGACAACATTGATGGAAACATAAGCAATACATTCAAAAAGTAAAAGAAGAATCACTCGATCAAGTTACATACATGTTTGATTTTATGCTTGGACACAGAATACAACCGATCTACGAGAAATTTGGAAATTTTTTTTTTTTCAAAATTTTCACAACTTCGCCCATCTCCCCCAAATCTCAAAATCAATGCTCTAAATCCATGATTTTTCATGCAAAACATGAAGAATCATGGATTTGTAACCATTTGACAATGATTTAACATGATTTATAGCAAAAAAAAAAAAAGAATAAAAAGTCGTAAATGCTCACCGGATCGAGCAAGTGGGATATATCGGCACTACCTGTGCACTTCGTATTGCACAGGTGGGATAGAGATATATCGTGGGATATATCGGCCGATATCGTCGATACTAAAAACATTGGGTACTCTCCTAAGAGTCAACTATTCAGAGACATTTTCTCCTGTAACAAAGCTTAACCCTATGTGACTTATTGTTTCCGTTGCCACAAATTTGGATTGGCCCTAACAGCAGCTTGATGTGAAGAATGTGTTTCTTCATGTGGATCTTACTAAAGAAGTCTATATGGAGCAACCACCTAGCGTTATTGCTTAGGGGGACCAAGACAAAGTGTATCATCTTAAAAAGTCAATTTATGGCTTAAAATAATACCAAGTGCTTGGTTCAACAAATTTAGTGAAGTGGTACTTGAATATAAGATGAAATGTAGTCAGGCTGACTACTATGTCCATGTGAGCAGAAGTGAGGCAAGCATCATTATGTTGGTCATACATGTGAATAATATTATTGTCACCAAAAGTGACAATACAGGTATTGACAAGTTGAAGAGATTTTATAGCAATACTTCCATACAAAGGACTTGGGCCGTCTTTGATAATTTTTTGCTACTAAGGTAGTAAGATCTAAGGTGGGCATTAATTTATCGCAATGAAAATATGTGATGGATTTATTGGTTGTGACGGGTCTTCTAGGAGCCAAGCCAGGCGAAACTCCTATGGACCCAAATCAAAAACTTAAGAGTAGATTAGGAAGAATTGATTGATGATCCACAAAGATATCGTTGACCAAGTGGAAAACTAATCTACATAACAACCTCTCGACTTGATATCACTTTTCTTGTAAGTGTGGTTAGTCAGTTTATACAAGTTCCTCATGCTCCTCAAATGGAAGTCGTGTTTCATGTACTCAGGTACTTGAAGGGAGATTAGTCAATTTATAGAGGCTCCTCATGTCCGCTTGATATTCCAAGATAGTTCCAGCCTATCTTGACCTTCCCCGTAAAGGAGCGACAACACTTTTCCATGACCGAACTATGAAAGAACTAGGTGTTTCTATCCCCTCCACTAACCATTGGTTCCTTGATTTTTGCTTCCAGAAGATTTGCTCTTTAAGCCGAGCCTTAGCAAGCTTAGTCTTACCCTTTTCAAGCCTTTTGCATCCTTCGATTGTCCTTGAAATGAGCAGCTCGTGCTCCGCTTTCATCACCTCGTCTTTTGCTTTTTGCATGATCTTAAAGGTATTTTGTATAAGCATAATGGTCATTTTCAAGAAGAAGAGTATTTAGATGCGGACTGCTGGTTCTCCATTTGACAAATGATCTACTACGTGCTATTGTACATTTGTAGGAGGTAACCTGATTACATGGAGAAGTAAGAAGCAAGGTGTGGTGGCCCATTCAAGCATAGAGGCAAAGTATAGGGCAATGGCTCATGCTACATGTAAACTTGTTTAACTAAAGACGTTAATGTGCAAGTTGGGGTTTATGGTTGATGTTCCCATGAATTTATATTGTGATAATTAAGCTACCTCTCATATTGCCAACAATCTAATTTATTACAAGAGAACCAAGCACATCGAAGTTGATTGTCACTTCATCATCGAGAAATGTATAAGGAAATTTGTATGTTGTTCGTCAAGTTTCAAGATCAGTTGACGGATGTGTTCACTAAGGATCTTAGTCGCACTCATTTACATCGTTCCTTCATCAAGGTAGGCATTTGTGATATATGCTCCTCCAACTTGAGGGGAGTGATGATCTCACATGTGGCTGTACAAGGCCCACTTAACATGTGAGATCGCACCTCACACCCAGCTGAAAGGCTGTAAGTAATGGCCATACGTACTTCAGCAAATCAAGCAATGACAACTAACTATCAACCAATCTGTCACCAATGGAAATGATTTGCACAAGAATACTGTTGTTCCAAATCTAAAGAGAAAACAAGTGAGGTGCCACAGCAATACCGTAACGATGTTATTACTACTGATATATACAAATCAAGCCATTACCTTCCCTAATATTAACAGCCTATTTAACTCAACTACTACTACATTGTCAATTAAAATGTAAAGAAAAGAGATGCATATAAGCCTGAGCAACAATCCCACAAAGAGTGACATAAAACACATCAAACCATTTGTCTTTTGACTGAACCTCCATGCCCAACGTCAAACTATAAATGCAAAGAAAAACTATTCCATATCAGGAAAAGCATTCCAAGGAATGAAGATATTTCCCAGCTCTGTTAGGAATTACCATGGTTCGAGCCTCCAGGCTTATAATCAAATATGCATGGTACTCATCATCCTCAGATACAGTTCTAGAAGGATCAGCACTGTGACCACGCGAGCTCTTGTGGTACACAGTCCAAATTCCTTTGCAGCCAGTTAACTCAACCTGCATAAAACATACATTTACGCATCAAACTGCTTCTGAACAGAGAAGCAAGTGTAGAGGTATATAAGAACAATTATCTACGGAAAAAACATACGTAGTATGTTTGTATGCATGGATGTAAACATGTATTTGGTAAGAAAATGCTGCAGAATGTGTATAATGTAGGGATCAGTGTATGAGGCACATTGCTCACATATACGAAGATTCAGAGAAACAGATTATATTAACTCGTACAAAGAATAAGATACCTTGTGCAGCACATTGCACAAATTACAAGGAATCAAACCCATGGAAAATAGCCAGTCATAAGTAAATTCCTTGCACTTTTGATCCCAAGCACAGGTTACACAGCTTCGGGTGCATTGGCTTACGCGTCATGTATGTTTGATGCCTGTGGCCATGATTCTATCTTTGGATTTTTTTTAAGAGGATCTTCTTTATTCATCCTTTCAAAAACTTTAGGAACCTGGTATTATTAATATGTAAAAAATAAAATAAAATAAAATAAAATAAAATAAAATAAAAAATCCATGTAGAAGTTCATTTAAGTCAATTTGCAAGACACCATAGAGGTAGGCTTTTCCCATTGTTGTCAAACTAAACCAGTATATGGATAGTATCTAAAAGAACTATGAAATCTAAGCATTATATGACTAGTTACAGCCTACAGGAAGTCTGTAGACACAATTACTATATGATGAGAGCCTTCTTTGTAAAAAATTAAGTCAACAAAAGCATAAACATGGTTGAAACATTTTGCTGCAATGTTCAACTTATCATACAGATCAGTGTATTGAGCACTATCTAACTACGGCCCAAGGTCATTCATCTATGTTAGTAACCTTTTGATATACAGATCAGTGTATTGGCTTATGCATGCCATGTATGTTTGATGCTTTGATTTATGCATTAGTAATCTTTGATATCAGCAGATGATGAACCTTGGCTATCTAAAGACCTGATAAATGTTGCTTAAGATGATCATGTTCAAGTGCACCTTGATTATTCTAGCTATTTAGGCTGCCTTCTCCTCTTTTGCACATACTAACCAAGAATAAACCTTCCAAAGATCTCATCTCCTTTTTTAGAGATGAAATATCGATACCGTCTACAATGAAGACATTATTTATTGACCCCTTTGTCTAATCGATAACCTTCCAATGAATCATCCCATTTTTTATTTTAAAACAGTTAAGATACAAATAAAGAAACTAATAGAAAGATAGGCAAGGTATTAAAAAAACGCTGAGGCTGAACATGTGGAAGGAAGCCTCTGTAAACGACTTTGAACAAACCTCGGTGATTAATTCTGGGCGAACTGACTGTTGGAGCACACAAAGAGAACCATTCTTTCCATGCCCAGAACAGCACACCTGTGAATTAATCAAGGATCAAAATGGAGTACAGATCTATACAATGAAAATTTTGGATTAAATTCTTAACGGAACTAGAAAAGCATAGAAAAATCAGTAAATGATAACTGTAAGAGTAACAATCCAAGTTTTGCAGTCGACAATCAATACAGGGTGCGAAACAGTATAAAAAATCGAAAACACTTTGGTAAAATGGAATCTAGTAATCAACACAACAGTCGAATACATAAGCATTTTGACTCCCGCAGTTGCAAAGTATTGGAATTTTTCTGTGAGTTATCGAGACAACCCTATTCGGGTGATGGAAGCAGGTTCTTGTCTTTCGTCTGGCCTTCTGGTTCCCCTCCCAAAGTAGCAGCGTTTAGTTAGCCGGTAGCTAGGACCAAGATACTATTGATAATCTTCAGAAGAGATCACTAGCAATTCCCAATTGCCGTGCGATATGTCAGAGAGGCAGAGACAGTGGATCACTTACTTATCCATTGTCCTTTAGCATGAAAGATGTGGGAAAAATCGATAGCTTTCTTTGGCATATCTTGGGTGATGCCAGGGTTCATTATGAGGTTTTTACTAGCTTGTCCTGGTGGTGGAACAAAAGAAAAAAGGAGGTTTCAGTGCGGAAGTTAGTTATGATGGCTGTATTATGAGCTATTTGAGGGGAGAGAAATGTCGGATGTATATAACAGGGTTAAAATGAATGTAATAGGCTGAGTTTCTTGTATTACGGATTTTTTACCAAAATGCTTGGTCACTTTTAGCCGAGATGTAATTTTGAGCCTTTTGTGCTCCTTTAAAAATTGTTGTTGCCTTTCAAAAGAAAAGTATTGGAATTCATCTGTATTGATCAAATAGCAATAATAATACTATCCAATTTGATGGCTTCATTGATAGTTCTTCCATCAGAAAATATACTAAGAATGATTGTGAGCGTCCAACCTGTTTGACATGAGAAATGGACAGTAGAGACTAGCAGACATGAAATGCAGCTAGCCAGGAGAACTGACTCCCAGCATGTGTTGCGTGTTGGTAACCAGTGCTTCTCCAGAACAATGACAGACAGAGAAGTGCTGAAGGCGAGTTTAGAATAGCAGCTATGTGGAGCCCAACTTTCACAGTTTGAGTAAAAAGGGGAACAAAAGAAGGGTGGCAAATTTTGTTAGAAGAAAAATTGTTACTAACTACCATCCAACTACCGACCAAATCAACAAGGACGAAACAGAACTGAAGAAATGATTACTGGATGAGTATAAAACCAAGAAAGCAGCGGTTTGCATCTTATTATTTTCTGTTTTGCTTGTCACTCTTAAGTCACAGGATAAAACCTAGAACAGCAGTTGTGAAATGGAAACTTACAGTGAAATGTGAAGTCGAAGAAGCAAACAAACTAAAAATAAGACAAACCATAATGCTTTCTCACCAACCTTTAGAGAACACAGACAATAAAGGTAATAAAACATGATAAGGGGAAGTCAAAGGGAATTGTTGTAGTCTACACAGTTGTCTTTTGCCTGACAAAATGAGCAATACTGCTTTCATGTATCAGAATTATTTTAAGTACTGTGCTAGATATTAGTTCGGCCAAAGATACTTGGAACAATTGAATGGTCTCCGTGCAAGATAATTAAAGCTAAATTTGATGTAATACTGTCCTAAAATTTTATGTTACAAAAGAATTTCAATTAAGAATGGTTCAATGATTGGTTTTATGCATTTTCTTGCAAGATTTGCTGATGTCAAAATGGTAGAGGCCAAAGACTCAGGAATCAGCTACACTTTTACCGCTTGCTATGTTCTTTAATCTTTAAATTTTAGAATCTACCCATGTTCATAAAGAGGAAAATTCAGTAACCAAAATATCATCAGCATTGTAGTGGATGGTAATTTTATGTTTGTACAATGAGGAACGGGGTGGCCTACTTTCCTATGAGCTTTCTCCTTTTGACTCCTATAGTTTCTAAACTTTTTATTTTTTAATGTAAATTCTATTGAAAATTGACTACTATCAAACAAAACAAAAAGCATGCAGTAAGATCATGATAATGTCATTGTTCATACTTCATACAACATATATATATATATATATATATATATATATATATATATATATATATATAAAAGAAATTATATGGTTTGCTCCACCAACCAGTCATAGTTACTTTGCTTTGCAATTCCTGTTGCATTTGGATCAGCATGGGATCTTAAGCCATAAGAGAAGTCCTTCAAAGGGCCAACATTAATCAAAGAATCCCTCACCGCAAACGAAAAGGTCTTCTGCAAAAATCAAGAAAAGCAAGAAGATGCTCAACACAACATGATGAGGTGACCATTAAGAAATTACCGAAGATGAAAGGACTGAAAACTTAAGCCGATTTTTTATATGGATCATCAGAAATATTATAAAAAACCAAAACAGCCACAGGTTCAACGAGGCCTACAAACTACACAGAAAATACAATCAGAAGGCAGTAAGAAGCTACACCAAACAAACAAAACAACAGCAATGCCAGTATCATCTATTTTCTAGAATTTACAAAGCAGGTCTGCTGGTGCCAGATTTCACTAAAACTTCTGCTTCTGAGTTTGCATCCCTTGGAACTAATGAAAATGGGACCACCTGGTCATTGCAAATGTTACACACTTCCTAACATAATCTGCCAATCTCCAAGAATAAGAATTTTTGGAGACCCATGCAATGGCGCTGCTAGACTCCCCTTCAGTGATGACTGGGCCCAAGGAGAATTAACCACAATCTTACAGGTTTGCAAAAGAGACGCCACTTCTGCAAATTAGAATCCTTGGTACCAATATGCACTGAAAATTCCTTTAGAATGCTACCTTCAACAGTCCCGAAGAATCCACCCAACACCAGCAGGTCCAGGATTCCACCAAGGAGTACCATTGTAAATTTTCTTGCAAGTACCAGGGGGAGGGGCTGACCAAAAAGATTGAGAAACAGCAGTCCAGCTTCCCAATAAAACCCCTGAACATGACAAATTCAAACACGCAGCTGGGATTCCTTCAAAATTTGTGTTAACCCTAGCACAAGCCATTATCAGGGATGAATCCTAGAGGACAAAATGCCAATAGAGCATAGCTTCCCATCGAATGTACGACTGTTCCTCTCAAGACAAAGGGACCAGATTACTGTGTATATTGCTATCGTCCATAGGATCTGACCAATAGAACCCCATACAACAGCATTCCAACTTTTGAGTAGAGAAAGAGAGAGGGAGGGAGAACCCACTGCATACTGAATCTAGCAAACACCAACCCCAAATCTTCTGAGAAAAAATGCAATGTACGAAAAGATGATTTTATGGACTCTTCTTATCTACTCCACAGATCACATCTGTTCACCAAGGCAATCCCCTTTTTTTGAGGTGAGCAATGATAAGAATCATGTCGAGCGAGCCTGTCCAAGCAAAAGATCCTACTTTCATAGGAACTGGGGCCTTCCAAATCTTTGAGAATGCTGTGGATTTGAAGCCATCTATGCTGATCAGCGAGTGCACCAGGGGACTCAACGAGAACTGGCCACTTAAATTCGGCAACCAAATCCTTCTGTCTTGACCTCTTTTCAGATATAAAACCCTTCACAATTGCGAGGAGCAGAACAAAACTTCCAATTTCTTCCTCTTTGGGACCATGACGGAATCTAGGACCCCAAACTATCTTGCCGCCTTCCCCCTTATAAAAGTAACTAAGCAAGGCGCCTTTGTCAACAGCAACCAAATAAAGTCTTCGAATATATCAGCGAGGGGGACATTAGAATTGGAACACCATAAATCCTCACAGAATCTCGCCAAATGTCCAGTACCAACTCTGAAATGAAAAACTTTTCGCAAAAAGGCATCACACAGGAAATAACTCTCCACATCAAGGATCCCACCTCGGCTGAAGGTGGGTCTACATCCCACCCGTTTGAAGATAGACAAAACTTCGCCACCAAAACTTTCTTTAGAATAGAGTCCTTTGTGCATCCAAGCCTCCACCACCATTTTCGAAGCAATCCCAAGTTAGAAATCTTGATGTCCCCATACTGATCCTGATGCGACCATGGTTCACCGGCCTACATACCTTGTCCCATGGAACTTATGAGTAGCCTCCCAATTAATTGTCCCATGAGTAGGGATGGAGATGACAATTTTGAGCCATCTCATAAGTCCGCATGGGTAAGGGATGGCAGATAGGTATGTTTTTTAGTTTCTTTAGTTTCGGATGTCTTAGTTATTGTTCAGTACCTGCATTTGTATTATATACTCATTCTGGTTACACTTGCACTAATATTTTACAACAACACATGCTTATAAGCCCCCATTAAATGGAAACTTACAGTGTTTTAAATATCGACAATATCAGCTGATATATCTTGTATCCCACCTGTGCGATACGAAATGCACAGGTAGTGCCGATATATCCCACATATTCGATCCAGTGAGCATTTTCAATTTTCGATCCATGTTTTTGTTGTAAATCATGTTAAATCAGTGTCAAATGGTTACAAATCTATGATTCTTCATGTTTTTCATGAAAAATCATGGATTTGGAACTTCGATTTCGAGATTTGGAAAAGATGGGTCAAGTTGCGGAAAAATGAGAAATATCAAAATTTCTCAATTTCTCACAAATTAGTTGCAATCTTTGTATCCAAACACAAAATTAAACATGTATGTAACCTGATCCAGTGATTCTTCTTTTGCTTTTGAATGTATTACTTGCGTTTTCATACATGTCTTCTTACGTTTATAAATTATATGAATAGACTTTGAATATACTTGCATCAGTTCAGTTGGAAAGGACATATATAAGCACCCCATACAAAGGAAACCCATATTATGTGTACTTTTTTGTAATGTTTTGATTTCTAAGTGTGTATTGATGTCTTTTTCAACAATCCTAGAAGTTTCATTGAAAAGTTCGACCAATTTCCCAATGTTCCCATGTTTCCCCAAAACAACGATATATTACATGATACAACCGATATATCCCATGCGATAACCGATATTTTTCCGTATCCAAAGGGTGCGATACTTTACGCAATAAAGATATTTAAAACATTGGAAACTTATCATATATGCATCTTTTTTGCAATTAGTTGATTCATAAATATGCAATTATATATATATATGTGTGTGTGTGTGTGTGTGTGTGTGTTTCTCCAATGTTTCCCTAAGTCGTCAATACATGTTTAGGCCCCCATTAAAGAAAAACTTATTATGTATGCATCTTATTTGCAATTATTTGATTCCTAAATATGCAAATATGTATATTTTAGCATCTCTTGAAGTTTCATTGAAGAATTCCACCATTTTCCCTATGTTTCCCTTAGTCAGCAATACATTTCCGGGTATCAGCGATATCGATACATGTTTCTATATTCCTAGCTTGCAATACATGTAAAAATATCGATACTACAAACACGAGTTGGTTATTTAGATACGGACTATGTGGGGCAAGACATGATAGGCAGTCGACTACAGGCTATTGCACTTTTCCTGGTGGTAATGTGGTTGCCTGAAAGGGCAAGAAGCATAATGTTGTTGCACACTCTAGTGGTAAAGCGAAATATAAATCCATGGCATACACAACTTGTGAACTTGTCTAGCTTAAATAACTTCTAGAAGAATTGGGGTTTTTGGTTCAAACTCGAATGTGTTTACGCTGTTATAATCTAGTTGTTATGCATATCGCCAACAATCCAGTGTTCCATAAGAGGACAAAGTACATAGAGGTTGAATGCCACTTCATTCAGGATAAGATCTCTTAGAAAGAAATTGCCACTCTGTATATTTCGTCCCATGATCATATTACAGAATTGTTCACCAAAGCACTAGGTAAGTCTCAATTTAAAAGGCTTATATTCAAGCCAAGCATGCATGATATCTATGCTCCAGCTTGAGGGGGAGTGTCAAATGTAAATTGTCCAGCATATAGACCCTATGGGCTTCAGTATGTATGCTCAGGTAGAGTTTTAGACCCCAAGGTTATACATGTCTTTAAGTTACTCAAGTAAGAGGGGCAATATTGTAATTTCTTCAACAAATAAGTGAAAGCCCTAATAAGATAATAGAGTGGGGACGTGTGGAGGAAATTCTCTCACTAGCCGCTCCACTCTTCTCTCCATTCCTCTCTTCCTAATTCATATGTTCTCCTTTAGTTACTCTTTTTCTATTCCTTTTATAGATCCACAATAACCTTACCATATTTGGATATGATGTCCACAAAAACGGATTCTGACCAAGCCTATGTGGGAATCCCATACAAGTGAAGCCATGAACCCTGTCTAGTACAAACCTCTCAATCTCTTCCTTGGAGATGAAAAACAAAAGGATTCGGGTCGATGGAGAATCTCATTTCTGATTGAACTTGGACAACTCCTAAAAACTAAAAGACGGAAGGATTCCAAAGATAGTTTGCTTACAACGATACCTAATGCACCAAAAGGAGAGGGCCATAAAGCATCAATGACTTTTACCATGCATGACCCACGAAGCAAGCCCTACCAAACTATACTTAAGCACTTATGGACACTTTTCAACAATCTCCCTTGGAACCATGACTCTCTCCTTCAAGTCTTCAATATAGCTTTTAGGAGATAGCAAGGCTTTCTTGATTGGCTTTATAGTAGATTTCCATGATGAAGGGCTAGATTCCACGCCAGCAGGCTTTGTGATATACCTTCCCACAAATGCATTGTTTGCATCTCTGCTTGCTTGATCTCCCACCTTAACCTTGGCCTCACCATCTTGATCACTTTTCCTCCAAAATGCCTACCATCCATGGTTGCCATAGCGTTCGTGACGTGGGTTGCATATTGCAACCAGACGAATGCAAACCCAATCTTTTCCCTGGAAAGACATGCCATGCAATATAGATATCAAAAAAAAAAAAAAAAACACCAAACCCTCTAGAAACCTTGTTTATTTCACTTTAATGAAAAACACCAATTCTGAAACTGTGTTGACAAGTGAATATGCATGTAAAGATTCTTTTTTAATTAACACTCAATTCCAATATGGCCTTCCCCAGCATGTGTTTTACATGTAGGGAGGAATCTGTCAAGCATCTCTTCATTCATTACTCTTTGGTAAGAGAAATTCGATCGTTCATTGATCGATTTGGGGTCTAGCAGACTTTTAATAAGTCCATTGGTGAATTGACGTTGGATTGGTTTTGTAGTGCATTCAAGTGTGGATTGGAGACCCCCATGGAAGATGGTTTTCTTTATCATCCCATGGGGTGTGTGGAAGGAGAAGATAGAAGAATCTTCGAGCACTAAGGCATTTAAGTAACCCTTAAAAAGAAGAATCTTATGAATGATCATTAATTGGGTTTTGTTGAGAAAAGATTTTCGGGAGTGTTCATCGGTGGATTTAGTATAAGATTGGTCTCGGCTAGGGATAGTCGAAATCAGTAGTTGTATTAGTTGGGGAATGGGCTGCCCTAAGTTTTTTTTTTCCTTTTGTTCTTGATTTGTAATGGCTTGATGGTAGAGCGATGAGAGTGTCGCTTCATGTCTGTCGTCTCTTTTTGTGTTTCTTGTTTTTCTAATAATAGACCGCCATTAAAAATCACTCTCAATTTCATTTAGTTGCACAATCAAATAATTTATGGTGAATTAATGCAATTGATCACTAACATCAATGTAAGAAGTTTGTGAAAATTGGTTGAAAATGAGAGAGAGAGAGAGAGAGAGAGAGAGAGAGAGATGGGTTGAGAGATAATTCCTCTCAATCCCCAACATTCTTTATTTATAATCCCTTTAACCATGAACATTCAGTGTATGGGCCCGTTTGGGCCTGCAATGTGGGTTGGGCCCATTCTTAGATCTTATTCAACTCTATTATGAACTTATTCAACTAGTGATGAAAATTTGTTTTCTTCAACACTCCCCCTCAAGCTGGAGCGTATATATCTATCATGCCTAGCTTGCCAATGAGAAATGAAAAATGATTATGAGCTAACGACTTGGTGAACACAACGGCACGCTGAATTTTTGAACTTATGTATTTGGTGGTGATTTCTTTAGAGGTAATCTTCTCTCTAATGAAATGTCAGTCAACCTCTTGTGTTTTATCCGCTCACAGAATACTGGATTGTTGGCGATGTGTGTTACAACTTGATTATCGCAATAAAGTGCCATTGTTGTCCCATCAAACAGATGCAACTCCTTGAGAAGAGATTGGATCCAGATCAATTCACATATTGCATGACCCATAGCTCTGTATTCTGCCTCCCACTAGATCTAGCCACCACATTTTGTTTCTTACTCCTCCATGTTATCAAGTTTCCTCCAACAAATGTGCAATAGCCAGAAGTGGATTTTGTCTTTTACTGAGCCTGCCCAGTCAACATCTGCATATGACTCGACCCGAAGATGTCCATGTGACCAATAGATTAGTCCCAAACCCAATGCCCTTTTCAGGAAATGAATAATGCGCAACACAACTTCCCAGTGTTGTACACATGGTTGATGCATAAATCAGCTTACCATCCACACAACAAATGATATATTAGGTCTGGTAACGGTGAGATAAATGAGCTTCCCAACAAGTCTTCGGTATTTTTCTGGATCATCGAACAACTCTCCTTGATTATCAAATTTACTGTTGGGCTCCATTAGTGTTGCACTACGTTTACACCCTAACATTCCAGTCTCTTTCAGCAAATCTAAAACATACTTTCGTTGAGATAGATTGATTCCTGCTTCTAATTGTGTTACTTCAATTTTGAGAAAGTAACGAAGAGAACCAAGGTCTTTCGTCTAGAAGTGTTCTGGATATGGGTTTTGGCTTCTGATATGCCAGACGGATCACTTCCCGTGATAATGATATCATCCACATAAACCACAATTACAACCATCCCTCTATGACCATGCTTTACGAACACTGAGTGATCGACACGGCATCTTTGAAAACAGAAATTGATTAGTACCTTGTTGAATTTCCCAAACCAGTACCTGGGAGATTGTTTTAAACCAAAAATGGCCTTTTGAAGTTTACATACTTTTCCATTCTCCCCCTGAGCAACAAACCCAAGAGGTTGCTCCATGTAAACCTCTTCAATCAATTCTGCATTCAGAAAAGCATTTTTGACATCTAACTGGTATTATGGCCATGACTTATTTGCTACTATAGAAATCAACACACGGATAAAATTCAACTTAGCAACAGGCAAGAATGTTTCTTCGAAGTCTAAGCCTGGGGTTTGAGTATAACCTTTTGCCACCAACCATGCTTTTAAACGTTCAATCAAGCCATCAGGCAAGTATTTGATGGAGAAAACCCAACGACAACCAACCGACCGTTTACCAAGTGGTAAAGGGACCAATTTCCAAGTACCAGTCCGATGCATAGCATCAATTTCTTCTTCAATAGTTTTTCGCCACCCAAGATGAGCCAATGCATCATGATGAAATGTCGGAACAACCACCTGTGATAGGGATATAGAAAAGGTACGAGCGGATGGAATCAAACGATGGTATGAAACAAAATTAGAGATTGGGTGAAGAATAAAAGAGTGAATACCTTCGCGAAAAGCAATTGGGAAGTCGAGGTATGAAAGAAGCGGTTGTGCTACTGGAGCCTCATCCAAAGAATATGGTGATTAGTGTGAACTGGGGACCGTAGGAGTGATTCTGACAGGTGATGCCAGATCATCCAAAGGAGGTGGGATGGTCTGTGGTGGAGAAACAGAAGGACGAGGAATGGGTGAGGGATCTCTTCTAGAGTATAGATCCTCCCTCTCTTGGAGGTGGTAAAAAGAATGGTGCTTCCTCAAAGAAAGTCACATATGCACTTACTAATGTCTAATTGTAGGAGGGGTCAAAGCATTTATATCCTTTTTTAGAGCGAGAGTATCCCAAAAGAAAGAGCACATTTAAGGGCACGGGCATCAACTTTATCAGAATCAGGATGAAGAACATGAACAAACGCGGTGCAACCAAACACCCGTGCTGATAGAGAAATGGAGGAGCTCTGGGAAATAGCACAGAAAAGGGAGTTTTGCCATTAAGGACAAAGGGCATTCGGTTAATGAGATGATATGCGGTAAGTATGGCAAAACTCCATAAGCATTTGGGAACATGCATTTGAGTAAGAAGAGACTGCCCTACTTCCAATAAGTGTCTATTTTTTCTTTCGACAATGACATTTTGTTGTGTAGTGTAGGCACAAGATGCCTGATGGACAATGCCGGCAGGAGTTAGGAGCTCTTGGAAGGCGGTCGAGAGGTACTCACATGCATTATCAGACCAAAGGCATTTGATTTCTTCGTTAAACTGTGTACGTATTTCAGCATGAAAATTTTTAAATATTTCCAATACCTTGGACCGATCTTTCATCATGAATACCCATGTCATTCTTGAATAATCATCAATAAACATGACAAAATACTGGAAGTGATGAAAACTAGGAATTCAAATTGGGCCCCGCACATCAATATGAACCAAATCAAATGGTGATTGACTTCATTTATTAAGACATGGCAAAAAAGTGGTTCCAGTGCGTTTGGCCATCTGACATGCCCCACATTCGAGAGTGGAAAGAGATGATAAAGAGGGAACAAAGATTTTTAAGGAGTCCAGAGAGGGGTGACCAAACCGAGCATGCCATTGCAATGGAGTGGCTCGAACACTAAGGGCAGTTGCAATGACCTGAGGTTCTAAATAGTACAATCCACGCAGTTCACACCCTCCACCAATATCTCCCATCTTTAGATCCTAAAACACACAATGGGAATGATAAAATGTGATGGAGCTGTTCAATGTTTTGGTAAGTTTACTCACAGATAGTAGTCTGAGAGGAAACTCAGGCACATATAAAACAGAGGGTAAAGTAATGTGAGTGTTGGGTGAAGCGACTCCCTTACCAAGAACCTTTGACAAAGATCCATTAGCCAAGGACACAGGGATTTCATGATATTTGGCACAACCAAGACAACCTTAATTAAAAATCTAGAAGTAGCGTGTGGCTTACACTACATGCTACTTAGCTTAAGCTTCACGCTTCAAAGGGGTGAACGCTACACTACATGCTATTCACTATTTAAAACAGTCAAGAAACCATTGATCACTTGACCAAAAAAAAAAAATGGACAGAGAGCACTGCCACCAAGACAGTCTGAATCTGATCCCTGGATGTCCCCTCCATAGCTAACTGATCTGCCTTCGCATTGGCTGCTTACTGCACATGCAGCAGTCCCTGGCTTCCTTGATAAGATTTGCAACACCCCAAGGACAAAATCCAGTTTTGATCCAGCTGATTGCATTGCTCAAATCTCCCGCATTGAAGTTTGGACTAAATTTGCGAGATACAGTCAGTCTGACCCCTTGGAGAAGGACAGTGGCTTGGTAAAATTTGATGTTCTACTTCCCATATGGGCTGAGTATTGCACCAGATTTTCACCCCTGATATCACTTATCAATCCACTAACCACAGCTGGGCCTGGGTTCCTCATCAACTTGCCCTCAAAGTTGAGTTTGAAGCTCCAATCTGGAGGACAACACCATTGTTCTCAAATGGATTACAGATTGCAACTGCAGCTAACCTATTCTGCCAAATTGGATCTCAGTAAATGGGATGGGATCTCTCTCATTTTCTTTTTAAGTTCACACCATTCAACTGTCCTATCAAATAATTTTTTTCAACATGGCATTCTTAGACCTTGATCTCTCTTTGAAAATTCTACTGTTCCTTTCCAGCCAAATGCATAAAATTGCAGCTTTGATGATTGATTTCCACAGGAGTTGTCCAACTGGATCCCATGCCTCCATCCACTACCCTATGAATAGATCACCTGCAGTACTGGAATCATCTAGGTGATGTCGAATCTCAAGAAAATCAATGATCAGATGCGTCAGTCAAAAGAAAAGTGGAGAAAAAGATGTTGGACCGATTCTTCCACACCATAACACAGAGAATCTATAAGAAACAGTACTGACGGAAACTAAAACATGCAGAGTACCCCACACAGCATTAATGATTAAGTTTGGAGACTTAACAGTGTCTCGAAACTTCCAAACATATCTTAAGCACTAGCAGAGTCTTGGAGAATCAATTATACTAAACAATTGAAGAAACCTCTACAACGGATAAAGATGGAACTCAATGACAGTTACTGTGCCTGACCTGTGCTGAGTCTGAGTTATTTGGAGCTGAAGTGTACAATGATAGCTCCTCACCACTGACAACATCTTGCAGACCATCAGAGGATGCCCTCCGTAACCGCTTTGCCAAAGGGGCATCACCTTCAATCTCTGCAACCTATCAACAAAATTCACCAAAAAAAAAAAAAAAAAATGATCATCAAGCATCCAATTTACTGAAGAATACTCTACAACAAAGAAGAGAAAAATAAATAAATAAACAGCATTAAAATATAAAATAGAACCAGCAACATAATATCCAGCAAGATAGAGCTTTAAGCTTAAATCTGCAAAGCAGAAAAGGAAAGGAATATCCTCACCCAAATTTCCATGATTGCACTCATTTACTATCTACATGACATGTGCAAATACTTAAGAAAATGTTACACTTAAAATCATTATGGTCCATGGAGCACATACAATGAAGTAAATAAAACATCTTGCAGTTGGCATCCAGAGCTAAATCCAACCCCAATAAAAATCTCATCTAGAACTTTACATAGAATAACAGGACAACCCACACAGACCCCAATACCATCCCATCTAGAACGAAAACATAACTATCTTATAACTGCCAAAAGCACCATGATACCACAAATGAAATCAAACTTTAGTGTGACCATTAAAGAAATGATAACATCAACATACTCTTCAAATTAATCATCTAGAAAGATATGAACTATTGCTCAAAGGTAGGAAAGTACATTATTCTCTACTTCTTAAAGCTCTATTTTCTTGCTAAGGTTATCTGAAAATTTTGATTTGACAATCTTCCATATTAGTGATCAACTAATAGATTCTATTCTGTTAGTTAAATTATTTCCTGTGATATTCACTTCATTTGCAGCCAATGCATAATCAAACTCATTGTAAATAAATAGTAAAAAATGTGAAATTAGAAAATAAGTCTAACACGTTGCTGACATGTCATGTTGGGAAAAAAAAAAAAAAAAGCAATGGCAGTAATTACAGCAGATGAGCTGTATGCTTTTGTTCCAAACTTGTTACTTCAAGTATCATGGGCCTGATATTTTTCTCTAATTTTTTCTGTACCATACTTAAATTTTCAGTATTTATTCATGTCATATGTGTTCAATTTGTCAAGTCAATTCATCCAGAGGGCCTGAGTCATTTCTGAGTTGGTTCCAAGTTGTTGAACATCGTTTCTAAGTTGCAAAATAATGCAATGAATGCATTTGGTTGCAACATAAGAGGTCTCAAAACTCCAATTCAAAAAAATTGCAAAGCAAAAGAAACAGTCATCTATAGTAGTTGTGAGTCTTGTGACAGCCAACATTTCAAAATGAAGTAACAGACACCATATCCAGTATGCACCTCGTCCTTTCCATGACCAGAAGGCGTTGTTGTAGTTCCACAACTATATTGCACAAGAAGACCGTCTCCCAAACGACTACCCAAGAAAAAGAATGAATTGCCAATGGTTGTGATGCCCTTATCAGAAAAGAAAGCATCAATAGTTAGCACTTTAGCTGGCTAAAAGGCTGACAACGGACATTACATTGGAAATAGAATTCTAGATTAACAATTGAAATGGCTAGTGGGTTTAGGCACTGCAGCTAACCGATGTCAAAACTGAAGCTTTAGACTTTGAAAGTTCAAGTCTCTGGACAACCCTGTCGAATGAAAATGCATATTACCACCAGAACAATTATTACAAATTGTCTTTGCATAGGCAATACAAAAATGAACGGCAAAAGCATAGATAATAATCTGAAATATGAAAAATGGACGTGGAGTTTTGGCTGGTGAGTGAAGATGAGATCGTTGAGAGAAGCCCACAAAGACCAGGCAGGAATTAAACCCCCCAACCTGCTAAATTGAGGCCTTCTCAATAACCTCACACGCATTTGTCTTTTATTCCAGGAGCCATCGTCCACATTCCGAATATGTTGTTCAAGTAACTCAGATAACATATGTGATATTACTTACCTCCCATCATAGACCAAAGTGAGCAAGAGTAGTTCTCCTGTTTTGGTTGAGAACATGGCAACATCATGCGATAACCATGTCGCATTGGCTGCATCAAGCTCTACACTGAAATTTGATCTTGGCATCTCCTGACTGAAATAAATAGGAAAAGGCATCAACCAAGTTAAAACTTGCCAATTGGTCCTTGAATAACAACACAATTTCAAAATTGCAACATCATCATCTCAGCCCTTCTCCCAGAAAATTGGGTTGGCTTTTCTATAGCAATAGTTTTACAATTGGCTTACAGCCAGACATCAACCTTCCACTTTTAATGGGCTCTTGGCCATGGCAGAGGCTCACAGTTTCAAATTTCCAAAATCTATAAAGAACCCATACCACACTATAAATAGTAGAGCTATTTGTCCAAATGCAACAAGAAGTATGAAAAGAACTTCAAATTGCTAACAGGAATGGCATGCTTTCGAAATCAACAAATTCTTAATGAAGTACACATTTATAAGTTATAACAACAAAGTCAACATGTATGTATAGTACCATAATTGAAATGGAACAGTCTGATGGACAGCCATATTCAACAGATTTAATCATTACATGTTATGTTTGACCAAGCTCCTTGAAAATAACAAATATATTGTGAACACTAAAAACAACTTTGCCTAGTGATTGAAAGCACAAAATCCCTAAACATTGAACTATAAGTAGAACATAGCAGGAGATGGAGGAAAAAGAGAAGTCCAGAAAATTGGAAGCAAAGAAGCACTAGTGTTGATGTGTAAGATTACTATCTTCAAAACATACACTGTCAATATATTTTAATAAAGAAATATTAGAACATATAAAAATGAGGAAGAAAATAAAAGGTGTCAAGGGAAGAACCTGCTTTCACTAGGAACAGAAAAATTGTTCAGGCCAAGAGCACAAGATACTGACTGCCAAAGCAAGAGGAAGAAAGATATCCTAAGGTCAGTGAGACATCACACATGTATACAAGCACTTGAACCTCAAACATAAAATAACCAAATAAACTGAGAAGGTAAGTCTTAAACAAGTAAAAACTGGAAAGAAAATGTTGATAAACAGTGTCAATTATGCTAACCAACCACAGTGGTTGCACTACAAACATGGGTAAAAGCAGAACGACTCACCTGACTATGATAGTGAATAGTATTTGCACAGATTATAAGAATACCACCAATTGGAGAAGGCACAGCAAGAAGCTTGTAGGCATCATGTGGGAAATTCTGGCAACGAAAATGAGAAGTCCAGAAAATACAAAAACCAGTAAGGGTTTGCATATAAAAAAAAATGCAATTACGAAATAAAAAATGTTCTAATATTGACTAAAATATACCTAAATTACAACACAACCATACAGCCCTTAAATCGGTCGTAACTTACTCAATTGATGTTAGATTCACATGATTTTGGGCTTGTTTGAAAGCCAACTCAACAGGCATTCAAACAGGACAAATTCAAGTCATTCGGATGTCATTTAGCACCCAAAAAATGGACCAAGGGATAAGAGACAAAACAAGGGTATCTATGACTGTTGATAAATAAATTCTTTCTATTAAAAAACTACTAAACATGTGAAACAGTTCAATAGAATGGACCATATTGGCTCACAAATCAATCGGATCATCAAGTGGGGCTCACTAATTCATCAAGTAGTTTCATGGGCTGCATCAAGAGGCTTGTTTGATTGGTAGTCTACATATGACGTTAATGAGGAAATTCAAGCAGTTCGCTTAGGCTTACAACCTGCACATTAAGTTTTACTCTGCAAAAAAAAGGAGCCTCTGGATCTTACAATGCTTCAGATAAGATCAGCATGCTTAGTGATTGTAAACAACTTAGGTTGAGGCAAACATTTCAAGAGTAGAAGTGATTTCCCAGAACCATCAATATATAGGGTAGCACATTTCAAGATCAACACACATTTAGCTAAGCTTTGGATGAGGCCACACTTGGCTCAGGACTCGCACAAAATCGAAAGTGGAGTTAACGACGAGAAGAGTGGGCATGCATTGGCATATGGCTCTTTCTTTTTCTTTCTTTTTTGGGAGAGAGATCTCTTTCTAGGATCTATTTTTAACATAAGGATACAAAGCATTTGGTTATGCCAATGTTCATAGTATTGGAATCATTACATGTATCTTTGGTTGGGGATATGGAAACATGTATTGATATCACTGGTATTATCGCCAATATCCTCAATGAAACTTCAAGAGATGCTAAAATACACATTTGTATATTTAGGAATCAAATAATTGCAAAAAAAGACACATACATAATAAGTTGTCCTTTAATGGGAGCCTAAAAGCATGTAAAGCTCACTCGGGGAAACATCCGAAAAACCTGGGGAAATGGTGGAATTTTTCAATGATACTTTGGGAGATGCTAAAATACACATATTGTATATTTAAGAATCAAATAATAGCAAAATAGACGCATATTTAAATATGAAGTCATTTAAATTTTATATTTTCTTCTCCCAAAATTGAAACCTCCGATTCCTTTTGTATTTTTTGGTTGTGATTCCTTCTCTATCACATCTCCCCAAATGTTGTAGAAAGGTGCATGTTACAAAATTTACTTGGTATCACAGAAACGTTACAAAATTCTAATACTCAGTGTTCTGAACATTGAAATAGGATTGTAGAATAGAATCACAAATTGTAATGTTTTCCATTTTATTTCACACATACACATAGTAGGGAGAGAGAGAGAGAGAGAGAGGAGAGAGAGAGAGAGAGAGAGAGAGATTCAAATTGAAGGCTATAAAGGGGCAAGGTAAAGGCCCAAAAGGACGTGGGGGGAGGTAGTAAGAAAAGACTAGATGACCTATGGTTTAACTGAGGATATGACCCTCGATAGAGTGGATCGGTGTTTTAAATAGCTTACGCTATGTAGCGTGTAGCTTACGCTACATAGTGTAGCTTAGCCTTAACGCCATGTAGCTCATGAAAATAGCTTAATTCACATGTAGCCTACACTATACACTAATTTGCATATGCTACATGCTACTTCGCGTACATTATGAGTTATTTTCAAGAAAATACTAAAATCAATTAATGTTTTCAATTATTTCTAACATTTTTCTATGTTTAATAAATATTAGTTAATCTTTTCAATGATTTTGGTAAAATAATAAGAGTAACAATATTAAATTAGTTCCTTTGCCTTTTCTTCATCTTTATATTTAATCTTCACCATATTTTTTAGGTTGTGTTTGGTTATGCCAAATATCATGAAACTTATTTATCTATCAGTAATTTGGTGCAAAATATCATGAAATTTTACATATTTGGTGCAACAAAGTGCAACCTTAATTAAAGATCTAGAATAGGCCTCACGCTTCAAAGGGGTGAACACTACACTACATGCTATTAGCTATTTAAAACACTGGAGTGGAATGGCAGAAACAGGATTCAGGTAGCCGACCCCAAGTAGTTGGAAAAAGGCTTAGATGATGGTGATGGGGGGGATAACGAATTTAAGCATCCATTCCCATCCACGTCCACCTTCTGAATAGCAACTATTGAACATGATCAATTATCATGCGGTAAGTAATCAAATCAATTGGCCCATGTAAATTGGATCATAATCTTAAAGAACAAATTTAAAAAGTTACAAATACCCATGTTAGGGCCTTACAGCAGCAGACCATATGAGAGGGTGTTGCTTTAAGGTCGTGCTAATGCTAAGTGCGGAGATCATGCACGTGTGATGCTTCCAAGAGATACGACCAGCCCAAGTAAGCTCCCTTTCATGAAGGATTACCATCACAGGCTCAATATAACCTGCAGAATAGTTTATAATGAATTAAACAACAATCAACTTCATAAGAAGGACAATTGAAGGTGTACCACTCAAGATCAAAACAAATGAATGCATCAGGAAAAATAACTGACACAATAAAACTACTCATCATATTTGTAACAGCCACAAAAGCAACTACAGAAATTATAGAATGTTACCTAGCATTGCATCAGCCTAGAGATCCTTAAAAGAAAATAGAAAATAAGAAAAGAACCAAGGTCCATGCATGAGCATACTTGGAGAGAAAAACACCCTTGCTTTGGACTTCAAATCAATCAGATCAAGCAACTAGAAAGTCTATGAATCCAAACGAGAAAAATAATGGCATTTGAAAAAAATGTGCATAATAAGCAGATAAATTTATTGCAAGTACTCCATTCCAAGACACAACAGCTGAATTGCTCAAACTAAACACACCAAACAAGAACATTGGAATAGGGAGGGATAAACAACTTATTGAAATTGAAATGTATGTGCTAGTTACAACTTACAAGTACACGAATAAGTTGTCAAACACTCGGAAACCTTTCTACATCTTAGAACAATCCTTTTTATAAAGCCTAAGGACAAACCCTATAATCCCTACATAATCTTGAACCAAGATCTTTTCAAACCTTAGATTGAATCTAAATCAATTTCATCTATCCAAAACAGGATACTAAGTAGTACAACCGTGTTTTTTTTTTTTTGGGAAGATTGAAATTTTATTAAGGGAGAAAAAGCAACCCAGAAAACAGAACAAAAGCCAAACAGAAAAAACATAAACAGGGCCACACAACAAAACAAACAAAACCTAAGCCAAACAAGACGAAAACAAGCAAGCAACAAGGAAAGACCTAAGAAAACGACCATACAACACAAACAAGAACCTCCCACTGAGACCCAAAAACTATACAACTCGAGCAGGAGCCTACGAGGAGAACCAAAAAAGACAGCAGCCTCACCAGTCCCACAGATGAGATATTAGCGAACTGTTAACAGAACTGAGAGCTGAAGCCCATTCCTTGATCAACAAAGATTTAGAAAAACTGTGATAAAGTAGCTTGCAGATATATATTAAAAATAAAAAAAAATAAAAAAAAAATCAACATCTTCAGAAAATCGGCCTAAAAATCAGCAGCAAATAGTCTAAATGTCCAGCAGATGGTGTTCCCTATGGTTGGCCTTGGACCTAAATCATTCCGCTGGGTGGGAATGAACTCAATTCGGCAAGTGGTGGCACTTCATAGTTCTGCGACCAGCTATGCTAATTCATCGTCATAATTCACGTGCATTCAAAATGGCTTTGTCCTTCCATTCACTCAATATTGTCTGTATCTGCCTAGTCTGGTGTTCAAAACGGGGGTTGTTCTCCCATTTCGCTAAGTATTGTCTATATCATGCCCTTCCGGTGGTCTTCATAGACAACATTTGTTCCACTTCTTCTTGGAGAACTACTTGCCCATACCAGCAACAACTTCCTCCCGCATGCCAAACACCTCGCCATAGTACTCAAAATAAATCAACCACCTTGAAAGTCCATGAGATTGATAACTTGTCTTGCAACTCAATCTAAAAGGTATTTTTATCCAACTTCCTCTTGAATCATTATGACACAATCTTCTTAGACTTGAACTTGTTATGGGTACCCAATGGACATCAATGTTTTCAGTATCGAAGATATCAGAGCCGATATATCCCGCGATATATCTCATATCCCACCTGTGTAATATGAAACGCACAGGTAGTGCCAATATATCCCACTTGTTCGATCCGGTAAGCATTTACGACTTTCGATTCTTTTTTTCCCTATAAATCATTGTCAAATGATTACAAATCCATGATTCTTCATGTTTTGCATAAAAAATCATGAATTTGGAGCTTTGATTTTGAGATTTGGGGGAGATGGGCCTAGTTGCGAATAATTGGAAAAAAAAAAAAAAATTCAAAATTTTCCAATTCTCTCGCAAATTGGTTGCAATGTGTCCAAACCCAAAATCAAACACGTATGTAACCTGATCTAGTGATTCTTCTTTTGCTTTTGAATGTATTACTTGTATTTCCATACATGGCTTCTTACATTTATAAATATATGAATAGACTTTGAATATACTTGCATCAATTTAGTCAGACATCACATAGATTGGGACCCCATATAAATTATATGAATATACTTGTTTTTTGTAATATTTTGGTTTCTAAATGAGTATTGATGTCTTCTTTAAGTTTCATTGAAAAAATAGACCAATTTTCCAATGTTTCCCAACAACAGCGATACATTACGCAATACGACCGATATATCCCATGTGATAATCGATATGTATCTGTATCCCAAGGGTGCGATACATTACGCGATAACGTCATGGAAAACATTGAAAACCATAACCAAGTCACCTTTGTTATAAACCTTGCGGTGTTTGTCCACAACTTCTCACTACTTGCCATTTCTATATTCTATCTTCTTATTTACCCAGGCTTGCAAGCCTTAAATGCGTTCACCGAACACATCAACATAGCTTCTTACTCAATCTATACTGGTAACAATACTTAGGCCCCGTTTGTTAAATCTGAAGTCTAAAGACTGAATCTGAAATCTGAAGCTTGAATCTGAAATCTGAAGTGAAAAAACTTGTTTGATCATCATGGTTGAAGTCTAAAAATTAAGTACTGAATCTGAAACAAACTGTTTGTTAACAAACATCGTAAATGTCTGAAATATGTTAATTTGACACATTTGCCCCTATCTCTCGCCCGGAAATGTTTTACATTATAAAGAAATTATTTTTTATTAAATGAACATAAAATTATTATATTTAATTCAAATAAATGAAAATACATAATAAAAAATTAAAATATCATCATAAGGCCCTCAATTCCTGTTAGGGGAAGGTTTTACTATGTGTTGTATAAGATTGAACACCAGTAACAACAAAACCTTCAAATAAGGCCCACCTTATATTTATATGCTATCCAACCAGTTTATAAGGTTATTCCCAGTTGGATGAAGTGAAAATATATTGATCTAAAACTTTTGTGGCTTAATTAAGTTTATTTTCCATCTAATATGTTCATAAGGTCACAAATACCTGTATGAAGAGGGAAAAAATAAAATCATATTGATCCAAAACTTCTGTGACCCTAAAAAGGATTTTAAAGGTAGACGTTCAATCCCCTGCTATTTTTTTGCTGCTTATTTTTTGTCTCAATCTTTAGTACTAGCTTTCCAAATGGATGGATGGTTTGGATATAACACATACCACATGATGAGACCTACAGAATTTGCTAACGCCAATACAGCAGCTATATAGCTAGTGTGAGGTACCAATCCGCGGCGCGGATTAGCCACCCAAAGGTTGAGTAGCGAGACTAGCCACTGATGTGACGTCAGCAAGTTCAGTAGGCCTAGCCATGATGTATGTTTTGTATCCACACCTTCCATCCATTTGAAGAGATCATTTTAGGACAATACCCAAAGAATGAGTTAAATCCAAAGCTCCAGTGGACCCCAAGACAGAAAACAGTGCGACAGTGACGCCCACCATTCAAAACTTCTAAAGGTCACAAAAGTTTTACATCAAGCTGATATTTGTGTTTTCCCTTTTTTCAAGTCTTTTTTTAAACTTTTGAATAGGTTAGATTTCAAATAAACATTATGATGGGCCTTAGGATAGTTTCAACAATGGGAATCACTCTCCCCACTGTTTTCTTTGGTGGGGTCCACTACAAATTTTTATTTGCCTAATTCTCTGGTTCATACCCTAAAATGATATCCAAAAAATGGATGGACGGTGTGGATATAACACATACATCATAATGGGGTCCACGGAACTTGGTGACGTCACTTCAGTAGCCGACTCGCTACTCAACCTGTTAGTATCTAATCGGCAAGCGGATTTCCGGCCAAAGCCTTTCGCAGGATGTTCCTGCGCTGGAAACTTAGGTGAGGCCCACTATTATGTTTTTCATGAATCTACTCCGTCCATCCATTTTGTTTGTTCATTTTAGGAGAGTATACCAAAATCGAGTAGGATCCAAGACTTAACTGGGCTGTACTAAAGGAAAAAGTGGGTAGGGAAATTCCTACCGTTGAAACCTCCCTTAGTTCTAAAATGATGCTTACATGCAATCCATACCGTTAATAACGTCATTCCTACTGGGATGAACTGAAAACACAAATATTAGCATGATTCAAAACTTCTGTGGCCCCATGAATATTTCGACTGTGGACGTTCAATTACCACTTTTCCAGCCCACTTCAGCATTGGATACGGTTCATTTTCTGCCTAATCCTAAAAGTAACTCACAAAACAGATGGACGGGGGGAGGATTCCTCACAAACATTACAGTGGGTCCCACCTAGTTCCCAGCGCACGAACTTCTTGGGAACGGCTTACGTAGGAAATCCAGGGGTGCGAATTAGCTACTGACAAGTTGAGCAGCGAGAATTGCCACTGAAGTGGCGTCACCAAGTTCCGTGGGCCCCACCATGATGTATGTTTTGTATCCACACTTTCCATCCATTTGGAGAGATCATTTTAGGGCAATATCCAAATAATGAGTTAAATCCAAAGCTCCAGTGGACCCCAAGACGGAAAACAGTGGGACAGTGACGCCCACCATTCAAAACTTCTAAAGGCCACAAAAGTTTTAGATCAAGCTGATATTTGTGTTTTCCCTTATTTCATGTCTTATTTAACTTTTGAACAACTTGGATTTCAACTAAACATTATGGTAGGGCTTAGAATAGTTTCAACTGTGGGAATCACTCTCCCCACTGTTTTATGTGGCAGGGACCACTATAGTTTTTAATCTGCCTCATTGAATGGCTATTGCCCTAAAATAATATCACAAAACGGATGGACGGTATGGATAGAACACATACATCATAATGGGGCCCACAGAACTTGGAGTAGCCGACTCGCTACTCAACCTGTCAGTATCTAATCCACGCTCGGAAATCCGCATCCGCATCCTACTTGTACACGGATTAGCCATGACCGGTTGAATAGCGAGATTCGCTACCAAAGTGACGTCATAAAGTTCTATGGCCCACTATGATGTATGTGGGCCCACTATGATGTATGTGTTTTATCTACACCGTCCATCTATTTGGAGATTTAATTTTAGAGCATGAGTTAAAGAATGAGGCAGATCCAAATATGCAGTTGACCCACCACAAAAAAATAGTGGCGAGATTGATGCCTACCGTTGAAACCTTCCTCAGGCTCAAAAAACAGTAGCCGACCATAAAAAACTTTTTGGGGGCCATAAAAGTTTTGGATTAAGCTGATCTTTGTTTTTTCCATTCATCTAGGTCTATATGACCTAATTAACAGATTGGATGTCAAATAAACAGTACATTGGGCCTTAGGAGAATTTTAATGGTAGATATCCAATCACTATTGTTTTCCTGTGGTATAGTCCACCTGAGATTATATTCCTCTCATTTTTTGTATCAAGCCCTAAAATGATCTTTAAGAATGGATGAATGGAATGGATGAAACACATAAATCATGGTGGGGCATAAAGAAGTTTCAATGTTAAAAGTTGATTTTGTGTTGCGCAAACATTCTAAAGAGAAAATTTTGCCATAGTTACTTGAAAAGGGGTAATTTTGGAAGCAAAATTTTTTGTTTAATGAGAAATTCACTGAGCGCATTCCGCATTCACCATTAAGCCAGACTCCTATCACGGAAAAAATTCAGTGAAAAACCACTTAGCACTTTCCTTCTTCCGCGTTAACAACGCATTAACAAACACCACTAAACACGGAATATTTTCCCAATTCCGCATTAAGTGCAAAAATTCAGCGTTAACCACAGGGCCTTAGTACATGATGTGAACTTCTCCCGTTCATAATATAAAATGAGGATTTCCCCATGGTGCGGTTTATTGAGGCCATTAAACAAATTCAACTTGGCGGAAAGTTGTAGGCAAACTCGACATTGGGTAAAGCCAAGTCCCGCTAAGATATATCATCACCTGTTATACTCAAATGATTACAAATGCTCTGGTTAAGTACTCAATGCATGACATTAGAGTTAGCTATGTGGTCAAGTATAAGCATTAAAATAGATTTATGATAAGGACATTCGAGTGCCTTACAGGGTATACCAGAAGAGAAGATCAGCTCTAGTTTCACTTTGGCTTGGTGAGCACTACATGGGCCCTGGTGGGCCACATTGACGACCCCACATGCATGATCGTGCATCTTCAAAGACCCTACACTAGGAAGATGCATATGGGTTATGGGTTACTTATTAAGGAGTTTGAATCGTTGGATTGCGAGTACACGTCGATCAGACAATTGAATCTTGAGGGCGCTTCGATCGGACAATTAGATCATTGTGATGTTAGATCACATTGATCGTAGACTTTAGGATGTTTAAATTTATTTCTTTATGTAATGGATTATTCATGTTGGATTTATTTTGATATTTAGTTGAGATTAGGGAGTTAGGAACAACTTTTATTTCATTGAGCATCTTTATGTTGAAAATTTTATCAGAGAGCGCTTTTTGTAAAAACTCTTTCCTGAGACTATAAAAGGGTTAAACGTCCTGCCCTAGGGGATGTTATGATGATTTGAATGAAAACTCTTTGCTTCCTTTGAAGCTCTCTTCATGTGAATGGATTCTCTTGTGAATGGAGATTGATGGTATGATGCCAAGGAATGAAGCCTAATCTTTCCTTTCTTATTTCTCTTTAAAAAGGTATTTCTCTCTTGTCTTTCTCATCTTCTTCTCAAATCCCTCTACTCTTCTCTCCACCGAACCCCATCTTCTCTTATCCCACTCTCCACCAAAACCCAACCCATCCCATCTCTATCAAACCCCACAAATACGGACTGCCTGTCCGTACAAGTCAGTCAACTGTACGGCTAGCCCCCTACCCTCTTTTCTTCCCTCTCTTCGATTCTTCTTCCTTTACCGAAAACCCTAGTTCTCATTCACCTATAAACCCTAGTTTTCATAATTTTTCCAAGCATTAATCCCCAATTCCCTAAGAAACCCTAATCCCATATTTCCTATAAAATCTTAAATTCCTAAATCCTTCAAAACCCTAATTCCTTTCAAATCCCTAACCTTACATACTCAAACCCTCATCCTAGATTATCATATCCTTAACCCTAAAGAGACATCAGCCCATTTGAATTAGGCCTAAGCCTATGCTAAAGTGGAAGTCCTACCTTCCATTGATCCTTTGAAATTCATGTTTTATATGGTTTAGTTTATTGTGGGATTGTGATTTGGCTTGAAATCTGAATTTTATTATTTGATTTCTTAGATTTGTGGTAGGTTAGTATATTTTATGCTTGAATTGTTCTTTAATCCATTTATAATTTATTTGCATCATATTTAGTCTAGATCACGCATCCTGCATCAATTTAACATGCATAAGGGCATTTTGGAAATTAAATAAATACAATCCCATATCATATAAGGACTTAAAAGTGAGAGCTTTTTACTAACGGTGCAAACATTAGGCCCTTATTTGGAAATATTAGAAGGATAGGCTCTCATTAGAATTTGACCAAAAGATATGCCCTTATATGACAAAACCCCTATAACCATTTAACCACCCTACGTGCACCAAATATGACTAAGGGGCTACATGATAAAGACAAAAAAATAAAAAGTTATGTCAGTCGTTCAATTGTAAAACCCTTATTTCAATCATCTAGGTGGGTCGACATATGATCGTACAACCCACATTCATCAACATTAACAGATTAATGTCTGAATTTCTACAGCGCACATGGTAGATAATTACACTATTTGTAATTGTAATTGAGCACTAGAGCACAAATTAAGAAAAGACCAATTGCACATTTGTGATAAGCTTCCGCATACTACTTGTAGTCACATAAAAATTAGAGATCCATCCAACAAAAACTAGAAGACAAATTATTGATGAAAACTAGGTGAAAAACTTAGGGCCTGTTTGATTTTCTAAGGTAAACGTAATTGAATTGTAAATACGTAATGATTATTTCCATAGGTAATTACCGCATTGTTTTCGAGGATTGATTTGACTGTTACTTTTTTCAACGTTAAAATCGACGATGCTGCTAAATATTTGTGGGGCCCACCGTGATGTATGTAGATTATCCACACCGTCTATCTGTTATGCCAACTGAATTTAGGGCATGACCCAAAAAATGAGCCAGATTTAAATTTCAAGTGGACCACACCGCAGGAAAAAGGTAATCAAACACCCACCGTTAAAAACTTCTTGGGGCCACTGTTTACTTTGGTGTGGGCCACTTCATTGTTGGATCTGCCTCATTTTTCGGCTCATGCCTCAAAATGTCATGGTAAAGCAGATGGACGACGCGAATATGTCATATACATCATGGTGGGGCCCACAAATTTAAGTTAATCCTTTTGGACCGTTTTCCCAAGCAGAAGTACCTACCTATTTGCAAACAGGGTGAAATTGTAATAACCTGGTATTTACAGGGCATTTACAATGAATTTGAAAAATCAAACAGGCCCTAAATGATATAGTAATCTACCCATATCAAACAAAGATATAGTTATCCGCCTGCAAAAGAATAGAGAATAGTCATAGAAAGACATATTTTACATGCTTAGTGATCAGATTAGATCCAAGAAACGAGTTAGTGCAGTAAATTTTCCATATATATGCATCTAAAAAGTTCTGTTTGCATGCATGTGAACCACAAATACAACTAGTACAGTTGCAAGTGGAGATGTATACAAGTCGAACCAAGTCGTGTTTGGCACAGCTTGGCTCGGCTCAGCCAGTAGCTAACCCTAGCTCGAACTCGGCTCGGCTCGGTCCTCAAGCCTAACTGCCCAGCTCAGCTCGGTTCGGTCAGCAGCTCGGGCCAATTCGAGCCGAGTTCAAGCATGTGTGTCATTTTCTCAACCACATAGAATGCATCTTCAATTTCTCACATAATGCAAAACAGTAATAGCACTTAATAGGTATTTCATCAAACACTCGGCGAGCAGCATCAAAATCAAGATATGAGGGCAGTCTTATAATGTAAAGTTTTTTTTTTTTGTAATGATTCGTTTCGTATCCATTCCTTCCTCGCCACCAGCCGATCCCGCAGAGAATGTACACACCCGAAACAACACTCTGTTGAGTCATTTCATCAAACACTCGGCAAGCAGCATCAATATCAAAATAACCGAGTCACCGAGCCGATTCAATCCAAATCGATTCGAGTTGAGGTTCGATCTGAGTCGAGTTGAGCTCGGGCAAGCTCGAACTCGGCTCGAAATTTTTTCAAGCTCCAAAAACCAGCTCGACTTGGTCCGAATCCAATTTCTAGCCGAGGCGAGTCGAGCTTTTCCGAGTCGAGTCAAGCAAGCTGACCGTGCTAACTCGACCCATGTACAGCTCTAGTTGCAAGCATAAGAACATCCCACATTTCAATTATTCAAACTTAGGCATCTGTTTTGCGGCTACTTAGTATCATAAGCTGTAAATGCTCTGGTATATTCATGAACATTGATGCTAATCTGAAAGCCGAAAAATGTACATAATGATTTTTTTTTTCTTTTGAGAAGTTACATAGTGATTTGTTTTAACCACAAGAAAAACAAGAGGCAAGTGCTCAGTTCTCACCATGTACAAATGTGAAATCTTTTACGTGCTTCATGTCCAAGTCTCGTAGGCCGATCACATAGGATGACTCAATACGAACGGAGACTGTACCTCCAGAAGCAGTAGCATCATCATCTCCAACTAAGCCATAGCCAGCCTAACAAGAAACAGAGAGTCAAAAACATGAGCAAAGAAAGTAAAGACCTTCGTAAATTTAGTATGAAGACAACGTTAAGCATCTTTTTTCTTGGAAGCCAGAGATCAGTTCATCGAATATTAAATCCAAGCTGATCACATCAATCCTGACGTTTGCAAATGCAACATTGGAGCATTGAGAAATAAGTAAACAACCATCTCCATTTCTTCCGGCCAATTGAAATGAAAACTGAGCAGAAACGGGGCAACACTAGAATATTCTAGAATAGTGACAATGAGCAGAAGAGTTAAGAGCATTCTTATTCAGCAGCTATACAGTAACCAGAACTGTGATTTATTCTGAGGTCCATGTGTTATGCCAGCCTTCCAGCCATGAGAATTGTCAACTCAGGCCTCAACATTGTCCATAATGAAAAAACTTTTGTTTCACATCAAGTCATATGCTTTCTCACCAAGACATATATGGTGTAGATAAACTAGCCAAGGTGTTTAACGTGTTGCTGAATATCTCACCATGACACTATAATTATCATTTTGCCTTCTTAATCAATATGTGATTTTTTCCGCTTTCAAATTGATTGAATATTAATATTTTAAGATGGAATCAAGTTGTGTTTAAATTAGTACATGCAAAAACCCTCATTTAAAATCATGACCAAGACCACGAACTAGATTCGACATACTTCCATATATAAATTTAGATATCCACAATAAATCACCAACGTAATTTGGAAACCAAGAAGAGGTGAAGATAAAAGGGATTACTTCTTAAAAGATTTAACTTTCTAAAAGCACCTCAGATGTAAGTATGTTTATTGGTGTTTTCATAGAGGATCCAACTTCAAAACTCGCAGGAGAATAAGACATTTACTAGATTCTCATTCACCAGTCTTATTCATAGAAACGTTACTTTTCAAGCAAACTTTCTTTTATCGTCTTTCAATAATTAGTTTTAGGTTAATATGAAACCCTGTTGGGAAATGTTGAGTTTCATTACAAAAAGAAGTGATAAAAAAATAACTATTGATAAAATAAAGAAACAAAAAGCAAACATATGGCATGGCTAGACATGCATGGTCCCTGACCCAACAGGTTACCCACCCCACTCCCTACTCCCTAGTTGGACAAAGGATCAGCTACACATGGTTTGTCCCAGTTGACATGGGATATTCGAACAAGAAGGGCAATTGATCAACAAAAGCTTCGTTAGATACAAAGAAAAGAAGCAGAGGAGCTATTGACTGGCATTTTGTCCAGAGAATCACATTATGAATCCACTCAGATCAATTGGAGAAGATGATGTGTGCATAGATTAGAGCCATCACTAAGCACTTAGAATTGAATAGAAACCAAAAATTAACATGTCAGCATAAAAATGGTGTCTAGGGGAAAAGCACCTGAGCAGCCTTGAGTATTATCATTTGCAAACCATACACAAGGACCCCACCACAACGGCCCTGAGGATCAACCTTTACTAAGGGACCCCTAGCAAAAGATTCTCTGCCTCTTTTCAAATAATGCCACTCTGGCCCCTCAAAACAATGCATAGAACTGCACAAAGGGTAATAAAGCACATTAAATCCTGGAATTGCAAGTCCATAGGATAAAACTGCCAGATCGAAGGATCTAGATTGTAAGTATTCCAACTAGTAACATTAGCATCTTGGACTTTTCCATCATGGCAGAAAATTCATCAGTAAATCAAGTGCAGCAATTCTTTTGTGATGCAATCGTTACAATAGTTTTAAATCAATAAAATAAAACTCAGATCTTGCGTAAAATAGATCAATTCTGTTTTAATTAAAAATATGCTAATTTCAGAAACTTTTGATGCTGCATATCAAAATTTTCCAATAATTTATCTAATAAGTAATGAGTGCCTCTTGTAATCCATTAAAATAGTTTTTTTCTTAAATACAGATCTCTTCAATATACAGTAACATTTTTGCCTTACCTTGTACGAAGTCCATGGATTGAATCATCATATTCTAGCACTGAAATTTTTGCATCTTGAAAGGCTAAGACTACTGAATCTCTTCTTTTACAACCATTGTCACCTCCAAGCGATAATATTGCCATTGTTTCAACATTACCATGCAACCTTGAAACCACAAAAATAGTAAGAAAAATCATCATGACTATCATCATATATATATATATATATATATATATATATATATATAGACGGTCGAGCTCATGGGAACTCCCCATGAGGTCGAGTTGTGTGGGCCCCACCATGATGCATGTCAAACATCAACACCGTGCATTTGATGGGTCCCCTTTAAATTATGGGATATCCCAAAAATCAGCCGTATACGGAACTCAGGTGGGCCATACCATCTAAAATCATGTGAAGACATGCCTAAAACATATAAAAGCACTTGGTGGGGCCCACCTGAAATTTGGATGTGTCTGAAACTTGGTCTGACCCCTCATCCAAGTGGGACACACATAATGGATGGGCTGGATTTGTGAACCACATCTCGGTGGGCCCAAAAAATGATTATGAATGTTTTAATGGAGGGTAACCCCTCTCAACTTTTGTATGTGGTGTGGCCCACACAAGTCACGGATTGACTTGATTTTTAAGCCCTAGGCCCACTATGGAATGGTGCATCTGACTGATGGGGTAGATGTTCGACATACATCATGGTGGGGCCCACACAGCTCGACCTCATGGGGAGTTCCCATGAGCTCGACCGTATAGAACCTTTATATATATATATATATAGACACACACACACACACACACACACACACACACAACACACACCAGAAAACACACGCGCACAAACATGGAAACAAATACAGGCAAGCATGACTTTATCATGTCCATGTATTTTAAGGAATCATAAATTAATTTACAAGAAGCTAGGTTAAAAATATCATTCAAGTGGTACCTAATTTAGTTTCATCATCATTTTGCAAGCTTAAGGCGACTGCTAATTGTTATGCCTAACATAATGTGCAGCTTCCAAGTTGTACTAGATGCCAGGTCTGCATTGAAGCTCAATATGCAACATGGGTTTAACCAATGAGCCAAGTGAAGCAGATGGGGGACATGCTAGAGCACCTAGGGCTGTCAATTGGTCAGGTTCTGGTCCAATATTGGTCTACGCATATCCGGACCTTGCAAATGGAACCAGATTCGGGTCTTGCCAGGTTCAGATAACATATGTGAGGTATTGGAGAATCCAATTGGATCCAAGTATCCTATCGACCCTGTTGAGTCTAGTTTCGAGCACAAATTAGATGTAGAATGGGGTTTATATCCAATTGTTTCCAGTCTTAGGATCAGGTCTGGGACTCCGGATCTGAATTCAGGCACATAGTCCGTGTATGGTTTTTCAAGTACCAAGTATCAATGTATCATTAAACATAATGTAAAATTAAAAATATCGTATAAGGGTGCCCAAAACGACACGTGGACCAGAATCCGACCAGATTATTAACTAGGCCTGAAACCTGGATCCTGATCCAATTAAATCGGGTCAGATTCTTCAAGCATGCATGGATACAAGCACTCACTGTCCCAACAGTACCAATGCATATCGGGTACAGAAACACATTATAATGCTTCTTTTGTTCAGAGTTCATTTAGGGTTTTATATATAGGAGCATAGATAGCAGAAATTAGAATAAACAAAAGGCTAAAATCTATTGAGATTTTAGGTTTGTTTAGGGGTTTAAATACTATTTGTAGTCATGTGTTCAAGGGCAATTTCTTTCATTTTATTATTGGATTTCGAAACTTCTAGAGAATTTTCTTCTTTTCTCTAAGTTTGAATAATTCAAGAGTCAGTTCCTTCTTAGTTCTCTATTCCAGTTGCAGATTTGTGTTGTTTGAGGCCATCAATGGATTAGAGGACAATCAGCCCCTATTTGACACCAACTGTAAAGTCAGCAACAGGTGCTTATCTATCCACAGAAGAATTATAGGGTCCTGCTCATCAGTAAACAAACAGTTAGATAGCAGACAGGATTAGCATGAGGCCATGCTACAATGATCAAGACCATTGATCTGATGCAGCCTGCTTCGGATAGAAAATTCCCCAAATTCATCCATGGCTGAAGATCCCAACCCTCTGATAGTCGGCCTATTTTCATTGATTGTAGCCTGTTGTCACATTTTTCTCCTTAACCATCAAAGTGTAGGGCATTAACCGAAGGGGCATGATCCTTTGATCTGGAAGATTTTTTAGGCATGCCCACCCAAGGCGGGGACTATCGAATCAACAGTTCAAATCACCAAACTATGGCTATGTAGGGCACTAAACGAAGGGGTATGATCCCCTGATCTGGAAGGCTTTTTAGGCAGCCAACCCAAAGTGGGGACCCTCACATCGAAAGTTCAAATCATCAAACTATGGACAACTTCTATGGAATCCTTCAGGTTTGCAAACATCAGAAACTATACACTTACTGATCAAAAGGACCCTATAATTCCTCCTATACACAACTCTCAGAGTCCATTATCTCCTTTCAACACCTATGAGCATCGTTCTTTTTTATGCAATTAAACTCTTATGGATACCTCCCCATGGGATAATTGAGTCCTTGGTACACTCCCTGACCAAATAGGCTAATGCACAAAAATATTCCAATTATTGAGAAAATTTTGTCATCTTTTCTGCAAACAATGTGCCTAAAAATACAGACCAGATCGTATAAAATCTTGGCAAAAGTTTTGGCGTCCCGACTGAGAAGGGTGTTAGACAACATTATATCTAATAATCAAAGCGCGTTTATTCCGGGTAGGCAAATAATTGATACTGCTCTCATTGCTTACGAATGTTTGAATTTGAGCCATAAATCCGGCTCGAAGGGTCTTCTTTGCAAGCTTGATATAGAGAAGGCTTATGATCACGTAGACTGGAATCTCCTCCAATATATGTTGCATCGTATGGGCTTCGGGGTGAAGTGGAATGGTTGGATGGGGGAATGCGTTGGGTCCACTCTCTTCTCAGTCTTACTTAACGGATCCCTGAAAGGGTTCTTCAGCGCCTCCAGAGGTCTTCGTCAAGGGGATCCCATATCCCCTTTTCTTTTTCTAATCGTTGGGGAAGCCCTTTCCAGAATGTTGAGAAAAGGTCAAGATGAAGGTATCATAAGCGGTTCAACGCTCAAAGGAATGAGTAATCAGATATCCCACATCCAGTTCGCTGACAACACGCTTCTATTTTGCGAGGCAGATTTCGATAAAATCAACAACATGCATACTATAATCCGATGTTTCGAGGCAACTTCGGGTCTCAAAGTTAATCTAAAAAAATCGAAGATGTTTGGCATGAATATGGAGAAAGAAGAATTACGAAAGTTTGATGATTTCTTTGAATGCTCCATAGGAAGTTTGCCTACCACTTTTGTTGGTCTTCCCCCGTGTATAGGCAAGCCCCCTAGGTATCTATGGGACAAAGTCATAGTCAAATTTGAAAAATACTTAGCCAGATGGAAATGCAAATATTTGCCGTTAGGAGGTCACCTTACGTTGATTAAATCGGCGCTCTCGAATCTGCCCCTATATTTCATGTCCCTCTTTAAATGTCCACCTTCGGTCCTAGCAACTCTTGAAAAACTAAGGCGTGACTTCCTGTGGCACAGGCAAGAAGAGAAGAAGAAATTTCATCTTGTTGAATGGAAGGAGGTCTGCAAGCATGTTCAACAGGAATCAGAGACCTTAAAAGGATGAATCGGGCACTTTTGGGTAAATGGATTTGGAGGCTTGGAACGAAAGATGGGACACTACTGAATTCGCTAATCAAGAGTAAATATGGCCGAGCAATGGGTGGATGGTGGACCAAGGACTCCTCAGTTTATAGAGCCTCTTCCCTATGGAAAGATATCCTATCTGTGAAACAGGATGTTCTCAAAGGTAATGGTTTTGAAATAGGAAAAGGAGACAACATTCAATTTTGGGAAGTTATATGGGTGGGGGAAGTGGCGTTAAAAGAGGGCTTTCGTAATATTTTTCGTCTTGCCCCAAAGCGAGACATTTCGATAGCCGATTGCTACTCTATAAGTGGGAAAGAAATTGTATGGAATCCCATATGCAGCAGAAATCTACAAGACTGGGAGATTGAAGAATACTTCCAGATCAGTTGGGCATAGACAGGCTAGTGTGGAGACTAGATGGATCTGGGAAATTCTCGATTGCATCCTTATATAGTTCCCTTGGCAGCAATACCTCCTCTTCAGAAGATTCAATGACTGCTCAGGTGTGGAAATACAAAGTTCCTCCAAAGATAGCAGCCTTTGGTTGGTTGGTTGGCAAGAAGAAGGTTCTGACAATCGATAATTTGAGAAAAAAGGGAATGATCATCACAAACGTCTGCCTTTGTTGTATGGCAAATGAAGAATCAGTTAACCACCTGTTTATACACTGCCCTTTCTTCAACAACGTTTGGTCAGCAATCTTAAAATCATTTCATACTTCCTGGGCTTCTCCTGATTCGACGGAACGGCTACTCCAAGCCTGGCATGATTCTTCTTTAGGCAAGGAAAAGAATACAGTTTGGAGAATGGCCCTCCTGGCAGTTTGGTTGTCTATATGAGAAGAAAGGAATGGGAGATGTTTTAACAGCGTTTCCAATTCGGCGGAGTTTGTGGTACATAGAGTCCAGCATTATATTGCAAATTGGGCTCCATTTTTGTTAACTTAAAAGGTTGTAATCTTTTTCTGTAAGCGAGGGGATTCATCTCGCTATCTCAGTGGGATTTATCCCCTCTTTTTGTTTTTCTGTTTTTCTGTTTTTCTGTTTTTTAATAAAGTAATCGTTACCTCTCAAAAAAATACATACCAGATTATAAAACGGAGAAGAAGTTGCCTCTTTAAGTCAATAGAGGGTCAAATCAATAAGGAGGCCGTGAGCTAGGGTAGTTGAGAGGTAAAAGCCCATTTTCAAAATAGAAAAGGCATGGGCAATAACTCATTACTCAATCTGATGCTTCTGCAATAAGCTCCAGTCATTCCTTTCTCATGTCCCCAAGGATGCTAATTGGGAAAGCACGGAGTTTGTTTTAAAATGGTGCTATGGCTCTGCTTTTTGTTGTTGAGGATGCTCGTTCCGCCTCAGCTTGGGGATGGCGTTTCATCTGTTGGGGATTTAGTGGGTTTCGGATTGTGATTTTGGTTTTGTTTGTTGAGCTGGGTTAGGTTGTTTTTAATGCTTTCTGTTTTGAAATATACTTTTGATTTTTAATAAAGCGGGTCATTCGTTAAAAGAAAAAATTAAAAAAAATAAAAATAAAAAACTTAGTCAGGGACTAGCATTGGAAACTTACATAAATTTCACATTTTCTTGAACAGGTCGGCATTGTCTATGACTTCTGTGTCAGAATAATTTTCGGAATACATCCAAGGAACAACACTGGAACATCCGGTGGGCTGCTCGGAGGGTGCATTTGGATGCGTTGTTGGACCAAATTGCAATAATTCAGTTGAATATCAAGGAATGACTGAGACGGAGATTGAACCATTTTACTTCATAATGTAGACCCAGTTCTGATTATAATTCAATGTGTTTCAAGTTGCACTCGGAACAATCCGAATTGATGTTTGGGGTTTAGTCCCTCATTATGAAAGAACTGAGGCTACTCCCACTTAGGTCATTTCCATTTTATTGAACAGAAGCATTACAATTCAACTCAATTGAGCATCCAAACAAAGCCTAAAAGTCCACAAAGGCGGGAACAAATGCCAAAATCTGCTTGAGAAACATGGATATCCAAGAACTAGTGTCGCAGCAGTGCAGACTAATCTTCTCAGTAGTTTCACATGTTAGTAAAGCATCCATAATTTTCATTACAATCTGCAGCTGACAGATCATGCAAGAGCGCTGAAACGTTGGGAAGGAACGTACCTGTAATGGCAAACGAGTTCGAGACAGGCACCAGAGACGCCAGCCATGATGCCACCACGACGGACTTCACCAGGAGGCCGAGAAGTTCCGCCGTCTTCTTCCTGGACCCTGACGAGATAGACCTCAAGCACGTTCCCAGCAGTGATGATGAGGTTCGGGACGGGGCCGATCGGTCGCTTGGCGGGCCATTCGGGTTCGAGATCGTCGGATTGGCTGGGAGGGATCTGAGTAGGGAAATCCGCAGCGGAATGGGTGATGTATCCAGAAGCGCAGTTCTCAATGCCGGTGGGCCAGTGCATCATCTTGAATGCAGCGTAGCTCATCTTGACCGTTCGTTTTTTTCTAGGGTTTTCTGGGAAGACGGAGGGAAGGAGAAAGGTGTGGAAGAATGGGCTGGAGGAAGCGAATAATGGAGAAGGGTATAGGTGGGAAATGCAGTCTTAAATATAAACCTGGCTTAAATCCTGAGAGCTTGGCGGGAGGGGAAATTGGCCTGGACTAGGGCAATGGAATGGTGACTTACGAAAATATCCTTTGTAAATCTTTAAAGTGGCAGAAATAGCCGCGTACGACTTCATGGAGGGGCTGAGATGCACTCGTAGGCGGTAAAAAAAAAAAAAAAACAAGTGCCTTACCGGTGTCGACGAGGGACAAATATTGGATATCTGAACCGTTCATCTGGCGGGATTCACAGTTTGTTTTTAGATAGGATTTTCTTCTGGCCCATTTTATTATGTGGATCATGTGTAAACTGAGAAATGATTATTGGGAAAGGATAGCCATTGGTTCGTGGTAAATTCGGATGTTTGGTAAAACTGAGAGATGGGCTCATTTGATTGTTGATGTAGGACGCGTTCATTGTGTTTTCCATGCAATGAACGTACGTGATCTAATACAAGTGTACCACGTGGGCAAGGGTGGGGCGCTCGTCGTTGGCGCGTGCGGCCAAGCGCCTGCGTATGGCATTTCCTCTGTGCCGTTTTTACAGGGACGCTTCGTGGAAGCAAAACTGGTAAACCGAAGTTCGGACCTGAAGACGCAACTTGTCTGTGCCCCTGGCCTCCTGAAATTCCTGTGGTTGGGAGCTATGTGGGGCCCACATAGATGCGTGTAAAAAATCCACTCCGGCCATTAGTTTTCTAAAGTTCAGTTTTCTTAGGATAGTAAGTTACGGGTAAAATTGTAATGATCAGACAACCGAAATGAGCAAAGACAAACTTCAGAGGTTGGCTTCAGCCATGGAAATAGACCTCAACCTCGGTCAGGTCATCCTTGACCATCTGCCCCAACATTCTCGAAATTTGACCACCATCTGCCTCGACTTTCTCAAAATTCGACTAGTTGATTTTATCTTCACTAGAGATTGCGCGAAACAGTTGATAGACATTCGCTAAACACATGTCTATAATTCAGGAAATGTCTCCACCCACGTAATCAACTCTTGCCCTATAAATAGAGGACATATTTACGGCAAAAGGTATGCATAATCTCTCACCAATAACACATCGATACTACAAAACCTAGATTCCTATCCTGACTTAGGCATCCGGTGGTCCCCTACTTTAGTCAGGGTCTCATTTATCTTCTTCCTATGCAGGTATTTGATGGTCTAAAAGGAGTGAACTAAATTTGTTGCATCAATAGTTTGATGTCATCTGTGGAAACAATATTAAAGTCATGTTTTACCAGAAAATCACAATGGTGAGAGGAAATAAGAAAGCTCTAGTTGTCATTGTTGTAACCATTCCAACTCTTTCTGAATCATCTGCTGCAGTCATTCCAGCTATTCTTTAATCACCTGCTGCAGTCATCCGAGCTATTCTTGAATCATCTGCTGCAACCATCATAGGTCTTCCTGAATCATCAGCAAAGCAAGGTGCCCAGCCTTGCCAATAGTGGGCCGATTCTACTCTCGCAGCGTCCGCTCCTCAATCTCGCACTCGGGGCAGTCGATTAGTCTCATTAGATAACAGAGTCGAAGCCCTAAATAAAAACATGGATCAACTCATGCTACTCCTGGAATGATAAAATTCACCCTCGGTCGTAATGTAGATGAGGGTGCTGCCACTGCACCACCTCAGGCACCGATCAATTCGCAAAGAAAAAGTAACCTCATGAACTGTCAGCCCAAGCCCTTTCCCACACTTCAAGGGCAGTCACGCTCGACTTCGACCTGCTAAAGAGGAAGAGTTGTGGAAAAGTTCCCGAAGCAGTGGCCGAGAACGGGAGCCATTGGGAGGCAGAGCTCGGAAAAATTATAGGGTAAATCAACAACATTAGACAAGCCTATTGTGCCTTAGTGTCAACCTCGGTATATGTCATGTTAGGAGAAATCAAACCAGCATTTACCGACGACATTATGGCATCTCCACTTCCGCCTAGGTTCTGGATGTCGTAGATGACCCCTATTATAGAACCACAGACCCGATTGAGCACCTCAAGTCCTTCTGAGCCTGGATGGAGCTTCATGGGGCCTCGGTCCCCATGATGTGTCGAGCATTCTCCTTGACCTTATTAGGAGATGCTCGGCAATGGTTCAGACAGTTGAAGCTGAGGTCCTTCAGTTCATTCTCACAGCTTAACAAAGTCTTCCTCACATAATTCATCGGTGGGAGAGACAGAAAGAAGTCATTAACTCATCTTCTCACAATTAAGCAGAGTGAGGATGGGATGTTAAGGGCCTGTTTGTTTTTTCAAAAAGATGGTAAACACACGGTAAATGGTAATTCCTCCTATTTCACGTGTTTGAAAATTCATAGGAAATTATGTCTTTGAAATTGGTTCAAAAGAGGTAACTTTAATTTTTGAACCGCATGATAATGCATATGATATATCCATTTCGCCCATTTGTTTTACTACAATATTTCGAAGCATGAGACAAAAAAATTAAGTAGATCCAATACTCAAGTGGCCCACGCCAAAAGAAACAGTGGTCCCACAAATTTAACGGTCAGTATTCAATTTCCTTTTTCATATGACGTGGTCCACTTGAGTTTTAGATATGCCTCATTCTTTTACTCATGCTATAAATTCAATTGGAATAATGGATGAATGGTGTGGATAAGCAAAATGCATCATAGTGGGACCCATGGGTATTTTGCAATATTATTGGTTTTTGTGTAAAAAAGTAGGCCGCCAAATCAAGTATGATATAAATGCATAGGGAAATAATTATTATTTTTTTACACAGTATTTACCATTTCACCCGGAAATCAAATATGCCCTAAGAGACTACCTCATCCGTTTCAACGCCGAAGTTGTCTAGGTCGACGATTATTCCGACCAAATAGTTTTGACAACCATGGTAGCTGACCTTAAACAAGGAAAGTTCATATTCTCTATTGGTAAGAACTCCCCAACCACTCTCGCCGACCTACTTAACCGAACTAAAAAATATTTCAATGCCGATGAGCTCTTTAGTTCACAAAGAGCTGCTCAAAGAGGAAACAACTCGGCTGAGGATAGGAAGCAAAGGGAATAAGGGGAGCACTCTGCCGTTAACGCAAAGAGAAAGAAAGAGGACAACCAAGACTGAGGCTAGCATCCCAACTGACATATAAAAAGTCACTTCCATCGGTACACTCGCTTAACCACAAAGCCAGAGCAGATACTAAAAGAAGCCGAGTTGAGTAAGGAAACCTGATGACCAAGTTGAACCAATTAACCAAACTCGGTAATAAGGCTCATCGGCCAACCCTAATCTTGACATCAAATACCAAGGGACGTATCGATTATAAGGCATTGGAGGGGGGCTCTTACCTTGCCCATGGGATGTTGAACGCTTTAAAATCTACCACTCCCGGGGACTCAAGAGGTCCTCCGACTAGGAGTGCGTCGACTGACTAACCTACTCGACAAGGGCGACCTCCATTTTTTAAAAGGGAAGAAGGTGACCGCGATATTGCTACCGTTTATCCTCTGCTAATTTACAATGAAAGAACTTCCCCAGGTTAGGAGAAGAGAATTTCTTTAAATTTTCGACTATCTAATATACTGGGACTTCCCTCAATTGAAAGGAAAAAGTCCCTCCTATTTTTTACACTGCACAACCTACTAGTTCTACATCGACCAACTAAGAGCTACCTCCTTCCTTTCAAAGGGAAAGAGGTGCTCGGCTTGCTGCCATGTGGTCGACCCATTGACTCTACAATGTACAATCGATAAGCTCTCTACTCCGTCCAACCTCTTCCGCGCAGGACATCACACTGTCAATCCATGCCAACTTACTTCCTGATAGGGCTGGGCATCAGTCCGAGTCGGATTGGATTGGGCCCAACCCGGACCGATCCAAAAATGATACTGGTCTGACCTGAACCATATCCGACTCGGTACCGAGTTCGGGTTGCCTGACTCGAACCGATCCGAAAACTCACTGTACTGATCCGATCTGAGTCTGACTCGGTCAGGAAAACCGAGTCGGATCGGATCGGACACGATTCGGACCAGAAAAAAATTAAAAAATATTTTAAAAGTTTTAAAAAATAGTAAAAAATACTTTTATATAAAAAATGCTAAATATATCCGGATCGGATGGGATCGGTTCGAATCGGATCAGATCGAGTCATGTCTAACCCGAACCCGATCAGAAAAGGATTCAGATTTGGATGGGACTACCCGATCCGCACCGATCCAGCCTGTCGAATCGGTTCGAATCGGGTCAGATCAGGTCGGATCCACCGGATCAGACCCAATTTGTCCAGCTCTACTTCCCGAGCTTCTAAAGAATGCTCGGAAATAGGGGGACTACTATTATAGGTAAAATTGGATTGATCAAACAACTAGAATGAGTGAAGACAAACTTCAGAGGTCGGCCTCGGCCATGGAGATAGACATTGACTTGGGCCTCAACCTCGGCCTTCAGGTCAGCCCCGATCCGCACCGATCCAGCCTGTCGAATCGGTTCGAATCGGGTCAGATCAGGTCGGATCCACCGGATCAGACCCAATTTGTCCAGCTCTACTTCCCGAGCTTCTAAAGAATGCTCGGAAATAGGGGGACTACTATTATAGGTAAAATTGGATTGATCAAACAACTAGAATGAGTGAAGACAAACTTCAGAGGTCGGCCTCGGCCATGGAGATAGACATTGACTTGGGCCTCAACCTCGGCCTTCAGGTCAGCCTTGACCATCTGCCTTGATTTTTCTTGGTGTTCGACCACTTAATGTTATCTTCACTGGAGATCACGCGAAACAGTTGAGAGACATCCGCTGAATGTACGCCTATAATTCAAGAAATGTCTTTATCCACATAATTAACTATTGCCCTATAAATAGAGGACCTATCTACGATAAAAGGTGCGCATAATCTTTCACCCAAAACTCCTCGATACTACTAGACCCATATCCTAGCTTGACTTTGGCATTTGAGGATCCCCTGCTCTAGCCAGGGTATCCTTTGCCTTCTTCCTGTACAGGTACTCGAGGGGTCTAAAACAGGTGGACCAGATTTTTGTATAAAAAATAACAGAATTTATAAAATCAGTAAGGGGGCGTCTGGATACCTGTAAAGTCTTTGAGTGGAATTTTGTTTATAGGTAATTAGATTAAGAGGCATTTGAATGAGTATATATGCCAATCAAATTACAGCTCTAATTTGAAACATAAGAAAAAGTATGTTTTAAATTGCAACTGTAATTTGAAACATAAATAAAAGCTCATGTCTTATATTACAACTAAAGGGATTCCATACAATGGCTGTACTTTTTAGAAAATTTTCATATTAAGAAGAGTTGCATATCATCTTTCACTGTTTAAGGACCCAAAACAAAAGAGGAATAAGAAAAAGACAAATCTCCTCCTCTATCAATCATTATTGCCAGGGTTGAAACTTCTCCTATGTTAGGAGATTGTTAAAATTTAGTATTGTATTTGAATTAATGGACTCACTTATGTGTTACACCAAATGATTTATCTACTATAAATTTCAGCCACGGTTTCTATTAAGTTGGGCTTATCTTAATTATTTATGTTACATGAAGATTTTATATGTCATTTGGTTATTTTAAAGTGTTCATTATTCCAAGCTATGTTGCAAGTGATTATCTAATTACAAGTTGTAAATAAATTTTAAATTATCCAAACATAGACAAATATTCTTTTATAATCAAATTATATCTTAAAGCCAAACAAGACGGCCTTTAAATTCTTTATACTTGTAATCAAATTACTTATAATGGGATCACACCTTAATAACTTTACCGGCATCAGAACGACCCTCGATATTCAAATATATGACAAGCTATACCACATGAAGAGTAAGAACGAAAACTTTCACTGTTGAAACCTCATTGGAGCTGACCATAAATTTCATATGCCATTTGAATTGTTCATAGGGTTATGACCATAAGATAAACTGCACGCAAAACATCATCTTGATAGACTTGTTGCCCCCACAAAGTTTATGGTGGCGTTCGATCCCACTTGTTGAGTGTGGTGTGGATCACCTGAGTTTTCTATCTGCCTTATTTTGGATTATTGTCCTAGTTTGATCTTTAAAAATTGATGAACAAAATGAATTCTTCAAGTTAATCTATGTGGCCCCATGTGACTTCCACCGATAAGAACTCAGGAGGCATATTAGCTATAGGCCGAGTGGAGGGACTCGCGGCTGAAGTGACATAACCAAGAGCCTGTCATAATATGTGTTGTATTCACACATTTGGAGAGATTATTTCAGGGCATGAGCCAGAGGATGAGTGAAATCCAAACCATGAGTGTACCCCCACCACAAAAAAATAGTGGGGATTGGACACCTACCATTAAAAGCTTCTAAGAGCCACATAAGTTTTTTATCAAGCTGATATTTGCAGTGTTAACTTACAGACAGGTTGGATCTCAAATAAACATGGTGGTGGACCTTAAGAAGGTTTCAACGGCAGGCGTCACTCTCCCCACTGAAAAGCTTTGGATATACTTCATTATTTGGCTAATGCTTTAAAATGATCTCTCTAAAGGGATAGACAAATAGATAGACAGTATGGATACAACACATGTATCACAATGGAGCCCACGTAACTTGGTGATGTGACTTCAATAGCAAGTCTCCCTACTCAAGCTATCAGTAGCTAATGCGAGTCCAACTTACTTCTTATGTCTAAGTGCATAGGCACCTTGCATCATCGCTTGCCACCATCGACCACATGAATATGTTGATTTTGACAGGGCTACCATGATGTCTGCTAGAAATCCACCCCATCCATCCATTTTACCAGCTCATGTTATCACATGAGCCCAAACTTAAGGTAAATACAAAACTCAAATGCTACACGTGACAGGAAACAGTGAGGATCCAACACTCACGATTGAAACATTTGTAGGCCACTTAAGTTCCGAATCAAGTGCAAATGACCTTAGTAAGGATTTTGATGGCACATAAGCATCCCCTTAGAGTTTTTCCCTCCCCACTTTTTTTTTTTTTCCATCTGGTTGAGTTGCGGATCCATCTGGTTTTTGGGCTCGTTTCCTAATGCGAGTTGAGGAAAAAATGGAAAAATAAGGAAACAAACAGTAAAGTGGCCCATGTGTAATTATTTACTTAGGTAAGTACTGCATCTTTCTCAATGCGGACAATGGTTGATTGCTTTTTTAACACTAAATTTTAAAATTTTATGAAATGTGGGGCACACGTTGATATATGTGGCTTGTCCACACTGCCCATTCATTAGGCCAGTTGAATTTAGGGCAAGAGCCCAAAAATGAGATAAATCTAGAGCTCAAGTGAACCACACTGTATGAAACAGTGGGAATCGAACGCCTACCATTAAAAACTTCTTCCGGCCCTTATAAGTTTTGGATCAAGTTGATATTTGTGTTTGCCTTTTATCCATGTCTATGTAACCTTATAAACAAGTTAGATGACAAATATACTTCAATGTGGGTCTAGTGAAGGAAACAAATTTAAATGGTGGATAAATTAAAGCCACTTTTCTTTTATTTGGGCCAGTTGAGCGTTGGATCTACCTCACTTTCCGGCCTATGCCCCAAAATGCTCTGATAAAAGAGATGGATAATGCATATATATCATATACATCATGCTGGGGTCCAAAAATTTAAGTCAATACTTTTTGACTGATTTTTTTGGTGGAATTAATCACTTGATTTCAAACCAAGTTAAATGGTGATAATTGCTAATTTATCATGGATTTGCATGGAACATGGAAAATCAAACAGCCCCTAGTTTCTGCACCGAGGCTATGCCCCGAACATGCCGGAAAAGGTGGGGAATCTTCCATGACTAAATTGCTTGCCCTATTCTGACTGGCAATCCCTGTGATATGGTGAGATTTAATTGCCCACGTGCCAGACATCCTATGCAAAGCATGTTTGAAGGATGCAAGTTCATGTGGTCGGAAGCTATTTGGGTGCGCGGAGATGCCCGTGACAAATCTACTCCGTCCCGTAAGTGTCTCAGTCTATTAATAACGTAAGACTGTATGTCTTGAATAAGTTGAGCTCACATTGAAAGACAAAGACATTCAACAACTTGAAGACTTGCAACATTAAAGTATGAAATTACAATTATGTATTGAAGTGCTTTGGTGTGTCCCTAAACTTGTAACTCATTTAAACACAAAACATAACATCCACCTGTATGTAATTCAATTGGATAGGAAAATCTTAATTAATCATCAAAAGCCTCATGAATCAAATTGATCTTGATCATTGAGGTTTATAGAGGACTAAAGGATATGTAGATTCAATTGTAAATCAGATTGAAAGCCGAATCGACAGAAGGTAGTTGAATTAAAAAGTCGAATCGAAAGGTTGTAGGTCGAATTGATAACTTTTGTCAGTTGAATCGACAATCCAGTCGAAGAGTGGCTAAAACTGTCTAGCAAACTATACAGTTAAATCAGAGGTGTGTCGATCAAATCGATATTTCGATCGACAGTGTCAATTCGAGTTAAATTGAATCGACAAATCAATCAATCAAATCGACAACTAGTTGTTAAAGATCTGTTTGAACTCTTTTCTTATAAAATGGGCACTCGGGCCATTGCAAATTATATGAACTTTTCATGGTTTTAGAGCCCCTATATGTACAACTCCTATCCATTGTTCCCATGCTCTAATTCATTGAGTTCATGTGCATCTTCCATGTGATTCATCATTCTAATAAGCAATTCAAATATTATCTGAAGATGTACATGTTCTCTTGCATTATTTAAGGAGTAGACACTAATCCTTATAGGTAAATCTATTGTCTATCGTCATATGAAATGCTTGTCTAGGTGAATCCCTATCAGTAACCAACTATAACCTAGTTGTATGAGATTCTACCACCTATTTCTCTCCCATTACCCTGTCGCTCTCAATAGGAAGATCATTACAAGGTAGCCAAACAAATGAGCTAAAGAAGATCCACTTTAAATATCGGGAGAAAACGAGAGAAACTACATCAAGACTGATCGAAAATCTCAAGAAGGCGCTATCAACGAGGCTCATCTAAATTGTAAGAGTTTATTTAAAGTCAATTGTATACTCATTTCTCATATAGATTTCAGTATAGAGTTTGAAATCCAAATTCAATCAGGTTATTGTGTAAGACCACCTTCAACAGGAGTATACGTAGGTCATTGTGTAGGATTGTATCGGTTAGTGGTGAGCCTATAAAAAATCAGTATATTATTTGTGAGCCTATATAAACTCCTTGAAGTCTCTGAGTAAGCTTCCGACAAGAGTGTACATAGGTCCTTATGTAGGACTGTAAAGGTTGGTGGTGAATTTATATCATACTATTATAAAAGTTAATGATGAACTTCTAGAAAAAATTAAGATGGTAAAATTCAAAAAACTCGAATTTGAGTTTGTCATCCAAAGAGTAGAGTATGGATTTAACTAAGTCACTATATATAAGTGTGTTTGTGATTATTTGTGTACGTAAGTCGATTTATGCTTGTGTTTGAATTGGTTATTATGGATGCATGATCAGATTGTATGCTAGATGCTTAGTTTAGTACTCACACAATTAATATTTTATATTTTTCATCATGGACTATCTCCTTATATAGTTAAATCTTTATAGCTTATGTTCTAAAACACACTTTATTAAATTAATTGGTAAATAATCTTAAGTGATTATGTTCACCACCTCATATAACTTAACTAATATTCTAAGCTTGTAAACTTTTGCAATATAGTACATTGCACTTCAATCAAATTCAAAAGACCACAATAGCACAAGATTCTAAAAATAAGCCAATCTAAAAGTCACATACGCTGCATAACAAGAAACAAGTAGAATGTAAATACTAAATACCCACCCTTGAAACTTTCTTAGAGCCAACCATGATGTTTTTGTGCCATCCAAATAGTTCATATGGTTATTAATGATTAGAAAAATTGTAGGTACAAGTGTCATCCCGATACAAAACTTCTATAGCCCCTACAAAGTTTCCAATGGTAGATATTTAAACCCTGCTGTTTCCTGTGGTATAGCCCATCCGAGTTTTGAATCTGCCTGCTTTTTGGACTCCCTTTGGGTCGTTTGGCACCGCCGATTCGAGATCCCTGGTTGTTTGGTAGCATAAAGTAAGTAATGAGGGTTTTAAATCAAGGGGGTTTCAAATCCCCTCTGTGAGGGGGTTTCAAATCCACAGTGAGAGCTTGGATTACACCTAAAATCATTTCAATAGTTGCAGGTGTAACATGTATGTCATTATACTATCATTCTATTGGGCACATAACCCACTAATGATGATCAGCACCATCCGAACATTGTCCATGTAAATCAATGATTAAAAATCGTTAGTTAATCACTCAAACATGATCTTGTGCTTGTGGCCCATCCGAGACTTGGAATTTCATCATTTTCGGGCAAAATATATATTTCAGCGGGCTTATCACAACCATTGTGTCAATAATTAGATATCTCACTAATTAGAGATATTAAGGTTGATTTAGTAATTAAATTCAAACCCCCATAAAGATACCATATATATCTACTTTTGGATTAAAGTTGATTCACACTCCATGTGCCAAACACACTGTGAGGATTCCAAATCCAAGGGTTCCAAATCCACGCTCCCAAACAGGCCCTTCCTGTTATGGTCTTTAGAAACTGATAGATGAAGCCGATTTCTCACGGGCGTCTGTGTCGACACATAGATATCAACCATGGGAGCAAGGGCCAGCAAGCAACGTCCATGTTTTTGACTGGGCCATCTCCAACATAGTACTCGGCCAATCAAATCCTGTTCTGCCCTGTCACCATGTCCCAAGCTCAACTTAGCCACTTTCAAATCCGCAAAGGCCCATCTCTAATAGCAGAGATTAGCCAATCAAATCTTACCGCATGGGGTCTCTATGGCCATCGGGTGGTAGAGTCCCATTCATCCGACCGTTCATCTTACATGTCTCAACGGTATGGCATTAAGCTATTCGAAGTTGATGGATAGGCTATGCCGTTGGAGAAAAACTTTGATACTCTGGAGTGTGATAGATGATACTCGGACACTTAGAAATTAATTAAAGATTGTCTACGTTGCATGTTACAAGTGAAATTAAATAATCCAAATTAAACCCTAAAAGTTTAAATGTGTTAAACATCAAGCGCATTTGATTATCTAACTATTGTATTATCTAATGCTTATTGGATAGGGAAAAATGAAAATATCTAATGTTTTTACTTAAGAAACATGTGACCACGAATCAAAGGCTGGAGATGTTCGTGTTGGGATGCCTTGCACAAACCTTAGGATCTAGCCTCTCGAAACAAACCAGAATTATGAATAATAAAGCAATGAAATAAATCAAAGCATCAATCACACACCACACAAGAGATTTTTACGTGGAAAAACCCTCAAAAAGGTAAAAACCACGGGACCTCGTCCAGATCAACAATCCACTATGAAGTAGAACGTTACAATCTTCTTCACTCACGCAAGAGTAGATAAACAATAAGAGAAATAGAGAAAACGGAGAGATCTAACCGATTACGAGGACATAGAAGCGCTGAGATATAGATTACACAGTAGAGAACCTCCACGAGCAGAACCTCCCTTCTATAAGCTTCCTCTCTCTCTTTCTCCCCCTCTCTCACCTTTGATAGCCCTAAACCCTTTAGCAAATCCCTTGTAAAGCTTTAGGAAACCCTCTTGCTGTTACCTAAAAAACCTTAGGCAACCCCTTTTATAGTTTAAGAAACTCCTTTCCGCATCCCTGTTGCGAAAGGACTCAAATCCGCAAGTTCGTGCACAATCGCGGAACGAACTGCGTAACCTTCGACTAGTCGAACCTAGTCTTCAACTAGTCGTAGGACCCCTTCGACTAGTCGAGGAATTCCTTCGACCAGTCCTAGCTACAGTAAAAAACAGCAAACCAACTCGCTGGACTTTGAGTCGAAGTTACGACTCGAATCTTCGACTGGTCGACCACCAGCCTTCGACCAGTCGAACAGGGCTCTCGATCGGTCGAAGATGGGTCAAAAAACCTATCAAATCTCTCCCTTTTTGACCCAGGAGGGATCCACCTTCTTCAAGCCAGCCAGGTTTCTACAAACCTCAAACTTACCCTTGAGCAAAGCCTTGGTCATCATGTCTGACCCATTATCGCCCGTGTGGACCTTCTCAAGCTGTAACACCTTTTGTTCCAAAGTATCCCTGATCCAGTGATACCGAATCTCTATGTGCTTCAACTTTGAATGCTGACTTGGATTCTTGCTCAAGTGTATAGCACTTTGACTATCGCAATAGACCACGTGCTCCTCCTGCTTTAGGCTAAGTTCCTATAGGAACCTTTTCATCAAAAGCATCTCTTTACATGCTTCTGTGACTGCAATGTATTCGGCCTCTGTCACCGACAATGCTACGACCTTCTGTAGCTTGCTCTGCCAAGAAACCGCTCCTCCTGCAAACGTGAACATGAACCCGGATGTAGACTTCCTGAAATCTATGTCACCAGCCATATTTGCATCTGTGTAGCCCTCTAACACAGGTTTACCATCACCATAGCATAGGCTCAACCTGGATGAGCCTCTCAGATACCGTAGTATCCACTTCACCGCCGCCCAATGCTCTTTGCCAGGATTTGCAAGATACTGGCTAACAACACCAACCGCATATGCTATGTCTGGGCGTGTACACACCATAGCATACATCAAACTTCCTACAGCTGACACGTAAGGTATCTTCTACATCTCATCCACCTCTGCCTTCGTCTTGAGACACTGCCTGTCGCTCAATCTGAAGTGACCATCCAGTGGAGTACTGACCGGCTTCGCTACATTCATATTGAACCGCTCTAGGACTTTCTCAATATACCGCTCTTGTGACAGCCAAAACTTCATGCTGCTTCTGTCACGGGTTATCTTCATTCATAGGATCTGTCTAGCCGGGCCTAAGTCTTTCATCGCACAAGACTTGCCCAACTCCTGTTTCAGCCTGTCAATCTTTTGATGTCTTTTCTCATGATGAGCATGTCATCAACATATAACAGCAGAACTAAGAAATACCATCTGAGAACTTGCGCGTGAACACACAGTGGTTCGACTCCGTTCTGTCATATCAATGCTTTAACATAAACGAGTCGAACTTCTTGTACCATTGCCGTGGAGCTTGTTTCAGCCCATACAAGCTCTTCATCAGCCTACACACCATATGCTTCTTGCCCTTGACTTCGAAACCCTCTGGTTGGTGCATGTAGATCTCTTCTTCCTGGTCACCATGGAGAAAGACAGTTTTAACATCTAACTGCTCTATCTCCAGATCCATGCTAGCCGCCAACCCAAGCAACATCCGTATGGATGTCATCTTCACCACTGGTGAGAATATCTCCTCGAAGTCTATACCTTTCCTCTGACCAAACCCTTTCACCACAAGTCTGGCCTTGAACCTCGTATGTGAATTCTTCTGCTCAACCTTCTTTCTAAACACCCACTTGTTGCTCAAAGCTTTCTTGCCCTTAGGCAGTTTCACCATATCATAAGTGTGGTTCTTATGCAAGGATTTCATCTCCTCTTGCATAGCTTTCAACCACTCCCCTTTATACTCGTCGGCTAGGGCCTCAGAATAATCTTTTGGCTCTCCCCCATCAGTCGGCATAATGTACTCATGTGACGAGTACCTCTTGGACGGCTGTCTGTCTCTACATGACCTCCTCACCTGTGGCTCAACAGGTGGATCAAGTGGGGGCTGCTCCCCTGGTCCATCTTCTGAAGGAACTCCCTCGTCTTCTGCACCTTGCTGTACTCCCCCGTCATCAGGCACCACGGGAGGAGTAATCGGATCTATGTCCTCTAGCTCACCTGAACCAAGCTGATTCTTCTCTGGCTTACCAATGTCTTCTATACACTGATCTTCAAAGAAAACCACATCTCTGCTCCTGACGAGCTTCCTCTCGGTCGGATCCCACAATTTATAACCGAACTTTTCATCACCATACCCTAAGAACACACACTGCCTGATCTTCATATCGAGCTTGGACCTCTCGTCCTTTGGTACGTGAACGGATGCCCTGCATCCAAACACCCTGAGATGACTGTACGATGAATCATGTCCAGTCCACACATTCTCAGGTACTTCTCCATTCAATGGGGCTGATGGAGACCTGTTTATCAAATACACCGCCGTGTGCATTGCTTCTCCCCAGAATGTCTTGGGCAACTTCGCATGGGATAACATACATCTGATTCTCTCAACAATGGTGCGATTCATTCGCTCAGTTACACCATTATGCTGGGGGGTCTTGGGAACCGTCTGTTCATGCCGTATACCTAGGGACTTGCAGTACTCATGAAAGTCGCCGATGTATTCACTACCATTGTCAGTGCGGATGCACTTCAATGATCTGCCTGTCTCTCTCTTGACCATAGCATGAAACAATTTAAACACACCAAAGACCTCGCCCTTGGATTTCAAAGCATAAACCCAAACCCTCCTCGATGCATCATCTATAAAAGTGACAAAATACAATGCCCCACCCAAGGTTTTTGTCCTCATAGGACCACAAACATCAGAATAAACCAAATCTAATGCATGCACTTTATTAACATGAGAAGCAGTTTTAACAAATGAAACTCTATGTTGTTTCCCTGATAAACACTCAAGACCGGTTTTGAGAGGTATACCTGTCACGTCTGGAAGGAGCTGCTTCCTCGCTAGTAGCTGAAGCCCTTTTTCACTCATGTGGCCTAAACGCCTGTGCCACATGTCAATAGCTGAATCTTCCGCTGCGCTCAATCCACCCTTGCATATACTGACACTTGCCTTATAAAGGGTGCAACACTTCTTTCCTCTGGCCACGATCAACGAACCCTTGATGAACATCCAACGCCCACCAGCAAACCGGCTTTCATAGCCATTATCATCCAGCCTTCCCGTCGACATCAAGTTGAGGCGAAGATCTGCCTCACATCCCTGAGAACAAATGTGCACCCCACATCAGTTTTCACATAAATATCACCGACTCCCACGATTTTTGATACGCCAGAATTTTTCATCTTCACAGTCCCATAGTCACCTGACTTGTAGGTTGTGAAGGAGTCCCTGTGTGGAGTCGCATGAAAAGAAGCTCCCAAGTCTATCACCCAGTCGGTGCCCTGACTCGTAGCCGTGAGACATACATCATGATCTGCAGAAATAATAACTACCATGTCGCCATCTTAAGCGACCGCAGTGGAATTTGATTCATCTTCCTTCCCTTTTCCTTTCTTGTCGTTTTTCTTACCGCAACATTCATGCTTGTAGTGGCCCTTTTTGCCACAATTCCAGCAATCAACATCTTTTCTGTTACTCGACTTGCCTCCTGATTTATCTCGGGCTTTCCCGCCCTTCCTGTTCTTTCCTCTCTTCCGTTCCTGCGTCACAAGAGCCTCTTGCTGAGTAAACCCCTGAGACTTCCTCCTTGTCTCCTCATTGAAGAGACAACTGGTTACCTGTTCCATGGATATCTTTCCGTCTGGCGCGGAGTTACTTAGAGACACCACCAATGTCTCCCAACTGTCAGGCAATGAACTAAGCAATAGTAAAGCCTGCAATTCATCATTCAGGACCATCTTCATAGAGGTGAGTTGGTTCACTATATTGCTGACCTCATTCATGTGCTCGACCACAGAACCACCATCCTTGAACTTGAGATTCACAAGTCGCCTTATCAGAAATATCTTATTACCGGCTGTCTTCCTCTTATACGGCCCTTGTAATTTTAGCCATAGGCTTGCGGCTGAGGTTTCCATAGACACATAGTGGAACACAGAATCATCCAACCATTGTCTAATAAACCCCACCGCCTTTCGGTCCGTCTTCTTCCAATCATCATCAGTCATATCCTTGGATTTTGCTGATATGCCTAAGATTGGAGAATATAAGTCCTTACAATAAAGCAAGTCCTCCATCTTAGCCTTCCATATGGTCCAGTTAGAACCATTGAGGCTGATCATCCTTGAGCCACCTTCCATAATTCAAAAAACCGATCATACCCGTTCAATGAACTTATCTCTGATACCACTTTGTTGGGATGCCTTGCACAAACCTTAGGATCTAACCTCCCGAAACAAACCAGAATTATGGATAATAAAGCAATGAAATAAATCAAAGCATCAATCACACACCACACAAGAGATTTTTACGTGGAAAAACCCTCAAAGAGGTAAAAACCACGGGACCTCGTCCAGATCAACAATCCACTATGAAGTAAAACGTTACAATCTTCTTCACTCACGCATGAGTGGATAAACAATAAGAGAAATAGAGAAAACGGAGAGATCTAACTGATTACGAGGACATAGAAGCGCTGAGATATAGATTGCACAGTAGAGAACCTCCACGAGCAGAACCTCCCTTCTATAAGCTTCCTCTCTCTCTTTCTCCCTCTCTCTCACCTTTGATAGCCCTAAACCCTTTAGTAAATCCCTTGTAAAGCTTTAGGAAACCCTCTTACTGTTGTCTAAAATATCCTAGGCAACCCCTTTTATAGTTTAAGAAACTCCTTTCCGCATCCCTGTTGCGAAAGGACTCAAATCCGTAGTTTTGCACACAATCGCGGAACAAACTGCGTAACCTTCGACTAGTCGAACCTAGTCTTCGACTAGTCGTAGGACCGCTTCGACTAGTCGAGGAATTCCTTCGACCAGTCCTAGCTACAGTAAAAAACAGCAAACCAACTCGCTGGACTTTGAGTCGAAGTTACGACTCGAATCTTCGACTGATCGACCACCAGCCTTCGACCAGTTAAACAGGGCTCTCGACCGGTCGAAGATGGGTCAAAAAACCCATCAAATCTCCCCCTTTTTGACCCAGAAGGGATCCACCTTCTTCAAGCCAGCCAAGTTTCTACAAACCTCAAACTTGCCCCTGAGCAAAGCCTTGGTTATCATGTCTGACCCATTATCGTCCGTGTGGACCTTCTCAAGCTGTAACACCTTTTGTTTCAAAGTATCCTGATCCAGTGATACCGAATCTCTATGTGCTTCGACTTAGAATGCTGACTTGGATTCTTGCTCAAGTGTATAGCACTCTGACTATTGCAATAGATCACGTGCTCCTCCTGCTTTAGGCTAAGTTCTTGTAGGAACCTTTTCATCCAAAGCATATCTTTACATGCTTCTGTGACTGCAATGTATTCGGCCTTTATTGTCGACAATGCTACGATCTTCTGTAGCTTGCTCTGCCAAGAAACCGCTCCCCCTGCAAACGTGAACATGAACCCGGATGTAGACTTCCTGGAATCTATGTCACCTGCCATATCTGCATCTGTGTAGCCCTCTAACACAGGTTTACCGTCACCATAGCATAGGCTCAACCTGGATGAGCCCCTCAGATACCGTAGTATCCACTTCACCGCTGCCCAATGCTCTTTGTCAGGATTGACAAGATACCGGCTGACAACACCAACCGCATATGCTATGTCTGGGCGTGTACACACCATAACATACATCAAACTTCCTACAGCTGACGCGTAGTGTATCTTCTGCATCTTATCCACCTCTGCCTTCGTCTTGAGACACTGCCTGTTGCTCAATCTGAAGTGACCATCCAGTAGAGTACTAATCGGCTTCACTGCATTCATATTGAACCGCTCTACGACTTTCTCAATATATCGCTCTTGTGACAGCTAAAGTTTCCTGCTGCTTCTGTCACGGGTTATCTTCATTCCTAGGATCTGTCTAGCCGGGCCCAAGTTTTGGATTAAGTTGATTAAGTTGATAAGGTTACAAAGACCCGGATGAAAGGACCACGCAAATATCAACTTAATCCAAAACTTTTGTGGCCCATAAGAAGTTTTTAATGGTCAATCACCACCGTTTCCTACGGTGTGGTCCACCCAAGATTTGAATTGGCTTCAAATTTCTTTGAATCATTACCAAACTCGAGCTTTAAAAACGGATGGACGAAATGGACGTGAGTTACGACAGTTTCATCCGTTTGGAAATTTTAGAACACATCGAGTTGGGCTCATAACAAGGGATACACCATTCACCGAAGCGGCCCAGCGTGGTGTTGGGCGCTGCGAAGCCCACCATGTTTATCCACCCTTTCCATTGTTTTTTTTTTTTTTTTTTTCAGATAATTACAGGGCACGAGACAAACATTTAAGCAGATTAAAAGCAAGTAAGACCACACCACAGGAAATAGTAATGATTGCAAGCCCACCATCAAAAACTTATCTGGGGATGCGAAATTTTTGGATCAGGCTTATATTTGTGTTTTCCTTTCATCCTTGCCTGTGTGACCTTGTCAACAGGTTGGATGAAAAATAAACATTACGGTGGGCCGTAGAAAGGTTTCAATGGTATGGGTCATTATAACCACTGTTTCATGTGGTGTGGTCCACTTGAGCTTCGTATATGCTTCGTTTTTGAAGTCGTGCACTTAAATAAGCTGGAAAAATATATGGACGGCGTGGATATAAAACATATAAATCAAGGTGGGCCCCACAGCGCCCAACAACACCTAGCGGGTTGGGGTTGGGTCACCACGCAATCCACTTCGACAGCTACTCATGCTCACTGACTGCTCCCGTGCTTAATTTCGGAAACGCTACAAACTCAAACAGACAAATTTCGGAAACGCTACAAACTCTCCTCCATATCTGATGCTTTCTCATACCCACCCCATCAGCCTCATCGCCGCTCCCATCGCCAAGACTCGTCACCACACTCAATGGAGAAACAGCTCCAGTTCCTGTGTCCTGCAACACCACAGAACATTCCGTGCTCCCAAATCCTCATTCCAACCAACAACAGCCCCTTTGAATGGAGAAGAAAAGGAGAAGGAAGAAGAAAGACCGAAACTGAGGTGGATGAAGATAGGCCCTGAAATAACAGACACCCAACAGCAGGCAATTTCTCAACTCCCGCCCAAGATGACCAAACGCTGCAAGGCTCTCGCCGAGCGCGTCATCTGTTTCTGTCCTGGAGACGGTGCCGATCTCTCTCAATTACTGTCGACGTGGGTGAAGATAATGAAGCCGAGGAGAGCCGATTGGCTGTCGGTTCTTAGGGAGTTAAAGAAGCTAGAAATTCTGTTGCTTTTAGAAGTGAGTTTCCGCCTTCTTCCCCTCTTCTTCAATTACAATGTAATTCATGATTATTTACCTATAATGATTGTCTTGAGTTCTCTGGAAATGATTTTGATTTCCATGGAATCCAACTCTTTAACTGTTTATGGAAAAGGTATGGGAATCAATTTCCATTTCGGAGGATTTACTATATACAAAAGATTATGTTGGACCTCGATTTCCAAGGTCGTGAGAGATGTCTCCCTTTTGACCATTGACCTCTTAACATTTCCATGGAAAACTGCACTCCAGACCAAACCAAGGGATTACTGTTGAATTCTGTGGTTCTCCATTCACTGAGGATTCCATAGGTTTTTCCTCCAAACAGTCTCCAAATGCTTCTATTTGTAGTTGCCTGTTGTTTGTGAATTGGCATTGCTTGTTTGCTTGATGAGGTATCATATGACTCTCAATGTAGAGAAAAGGGGTTCTTTTCTTCAATGTGGCTATTGTTCACAGGTGGGGCCTGCCTGTCGGTAACTGAAGCATTCATCCTATGGGCCTCATCGGAGTCTGCTACATGCCTCGGTATCTCCTATCTGATGATCTGATCGATCTGATGAAGGCTGACAATTGAAACCAATGGTCCACATTTAACAGGGGCCCAATCGAATGGTTTGGACATCTGGTTGGGGAGGTTTTTTTGGGGGTACGTCTCATCCACCATGGGCCCATTGTATGAAATTTCGGATCACCAAAAGATGGGCCCGTCGTGTTTTCTGGCCTGAGAAAGCACTTAATTGCAGATTGTTTATTTTCAGTGTGCACCAAGTCTCTTACCATCCTATGATGGTGGGCAGGGGTCTTAAAAGGCTTTCCAAAACAGAGTTTTTAAAATTTGGTTGAACTTGTATTTTGAAATGCTTGCTTGATTCCTGCCAACCACCTTTCAATGGTGAGAGGTAATATGCACCACAACTCTCGTTGCCCTTTGTGCTCATTGAAGTCATGTTCTTTTGATAAAATGTGACCATTTTTGCCTCTGAAAGATCCCTTCCAAAAACTTTTTGGATCTAAAATCCATTCCCAATGTTATGAAAGCACTTGCCGTTATTTTGCCCTCTTATCAAAGAATTTCCAGAAAGAAGATATATTTCTCAATTGGAGATGGGCTCTTTATCAACAGAGCATAATAAATGCCATGCCTTCTAGTTCTTGAACCTCTGTCTGACCGTCCAAGTCAATATTGAAATGAAAACTAGATTTTTTTTTTTTTTTTTTGGTGTGAAGATTCATGACTGTAAAGTGTGAAGATTTGTAACTGTAAATTGCAGCAACAATTCAGACAAAAAAGTTAAAATTTGTTCTTAACACTGAGAACCGATCACATACAGCTGGCCACATGCTAACTCAGTGTGCAGCCCCATCTTCCTGCCAAAGTGACACTTGTGCAGGGCATCAGAGCCATGTGGCGGGCCCCACCAAGAAGATCACCCGTCTCGAAAATCTTGCACATCCACTCATTAGGCAGGCTACACGAGTACTCTGAGTCTGACTATTGGCCTTCCAATGATTTCGAGTGTGGCATGCCTGATGAGTGGATAGGCTTGGTTTTTGTCCATGGTGATCTTCATGGTGGGGCAGACCTCTTACATCTAGATGAGTTGCACTTTGGCAGGGAAGACGGCTGCGTGCTAAGTTAACACACAACCCGCTGTTGGTAATTGGCACTCTTTTTTACTAGATTATTTTCTTCATTCTCAACTCATGAATGCGCGCCATTCTCTGCTTTGATACATGTAGAAGCCTTTATTTTGTCTGCCCAACATCCTAGAATCATAATTTAGAGTTCACGAGTTAATTTAGACATTTAACTAGGAGTTTGAATCCATAGTAAAATTTTAGATGTCTCTTTGTGCAGACCTTTAGGCATAGAGACAGGATTTTCTCCTTGTACCTATTCCAATTTTCCCTTAGCAACTATCCAACATAACTGCCCTATGATCATTGCAGAAACTTTGCCAGTTCTTCCAAAAGTTAGATGTCGCCTGCGATACCCCTGAATGGCACGAATACATATTGTACAGGTAAAATCAAAGTATCGGACACAAACAATATGCATACACACCCATTTTGAAGTAGCTGTATGCTTATCTGAATGTGTTTCCGATGATCTGGTTTTATGGTGCATTTGGCTCGTAACCTTGAGAAATGGAGAAAAATAGTTTGTGATTTTGGAATCTATGCACTTAGTAGAATTTCCAACAATTGAGAAATGGGGCTCCTATATGTTGTATTGGAAAGAGAGGGCTCTTTCACATCTACATGTGCATTGTTTCACAATTTTTAGAAATTCTACAAAAAGTAGAAATACTGATAATCATGAGTTATTTTTCTCGTGGCCCTAGCCAAACGCAAGCTGAGTCTTTGGTTTCCCTGGTAATTTCTATCAGTCTTTTGCTATTTGACCATTGTATTTTGCTACATCAGAGGTATCAACCTCACCTGATGCAAAAGAGATCCTTATTTCAATGTGGTGTCTAAAGTTTTCATGGAATCGACCTCATTGATATCAAGTACTGGTTTGTTATTTGTTGTAAACCAAAATAGTGTAAACCTGGTGTACGAGCGAAAGTCCGTCATGACTCTCAACGAATAGAGCCCTCACAATCCAGTTGATATAGATCTGAGCAAATGTGGCATGCTCGCCTTGATTCAAAACAAATCGTGTATGGGTGTAGTGGGTACCAACAATTTCGGGGCAAGGTGGTTGTGCCACACCCACCTTTTCCTCGAGCTCAAAAACTTAAAGCATTTTCTGAAAGTCAAGAGTAAAAAACTCTCTGGTAATTTGTAGGAGCGAAAAAGGTGGAGCAGAGACTTTAAGATGCTCACATAGTACAAAGACGATTCCTCAGTTTACCTAAGAAAAGAACTGAGTTTCATGGAGGATGTCATTATTTTGTCACCTCTTCTTCATTTTAATTAGAGGAATTCTAATATGCAGGTGGCTGCATTAAAGTGCCAAGTAGTTCCCTTGTTGCCGGACAAGTGGGAATTATATCCGGTGATCAGGATTTTTGATCTGGTGGGCCACCACGTCAATGGGCTATAGGCCAAATTCACAGTGATTGGACAATTCTGACCATCCACTTGCTTCTGGTTGAATGTGGACCGCTGCTCTAATTGTTCCTTTTGCAAGCTGTTTATCGGATTGATACATAGCCCAATCCCCTTGCTTTCAGTGATACAGTCTGTCCACATGGTAGCCCACCAGAAAAACAGTTCCGATCACCACACCTGTTTGCCAGGTCCACTATTAAGAGGGAACTACATAAGGGCTTTTATCCATCAGCATATATATTAGCACTCTTATGATTATTTATTTTCATATTTTCTGAAAGGTCATTTCTAATTATTTTTTATTATTTATAGTTTTATGCTCTTCAACATCTTAGGGCCTGTTTGTTTCACCAATTATTATCGTAATGTGAAGGAAATGTGCAATGATTATAAATTACTTCACCCGTCTCATGACAACATTTGCATTTGACTGCCGATTCTTGTGTTTGGTTTATCGGCTATAAAATTATAATGATGGCATTTTTATGTTACTTTAACGTCAAATCATCACCAAAATACATTGATGTTGTTGTTTAGATTTTAAATTTTCATAGTAATAACATGAAAAAGTGCAATGATGACAAATTACTTTACTTGTCTCTTGAATATATCTGCATTTGATCAGCAATTCTTGTGCTTGACATCAGTAAAATCATAATGATGACACATTTCCCTTATATTAAATAGGTGAAACAAAACAGGCCTTGGAGAATGAATCTAGCATGCTCTTCAACCTCTAAAAGAGAATTAATCTACTATTCACACCATTTTGAAGTTCAAAGTTTAATCTGCTTGCATCTATGTCAACTATCAAAGCCAGCAGAATGCATACTTGCTTAGTCATCTATTGTTGATCATAAGGCAAGCCAATGAAGACTTATGGTATGGTATCATAAGCCGTCATGTGCAGTGTGAAAATCTCCCCAGGACTTTGAAAATCTCATCATAATATCACAAGAAATACACTAAATGATATTATCGCGATATTTTCATTTTTCAAAATCTTAGCAGAATTTAAATATCGTGTTTTTAACGCGATATTAACTCAAGTACAAACATTTATGAAGGTTTTATATGAATATATTGTTTAAAAGTTAAATTTATTTTATACTTTATGATTAATATTTTATTTTATTTTTTTAAATTTTGGTGAGATTCTCCTAATAATATCCCGAGAAAACTCTCAGAAATTGAAAATCTCCTGAGAAATTTCTGGGGCAAGAAACTGCCGAAAATGAGATTTGTCACTACGGTCACGTGTGGCCATCCTGAGCATTAAAAGTACTGATGATTTGCCATTTATGTATTTGACTGTGGATGCTCTTTCCCAACCTTGTGCTACGATCAAAGCCCCATTTTTTTCTATGTATTTGACTAGGATGCTCGTTATCCTCTACAATCAAAGCCCTGGTTTTGCTCACTAAATTGTTTTATTCTTGATTTCCGTCCGCCGTTTGCTGAAGAGATGAACACTCTTGACGTGGAGCATACCTATGGGAATGGCTATGGGCTGGATTCACATATAGGTCAGCCTTTATCAGGCACATGCAGTGATACGTCCCATAACTCAAGCCTAGGCCCTGCCAGTTATTCATTTGGGTCAATATTCAGACCCATAGCCTGGCAAGTTTATTTACTGGGCCTATGCACATCCTGGGCAATTGATGACATTAATTGCATCTGGCATGCCACAGCATTCGGAGTTCATGTAGAACTGTAGAAGGCATTTACATCTTTGATCTCTTGCTTTTGTTTCCTTCTTTCTTCAAGTAACACCTTTCCCTCCTTTAGGTAATGGAGTTTGCCCTTGTAGAGGATTCATTCGAAGCCAATGTTCGGGATTACACCAAAATAATCGATGCTTATGCAAAGCAGAACCGCTTGCAAGATGCTGAAAATGCACTCGCAGCCATGAAGAGTAGAGGTTTTACATGCGATCAAGTCACCCTAACAGTTCTGCTTCATATGTACAGCAAAGCAGGCGATCTAACACGGGCAGAAGAAACATTTGCAGAGATGAAGTTGCTTGGCCTGCCATTGGATAAGAGAGCTTATGGGTCAATGATAATGGCCTATATAAGAGCTGGAATGGCAGGCCGTGGAGAGAGTCTGATAAGAGAAATGGAAGCCCAAGACATATATGCAGGGAAAGAAGTCTACAAGGCATTGTTAAGAGCTTATTCCACAGCTGGGGATATTGGTGGGGCTGAAAGGGTATTTGATGCCATCCAGTTTGCGGGTATTGCCCCTGATGTCAAGCTTTGTGCTCTTCTCATGAATGCATATCGTGTGGTGGGTCAGAGCCACAAAGTTCGTAGTGTGTTGGAGAATCTTCGGAGGGTTGGACTTCAGCCCAGCGATAAATGTATGGCTGTAATGTTGGGTGCGTATGAGGATGAGGGCAGCCTTAACAAGGCATTGTCCCTATTAATAGATCTCGAGAAAAATGGTTTTGTGATTGGTGAAGAAGCATCACAGGTTTTGGCTAAGTGGTTTCGTAGACTAGGGATAGTGGATGAGGTAGAACTTGTATTGAGAGAAAATGCTGAAAAGGAAGTAGTGCTCTGAAAGAGTTGTGGAATTCATTTCTCGTTTCTTAAAGGAGGATGATGGTATATAAACTGCATTGAAAGATGGTGTATCTATCATCTGCGTCTAGTCAGTCCATGAACCCATTGTCCTGGCTGTCCAATTGACCGGCCACTGGTTGGAGGGTCCATGGTCTAAAAGTTAACATCGAGTGCATGTTACTGTCTGATCGGTGGGATTTTGAACAGTCAATGAATTTGGGAATGCTTGTTGGGTAGCTATAATCATTTTATTTGGACGGTCAGGATCATCATGTATTGTGCACTGAATTGATGAAAAGATGGATTTAAATTGATTACCATGCATGGTTTATATGCGGCATCGACAAATTAGATGATCTTCGAGACTATGCAGAATATGCCTGGTTTTTTAGTTTTTGTTAGTTTGTACGAGTGGGCCGGATGCTTTCGGTGATCCAGATCATTTGGTCTTCTGCTCAAGGACAGTGGTCCCTCTGCATGCAGGTCTTTATCTTGGAAAATAATGATAAAACTCAAACTTCCTTTGTTTTAACCCGCATTAAAAATCAGGATGCCTTTACTGTTGGGAAATCAGAGGAATTATCTAGCAAAATTCATTTGCATTAGATTGTGTTACAAGTCAGACTATTGGACAAGGGCAATCCAGCAATCATTTTGAACTGTTTGTGCCGTCGCTCCCACCTTGCTTATCCATTGCATGGTCTGTAAACATAGAGCAAGGGAACCATGATCAAGGATTAAAGTACCATTTGAAACCAGTACATATTACCCAATGCATATTGGTACCATCCGGCCCGATAGAGGGCAATACAAGGCCATATCAGTGGTGATTGATACAAATATCTGATAATACACCAATTTAAAACCTTGAACTGTATGCTTCAGAATTAGTACTTTGGGAAGGAGTTTTGTTGCAAAATTAACAAACAAAACCCAGAGATTGATCAAAGGATCTTTCAATGAAATGAACTGAGGGAAATGACGTTGGAAAATTGTTGAAAAGGAGAGTGGATTGCAATGCTATTTCCTCGACTCTGCAAAGGAGCTCCAATTGGATGGTCTGGATTGGTTGATAAATCTAACCTTGGAGCTATGTGCCAATGGAACCACATAAAGTGCCAACTATGTGTTCACTAAACTCAGGCCTCTTAAAAAACCCCAATAGAAATTCTGCCTTGTCCACCCAGGCAAAAGTATTGGATTACCCACTGCATAAACAGCACGGCATTGAAACACCAATTTGTGATTGTTACAAACTATAACAGGTGGTTTGATAGCCCACGCACCCCTCTCCACAGGTAGAACAAGTGCCAACGTAGGATGAATGCAGAACAATCAGTGGCAAGCACAAGGTGGACCCTGCCATACAGATGACCTGGCAAAAAACAGGCCTGAACCTTGAGCTGATTCTTAAGCTCAAGCCTGCCCAACTCAAAAATTTCTCATCCCTTTGCTTTTATAGCAAGCACTTACATAGTTTTTGCTTTATAGCCCATCATGTATTCTGACCCGAGTCCGACCACAAACTAGATCCATCCTCTATGCAGGTTAGATTTGGTTGGGCACAGGTGGACTTCGCCCATTGGAAACCCTACTGTTGTCATGATATTCTTCGAGAGTGGTTCTGCAGAATTCATGTACTCTCAATGCACTGGTGTCCAGCATAGAAATCACCAGTGCACGCTGGGAAAGCAAGGAACATGTTTTGACGTACTAAAAATCTGGGAAAGCACTCTTGAATTTAATGAAACCCATGGCAGTGTTCATCATCTGGCAAAAGTGGTGTGATGGAGGCACTGACAAAGAAGAGCCCAATACACTGGAAATGCAATGCCATCTGCCTGACAGAATGATATCATTGCCTGATGGCCCATAAGTTCCTACAATTGGCATTCCCAACCCAGAAATGCTGTTTCCAACCAAGTTTCTAGATGATTTTTGCTACTTGTTTTGAAGTTCAGCTAGAAGATAATGTGGCTATTCTCAATTTCATACTGATTATACGAGTTTTTTCTTGTTGTGGCTACTGAATGCAGCTATTGTATTGAATACCCTTCTTGATACAATGTTTGGCTTACCCATCAAACATAAACAAAAAGGTGGACAGATGGGATTGGATCCTTCTTTTTTTTTTTATCACTCTGCTTGGATGCCTTGAAAAGAAGGTTAGCAAAATTTGAAGTCTCCTGTTGAGCACAAGCGCCCTCTGGTGGAAAGAAAAAATGAAAAGAAAAGAAAAGAGAACGCAAACAAATTTTGCAAACTCATTCAGGAAGTGGCTGCAGAAGTTCTTCTTCAAGGCAATCAAACAACTGCATTTTGAAACCTTTTGGTCACTACCTGTAGGACAGAACAGCATCGCCATTCAGCTGCAAATAAGAAGGAAAGAACGCTTCAATGGCAATTGGAAGAAGCCACGCCTCCTCTATATAGAAGAAGTCAAGGCGAGGAACTTACAGACTTGGCCAGCTCTTTAGCTTTCTCATCATCGAAACCAAATGAAGCCATTATCTTGTGACCAGCTGAATCTCTCTCTGACCAAATGCCTAGGAGCAAATGGGTTGTAGTTACTTCCCCACCTTCACCTGTATTTCAAAGCTAAATTTAGTCAGAATAAGAATATGAGGAAGAATGAAAGAAAGGGAACGATAAAAAATAAAAAAAGTAATCAAGGCAACTTCTACTTCCAGCAAATGCATATACCAACAAAACAACACAGCTTGCATTAAATCATATGTGGACACTGAAACAACAGTTGGAACAAACCAGTAATGAATGAATATCCTAGTCCAAGCTTTAAGTTACCAGTGCCAGGGCAACTACTGATGATTGTGCAACTTAATCAGGCCAGGAAATGGGTTTTAGATGACCAATCCTACCAAGCAATAGCTGGTGACGACTACAGTAGAAAAAGGACGTAAAGGTTAGAAACTTGGAACGCAGCACATTTGGTCAGAGTACATTTGGCTAGGGAAAAATATCATGATTTTCTTCTTTCTGCTTGATGGGAGAATATCATGATATATCAAAAGTTTTTCACTCTTGCATGTTTTACCACTGCCAGAAGCCAATTGCAAACATCACAATATTTCAATCTTTTGGTCAAGCTATATATTTGATTCTTTTATTGTGGCGGCAGGCAGAAATACTATGGTATGCCAGCATCCCATTTCGTGTCAAACTGAGGTTTAGTGACATGGCTTCCACACTCTACACGATCAATGAAATAGTCATTCATGACAGGGCTTGCTCCACAAATATAAGCAAGATTTCTTCTCGATGAACTTTGTAAAATATTCAATGAACTCTTTAGCAATTACATAATTCACACACACGAGGGTGCCTCTCTCTATTTTGGTGGCAATGATATCTACACATGGCATGATACAGTTAGGGCTAGCAATTGGCCAGGCCTAAGCCAGGCAATATCAATATTTTGAATAAGCCCAGCCTGGTATGCCTGGCCCAACCAGTTCAAAATCCAGGGCTGAACCAACCCCAGGCCTGCCTTTTGCCAGGCCCAGACAAAGTAAGAGTACAACTCTTACACTTGATATTAAGTAGCAAATATGGATTTAAATATATAATACAGACATGTCAAATATCCGGGAGTATCTAGCTATGATATTGGGGGGTTAAAATTCACAATTTATGTTAGCAGTAGGGTGCATGCCTCTGGTTTTGGAGACGTTTTTCATGACAATGGTAGCAATAGCTTGTAAAATTAATGATGCAAGGAAAGAGGAAGGTGAAGTTGAAAGATACAGCCTACTATATTTTGCCAACTATGATCTTGGGCTCCCTTTATGCATTGAAGGTGATTCTCCAAATGTTATGCACTAGTATAACATCTAGAAACATTTTTGGTGCCTCAGCCAAGTCTTCTATGATATTTTAATAATTGACATTCACCTTGGCACTGAAGATACCAAAATTACCTGACACTTGGCACTGGAGATTCCAAATCCACCCGTCAGGTTAACAAGCCTTTGATTTTTAGATATTCTGTTCAAAGGGAACAAACTGCCATAACCTTTGATGTGTGTCAGTGTGTGTGGTGCCTCAGCCAAGTCTTTATATATTTTAATAATTGATATTCACCTTAGCACTAGAGATTCCAAAATTACCCACCACCTTGGCACTGGAGACCCAAAATTACCTATGTCAGGTTCTGACACTAGGCATTGAAGATTCCAAAATTACCTACGTCAGCTTAACAAACCTTCTATTCAAAGGGAACAAACTGCCATAACCTTTGATAGTTAAAAGGGAGCTTCCCATGAGGTCGAGTTCTATGGGCCCCGCTGTAATGTGTGTTGGACATCCACACCCAAAAATCACATGCACCCTTCCATGGTAGTCCTAAAAATCAGGCCAATCCATGACTTAAGTGGGCCACACCACATACAACAGTTAAGTGTGGATACTCACTCATTGAAACCTTCGTGATTGTTTATAGGGCCCACTGAGATGTGGTTCAGACATCCAGCCATGCATTGTATGTGTCCCACTTGGATGAGGGGTCACACCAAATTTCAGGCCATTCCAAAACTCAGGTGGGCGCCACCAAGTGCTTTTAGATGTTTTAGGCATGATTTCCAAAGATTTCAGATGGTGTGGCCCACTTGAGTTCCAGACACAGCTGATTTTTGAGACATCCTATAATGTACAGGGGATCCACCAAATGCACAACATGGATGTCCAACACCTATCACTGTGGGGCCCATAGAGCTTGATCTCATGGGAAGCTCCCATGAGGGTGACCTCAAGTACCTTTTCCTATGTGTGCACGCACGCGTGTGTGTAGGTGCGTGGGCGTGCGCATGTATGCATGTTGCAAGGTAACAATTTTATTAATCAACAAAGGCCGGAATGGCCAAAAGAAGTACAAAGCATCCCAAGATTTTTCTTCTCCCAGAACTAAAGAGTTCGAAACCCAATCCACTACATCCGATCTTGCCCGCCTAAAGAAATCCGCCACTACCCTGCTACAGTTCCGCTTTATATTTGTCCTTTAAAAAAAAGAAAAAAAAGATTCCTTTTCTGCTAGTGAAAGAGAGAAAATCATCACAAGGTTGCAACACATTGCAGGAGACAACAAATCCACAGCTCGATTGAAGTCTTGGGAGATTATCCCTAGTTCTCATAAATTCGCGTCTTAACTCCAAGGTGCTATCCCCATTTTCCTGATGTGTTTCTGATATGCCTGCTACAGCTTACCTTATGTACTGCAATTACAAATCACAATTCCCCAGACTATTTATATATGTCAATCTTTAGCCGCTAGCACATGACCCCAAACCATTATTAAATGAAATTGTAGCATCGAGAAATCATGTTCTTAAAGCTATTAAAGCTACATCAGAAGAGAGAAATGAGGAGAACATAATTTCAAATTTACCTGATTTCATCTTCTCATCAACGGCCCAATCAAGTGCCCTTTGAGCTGGTTCAGTCAATGGTGGATGCTCAGGACTGAAATAGTACATGTCTGATTTTCCAAGTAACTTGACAGTTTCCTCTCGTACTTTGAAAAGAGTAATTCCATTAGCACGTAAAAACTTAGATCCAACACTGGTTCCTGCAAAAAAAAGATATAAAAATATACTAAAAAAGAAAGAGATGGGCTTGAGTGTTCGGTAAGACACGACATTAACATTTAATCATACCCTAACTGGAAAAGGTACCACAAAAATAAAAGAACTTGAGTTAACTTGGTAAATAGGAATATAGGATACATTGGCCAAAAGATACAGGAGAAAAAATGCAAGTCCTAACATGAACGAGATGTAATGTACTATGTACATGTAACTCCTGGTAGTTCTGAGCACTGATGAAAGCCTAGGCTCATTAATACATTCTAGAGCTAAAAATATGTGGTGAACTAAAAGAGAAGGCTCTACTTTGTAAATGGTAACAGCCTTTAAATGGTGTGAACAGTTTCAATTTATGCATTCAGATGATAGAGCATCCCTTCACAAGTTCCAAGAGGTCAAGGCACCCTAATGTAAACCATGTGGACCAAATTTGCCTTTCCCTTGTAGAGGCTCTCACATTCTCATCTTGGGCCATGCAAAGAAGCAGCAGTATAGCACACATTAGAACATTTTTTTAGTTTGGTCCTTGGATTGTTTCCTTGCATGTTTTGATAGTGGACAGACAGTTGCAGGTTATAGTTATCTAGGTTCCATTCAAGTCCTTGCAATAGACTGATGAATCACAACTATCAACCATAAGCCTCTGTAATTTTCAAGATATTCAAAGATTTCAACAATATATAAAAAAATTCAAGTTTCGACTATAAAATATTCACCAAAGAAATACTTCTCAAATTAGCTATTTATCCATTTAAAGAAATCAAATTATTGCGAAGTTTGATGCTCTCATAAATCCATCTTAAGTTTGTTGGTTTTCACTCGTTCCAGTCTCAATGTTTCTCAAAAAAAGACAAAACTTAAAGACGTGAAAAGCAGTTGACATGGGAAACAAATGCTTGTGACAAAAGAAAAAAATGAACACCCCCAATTTTCATCTAGGAAATTTATGTGGCAACCCTTAAATTGGACACAACTTGCAGTGTTAAACATGACAACAATGTTCTTTGGTAAATCTTCCAGAAAGACAGAATGTTCTTCAAGCATATAAAGAACAACCACAATGCCTTCTGAGCAGCCAAGAATATGACAATAATGATGTAATGAATACTCAACCAATCAACATGATACCCTTTTGAAAGAGACTATATGTGAGCAGTGAGCCACATTCTTGAAATATGCCTACTCTCATACCATCTCACCTTTTGTTACCCAACTTGGCAACGTGCTACTTCCAACCAATGTCCTTGGAGCACATGCCACCGCTAAAAGTTCTTCATTACTTATTGGCAAACAAAGAACAGAGTGTGCATTTTTTCTGTATTAATAATTAGCATGAAAAAAAATGTCTGTGATCTTAAGACTGCTCTTATATAGAGTTCATTTCCTGCAACATCCTTTTGATTCTAAAATCATCAATAAGAAATGGAACCGATTCTCTGCAAGAAAAAAGGTCAACATATATACTCTTGAACCATGGAAGCATCCCCTGCCCTCATAGTATGATTCAACAATTGCTGGGACGGCTAGGTTGCTAGCTATTGTAATAGAGAAAGAATTGATTTATGAAAGAAATATAACTAATTGGACTAAAATCCTAACAGAAACTTAACAGTTCTAAAAATCTAAGTAATTGGTTTATGAAAGAAATCTTAATAGTTACAGAAACTTCATCAGAAAGGATTACAAAAGGAAAATAATGAGTGCGGGAAAAAAAATCAATGGGTAATGCTTGTGTCATGGAAGAGAGACTCGCCAGCAAAAAAGGACAGATCTTGAGTCCTTCATACCCCTTAGCAAAGGTCTCCACAGTATCATTAGCATCTCCCAGTCTTCGCATATGTACATGAATTCTTAAACACACACTCCAAGACAATACTTAACTGATTGGATAAATTTATGCCTATCACAGTGGTTATTCTGTCTATTCATGATCCCACTCATTTCTTTTAAAGCATTGACGTGCCCGCTAACCTACCATGATGATTTCCAAGCTCTAATTTGCGAAAACCATCCAAGTTGTGTGTCCAATGTGATAGTACAAAATGGGTAATTTTTCGTAATCTATGCATAATGGGAAATATGGGTACTCTTGATTAGTTGTCCACCACCTTGAGGTATTCAGGACTTCAGCATTTTATCATTATATGTATAACCTGGTAGTAATGGTTTGATAAAATGACATGCATCATTAAGCCTTTAATAAAGCTAAGAAAACTTTTCATTTCCAAATATTTAATCCTTTTTTTTAAAAAAAAAAAATTGAAAGATGAAAATTTTAATAAAAGACCCAAAGACCAAAAAATGAAGGAAAAAACAAAATACAACAGCTGGCCACACCACAACCCAACGAGCTCAAGGCTCCCACTCCCTAATCAGCGAGAAGTGCTGAGAACACATTTTTTAATAAAAGGCCCATAGACCAAAAAACGAAGGAAAAAACATAATACAAGAGCTGGCCACACCACAACCCAACAAGCTCAGGGCTCCCACTACCTAATCAGCGAGAACACATTTTGAAACAGTCTGACCCTAAGAAGAACTAACATTTTGGAAAGTCGGAAACAACGATTGTTTCACTCCCCCCAAATGGACCACAAGCCTGCAAGCAACAGTAGCTCCACTTAGCCTTGGCTTTCGACCAGGGACCACCTACATGCCATGTGAGAAATAGAACTTCCATGGAATTGGCCGTCACCCAAAGGATGTTGAAGAAGGAAAGGATGCCTGCCCAAACCTCCCAAGCAAACAATCATAGAATAAATAGATGCACCACAGATTCCATGCCCTCTTTGCACATGAGGCAACCATTCGTCAGCACAATACCTCTCTTCCAGAAGTTGTCTATGGTTAGCGCTTTGCTGCGACCTGCTAGCCACATGAACGCTGCCACCTTAGGCGAAGCACCATAGCACCAAACAGCTCCGACATGAACCTCAACCAAAGAGGACCTAGGTGGAGACAACATTATCCGAAGGGATTGCACAAAGAAATTCCCTGAATGATCCAGAAGCCAAATCATGGAGTCTTTCAAGCCCCCGATCCGGAAAAAGTCTTCCAAGCGGGAAAGAAGATAAGAAAATTCCAGGATTTCATCATCATGGAGATGCTGCCTCTGGGGAGGAAGCTAGGTCTCATTTGAGAAACACTTAGCCACAAGAATGCCTGCAACAGGGCAAATACTGGCAAAATTAGGGAACTCCGATGGAAGGGGAGAGCCCCGCACCAAATGTCATCCCAAAAGCTAACTTTTTCGCCATCTCCACAGAAAACCCGATCCCCTCAAAGGCTCAGGGCGCCAACTTGGCGATACACTTCCAACAGAAAGATGCTTGATAGAGAGAGGACTACTTGGTCCACTGCCCCTTTTCTGAAGAACCAAACTCGCCCATGAAAAATGATCTCCACAGGCTCCACTCTTTGACCCTAAATCTCCAGCCATTTCCCTAAAAGAGTATAATTCACCTCTTTGAGACTGCTAAGGCCTGCATCACCTTCACACATTGACTTACAAACCTCCCCCCCACTCTAGTAGGTGAAAGTTGCCCTTGGATGCCCCTCCTTGCCAAAGTCTCTATGCAGCTTCTCAATGCGTTGGAGAACTGATTTGGGACAACGAAATAGGGACATATAGTACATGAGGAGATTGGATAGGGCCGACTTAATCAATGTCAGGCTACCTTTGAATGAAAGAAATTTGCTCTTCCAAGGCAAGAGTTTTCTGTCCAATCTTTCTAAAACCGCAACCTAGAGATGCTTAGCAGGCTTTTTGATGCAAAAGAGAAGGCCTAAATAGGAAGACGGTATAAGACCCAGGATAACTACCAAACACCTCAGCCATACAAGCCACTTCCTGCGGCAACATATGAACCTCAAGAATGACACTTTTGAGGAGATGGACCTTCTGGCCAAACACGACCTCAAAGCATTTGATGATCTTGCTCAACTTATCGACCTTAGATTCCCTAGCTTCACAAAAGAACAACTATCATATGCAAACTGGAGATGGGATACAAGCTAATCAACGTTACTGACCTTGAATCCCCTAAAAAGGCCCACCGATTGACCCTTAGAAAGCGTTCTTCTAAGAGCTTCCAAAATGACTAGGAAAAGAAAGGGGAGAGGGGAGTTGACTTGCTTAAGGTCCCTAGATGCTTTAACGAACCTGAATGGGGAGCCATCAAGAAACGACCTTGAAGACTTCTTCTTTGTTTGCATCAAGTACTCTTCCAAGTTCCATTTGGCACTACTAAACCACAGTGATGCTAATAATTACAGAGTCGCATGTCCATCATATGACCTCAGAGGACATATAGTGCGTACTGAGTTACCATTTAACAGAATTTTGGATATGCATGAAGCATGATATGATATTGAATTCGACATTAACAATAACCATGAGATCTTCTAAAGAGTACTTGAGAATAATAAATAAAATAAGATAACTTAGCCCTAGACTAAAGGGCTATCTTTCTGCACCCAACAACAAGTTTCATGTCATACCGTACTTCACAATAAAATAGCCTAACACAAGTCTCAACCTCTGACTATCACGGATGATGTTGTTAGAGAGGTCTAAAGCTTGCCTGACAAATATCAAGAGCCATCAACATAGTCAAATGCTCAACTCATAGCTACTAAATTCTATTGTATATGTCACCCAACGGCTACAAGTTGCACACTTTATTAGGACAACGCCTCATTATTTGCCATTAATAATAGATACAAGCTCAGTGATATTCTCTATAAGTTACAAAAAGGAATTCTCTCCATTCTAGAACTTCATAATATTCTCTTTAAGTTACAAAATGGAGTTCTCTCCCTTCTAGAGGCTTCATACAAACTAGGGTGTCTACTTTATTCGGTTTCTAGAAAATTTATACAAACCAACATGCACAGCTGGTATTTCAATTCCTCTATGCCATAGGCTGGGATGGCCGCATAGTTGAATCAAGCTATTCCGTAACGGTAACGGTAGCTATAACGGCCACCACCGGTACCTTTACGATACGGGGTGTAACAGCCATAACAACCGTTACACACACACACACACACTCTCTCTCTCTCTCTCTCTCTCTCTCTCTCTCTAATTGAAAAAAAATCCGAAAAACTTGTATCGGGTCCCTCAACGGTCCATTATAGGGTCGTTACGGCCTTTACGATAGGTGTAACGGGCCATTACAAGGGGTTGTAACGGCCTTTACGGGTCATTTTTTCCGTAACATTATAACTTTTATGACCTCGTAATGTGTAATGGTTGTCACCATTACCTTTATATAACAACTTTTACGGCACAACATGAGCTGAATTGAATTGCAAACATTTATTTTTACCCAGAGGAAACATTAAAAGATGACGTTTCCTAGAATTCATAATGAGGAACTAGCACACAAATTGCAGTTACAATCCCTTCATGTCTAGCTTGAAGGGTATGTCATTGTGATTGGGAGCCCAATCTCTCAATATGATGCAAAAGGAGATAACTATGATTCAATCATGATGCGGACACAAGCGCAGTCAAGGTGTACCAATGAAGAAAGCGCCAACCACAAGTGCCGTCCTTGTGGATTGGCGACTATTGAGGAGCTGAAGACCTTTCACATGTGATTGAACGTATAGAAGACCCCACTCAGGGAAGACACATGTGAAGGAAGATTGGAGAAAGAAAACCGAGCGCCCGAACTTTCCCGTACTTATGTTATTTGCGCGTTTTTGCTTAGTTAGGGGTATTTTAGTAAGTTTATGTCTTTATTTGCTTATTCTAGGGGTATTTTAGTAAGTTTATGTCTTTATTTGCTTATTCTAGGGGTATTTTAGAAATTTTATATCTTTATTTTATTTTTATTTAAGTGGGCTAAAGCCCTAAATCCGAATTTCAACTATTAATAATGAAAAAAGCAAACCCTTTGGTTGCCTCCTTCCTCTCTTCTCTCTAATGGTGCTTCTTTTCTTCCCTTGATCTTCTTCTTCTAATTTCTTCTTGTGCCCCTCTAACTTCTTCAAGCTAATAATTTTCTTCCTTATATTTTTCAGTTTTGGCTAATCCTTCTTCGATCAAAATCTTGAGAACCGATCTAAACCCTAAACCCCCAAATTCTCAAATCCCTAATCCGAGAAACTTCTTGGTTCTTCGGACTAGTGATCTTCATTGATCAATTGGGTGTGACCATGCAAGATCGGGAGGTCTCATCCCTCGCCGGATCCAACCTAAGTAGTAATTGAACTCCATACTCCATGGTTGTGGTGATGGCCCGCTCCATTGCATGTTTCCTTTATGATTTTCTCAGTTATGATGATTACTGCTAGAATTTTAGATCATTTATTCATTTTATTTCCGCTGTTTAATTATGTTCATGAGCATGCATCATAATTAGGACTATCCTGCGTCAAATTTGGTATCAAAGCCTAGGCTTACATGTTTTTTTGTCTAGATCGAATTATCAAATTAGGGTTTTGATTTTTAGGTTTAATTTAAAAAGTTTCCAGATTTAGAAAATTTCTAATATTAGAAACTTTCCAGATTTTCAGATTTAGAAAGTTTCCAGATTTAGAAAGTTTTCAATTTTAGAAACTTTCCAGATTTCGAAAGTTTTCAATTTTAGAAAGTTCCTAATCTGAAAAATTTCCATATTTGAGTTGTTTCCTGTTTCAACTTAATTATGTTAGTTTATAGTAGTTTTGCATTCATCGCATTCATCTTGAAAGTCATAACATCTAGTAGTCTAGTTGGGTAGAGTTTGGTTCAAGTCTTCATTGTATGCCCACGTGAAGAGGTAGAAGTTTTAGATTTCAACCTACCATGAATAACGAACAGTTATCTGAGAAACTTGTTCAATTGATACAAAAGATAACCGCCCTAGAAGCGGGTCAAAAGCGTGAGTTTGCCCGCCTTGAGAACCAAATTACCACTACCATGACTAAGGTCGAGCAACTAGAGGCGTCCCAAAAGGAAAACCCCGCTGTAGGGGATGATGCGCATTCCCAAGTGGGAGGAATCATTGAAGAACCCGCTGCCATACGTGGTGGTAGTGAGGATAGAGATCGTGATAATGGCCGTGGTGTGGTGCGAGAGGCACGAGCCACATGTGATTATCAAGACCGCTATGATCTAGATGAGCGTGCGATGAAGAGTGTGAGAGTTGAGCCCCCAAGTTTTGATGGGCGCTTGGATCCCAAGGCATTCCTTGACTAGGTTGTTGACATGGACCACTACTTTGAGTGGTATGACATGTCGGAAAACCGTCAAATGCGGTTTGCTAGGATGAAGTTTGTGGGTCAAGCCAAGCTCTTCTGGACCAACACCGAGCGTAAGATAGAGAGAGTTGGTAGAGCCCCTATCATACATTGGTATGAGATGAAAGAGAAGTTGAAGGAGAAGTACCTTCCTCTCTCATACCGTCAGAAGCTCCTTGACCAATGACAATCCTTACGCCAAGGGTCAATGTCTGTCGCTGACTACATCACTAAATTTGAAGAGTATATGATGCGATGTGATATCCGAGAAAACCCTCTAGTAACACTCTCGCGTTTCAAGACGGGCCTTTGTGCGGATCTTTAGCGCGAGCTTATGACTCGGCCCTTAACGGACTTGGATGAAGTATATCAAGTCGTGCAGGAGTTAGAGCAATATCTAAAGGCTCCTGTCGTTCGTCGTTTTGAGTCCCGAGACTCCAGTGCTAGATCTAGTTCCCAGGGAACTAGACCTAATATTGGTAGTCAACCTAGGCACAGGCGACCATTCCGCTTAGGCCTGGGAGGACAAGGGCAAAGAGATTTTTGGTGCCAGTCCTAGTAACATGAGCTAAGTGAGGTGCTATGCGTGTGGCAATCTTGGCCACATGTCTAATCAGTGTCCTACGAAGAGCCGTGGGAGAACCTTAGTTATAGGCGAGTCCCACGAGGGTTGAGATGACCAGGGTGACTATGAAGTTGAAGAGTATCACTCTGAAGGAGAACTTACTGATGAAGAAGAAGTGGATGGAGAAGCAACGCTTGCAGTAGTCAGGCGTGTGCTAGCTCAGTCTAGAAGTAGTGCTGATTGGCGTCGAAGCACTATCTTCTACACTATTGCCAAGTGTGGTGAAAAGAATTGTAAGGTGATAGTGGACAGTGGAAGTTGTCAGAATATGATTTCCACTACACCTTAGATCGCTTAAAACTGAAATCCACACCTCATCCAGACCCGTATAAAGTTTCTTGGGTTGACAAGACATCCCTACCTGCCACCCAGCAATGTCTAGTCCCCATCGAGTTTGGGTCATACAAAGAGTCCCTGTGGTGTGATGTTTTACCTATGGATGTGGGACATGTTATCCTAGGCAGACCGTGGCCATTCGATAATGATGTCACGATCTTTGGCCGTTCGAATGCGTGTACTTTTATGTATAACGGTAAAAAGATCAAACTTAATCCCATGCCACCTAAGAATACACTAGGAAGAAGAAGGATGAGAAGGCAAGTGAGCCTAGAGGAATGAGAAAATCCAAACCTAAGTCTCTACATATAATCAACGCAAGAGAGTTTGAAAAAGAGGCTAAGGAGGATTCTATGGTGTATGCCCTTGTGGCTAGAGAGATTACACTTGAGGTTCCATTAGAGTTGCCCCGTGAGGTGACCTCGGTCCTGGAGGAATACAGTGATGTATTTCTTGAAGACTTACCGAATGAGTTGCCACCTTTGAGGGACATACAACATACCATTGATCTTGTCCAAGGGTCTACTTTACCGAACCTTCCTCACTACAGGATGAATCCTGCAGAGCATGCAGAGTTGAAGAAGCAAGTTGATGAGCTTCTGCAAAAGGGTTTCATCCAAGAGAGTATGAGCCCATGTGCCGTGCCTGCATTGTTGACGCCAAAGAAAGATGGCACGTGGCGCATGTGTGTGGACAGCCGTGCCATAAACAAAATTACTGTTAAGTATAAGTTTCCTATACCTAGACTTGATGATATGCTTGACATGATGGCCAGGTCCACTATATTATCTAAGATAGACCTCAAGAGTGAATATCACCAAATCCGTATACGCCCAGGAGATGAGTGGAAGACGACATTTAAGACGAAAGATGGGCTGTATGAGTGGTTGGTCATGCCCTTCGGCTTGACTAACGCACCCAGCACTTTCATGCGGGTGATGATACAAACTTTGAAGCCGTTCATGGAAAAATTCCTAGTGGTGTACTTTGACGATATTCTTATTTATAGTACCACTAAGGAATCACACCTTGAACATTTAAAGAAGGTCTGTAGTGTCCTTAGGAAGGAAAAGTTGTACGCTAATCTTAAGAAATGTGCATTCATGTCTAGCCAAGTTGTGTTCTTAGGATTTATAGTGTCATCTGAAGGGATGCGTGTAGACCCTGAAAAAGTCAAGGCCACAGTTGAGTGGCCAGAACCAAGGAACATTCATGAGGTGCGAAGCTTTCACGGCGTAACAACTTTTTATCGTCGGTTCATTAGGGGTTTTAGCACGATCATGGCTCCCATTACCGAGTGCATGAAAAAGGGAGAGTTCGTGTGGTCTAAAGCAGCAGTCAAGACTTTTAAAGAAATTAAGGGCAAGATGGTGGAAGCTCCTGTCATGCGTCTACTTGACTTTTCTAAAGTCTTTGAATTAGCGTGTGATGTGTCTGGTGTCGGTATAGGTGGAGTGTTGAGTCAAGAAGGACACCCAGTGGCCTATTTCAGTGAAAAATTGAATGAGGCAAAACAAAAAAACTCCACTTACGACAAAGAATTTTATGCGGTAGTGCAATCCCTGAGACATTGGCGACACCATCTCCTACCGCAAGAATTCGTTTTGTTTTCTGACCATGAGGCTTTGAGATATTTGCATTCTCAGAAGAAACTCAACCCAAGGCATGCCAAGTGGGTAGCATTTCTTCAGGAATATTAGTTTGTTTTGAAACACAAGGCCGGGGTTGAAAACAAACCAGCGGATGCCCTTAGCAGGAGAGTAGCGTTGCTCAACTCCTTGAGTGTAGAGGTAGTCGAATTTGAGCAACTGAAAGATGAATACCCCATATGTCCTGATTTTGTGGGTACTTACGCGTCGCTCTCTAGTGACCAGTATATTATGGGTGAATATGTTCTTAAAGATGGTTTTCTTTTCAAGGGAGACAGACTTTGTATTCCCCGTATGTCCCTTCGTGAATTCCTCATCTGAGAGCTTCATTTAGGAGGGATAGCTGGCCATTTTGGTCATGATAAAACCATTGCCCTCGTGGAAGATCGTTTCTATTGGCCAAGCCTCAAGCGAGACGTAGCCAAAGTTTTAGGATAGTGTCGAACATGTTAGCTGGCAAAGCAAAGAAAGCAAAATACCGGGTTGTACACGCCATTGCCAGTGCCACATGCTCCGTGGCAGGACATTAGTATGGACTTCGTGCTTAGGCTTCCCAAGACTATAAAAAAGCACGATTCCGTTTTTGTCGTTGTGGACCGTTTTTCTAAAATGGCGCATTTCCTCCCATGTTCGAAGATGTCGGATGCGTCTCATGTTGCTCGTCTCTTTTTTGATGGTGTGGTGCGTCTCCAAGGGTTACCTAAAACCATAGTGTTTGATTGTAATGTTCGATTTACTAGCTATTTTTGGAAGACACTGTGGTACATTATGGGAACTCGTTTGCAATTTTCTACTGCTTACCACCCACAAACAGATGGTCAAACTGAAGTGGTAAACCGTAGCCTTGGAAATCTTCTACGTTGTCAGTGGGTGAACATGTTAAGACTTGGGACCTAATTTTACCAACTGCTGAACTTGCTTATAATGGGTCAGTTAATAGATCTACAAGATTGAATCCTTTTGAAATTCTAAGTGGTTATAAACCTAGAATGCCCATAGATCTCTTACCCATGTCTGTTACCCAAAGGTCTTCTGAGTCAGCCGCTGCATTTTCACGCCATATTCATGATTTGCATACACATATTAGACAGTGGTTAAATAAGAACAATTATGATTATAAATTTTCAGCTGATTCTCATCGTAGAGTGCAAGAATTTCAAGAAGGAGACTATGTAATGGTGCGAATAAGGCTAGAGCGATTCTCTCAAGGATCTGCAAAAAAATTACAAGCGCGTAGTGTAGGACCATTTAAGATATTACAAAAGGTTGGGTCCAACGCGTATCGGGTTGACCTTTCACCTGAAATGAGCATTAATCCAACTTTTAATGTGGAAGATCTAGTCCGTGCCCATACTCCCATTATTGATACATCGTCCATTTCATGGTTTTTCCTGAGTTTGCTACCCAACCCCTTCTACCCCCTCCTCCACCCATTACCCATAAAGAAGAAATTGAAGAATCTTGGATGACGAGATAGTATCCACAAGAGATGGAGGTTTCCAAAGGTATCTTGTCAAGTGGAAAAACAAACCATCGTCTGAATCTACGTGGTTGTCGGGCAACGCATTGCAGGGTATTGATCCAGATCTACTAGGGCACTACAAAAGTTTCAACCTGTCGGAGTCGAGTTTTTCTCACCCGAGAGGAATTGATGCGGACACAAGCGCATTCAAGGTGTATTAACGAAGAAAGCACCAACCACAAGTGCCGTCCTTGTGGATAGGCGACTATTGAGGAGCTGAAGACCTTTCACATGTGATTGGACATATAGAAGACCCCTCTCAGGGAAGACACATGTGAAGGAAGATTGGAGAAAGAAGACTGAACGCCCGAACTTTCCCGTACTTATGTTATTTGCGCGTTTTTGTTTAGTTAGGGGTATTTTAGTAAGTTTATGTCTTTATTTGATTATTCTAAGGGTATTTTAGTAATTTTATGTCTTTATTTGCTTATTTAAGTGGGCTAAAGCCCTAAATCCGAATTTCAACTATTGATTAATGAAAAGCAAACCCTTTGGTTGCCTCCTTCCTCTCTTCTCTCTAATGGTGCTTCTTTTCTTCCCTTGATCTTCTTCTTCTAATTTCTTCTTGTGCCTCTCTAACTTCTTCAAGCTAATAATTTTATTCCTTCTATTTTCCAGTTTTGGCTAATCCTTCTTCGATCAAAATCTTGAGAACCGATCTAAACCCTAAACCCCCAAATTCTCAAATCCCTAATCCGAGAAACTTTTTGGTTCTTCGAACTAGTGATCTTCATTGATCGATTGGGTGTGACCATGCAAGATCGGGATGTCTCATCCTTCGCCGGATCCAACCTAAGTAGTAATTGAACTCCATATTCCATGGTTGTGGTGATGGCCCGCTCCATTGCATGTTTCCTTTATGATTTTCTCAGTTATGATGATTACTACTAGAATTTTAGATCATTTATTCCTTTTATTTCCGCTGTTTAATTATATTCATGAGCATGCATCATAATTAGGGGTGCCCTGCGTCAAATCATTTCTAGAATTCCACTCTGGTAGAGTTACTATAGTATTACAATTCCACACTACATCAAAACACACTTTGAAACTATTTACACCTGGCTGATCATGACTAGATTAAACGGTCAAGAAGATGCCACGTGGAAGCCATGCCATATGTGGTGTAGATGAACTTTAAATGGAGTAGTCAGAGACGTGCACATGTGGGATCATTAACTGTTAGAATTCTATGAAAAGCAACTCTCTGCAAAACAAATCTCTACCAAGCATTAAATGCTATGGTTCCAACCAAAGCTACTCTCTGCAAAACAAATCTCTACTAGGCATTAAATTTTAGAGTCCCACCAAAAGCAATTCTTTGCAGATCCAAGCGCCCGGTGACGTGAGGACTTTATCAAGGTTTCCTATGCAAAAGTCTAATGACGTGGTGACTTCAGTGAACTTTCTTGGACATGACCGGAATAACAAGAGGTGTAAGTGATCTCTTGTACACGTGGCTGCATGCGATAGGCTACGTTTATGTGGAGAATTAAGGAAATTTGAATGACCAACCATCCAAATCTCTCATGATGCCAAATCATATGCAAGGCCACCGTTTCCCACAAGTTTATAAAAGCAGCATCCGAAGAAGAGCACCAGGCCCTCGCGACAAACAATCAATCTTTCTACAACGCAACATTGCTTATCCCTTTGTTTGGCTTCTTAGCTTTAGTCACTCCACTTCTGTCAAATCATGTTGTAATAAGTTCAAAGCCATTAGTTTATCTTAGATCCACTACTGTCCAATGCATCGCTGCAATACGCATTAGGAGTAGGCTAATATCCATGACCATTATCGTCGAATCTCTGATTATCGAATTCCTACTTGATACATCATTAGTCACATCCTGCTGATTTCACACCATGATCGTCTTGTAGTTTCCATGACCGTTTTTCCAGCTCAAGCCGCCGTAGGTATTTATTCTTTTCTTTGCTTAGTTTTTTTTTTTTTTTTTTCCACTAATTGTACTGCTTTAACATTCAAATCAATAAAATCGGTGATTCAATCTTATTTTTAATTCTTTCCAATCCTTATTGCTTTGCTAAGGAACTTGATACGTTGTCACCGTTGAAAGAAAAGTTCTTGAATCCAAGGTAAAAAGACCCCAATCCGAAGGACCGACCCTCCCCTTCTAAAATCGACTGATCGCTGTAACAATTGGTGACTGAACAATTAGGCCAACCTTCACAAGTCTGGTCCTAATCCGGCTAGTTTGGCGCTTGGGGTCATAGGTGTTCAATCGATTTGAGTCGAACACAACTCTGGCACGCTTGACACTAATCTAATCACACACATTTGACCAAATATGTGCCGTTTGTAACAAGTGCAGTCAAGTGTCCAAATTGAACAACAACAAAAATAGCCTCAAGCTAGCACAAGTCACAACCAAACAAACCATCGGCATCCACCAATTAACCATATCGAATGATATAACTTGCACACCAAAGCCACACAATACATATGACCTTGAATATATATTGAACCCACAGTGTCATAGGCATTTCAAAATTCAAATATATACCAAGCAAATGCCAAAATCACTAACCCTCAACCAAGATGCCCATGAGAAGAGCTTCAGTCCCTGTTGTTGAGTACTTCAACTTCCTCGCTTCTAATTCGGCCATGCCAAAAGCCTTTATCGCCCTCGCAGACCATCTGCTCCATTACCCAACAAAAATATCAAACAACAACCCTATCTTCCATCGCCTATGCTATGGCATTAGTTTATTGCACGAAAGGGAGCATAAAGAACACATCCACAGCACCCATTTGCACGGATCTTAATCAATTCCGACCGTCCAAATGTGGGCCACAATGTGGAATGATCATGGTCCAAAAAATCACACAGATTCGATGATTTACACTATCAGCACTTTGCCCATTGAATTTCAACAGTCGATCATTCTTACTAAAGTATCCGAAGAAAAGAACTAAAAGATAATAGAAATTACTTGGGAAGCTTGTCAGCAGGAGCCCTGTCTGGTTTCCTGCAGAAATTGAAACAAAATAAAGAAATAAATAAATTCCTGAAATTCACGTATTTATCTACCAAAATGTCCCAAATTTCCATTGAATCGCACGAATCAGAACGTACGCAGTCGGGAGCATGAAGAAAACGGAAGCCTTAGTAACTGGCCGATGAATTCGAGCCGTTTGATTCGTGGATCTGAGGAGAGCGACATCACAGAGCAGCGAGCTTGCTAAACCGCCCGTTTTGACGCTCGACTGCAGAGGTAGACAACCGGGCCGGCCGGTTCCTCGAGAGCCGGATGGCGAGAAGGCATATGCAGCCGGTAGAAGAAGGGAAAGGGTTCGAACTGCCATTTTAGATACCCTAAACGTTGAAGAATGGAGCTAGGGTTTTTCTACAAGAAACTTGAAAAGATTTCCAACGAATGCTTAATTCGAGTGAGAGAGGGTTTTGTTCGGTCTTGGAAATGGATAGCAGCAGTCTTTCTTTCTCTCGGACATGAGAAACACGAACATGAGTAGTACGTGCCTATTTCACTAGACTCAAGACACGTGCCAACTTGGGACACGTTTGTGTGAAAGATAAAGGCAGTTGTTGGGCGGACTTGGGCTTCCCATGCAATTGCCCTGCTGCACGTGTGCGTTGAGCTTCGACCGGTTGACAAGTTTCACATGGGGCCCACTTGAAGGGTAGACCGTTCTAGTTTGTGAGGGGCAGGGCGTCAATGCCATTAGAGCCGTATGATAAGTGGCTTGGATCTCTCACAAGCAGCGAGTCCAGAAGCGCTTGATCTAATGGGCCCCATGGATATAGACCTACTCAAATATCTACAATCCTAGCCAATTGATCAGTCGCTTGCAGCTGGACGTCTAAGAAAACTGTCTCCGCACGCAATGAAAAAAGAAGAAGGCAAGTCCGGCAAGGAATGGGCAGATAGTGATCTTTTGGCCCGATTGTCTGGAAAACAAACCCATGGAAAGGCCATGTCAATATTCTCCGAGTCACTGATCTAGACCGTCAATTTGAATGTCATTGATTCCATACCAGAAGAATGCCCCACGCATCACACTGGCCTGAATATCCAGCGGTGTAACATATATCGCCGAGATATGAAATTCTCGCAATAAGATTATCAGATTTCTCTCGAACAATTAGATCAACGTAAATTCAAAATTTAAATTTATTTAATAATTTGCATAAATAATTTTATTTTGGAGAGAATTTCCCGATAATATCCCAAGAAAAACCTCAAATGACAAAATTCCAGGCTGAGAAATTGACGAGAAGAAGATTTGTCACTATGGGATCCAGACCGTTAATGTTAAGCAAGTATACATGCGTTATGGGCCCTGACGACTTTGGAACCCAACCGATGGCCTGCAGCGTCAATAAAATTCTGCAGCCCAAATAAAGCCTGCCTAGTCCGCCATGGGCCAGGCATGAGGGGAGTGGATTAGGTGCGCGACGGCCTCACCCTCTTTGGTGCAGCCCAAATCGTGCGGCCTACCTTGATGAAAATGTATATGAACTACATTCACGCCGTCCATCCGTTTTTCCATATCATTTAAGGGCAGTAGATCAAACATGAAGCAGTTCTTCATGTACATTCACGCAGTCCATCTGTTTTTCCATATCATTTTAGGGTACAAATGAAGCAGATCAAAATCTCAGGTGGATCACACTACAGGAAACAGCGGTGATTGAACGTCCACCATTAAAAACTTCCTCCGGCCCACCATAATGTTTATCTATCATCCAACTTGTTGATAAAGTTAAACAGATCTGGATGAAGGCTTTTAAAAAAAAAAAAAAAAAAAAATCATTTTGATCCAAAATTTGTGGGCCATAAGATATTTTTAATGGTCATTCGCTGCTGTTTTCAGTAGCGTGGTCTACGTTAGATTTGGATCTACTTAATTTTTTATCTGGTGCCATAAAATGATGTAGAAAAATGGATAGACGGCGTGGATATACTACATATACATCAAAGTGGGCCCTATGGTCAGGGCCGCACCGTGTTGGGTGAGGCCGGTCGCACCTAATGTGATCCGGTCATGAGTCAGCTTTGGGACAGGCATGGGCCTGATCGTAAGTCCAGGGTTGGCCTTTTAAGATGTGGCGGGTCGCATTGGGCCTGATTTTCAGTGCAATGGAGCGGACCTGGGCTCTAATGAGCCTGACCAAAAGAACAGCCATGGTCTGTCGCTGGCTTGGCTCAGGCTCCCATTTTACAGACGTTAGCAAGCAAACCTCATTCAAATCTGACAAATAAAACCCTTGTCCAGTAATCCATACCATTGCCCTGTTGTATCCGGAGGCGGATGTACCACATCTAAAAATGCCCCACACTTGAAGACTCTATCAACTAATTTTGGATTTTTTTTTTTCATTTCAATATGGACCTTACACTGTGTTCCTCTTCTCAGCCATATTATTATAGAGGCCACACTTGAAAGGTTAAGATTTTCCCATCAAGGAGATATTTGGACCATGGTTCTTCCATGGCAGGACACAACATAACAATGGTCTGGATTGCCAAACTATGGGTCCTGTGCGTTAGAACTTAATTGGAGTATACTAAAGGTAGGGCCCACCTTCAAGGCTTCAGTTCTAGAGTAGCGAAATCAAAGGCCCAATGGCTTTCTAGGCTAGTCGTGGACTGGGCCTACAGGCCATTGAAGCGGGCCTCAGCTTCATTTTATATATAGCGCCAAATATCCTGTCCACGGCCCAAATATCCTGCTCTGGCTAGAGTTGTACATGAGCTGAACCAAGTCAAGCTTGGCACAGCTCAGCTCAGTTTGGCCAGCACCCTATCCCAGCTCCAGTTTGGTTCAGCTTAGTCCTCAAGCTTAATTGGCCAGTTCAACTCTATTTGGTAAGTAGATCGGGTCAGTTTGAGTCGAGTTCAAGTCAAGTTCGAGCTCAAGCTTTTAAGCTAAGCTTGAGTTCAAGCTTTTAAGTTGAGCATTTTCTTTATGCGTGGATTTTTTTTAATATTATATAATATATAACATATAATATATTAATTAAGCTATATACATAAAAATAATATTTTTCGTAATAAAAATATAATTTAAGCCAACTAAACCAACCTGAACCAAGTCAATTTCAGGCTGAGCTTTGAGCTGAGTCAAGTCAGAGTCAAGCCAGCTCAAGCTCAGCTCGAAATCATTTCCAGCTAAAAAAATTAGCTTGGTTCAACCAACTTCGAGTCAAGCCGAGACAAGCTTCTTCGAGCCTAACCAAGTAAGTTAACAAAACTAGCTCAGTTCCTGTTCAGCTCAACTCTGGCTAAATAGACTACGCTCATGAGCTAATTCTCTGATAGCAGCTTTGAATGGGGTTAGGCCCATATATATTTTCACGGAGCTTGAGTTGAACCTCAATATGCTCCCAGGGAATTGATGTGACCCGCTAATGTATTTGTTGGACGTCATTACTGAAAATGACTGCCGAGTCGCCAAGAAACTCTGTTAGGCCCGACTTGGTTGTGTCTCTGAGACTCATTGAGTTAGCTCGTTGACTCCATTGACCCGAATTGAGTCACTCATTGAACTCGCCAACTCAGTCAACTCAAGCTGAGTTAGTTGATGGGTGATTGTTTCTTACTCTAAAAGTTAATGGGGAGACCATGAGATTCAAACCATGCCCTCCGCCTAAGAGTCAAGTGCTTACACCAGCATGCCATTTCTTTTTTATAAGGTATCCATGTTTATACTTGTAATGTATCATAGCTATTATTACTCAAATATTTTTATTAAATATAGAGTACAATCAAGTCCTGAAGGTAGACCGGCTGAGTCTTAGCCCAGTTATTGAGTATTTAAACTGTGATCAGACCCTAAAATGCCCTATTTTTTACCATATGTTTACAAGAATATATCAAAGTATTGTGTACCTCACATTGGGATTATAGTCAATATATCCAGGCTGATGTTTCAGAGATCGAAGTCGTTTATAGGATGGGCTCACCATGGATGGAGAATTGAAAAAAATAAAAAGCACTCAAGATTGGAATTTATCATTTAACTCTCTGGTCCAACTACCTTTAGCAAATGGGACCTAGGACTACAATAATTAGCCTGTTAGCACATGAACTTCTCTTGCGAGAGTAGCCTATAGCCTGCCAAGTTCAATTAAAGATTTGGAGTATATCTCTACCGTAAAGAAAATTAGTAGCTAGGGGCAATTTTGTCTACCTAAATCGTTTCAGAAAATTATTTTTGTTTCTTTCCTTTATCTTAGTTATTGGTTTAGCCTTTTACTTTGTAGTTTCGATTTGTCCTACATCAATCACAAAAAATTCATAGCACATGAGAAGGAATTTAAAACAAAGATATATGCATTTAGTTGATTGGACGTGTTTGACTTGTTAGCAACCAAATGACAAAAATGATAATAGAAGCAGCCCATATGCTTAGATTAATTGCATCTAGCTTGTCTACGTTAAAATAAGTTTTGGTTAATACATATCATATATTTCTATGGGATACCTTACAACTTTAATATTTGGATTTGGGGTCATCTTTTAATCATCCAAACTATTTATATGATGGGTCAACCTTAATTATGTGCAAATAATACAAACTCACTTTAGTTGAGATATTTTATTTCTTTAATTATTGGATTATTTTTCTTTTAATTTAAGCATTCTTCCTTACTTTTAAATAATGAAAGGGTTGAAATACTTAAATTTAAGAATTATTTGAAGTCCATTTTGCAGACCATTAAGGTCATTTAAAAGGATCCAAATTCAATATTGATGTTCTAACATATCATATTGTTATGGACAGATGTCTTAAATCTGTCTGGTGGTCTGTCGATAATATAGACAGGGTTTCGATGACATTGAAGCCAGTCATTGATGACATCGACGGTTGCTCAATACCATCGATAATTCACAGAATTTTTCACCCCTGTTCGCTGGACAGTTTTGGTCATGTTTCGATATCATCAAAGGACCGTCGATGATATCGAAGCTGTCATCGAGAGACCTTCGATGACATCGAAGAGTTCCGCAAATGCGATTGCGAAAACGCAGATTCTGCGAATTTTGTTTTCTATTCCGAGTCTGCTTCTTTCTAAACTTATATAAATGAGTGTATGCGGGATTGAGATGTATTCTAAGGCTTTCTAAAAGAGTTCCAAGGGTTCCTAAAAGGATTTTAGGGTTTCTAAAGGGTGTAGCAAGGGTGAGATTCGAGGTTGTTTGAATCGGGTAAGTCCTCTCTCTTTGTAATTTCTATTTTCATAGGGGAGATCTGTCGCTTTAATTTGTGGTGTGGTTTTTTCTCGCAAGAGTTTTCCACGTTAAATCTGTGTTCTCTTGTGTGTGCTTGGTGTCATTGGATTGCTATCCTAGATCTAGATTTGTGTGATTTTGCAGGTCAAAATCCTCAACAAGCGGTATCAAAGCAATTGTTGGGGTACAGATCTGAATCTGCAGGATTAGTAATAATGGCGAGCACCAGGTATGAGATTAAGAAGTACTCAGGGAAAAATAATTTTGAGTTATAGAAGATCAAGATGATGAGTTCCTTAATCAAGCAAGGCGAAGATGGTGCTCTTGAGGAGCGAAAGTCTACTATGACTAATGATGATTGGAATACTCTTGATAAGAAAGCTTTATCATCGATTCGTTTATGTCTCACGGATGAGGTTCTCTACAACGTCATGAGGGAGAAAACTGCGGCTAAGTTATGAGTGAAGTTAGAGGATGTTTATGCGAACTGAAAATCGCCTGCACTTGAAGCGGCAGTGGTATAACTTCAAGATGGTAGAGGGTGAAGATCTGTAGGTTCACATCAGCAACTTTAATAAATTAGTTTGCAAATTGCTGGATATGGAGGAAGTGATGAAAGATGAAGAACAAGCATGTATGTTGCTCAATTCTCTTCCGGCGTTGTATGAATCATTCAAGGACACTATGTGCAGCACGAATAAAACCCTGAGTATCGACACCGTTATCTCAGCTCTTCAAGGGAAGGCTATGAGAAAGCTAAACGATGACATGAGGACATCTTCTGATGCACTATTTACAATGGGTAGGAATTCTGAACAAGGTACGAGTTCTTCAGGTTATAGATTCAAATCAAAGGGCAAGCGTAAAGGAAAGGTAAAGTGCTAGAATTGTGGAAAGGAAAGACATGTGAAGAAGGATTGTGAAAATCCTAAATCGAAGAGAGAAGATTCTGAGGCTTCGTACAGGGAGGCCAATGTTGCCACGTCAGATGGATCGAGTGGATGTGATGGTGATGTTTTGTCTATGTCTACTATCAGGTGGCCATACAATGATTGTAAGGACGAGTGGATGCTAGACACAGGGGCATCTTTTCACATGACTCCTCATCGGAGTTGGTTTGCCAGCTATAGTGAGTGCGATGGTGGACAGGTGTTTATGGGTAATGGCTTTGCCTGTAATGTTGTGGCGTTGGTACGGTGCACATCAGGATGTTTGATGGGGTGGAGCGTACCTTGACTGATGTCAGGCACGTTCCTGATTTGAAGCAAAATCTGATTTCTCTTAGTGTACTTGAGGTAAAAGGATGCAAGTACACAAGTATTAATAGTGTTCTTAAGGTATCTAAGGGGGCACGGGTAATTATGAAAGCGTAACAACTCGGTAACTTGTACAGGTTGATCGGGAGCACTTCAAAAGGTGGAGCTGCAGTGGATGTAGCGGATTCCACCTCTGCACGTGTGTGACATGTTGGGCATGACCACATGAGCGGGCAGGGCAGGAAGGCTGAAACGTGTGGAAAAGGATACAAAGCAGGTGGAGCAGCCACCTGTGAGAAAAATCACACGGCATGATCGCAGGATATCGGCGAGGTATATGGACGACCCCAATATCGTAGGGGATTCATCTTCTATTAAGATGACTTTAGGTGAGCCTGGTGCTGAGAAGTGAAATGTGACTATGGGCGATGTGATGGATTCGTTGTACCAAACCGACATATGAGAGTAGGTGGAGCTTCCAGTGGGCCGGAGAGCGGTTGGGTGCAGGTGGATCTTTAGGAGGATACAACATAGATACAAGGCAAGGTTGGTAGTGAAGGGTTATGCTCAGAGAGAAGAGATCGGCTTCTCAGAGATATTCTACCGACGGTATATCAGGTGTCTATCAGATCCGTGATTGGCGCTGGTTGGTCAATGTGATCTTGAGCTGAAATGATGGATATGGAGTCTACACTTCTGCAAGGGAAAGTGAAGAACAGATCTACATGAAGCAACCAGAGCAGTTCGAAGTTAAAGGGGCTGAGAAAAGACTTTGCAAGAGGTCGTGGTTTGACTTGTCGCCTAGGCAGTGGTTTGATTCATTCATGGTGAGTCAGGAATTAATGGTAGATCGTCAATTATGACATATCTGAAATCAATGTATTGAAGACTCGGTTAAGTGGGACATTCAGGATGAAGGGTCGGGGGGCTGCAAAGATGGTTATCGGCGTTGAGACTAAAAGAGGAGTAGGCTTTGGTAATCACAAGAATAATACCTTGTGTGTAGGTATTGATCAAGGATGTGATGGACCAGGAAAAGCCGGAGAGCTTTCCCTACGCGTCTCTCCTCAAGTTTTCCTCAGGACATGTCCCAAAACAGATGAGAAAAAATAGGATATCTCATGAGCCTTATTCGAATGCGGTTGACAGTGTATGCCACGGTCTAGATTAGACCGGTTATTTCACAAGCTATCAATATTGTGAGCAAGTACCCCAACAAGCAATATTGAGTAGCGATGAGATGGTAAGAAGACTACATCTTTTCTTTTGGAAAGACATGAGCAAAGATGGTTGGGCATGTGAATTCTGATCTAACGGACATGCTCTCCTAGATCGTTCCTGTAGAGAAGTTCAAGGTTTGTAAAACTTCTCTGGGCTTGGCGATGGCGTAAAAGGAAGACGGAGTATGCATGAGAAGCTATGATGTGATGAAGAGATAAGAGGAGGTCAAGAAGCTACACGGATGAAGATTGAAGACATGATGGAGATTGTTATAGACAGATGTCTTAAATCTGTCCGGTGGTCTGTCGATGATATCGACAGAGTTTCGATGACATCGAAGCCAGTCGTCGATGACATCGACGGTTGCTCGATGCCATTGATAATTTACAGAATTTTTCACCCCTGGTTGCTGGACAGTTTTGTTCCTGTTTCGATATCATCGAAGGACCGTCGATGATATCGAAGCTGTCATCGAGAGACCTTCGACGAGATCGAAGAGTTCCGCAGATGCGATTGTGGAAACGTAGATTCTGTGAATTTTGTTTCCTATTCCGAGTCTGCTTCTTTCTAAACTTATGCGGGATTGGGATGTATTCTAAGGCTTTCTAAGGGTTCTAAAGATTCCTAAAAGGATTTTAGGGTTTCTAAAGAGTGTTACAAGGGTGAGATTCGAGGTTGTTCGAATTGGGTAAGTCCTCTCTCTTTGTAATTTCTATTTTCATAGTGGAGATCTGTCGCTTTGTGCTGTGTTTTTTTCCCGCAAGGGTTTTCCACGTTAAATTTGTGTCCTCTTGTGTGTGGTGTCATTGGATTGCTATCCTAGATTTAGATCTGTGTGATTCCGCAGGTCAAAATCCCTAACACATATCACGTGTCATACTCCACCTATCAACTCTCCTTTGTACAAATGCTCCCATGGAGTTCGTCATGTTTATATGAGCTATGATTCAGAATGAATTCTTCTTGCGTCGTTGTGGGCTCCTAGCTAGTGGACCCTATTGTTCACGGTGGGCTATCAACCGTCGGATAGGAGGAGGAGCCAAAACAACCATCATTTGGGAATCAAAGGCATGCAAATGGACTCCCATTTTACTCCCGTTGTCTATTTCGTATGCCTTTAATTGAACGGTTGTGATTACCCAATCATGGTTAATTATTTGGGTCATGTGCAATCTGCAATGGACTCCTCCCATCCAACATTCTTTGTTGAGGATCCTATATGTGCTGGCACCATATGTTAGTTCTGAAAGATTCATAATGATTTCGTATATATATAAATTATAAAGAGAAACAATGCCCGTTGGTGTGACCAGTGCTTCGATCGAATTACTACGGAAGTGAGGATCGAGTCAAGATCCCAGTGTGAGAGAACATTAGCTCCATGGCATTTTCTTTTTCGTGAGTGAGGATTACTACTGCAGATCAAGATCATCTACTCACTTCCTGAAGCGTGTGCATTGAACTTCGTGTGATCAGTTGAATAGCACACGCATATCACCACTGTCCGATCTCTGCCAACTGTAGCATGGGATGAGGAAGCACTAAGGCCCACAGAATTAGACTAATACCTGAATCGAATTAGGTGGGCCCACGACGTGGTACACACACAAAAAAAAACCCATCAAATGAGGAAACGAATTGGGTGGTGACCCAAGGCAACCCAGCTAGGTGGTGTTAGGCACCCCGTGATGTATGTGTTTTACATCGATTCCATCTATCCAATTTTCCAACTCATCGTAGGGCATGATTCCAAAAATGAAGCAGATCCGAGCTCAAGTGGATCACCGCACCATAGGAAAAAGTGGGGATAATGATACCCATTATTGAAACCTTACTAGGGCCCACCCTAATGTTTATTTGCCATCCAACCTGTTGATAAGGTCACACAGACCTAGATGAAGGAAAACACAAATATCAGCTTGATCCAAAACTTTTGTGGCCCCAAGAATTTTTTAATGGTAGGCATTCAATCACTACCTTTTGCTATGGTGTGGTCCACTTGAGTTTTTGATTTTGGTTGATGCCTTAAAATGAGCTGGCAAAATGGACGGATGGCATGTATAAAACACATACATCATGGTGGGCCGCACAGCGCCCAACACCACCTAGCTGGGTGGTGTTGGGTCACCAGCTGTCTTTATCATTTTTCTACTAAACTACATCCCTACTCTCTATCTAATTGCATTTATATTATACTCAGGTGTGAATTTTATATACCAAGACATTTTTTAGGCACCATTGTTTGAGTGATAGCCCATATACAATCCCATCAAATCCCCTAAACAAATCCAGACCGGTCGGTCGTTGGTGAGATATTACAAGCCCTAATGTTGGAGTTTGAGAAGACGTCTGGTGATAAAAATACAATCCAAGTCAACGCGGTTTTGTAAAATCGAGAAGACGATGTTTATACCATTTTTCGATGATTATTTCATTGTTTAAGATTAAAGAATACTTCATCCATGCATTAATCGGCTAAGTCATTCATGTCAGTAAGACTTTCGATCTTTTAAGATTAATGAATTGCTTAAGTCAGTTTATTTTATAACACTCATTTGACTTGTTCAAAGTTCAAGCGTTCATGGTCTAAACCTGGTTTAATAATTCAATGGTTAGCAATGTCGGGGACAAGATCCAGCGGTTGCTTTGAGAGTGGGCATCCACAACTTGTCTTTAGAAGCTTATTTTTGGAAAACATGATTATCTCCTGATCCCATTATATATACTCATAAATTGTACACGTGGCATATATTAACTCAAATTAAACAGTTTCAAACTCTGATTAAGGGAAGTTTATTTCTTGAATTTGAATGGTTTGTTATTTCCATTTCAACAGTCCGGTAAATGGTCCCAATTGCCCAGTAAGGAAATATAATTTGGACAGTTTAATTTAGGTTTATTGTAGGCCATGTGTGTAATTTTTTAGTGCCTGCATATCAACCATCACACTTTGCCAGAGTATCAAATTAAGTGTTTTATCTAACAAGATTGATTATTTGAAAAGATTCTAGGCAACAAACCTGCCATGTTAGTAAGAGAATTCATCCGGTGGGTTTGTGTATAGAAACCTTTCCATGCACCTGGTTGCATTTGGACTCGTTGACATCTGCATTACCACATCTGGACCGTCCCTTAGGTTCGGTCCACTCTTCGCCTTTACTATGTAGAAGTCATAGCCGTCTCATGGTCTTAAACGTCCATTATTACTGAACCTATCTTTGACTAAAGACCTTTCCCATCTATTTTTGCATGCCACTGACTTAGAGACTAATAAGAGAAGTGCTGTGTGTTAGTCCAAAAGACCAACACATGCACAAACATGCACGTGCATATTGAGTTTTGCTATCATTCCTAAACCATTTAAATGAACCATGGGACATTTGACCATTGATTTGAACTGTCCATTCTTTCACATAACCCGAGCTGCAAAAATCATGCCAGTGGGATGATCCTAAGCATTAGATCAATAGCATGAAAAATGTTGGATCAAAATTGAATGGATAAACAAAATAAGTCCATCATCATCTACACCCTGACCCATAGCTCAAGTGGTACACTGAGTGAAAGATACCTTGTTTTTCAACACTGAGTTCTTGGTATGATTCCTAGCAGGGTGGCTAACAGTCCTGAAGTGTGAACTAACAAGCTAACCAAAAAAAAAGAAAAAAGAAAAGTCCAATCATCATCTGAAATCAATCATCCTATAGATCTCACTTTGTATATAGCACTTCGTTTTGACAATTCTAACCATGTAAATTAGAAAAAAAGACGGTCGTAACAAATTAGTCTCATTCACATATAAAAGATAATTTAATAGGTTGCACCATGGCTTGGTCCCAATGGTACTATTGAATGAATGGTCTTAATTAATGGTCCCACATGTCAATTAAAAGCTTCGGGAGCAAAACCCATAGGTAGTAAATCCGAGAAACTTACTTACAATGCTTTACAGAAGTATATAAGATAACATATACACAATTATGTATATTTTAATAGAAATCTAATTGACGACTACCGAATGGTTGGTTAGGGATAAAATAGCCATTGCTCAATAAGAGCTTAATAATAATAATAAAAAAGACCATTAAATATTAGATCTCCCAACTAAAATGATTTTCGATTTGTGGTACATTAGCAATTGAGCAATTGATATATATATATATATATATATATATATATATATATATATATATATATCTATATTATATATACACATATATCTCTTTTGGGAGAGAGAGAGAGAGAGGGACTTGTTATAACCTAGTCGAGTACATTTCCACGAATGAATACCCATTCATTGAGGATGTTATATACAACGTGAACAAATGAACAAACATCCACTAGAAAGTGAGAAGTTGTTAGAGAGCCATGAACAAATGAACAAACATCCACGAGAAAGTGACAAGTTGTTGGAGAGACGGTGACTGATCTAGCTGCCTTGGAGGGAACAAGAGAGGTGGTGAACATGCATGCAGCTCAACTAGTAGCGGCGGTGACAATGGCAAGTGGCAGAACATCTACATAAGTGCTAAGAGACAACGAATCATGCAGCTCAGCCAAGCACCAGAACGCTCTCAACGTACTGCTTAATAGTTGGTGGTTGGTGATGGTGGCAGTGAACTGTTGCTTCAATAACGTGGTTAAAAATTGTGGGGCAAGGGTGAACCTCTAGCTCTAATACCATGTGGAATAAAAAAAATAAAAATAAAAATAAAGCCAGCGTTTCTCTACCTCTCCTCTTATTTATTTATAAGATAATAAAACTAATGGTAGCATATAAGACTTGAACATTAATAGTACACTCCTCCACCCTCCAACAATGGTCTACATTCATGTGTGGCCCACAAGATAAGAGGACCAACCTCTTTTTTGCTACAAATAATCGACACCATGGGGCCTTTTTTTTTTTTTTTAAAAAAGCAACTAGATTAATGGTGGTCTCCATTTGAATAGAATTAAAAATCATCGGGCATAATCCTCCTCATTAGGCATTCACGATCATATGAACCAACCATAAATTATATTGACCACGCAATCCTAACCCATCATTTGATGGCTAGCAAATGGATGGTTCAAAGTAAACAGATCAGTACCCATAATGTTTATATCTGCTTCGTTCATCTGCTGTACTTGCTCATGTTAGAATGAGAGCTTTAAAATCAGGCATGTTAGATACTGATGAATGGGAATATACACTATAAGAAATGTCGGAGTTGAATATCCACCATCGGTACCTTCTCCAGGCCTATAGAAGTTTAAGATGAGGATGACATTGCGTTTTCCATTGCTCCAAGTGGCAATGACCTCATGCACAAATTGTGTCGCGCTCCAAACTTGGAAACCAGGCTAACAAAATTTTTGATTGCCAAATCCGGTGCCGATAGCCTCCGTAGTACCCCATTCTCGGCTCCCAGTGTGCATACGCCAGATTCCGATCTCGAGATCCTACAAAGAGGATTTTCCAACGTACATTTATTTCGTAAGAAGCATAATCATAAGTTTACCCAAATCACAAAGGTAACATTATCATCACATATCCACTAATATAAACATTTAAATACAATGCTGAAAGGGAAATACATATGTCAAAATCAAAGCTCCAGGAGTCCACTGCACGCTCCAAGATCAACGCTGCAGTGACCTAACACTAACGGCACGCATCTATCATGCATAAGCTTAATTATAGAAAGCTTAAAGGGTGGTGAAAGTGTGTACGATGCACGTGCCAAGCATATAAATATCAGAGTAAGCGAAAATACTGCAAGTCTATAAATCATTCAATATTAGAATATGCAATGCGGATCAACTATGCAAATGCGAAATCATAGAGAGCTAAATATCAGATGCCGATGATGCGATGCAATATGTAAATCTTACTAAGTCCGTCTAGGCCGTATAAGTGCAGAAACATAGCAACCCAAAATGTCATATGCCTCAGATGTAATGCAATATGCGATGCGAATGAAATGACCATGCTGGAGTATGAGGTCGGGATGATAGTACAGTATCACAGACAATGGAGTCTATCACAGAGACTTCTATCTAAACCAGTCCCATACCTAAATTTGGATAGCCAGACTCAATGTGGCAGACTCCTGATCTCAGGTTGGTCGCGCGCCCCAACCGAAATCCCGGCCACTGCGAAGGTATACACGATGACTTGATTTCGCACCATCAGCCCAAGTGGATAGTGAATGAATGAGTAAAATGCTGGGTATACAACTCCTGCTCAGTAAGTCCACATATCATACCGTACATCACTAGGATCATCATCGGTGTCTAGTACACTCCAAACCAGATTGCCGCTCCATCGCGCGCAACAAGGTGAGTGAAAGATACCTCACTATCCACCTGCCAATATCGGGCCCGGCTCGTCGATAGCGGACCTATTCCTCGAGCTGGTTAAACTCAACCTAATTTTATCTCCTCTTCTCAAGTAGGTAAGGCCGCACCCCCTTCCAACCGACCACGACATAGTGAGAGACGTGACCTAACGGTATACGACCCTCATGCGCTCATGCATCCACTCGGTCTAGACATTGGAGCAACCTCTGGAACCAAGAGGGTTTATGGACTTTCACCCAGAGTCTATAACACCCTATGTGGAAAAGATTTTTGGTGTCCCATCTGGCCATCCACGACATGCCTGTGGAGGCTACGACCTTGATGTTACTAGGGCGTATGGTGGTCATGTCACACAATGTGAGATGCATGAGCCACACTATCCAGTTATGCAACAATCCTACGCGTACCGCGCGCTCATGTAGACAACTCCTCCTATCATGGAGTCCCATAATAATCTACCTAATGACATGTGCTATGATCAATCACTCCTCATATCAAGCATACATATGATGCGCATGGGCATAGATCGTGAAGCTATACTAAGCATGTTATAAGATGATGGTGTACTCTTCTCACATTAAAGATGGGCCTAGACAACCTACTCATAACAAGAATGGGCCTCACAATGGGCCCAAGGAAAGGTCACAATGTGGACATCTAACCATCATTGTCCATCAATGTGGACATTTAACCAACATCGCTCCCAAGCAGTGACCCACATAAACATCATTACATACATTATAGTGAAATCACACATTACATCGGTTCACACATTCATCGCATTGAGTTTCACTCAAGGGCCACATATACACCGCATCGGGTCTCGCCATACGGGCCACAAATACATCACAACGGGCCACATACTTGGGCCTCAAATACAACACAACGGGCTACATACCTGGGTCTAATACACATCATAATGGGCCGCATGACATGGGCCTAATACACATCACGATGGGCCGCATGACATGGGCCTAACATATATCACAATGTGGACATTTAACCAACATCGCTCCCAAGCAGTGACCCACATACACATCATTACATACATTATAGTGAAATCACACATTACATCGGTTCGCACATTCATCGCATTGGGTTTCACTCAAGGGCCACATATACACCGCACTGGGTCTCGCCATACGGGCCACAAATACATCACAACGGGCCACATACTTGGGCCTCAAATACAACACAACGGGCTACATACCTGGGTCTAATACACATCATAATGGGCCGCATGACATGGGCCTAATACACATCACGATGGGCCGCATGACATGGGCCTAACATATATCACAATGGGCTGCTCAATGGGCCGCACCAATGAGCCTCATATACATCAAGTGAGCCGCACCAATGGGCCTCATATACATCAAGTGAGTTGCATCAATGGGCCTCATATACATCAAGTGGGTCATATCAATGGGTCGCACCCATGGGCCTCATATACATCAAGTGGGCCGTATCAATGGGCCGCACCAATGGGCCTCATATACATCAAGTGGGCCATATTAATGGGCCGCACCAATGGGCCTTATATACATCAAGTGGGCCGTATCAATGGGCCGCACTAATGGGCTTCATATACATTAAGTGGGCCGCACCAATGGGCCTCATATACATCAAGTGTGTCGCATTAATGGGCCGCACCAATGGGCCTCATATACATTAAGTGGGCCGCATCAATGAGCCTCATATACATCAAGTGAGCCATATCAATTGGCCTTACCATGGGCCTCATATACATCAAGTGAGCCATATCAATGGGCCGCAACAATGTGCCTAGAAAAGTGGATGAACCATATGCATGCAACAAACATATAATGGTAGGCCGCACAAATGAACGGCATAGATATACAATACATGCATCAATGGTAGGCCCCACGTGACATTGTCTAAAGGTGGATGGTGTGAATATAGAATACGTACACCAAGGTGGGCCCCATCATATGAGCCTAATATACATAATAGGTGGGCCCCGCCTACACAGCAAATGGGCCCTACCAGATGGGTAGCGTGGGTACAACATACATCGCGGTGGAGCCCACGGCACCGTCTAAACAATATTGTCCATATAAATCTGCACTGTCCAAACATTGTCTATGTAAATCAGCATTGTCCAAACATTGTCTATGTAAATCGACATTGTCCAAACATTGTCCAACACCGTTCAACACAATCTGGACGGTGTGGATGGAATAAATACATCATGGTGGTGTCCACCGTCTAGTGATAAGACACATATATCACAGTGGGTCACACCGTCCCACACAGTGGATTGTGTGGATGACATACACCATGGTGGACCCCACTCGAACAGCAGGTGGGTCCCACCATCCTTATGTGGACGGTGGATGAAACACGTACATCAGGGTAGGTCCCACAGCCACGGCGTGGACATGAGACACATACATCACGGTGGATCCCACCATCCTTGCTGGATGGTGTGGATGCCATGGGTACAGGGCCCCACCGTCCCATCTGGACGATGAATGGCATGGGTGAAACATATACATGAGGTGGGGCCACACCAACCAATCTCATTCCATACAGGTGGGTCCCACGTGAGGCCCACCATAAAATTATATATATATATATATATATAATATATATATATTAATATATATATATATATATATATATATATATATAGAGAGAGAGAGAGAGAGAGAGAGAGAGAGAGAGAGAGAGAGAGGTGGGCCACACATAGATGACGATGGACGACATGTATATATAATACATATACCACTGTTGGGTCCCACTATCCATGTGCTGGACGGTGGAGATGAAGCACGTAAATCACGTGGGCCCCACCGGCATGAGAGCCACATACCTCTCATGGGCGCCCACGTCCAACTTAAAACGGACAGACGGTGCTGATACTACATATTTACAAGAGGTGGGTCTCACGTCCTAGCTAGACGGATTGATGGAGTGGATGCAAGACATGCATCAATCAGGGCCACACATGTACATTAGGTGGGTGCACACGTCGAGAGAGAGAGAGAGAGAGAGAGAGAGAGAGAGAGAGAGAGAGAGAGAGAGAGAGAGAGAAGGGACCCCGCCACTATGGGCCCCTCTCTATCCAATGCATACATCAAGATGGGTCCCACCATAGGTAGGCTCTCAAATCATCAAAACCAAATGCTTATGAACACCCACAGTTAGATCTTGGACTCTTCCTTCCACCAATGCGATATAGAGCTCCAATGGATGAATTTCAACGGTTGAGATGGACTTTGGATGGTGGAGATTGGGTGGTAGGAAGGTAGGCCATATTAGCTTTCTCCTCTCTCTTGGACGGTTCCACCATTGTTGCTTGGGAGATGGAGTGAGAAATGAGAGAGAGGGTTGTAAGGAGAGAGAGGGATGAGTGATGGAGTGATGAGAAGTGATGGGTGAGTGAGTAATGGGTGTACTTGATGGGTGGAGAGAGAGAGAGAGAGAGAGAGAGAGAGAGAGAGAGAGAGAGAGAGAGAGAGAGAGAGAGAGAGTTGACTTTAGGAGTTGCTTGGGGATGGGACATGTACTTGACATGTGAGGTGACGTGTACTTGATTGATAAGATTGATTTGAAAGTTTCTCTTAAGTTTTTGCAAATGTGCGGTATTTTCCTCGAACTGACCGCTGGCCCACATCTTCTGACCTGGGTATCTCTCGGCACGTGAGACGCAGCGTTGGAACCGCGGCGACGACGCGGTTGTAAGGGTACAAGTCTCGAGTCGAGCCGACTCTGGAATATGGGATACGACTCAGGGTTGCGCACAAATACCCGACTCTGGAATATGGGATACGACTCAGGGTTGCGCACAAATACCGATTACAGGTCGTGGGTTGCCGAAATTCGACCAGGAGGACTGTGGAAGCTTACGGAATGGCACGGTCTGAGATACGGGCCTCACAAATTAGATAGCGTATAAACATGCAGTGGCCCCAATAACGTTTCAATTGTGGGAACGGGTTAGGTGGGGCCCTGGCCTCACCCAAGACATTGCAGCCCTTGCTGTGGGCCTGACATTGATGTATGTGTTAATTCCTACATCCACGTTGTCCATCCGTTTTTAAATGAGTCCAAAAAATGAAGCAGACGAAATCTCAGGGGGAGCATACTATGGGAGATAGTGGTAATTGAATGCCCCACCGTTAAAGACTTTACAGGCCTCTATAATGTTTATTTTCCGTCCACTGATAAGGTCACACTAACATGAGTGAAGTAAAAATAAAAAATGTCAGCTTGATCTAAAACTTTCCTAGCCCATAAGAAGTTTTTGATGGTAATTATGTCCATCTGAGATTTGGACCTGCTTTAATTTTGGGCTCATGCCTTGAAATGAATTAGAAAAATAGATAGATGCCACAGGTGTAGAATACATATATTAAGGTGGACCCCAGGGTAATGGCCGCACTGCCTTGGGTGAGGCCGGGCTGCACCTAATCCATTCCCTTCAATTGTGGGCATTTCCATCCCGGCCGTTTTAAATATGGGGTGTGGCCCACCCGAGTTTTAAATCTGCCTATTTTTGGGCTCTAGCTAAGCCGATGGACGGAGTGGACGTCACACAGACATAGCCATGGCCCCACAGATTTTTCCTCCTGGGCTTGCAGAAGATTCGCGTCCTTTTCCCGGTATGGTTTGCTGTACGACTATGGCACGTGTGGAGTTGAAGTGTCGCCGCGTTTTCGAGACCAGGGCAAACTACCACAGGAATGCACCTGACTCCAGGTGGTTTCGGACTGTATTTCCATAGTTTCGGCATAGTGAAAACTGTAGGTTTTAGAACCGATCATGTTACAAGAGAGGTGCCTCACGTGAGCAGGCAGAACACGCGTCAGAAATCTGGGCCATTCATTTGATAGGCTATGACAAAAAAAAAAAAAAAGAAAAAAGAAGGTAAGATGCGTATGACAAAAATGGGCGGTTAAGAAACAGGCCGAATTCATCGAACATGTGGGACGCACTTGATGAGCGGAATACTATGACTTTACGTGGCATGTTGACAGTGTTCCCGACTAGATAGAGAGCCCGGATCTCTTGCACATGTGCTGCCCACCTCATTCTCCGACACGTGTTCTATGAGGGTTGCCTTAAATCTCTGAATCACGACCCGTTATTTAGTTGGCAAGACTAGAGGGCACACATGAGCATGAAAAATCGGTGTGACCAACATCTCACACCATTTAAAGACGGTGGCAATCTAGATGGCGTTACAAATTCCAAATTTTCAATAGCTTCATTCCAAAAAATGCACGTTGGGATTCCCGCACGCCATTTATCGATGGTGAAAGATATATGTTGAATGACTCTCCTATTTTAATTTTATTCATTAACTCAAGATTTAGAGATAAGAAGAATGATCTCATATAGTCGGGGTTAGTTGACTATGTATATATGGGCCCCACCTAAAATCTCTAAAAACACCCATGTAGGCCACACTACCTAAAATCTCTAAAAACACCCATGTGGACCACACTACCTAAAATCTCTAAAAACACCTATGTACACTACCTAAAATCTCTAAAAACACCTATGTGGGCCCACCTGAGTTTTGAAATAGACTAATTGTTTTCGTCTCTCCCTTCATCCTGTTGGATGACATATAAAGCATGGTGGGCCTCACACAGAAATTTACAATGTATTCCTTCTACATTATTTCTCTTGTGTGGCCCACATGAGTTATATTATATTATGATGAAAAGACCTCAAAAATAATAAATAAAATAAGAACAGTGATCCAATGAGAGTTTTTTGCTTTATTTTAGTACAAATCATGGAGATCACGTGGGCCTACTTACACCCATACTAGCTGATCAAAAGATGAAAACCGTCCAATCAAGAGACAGCCACATGGATGGTAAGTCCATATAGTTTTACTATGAAACCGCCCATACTAGAAATGGTTTTACACTCATTTTACAAGCCTTTAATTAGATGCTGATCGTCTAATCTTGGTAAATGGGTCCCTGCAAGCAATGGTCTACTGTGATTGCGGATGCGGCTCACCTGGGCCCCACAAAGGAACTTGCACCAAATCAAATTTCAAATAATTTCTTACAGTACTCTAAAATTTAATCGGATGTACAACGATACAGTTCAATATACTGCGAAAATTAGAATTAATTGAATTTATGTGTATTGAAATAATATGGGTGACCATGCGGAGGTTGGATAAATTGACACGCGTGGGGGAGCCTGCCTTGGAACACGTGTGAGATATGAGCAATCCATGTGGTTGAAAATAATGCATTGATCTTCTCTTTAGAGAGTAAAACCTCTGATGGGCCACAATTAGCAATGTAGACTGATGGTTAAAACAAATTTGCCTAGCCTTCCATTGGTTTTGAATGGCGTAGCACATGCAAAGATTGAAAAACTGCTTGTACCTAAAGACTTGCACCCCATGTGATGGAAAGCTCATATCAAGAAAACGTGTTACTAATTAATAATCCCGTATGCGTGCATGTGGATGGGTAGGATTCTTACATGCATGGCATATAAGCACATCTCAAGGTTAGGAGAGTCGAGTCGAGGTGGGCTAAGCTCGGCTCGACGCGTCCATGCTATACTCGAGTTCGAGCTCGCCCTCAAGCTCAACATTGAAGCCTGACTTGTTTGCCAAAGCTATTGAGTCGAGTTCGAGTCGAGCTAGTGGTTCGAGTTGAGTCGAGTTTATCTCGAGTTGAGTGCAAGCTTGTTCAACCCGGCCCAACCCAGCCCCCCCAACCCAACCTAACCCATCACCCATTCCCCAACCGGCCAACCCGACACAATCCGATTATTATTTGAAAAAAAAAATATATATATATATTTTTAAATACAACTAAAATCATATAATTATTGTATTAAATAAAAAATAAACCTACCTTTGTTTGTGGATACTTGGATGGTGGTCGAATGGGCTGATTGCTGAGCGGGCCGAGTCAAAGAATGAGAGAAAGAGAGAGTAGAGGGTAGGCCGTCGGCGACAATCGGCGGGCGGGCATCACTTGGGTGGGGCCGTGCGAGCAGTGGTTGGGTTGGGTTTGGGGGAAAAAAAAAGGGAGAGGGAAGGTAAGGGGTATGGGCGCAGTCGGGTAGAGTTTGTTAATTTGTTTGTTTGTTTGTTTTTTAAAAAAAAAAAAAAAAAAAACTTTTAAGTATATATAAATTATAATATTAAAATTTTTACTTGAGCTGAGTCGAGCTCGAGTCGAGTTCGAGTTGAAATGCACCCTGTTCGAACTCAACTCGAGCTTCAGAAATTTAGCTTGACTCGACACAAGTCGGCCATTCAAGCCGAGTCAATTCGAGCTGACATGAGCCGAGTCAAGCAAACTTTTCGAGCTAGCTTGACTCGTGTACAACCCTACTCAAGGTAGGATGTAACATCTGTCAATGACATTTGCACCAAAGGAGCGGTTCTCTCTCTTTTGATTTTACATGTCATGAGTGAACTATAGGAATAGGGCGCATGTCATTTATATTTAAGTGAGAAGAACTGAAATTCAAACGGAAAGCGATGATAATTCACTGTAGTAATTAGAGCATGTTATACTTAGCTAAAATTTTGATATTTATGTTTGGATTAAGGACATATAATATCTTTTTATTTGTTATATAGTGAAAGATGAAGATTTCATTGTAGAAAATTCACACCAACGTATGATAATAAAACAATTATTTAGATGAAGTCCATTAAAACCAAAGTTTAATTTAGTTGGTGTAGAATTTCTCTTTGACTTATTATTATTTTGTGATTGGTGACGTTTGGACAACTTTTATGGAAAGTGCTTCTCACATTATTAGAAAAACAAAAAGTCAAGTGAAATAATATTTAAGTCATTGTATCGTAAATGCATAAAACACATCTATGCATTTCTTATGCATAAATGATTCCATCTATCGCTTTAACTCTCACTCTTTTGTGTTTTTACATAATGTGTGAAGCTTAATTAGCTGAATTAGGCTTTAGTGGATGCTCTCTCTATATGGTGTTTTGTCTACAAAGGGAGAAAAATATGCAGAGAAAAGTAATCTTTTGAGAACTCCTTGATAAGAGATTTTTGATATGGTGTAAGAGTGGGAGAGATAGGTAAGCTTTGAATTTCTTATTTTCTGTTGTTTGGTGAACTACCTCTTTTGGAGTCCCATATAAACCTCTATACCACTTTAATTCTCTGGTTTCTTTTTTAGCTTTTAAGTTTTGTTATTTCTTTTCTTTTGTGATTTTCCTTTTGCCCATTTGAAATGGGTGTGAATTTTATTTTTTATTTTGCATTAATAGACTCATGAATTTATCATGATACATTATTTATTTTATGCGGTTGGACGCCTTATAGCTTGGACAATGGATAACACGCTATAATTAATTGTACACGTGCCTAAATCAAATTAGTAAAATTGTAAGACTGATGTAGAGCGGGTCGCGGACAGTTTCCTGGCCAAGATGGATCAGAAAAGGCCCGGTCGACGACAGAAGTGATCCGGACCGTCGGACCTTAGATCGGGCATATCTCGCAATCCGGAATGAATTATCTGATGTAAAATATATGATTTTGGGGTAGAACGAGCTACTTTAGCCAACCAACCCTGCTATGCCAAGTTGTGACGCCTGGAATTGTGAAAACCCCTGGATCGACGGTTGTTTCCTTGCTTTAATTTCATTTTTACTATAAATAGTAAGTTTTAGTTTGATTATAACTCTTCATCTGTCGGGCTTTAGGAGTTGCGCCCAACGTGAAAAGAGCTTAGAATAATTAGGAGAACGGTTTGGTGAAGTCAAATAGGACACTTACTATTTTTGGCCGAAAACCTTGCGCACTAGTAGACATCACGACCATCTATAAATAGTAAGTTTACTATTTATAGTAAGTCGTGATTTCTAGGAGTTTTAGTTGTAGTTTGATTCTGATTCTTTCCCATTGCTTGGTATCCCTATTTAAAGGGTTGTGAACTCGTTTTTATTAATCAATTAATCAATTTTGAATTTATTTCTATTTTCTGCTTTCTTTCCTCGTGGATTCGAGAAGTCTCTGTGAGGAGTCCAGAGAAGCTCCGTGGATTTTGAGTATTTATCCTCATCACGTTCATCCCTGCATCAATTGGTATCAGAGAGAGGATTCCCCTTGGGCCGATGACAAACAATGAAGGTATGAATCAAAATCCTGTGGACGGTGATCCAGGGATTCGTTATCTTTCGGAAAGAATGAAAGCTTTCCACCGGGAGAGTCAGTTGACCATGTAAGGGCTACAGGTAACCCTCGACCGTCTTGCAGATGCGCTACTTCCGCCCCGAGCCATAGGCGGTGTTCCACCACTTATGGTTGCTCCACCACCCATGGTTGCTGTACGACACAACCCCAATTTTCATAGAGCACTACCAGTGGCAAACCGTAGGGATACGCCAGATGATTCAAGTTCTAGCGACGAGGACCTTAATGAGGGTTTTGCCCGACTACCAATCCATGGAGGCGATCACCTAGATCATGCTGAAAGAGACTATCGAGGTAAGGTTGAACTTCCTAGTTTTAATGGTTTATTACATATAAAAGATTTTCTCGATTAGCTAGCCGAAGTAGAAAGATATTTTAATTATATGGACATGCCAGATCATAAAAGGGAAAAATTGGTAGCGTTTAAGTTAAAATTTGGTGCTTCTGCATGGTGGGAACAATTGCAACTCTCACGAGCTCTCCAGAACAAGGCGCCCATCTCATCATGGCCACGGATGAGACGTCTTCTTCGATCGTGATCTCTCCCCAATGATTATGAGCAAATATTATTCCATCAATACCAAAATTGCTGACAAGGAAATCGAACCGTCACAGATTACACTGAAGAATTCCAGCGGTTGGCTGCACGAAACAATCTGTTAGAATCTGAGTCACAGAAGGTGGCACAATTTATAGGTGGGTTGCGACCGACAATTCAGGACCGAGTTCAGATGTACCCAGTCGGGACCATGAATGAAGCAGTTCAATTGATAGGTAAGTAGAAACGCAACTTGTAAGAGTTCCTGCTCGTCCCTATCCTTCAACTCGACCCCCTATGACGGGTCCCATGCAGGATCCATTGCTGGCACGAGAAAAAGATCCAGTAGGAGAACGTCTTCAACCTCCTACAACCGCAAACCGTGATACGGGGAGCGGCTCATCCAGACCTCAATGTGCAACACCCACAACAGCGGGCCCGAGTAGGGTTCCAAATCCTTATGCTCGGCTAAGGTCAAACAATTGTTACCGCTGTGGCCAGCTATGCCACTTATCAAACACCTGTCCTCAACGTCCTTCAGCACACTTGACTATAAACGAAGGGGGCACTGAAGATGAGGCCACAGAAGAAGGCCATGACTATGATGAACATGAACAAACCACTGAAGAAATAACAGGTTGCGATGAAGTGACGGGCGAGGATGGTGGCGAATTTCTAGTTGTGAGGTGATTACTGTATACCCCACGAAAGGAATTACATCCACAACGACACAATATATTTCGTATTCAGTGCACTGTCAACGGAAAGGTTTGTGATGTGATCATAGATAGTGGTAGTAGCGAGAACATCGTCTCAAGGGTGATGATGGACAAGTTGCGGCTACCAACGATGAAACATCCTTCCTCGTACTCAATTGGCTGGATAAAAAAGGTGAATGAGACCAAGGTAACTGAACAATGCACTATCTCATTTTCAATTGGTAAAAATTATAAGGATCAGATACTTTGTGACGTGGTCGACATAGAAGCTTGCCATATGCTACTCGGTCGACCCTGGCAATCAGACCGTGATGCGACCCATTGGGGACGAGACAATGTCTACCTATTCGTTTAAGGATAGTCGAAAAATAATCCTTGCTCCTATGGCACCAGAGAACCACCCTGAAGCTTCTAAAGTGGAGGGGAGTTCCCTCTTAACCATTCGAAATTTCATGGAGGAATCTAAGGAAACCGGCGAGGTATACGCCGTAGTGGTGAAGGGCGAGGAAGAGGAACCCTCAAACATCCCTCCAAGTTTAAGACTGTTACTAAACGAATTCAAAGAAGTCTGGTCGGAGGATTTACCTGATGGATTGCCCCCCATGAGGGACATCCAACATCACATAGACCTCGTCCCTGGGGTTAACCTGCCCAACCGCCCTCATTATCTGATGAGTCCGAAGGAGTGTGAGATACTTCAGGGACAAGTGGAGGAATTGATCCGTAAGGGTCACTTGAGAGAGAGTGTGAGCCCATGTGTTGTACCTGCATTATTAACACAAAAAAAATGGAAGCTGGCGCATGTGTGTCGACAGCCGTGCAATCAACAAAATTACCATCAAATATCTGTTCCCAATACCATGGTTGGACAACATGCTCGATATGCTGGAAAAGGCCAAGGTGTTCTCTAAACTAGATCTAAGGAACGGGTACCGTTAGATTCGTATCCGACCTGGTGATGAGTGAAAAACGACATTCAAGACCAATGGTTGTTTGAGTGACTGGTCATGCCCTTCGGCCTATCGAACGCACCAAGTACTTTTATGCGTTTGATGAATCAAGTGCTAAAACCGTTTACTGGCCGATTTGTGGTATTATATTTTGATGACATATTGATATATAGCGAGGATGAGGCGGATCACAAGAAACATCTCAGGCAGGTACTACAGGTCCTACAAATTAACAAGTTGTACCTCAACTTGAAGAAGTGTAGTTTTTTAACTCACAGCCTGTTGTTTTTTGAGTTTGTTGTAATGTCTACAGCATTCGTGTGGACGATGAAAATGTGCGAGCTATTAGGGAATGGCCGATCCCGACAAACATTCATAAGGTGAGGAGTTTTCATGGGTTGGCGACTTTCTATCGTCGATTTGTGCAAGATTTTAGCACCATAGTTGCGCCTATAACAGATTGCATGAAAAAAGGACCATTCCAGTGGACCGATAAAGCTGACAAGAGCTTTCATGAGATCAAACATCTTTTGTCTACAATACCGGTCTTGGTGCTTCCTAATTTCGACAAATTATTTGAGGTTGAGTGTGACGCTTCATACGTCAAAATTGGAGGAGTATTATCACAGGAAGGCAGGCCGGTAGCCTTCTACAGCGAGAAGCTCAGTGAAGCCTGAAAAAAGTGGTCGAATTATGAGCTTGAGTTGTACGCAGTTGTTCAGGCGTTGCGACATTGACGACATTATCTAATTCAAAGAGAGTTTGTTCTATACACTGACCATCAAGCATTAAAGTTTATTAATAGTCAGACTAACGTTAATCGTGTGCATGCTAGATGAGTTATATTTTTATAGGAATTCACGTTCGTTCTGAAGCACAAGTAGGGCAGCAGAACAAGGTGGCTGATGCACTTGGTCGTCGTGCATCACTACTTGTTACGATGAGTAACGAAGTGATCTATTTCGACTGTCTCAAAGAGCTGTATGCCGAGGATGAGGACTTTAAAGATTCTTGGATGAAGTGCCAAGAAGGTGACCCCAGTGACCTTTATATACATGACGATTTTCTTTTCAAAGAGAATCGATTGTGCATCCCCCAAAGTTCTCTGAGGGAGCAGATTATTCAGGAGCTACATGGAGGTGGCCTCGGTGGACACCTTGGGCGAGACAAGACGTGAGCTCTTGCGGAAGAGCGGTATTACTAGCTGTAATTAGTACGTGATGTGGAAAAAGCCGTACAACATTGTCATGTTTGTCAGACATCCAAGGGGCAATCTCAGAATACCGGCCTCTACACCCCGTTACCTGTGCCTGACGGTCCTTGGGAGGATTTATCAATGGACTTCGTGCTTGGTCTCCCATGAACACAACCCGGCATGGATTCGGTATTCATGGTGGTAGATCGTTTCTCCAAGATGGCGCACTTTATCCCATGCAAGAAGACCCTTGATGTAGCACACGTGATGAATCTATTCTTCAGGGAGGTCGTACGGCTACACGGGGTCCCCAAGACCATTACTTCTGATCGTGACACGAAGTTTATTAGCCACTTTTGGGGACTTTGTAGACTCGATTCGATACACAACTTCAATTCAGCAGTGCTTACCACCCACAGAATGATAGGCAGACCGAAGTTGTGAATTGCACGCTGGGAAACCTCCTTCGCTGTATTTCAGGAGAAAAATCGAAGCAGTGAAATTTGGCCTTGTCTCAAGCAGAGTTTGCATTCAACAACATGGTGAACCGCTTGACTAGGAAATCACCATTCCAGATTATTTACGGACGAGTGCCTCGCCACACACTTGACTTGGTCCCTCTGCCCAAGCACCTAGAAACGAGCATTGCAGCAGAACATAATGGCAGACAAGATCATGGGCATCCATACGGAAGTACGGACCAAGTTACATGCCTCTAACGAGAAGTACAAGGAGCAAGAAGATAAGCACCGACAACAAAAGGTGTTCGAGGTGGGTGATTTCGTTATGGTCCATCTGCGCAAAGAGAGATTTTCGACCGGGACGTACAAGTTGAAAAATAAGAAGATTGGACCCGTCTCAATCATTCAAAAGATCGATGACAACGCTTATGTTGTTGATCTTCCAGATGACATGACAATCTCACGGACTTTCAATGTCGCGGACCTGATCGAGTATTATGAACCAGAGCAAGATGAGAACTCGAGGACGAGTTCTTTTGAAGTGGAGGGGACTGATGTAGAGCGGGTCGCGTGACAGTTTTCTGGCCAAGATGGATCAGAAAAGGCCCGGTCGACGACAGAAGTGATCTGGACCGTCAAACCTTAGATCGGGCGTATTTCGCAATCCGTAATGAGTTATCTAACGTAAAATATATGATTTTGGGGTAGAACGAGCTACTTTAGCCAACCAACCCTGCTACGCTGGGTTGCAATGCCCGGAATTGTGAAAAACCCCTGGATCGACGGTCGTTTCCTTGCTTTAATTTCGTTTTTACTATAAATAGTAAGTTTTAGTTTGATTATATCTCTTCATCCGTCGAGCTTTAGGAGTTGCGCCCAACGTGAAAAGAGCTTAGAATAATTAGGAGAACAGTTTGGTGAAGCCAAATAGGACACTTACTATTTTTGGCCGAAAACCTTGCTCACTAGTAGACATCACGACCGTCTATAAATAGTAAGTTTACTATTTATAGTAAGTCATGAATTCTAGGAGTTTTAGTTGTAGTTTGATTCTGATTTCTTTCCCATTGCTTGGTATCCCTATTTAAAGGGTTGTGAACTCATTTTTATTAATCAATTAATCAGTTTCGATTTTATTAAAATTTATTTCTATTTTTTGCTTTCTTTCCTCGTGGATTCGAGAAGTCTCTGTGAGGAGTCCAGAGAAGCTTCGTGAATTCGGAGTATTTATCCTCATCACGTTCATCCCTGCGTCAAGGAGCCAATTATAACGGATAATAGCCTAAAATTCACATTAATTAAGCTAGCTAAATGGACAATTAAAGGACATTTACGGGGCAGAATAATTGCAGTCAAATATCAACAAACATATGTTTATTAATCTATCTTCAGTAGTCCTTTTCGTGGACACGACATTGAGGTCAATGGATCCCTAACCGTGAGGCCCATTGTGATATTTGTGTCTTACATCCATGTTTTCCATCCGTTTTGAAAGCCGGGGTTTAAAATATGATAAAAAAATGAAGTAAATTCAAATCTTAGGTGGGCCACAGTGTCGGAAATAGTGGTGATTAACCATTAAAAATTCCTTTAGGCCACAAAAGTTTTCGATCAAGCTAATATTTGTGTGATCCCTTTATCCAGGTCTTTGTGGTTATTTCATTAGGTTGAATGACAAGTAATCAGTCTAGTAACCCCATGAAGTTTCTAATGATGGCTATTCAATCACCATGGCATGGTCCACTTGAGATTTGAATATTTTTCATTATTGGGATCATGCCTTAAAATGAGCTGTCAAAACAGGCAGCCGACATGGATGTAAGGTACATATATCATGATAGGCCCCACAATCAGGGATCCACCGACCTACTCCCATGCAAACAATGGAGCCTAATAATTTGACTTAACGTAAGCAAAGTGTACCATTTCTTAGTGCCTTCGTATCACCCACTAAACTTGGGCGGAGTAAGTGAATGTGGCGGAGTTAACAACTTACTGGTTGAGGCCCAGATTGATGTATATGTTTTACATCCACATGTCCATCTATTTTGCTAGATCATCTTAAGACATGGTCCAAAAAAGAGGCAGATACAAATCTCTTGTGCACAACACAGTAGAAACTGAAATCCCATCATTAAAAACTTTTTTTGGGGTCACGAAAGTTCTGGATCAAGCTGCTATTATGTTTTCCTTTAATCCAAGTCTGTGTGACATTATTAACAGGTTGGATTGCAAATAAACATTACAGTTGGCTGTAAGAAGTTTAATGTGATGGGTGTTCAATCTTACTGTGGTGTGGTCTACCTCTGGGATTTGGATATACCTCATTGTTAGGAAAATGCTCTAAAATATGATGGCAAAATGGATAGATGGTGTAGATAGACAACACGGTTGGGTCCTCACCACTACGGGTGTGTTTGGTCCATGGAATTGAATGGTATTGAATTGTATTAGATGGGATTAACATCATTATTGCACAATGATTGCATGTTTGGAAACACCATGGTATTGTAGCCATTCAATCCCATGTTCGGGATAAAATTTTTGCTACCAGAACACACTAGATTAAGCAAAATCATGTTTGGTGGACTATGGAATTGTAATCGATGGACCAAATTCACAATGGATGTCACTCACTTTGTACACATATAGAACCAGAATGTCACTTGTAAACATTGTATATGGATGGACGGCATGGATAAACACATTCACTTTGTACACATATAGAACTAGAATGTCACTTGTAAACATTGTATATGGATGGACGGCATGGATAAACACACACATCAATGTGGGGCCTACATATGTAGTGGATTTTAAAATCCACGGAAATCATGGGACAAATCCCAATTCCATGGGACTAAATGCAATTCTATCCTACCTAATCCGAACCTTTTTCACTCTCCATATGCTATATGCTGGGTGGAATTGCACGGGACCAAATGCAATTCTATCCCAACTAATAATCCCATGTAATACCCTGGCCCAAACGCCCCCCTTAAACTGTGGCCCCCACAAAACTCGTACCGAGTTGGCACGGCTTCGGTGGAACCCTGACTGTGGGGCCACCGTGATGCATGTAACTTACATCTATTTTGAAAACTCATTCTATGGCAATATCCGAAAAATGAAGTAGATTCAAACCACAGGTGAACCTCACAGTAGGAAACAATAGTGATTGAATACCCACCGTTAAAAACTTATGAGGGGCTACCTGAGTGTTTATCTTCCATCCAACCGGTTGACAAGGTCAAAAGGATCTGGATGAAGGGAACATACAAATATAAGCTTGATTCAAAACTTTTGTGGCCCACCAGAAATTTTTAATGCACGATCTATTTGATAATCTCTGCGAAGTGGATGCAAGAGATCCACCTGAGCCGCGCCTCACGGGGTATCGAGTAACTCTGACAAAAGCTATTTACCCCCGCTCCTAACGATTTCCCTCAATTCATTTTCCATCTTAGAATCAAAACCGTACAGTTATAGGTTCCGAAAATAGAAAAGTGTTTTCACATCAGTCATGACGTGTACTGGATATCTTATAGGAGTGCTTATAATTACAGAAATGCTAATAAGCATGACGGTCCATAAAAAGTTCTATGCAAGTTTCACATCCGAAAGTACACGTGGAAAACAATTTGTGGATGGAAGATGTTCAGAAATTCCAACAGAAAAGGTTGTAAATTTTCCTAGTGAATATGGACCGAAAATCCAAACCCTAAATTCTCAGATCATTAATTGGGTCTCTGTAATAGCCTAATCCGTATGATTTCCGGAAGGAGGGTATGGATACCCTGTCTCACGAGTACAACAGTCCAGATCACAAGATTTATTGTCCACGTGTAGTGTTATGAGGAAGTGCTTAGAAGTTTGTTGCAGCTGCATGTATGTTAATATTCCGGTTTAAGGTTACGGACGCCGGTTTCTCCGGTAAAGTTGAGGGGTTCGCATGCTTGCGTCTGCTCTCTACCTTCTCCATCACGGACAAGACAAGAGCCGGACGGCGCGGCCGTGCGGAGTTTCAGTGTCAAACAGAAGCGCGTCGTAGCTCTCTCCTCTATCTATAGTCTGTGGGCTCACCATATCTTATATGTAAATCCAATCCGTCTATCCCGTGAGAACCATTAATTGAACGGTGAATACAAAATCATCCAGATAAAAATCTTTGATGGGCCACAATAATTGGAATAATGTAAAACTTACACCTGATTAATAGGTTCCATGAAGATGCACATCATGATGGCCCCACCCACGAACCTCAGTGTTCCCTTTGGCGTGGCTCACGTCAGCTATGCATCTCGTTGATCTTCTTCCCAGGACCTAGAGTCGAGCATATAACCTGATGGACGGAGTGGATTTCACAAAACCAACATTGTCAGCCCCACATTTTATGGGGTGGTGAGTTTTTTTTTAAAATTTATAATGTTTAAAAAGGGTGAGATGATCAGATACAACGAAAGTGTGTGATAGTTCACGTACAACCAATTCTTTTACCATAAAATCTAACATAGATAGAATATCCGAACCGTGTAAAAGCTCGGACACGCGATAGACGAAAGTAAAATCAGACCGATCCTCTCAAAATCAATACAAGACTAAGTGTACGGTGTGGACCACCCAGTGATTTTATCTAGCCGACTTCATCACAAAATATAAGAATAGTGTGCCCCACGTTTTGAACGGATCAGATAAACTACACTGTAATGCATCACTCGTAAAGAAATGGTTGTATGAGAAAGTTAACGTACAGCGGCTATATGTGATAATTTCTCCTTTAGAAAGAAAAAAAGGAAGACTACGTGCAACTGGCTTACGACGCGTCTGCCTTTTTCTTCTTTAATCGAACGGCGGGTGGGGCCACGTTGGTGATATCATATTTGGCCACGTGTCCATGCAGTTGGCCATAGAAGGACTCTGACTGCGTGAGAGAACAGTTAGGAGCATGGATCTGCGTGCTGCACGGCCAGTCCAACCCTGTATTTCTCTACTTTTGACTAGCCGTCAGGTTTTTGCGAAAGTCGCGACTCATGCTCATCCACCTTACATCGCGCCAAGCGGCCCATATGCAGATAGCCGTTCGTTGATATGCATACATAGAGGACGGGAACTGATCGAGAACAGTGATGTTTGTGACACTTGAAAGCAAACGGTGTCGATCACATTCAACTCCAACAAATCGATGGTGAGGATCTTTCCTTCGTACCGCAGTGGATGAATCCTTGGTAACGTACAGAAGATGTACGGTTGTGATCAGCCGACCATATCTGCATAAGGGGGAAATGGAGTTGGTAACGAGATTAAAATCTCTGCAAAAGACTCCATTTGGTTATAAATGTTCAAATAGTGCTAACAGTTGTATCTCAGTCATCAACCGTACCATCTGTCACACGTGACACATTCTTACCATACCTGACCCAATCTGCTGTTTGACTATTACCATAAATGGGGCATACGGAAAAAGTTACCCTAACCATACTTATAAGATCATCATAACCATCAATTCCCATCGCTTTCCTGCACTTAAAGCTGACCATGTTGCTGGAGTACATTTAATCCTACCGCTAGAGAAGACTTGTTAATTCAATTGAGGGATGTTTTGATCAGAATGATAGATTAATTTCGACTTGACCGAATTAACCGACTGCACGATTACATGAAGTGATGTTTTTGATATTTTCGACGCGTTCAATTTAATTGACGGATGTGCCGATTTGATGGATGTATCCACTCCTGTCAATTTGTCAGAGGATGTTTCCAATCAGATGAAAAGAATGCGTAAGTTTTGTCTAAGTGCGCCTTTGTTTTCTAATATCATATGAGATTATAAATATGTTCTCCTAATTATAATAAGGATTATTATGAGAGAGAACATGGGTTTTAAAACTTAGCACCAGTACTCAAGGATTTTGAAAAAAAGCCAGGGCCTATTTGATTTTTAAAATTCTATAAATGCCTTGTAAATACCTATTAGGAAATAGACCGGTACTTTTGCTTGGGAAAATGGTTCAAAAAGACTAACTTAAATTTGTGGGCCCCATCATGATGTATATGACATATTCGTGTTGTCCATCTATTTTACTATGACATTTTGAGGCATGAGTCGAAAAATGAGGTAAATCTAACGTTGAAGTGGCCCACACTAAAGTAAACAGTGGCCCCAAGAAGTTCTTAATGGTGGGTATTTGATTCCCTTTTTTCTGTGGTGTGCTCCACTTGAACTTTAAATCTAACTCATTTTTTGGCTCATACCTTAAATTCAGTTGGCACAACAATGGACGGTGTGGATAATCCATATACATCATGGTGGGCCCCACGAATATTTGGCAGCATCCATCATTTTAGCGATGAGAAAAGTAAGAGTCAAATCAATTCTCGAAAACAATGCGCTAATTACACATGGAAATAATTATTACCTATTTACAATGCAATTACGTTTACTTTAGAAAACCAAACAGGCCTTTAGCATTTTTATGGTAAGTTATTCTCTTTTAACATTTATCTAATTATACTGGATTGATCATTGCTCTATGCTGTAGTTTTTTTCCGCAAAGATTTTTCACGTAAAATTCGTATATTATCTATGTGCTTCAATTTTTATTTCTCCATTACTTATTTGATTTATATATAAGGTTGTTTCTACGTTCCATAGGGAGTATCAATGCCAAACAAGTGGTATCAAAGTTTAAGATTGAGATATTAGTTTGAATTTGGAAACATAACATTGAATGGATCAAACGTGAAATTCAAGACATAAAGTTTCAACTTTGAATTATGGAGGTCGAATATGAAAGCCCTCATAATCCAATAATGCACTTCATTGGAAAGCGCAACATCTGGAATTTATTAAGGAAGATGATTGGGATTGACTTGATCAGAGAGCGATTAACATATATAATCCAATTGTGGTTGGTCAATGAAGTCTTTTATAATGTCATTGATGAGACAACCACCATAATCTTATGAAGGAAGATGGAGAGCATATACATGACGAAGTCACTCACCAATCATCTATATCTGAAGAAACAGTTTTACATTCTGAAGATGACGGAATGGTCGGATCTCTCTTTGCCCATTTAACAAACTAATTTGCAAATTAACAAGTGTGGATGTGAAGATCGATAAAAAAGACAAAACCCTAATTTTGTTGACATCTCTATTAGAGTCTTTTGAGTATCTGGGTTGATACTCTGTGTTATGGTATATACACATTGGGCATCGAGACCATCATCTCAACTATTCAGTTGAAGCAATTAAGAAAAAGAGTGGAGGTGAATGTACTTCTACGGATGTATTGTTTACTAAAAAAAAAACCATCTGAGTGAGAGAATGAGAAGTCCCGATCTATACTCAAGTCGAAAGGTACAACCAAGTTGACATATGAAGAATGGTTGTCAATATTTCAAAACCCAGGACGATGAGAAATCAGATGATTCACCAAAGGAAGCCAATTCAGTGGAATCAGGTGAATGGTCGGATAGTTATGATATGTTGTCAGTGTCCAAGACCAGTAACTTCTATCAGGAGTGGATTTTCGATAGCGACATCATACTATATGTGTCTTCATTGGAATTAGTTCACCATATATAGTGAGTATGACCGTGGCTTGGTTTTTATGGGTAATGATCATGCATGTAAGATGTTATGAATTGGATTAGTTTGCATAGAGATGTTTGATGGGGTGGAGCATACTTTGAATGATGTGAGGCACGTTTCGGATTTGAATAATAAACCGATCTCTCTTGGAGATCTAGATGCATTTAGGTGCAAGTTTACCGTTTATGAAGGTGTCTTGAAGATTTTAAAAGGGGCACTCACTGTTTTGAAAGCACAAATAAACGAAAATATTTTAAAGTTGATCAGAAATACCATATCGGGTAGAGTTGCAGTGTTTGTAGTGGTGTCCATGTTAATTAGCATGTTTGTGGCATGCACACCTAGACTATATGAGCGAGTTAAGTATTAAGGTACTTTTCAATCGTCTTTAATTTTTAGTTTTAAAAGTTTTGATTTAGATATATGTGGGCATTGCACTAGAGTATGAAAGTTTTGATTTAGATATATGTGAGCATTACACTAGAGCATGAAGCATATTAGTAAAGGTCAATTGAATTATATGCATTCAGATGTGTGGGGGCTGTTACTTGTTGTTTTTAGAAAAGGGTCATCATTCTTTATTACATTCATTAATGACTTCTCTATGAAGGTTTGTGTTCACTTTCTAAAGTATAAATCCGATGTTTCTCCACTTTCAAAACCTTGATGGCAATGATTAAAAATCAGACTAGGCAAAAAGTAAAATTTTTTCGGACAAATAATGACGGAGAATTTACTTCTATGAAATTTAACAAGTATTGTAAGATTGAGGGGATATTGGGGTACAACACAGCGGGGTATACACTAGAGAAAAATGATGTAGCTGAATGTATGAATCAGACTCTTTTGGAAAGTGCTTAGAGCATGTTGAGTAATTTTGGGTTGGGCAAGGAGCTATGAGGTGAGGTCATCTCTTTGGCTTGCTATTTAGTAAATCGATGATCTTTATCTACAACTATTGATTGTAAATTTCAGAAGAAGTATGAAGTAGTCGGATAGTTGATTACTCATAACTGTAGATATTTAGTTATAATGCTTATTATCATGTATTGTCCATTATGAGAGATAAGCTAGACCAAAGGACTAAGAAGTGTACTTCTTTAGGCTATAGTGATGGAGTGAAATGTTCCAGATTGTATGACTGATTTTCACAAAAAAAATATATTGATGTTAAGTTTGATAAAGGTTTCTTATTTTCGAAGGATGAGCACAAGAAAACAAAAAAAAAATAAATTAGCAATTGATATTGAAACAGACGAGCGTAAAATACTTGAGGAACCTGAGTCGCAGATAGAGGTACAGAAGAGGTGAAACAACCACCTATCAGGATAAATCCATTAAGGGATCGTAGAGTACCGTTGAGATACAAGGATGATTCAAACGTTGCATTTGCTCTCTTTACAGATGAGGGAAATTCGTCTACTTTCGAGTAAGCATTAGAAGACAGAGATGTAGAGAAGTGAATGATAATGATGAATGATGAGGTGGACTCTCTATACAAAAATGAAATGTGAGTGCTGATAAAGCTGTCCATTGGATGGTTGTTTACTTGAAATGGATAATGAATGAGTTGGGGCTTCAGTAAGAAGGCGTGGTTGTGCATTGTGACAGCAAGAGCGCGATCAATTTGGCAAAAAACTCGGTGTATCACTCTCGGACTAAACTCATTAATGTTCGTCATCATTTTATCCGTTAGACGTTAGAGGAATGAGATATCGCTCTTGAGAAGATTCACACCAACAAGAATCAGAAGGACATTCTTACGAATGTTGTTACTATAAAAAAGTTCAAGCTTTACTCGACTTCTCTGGGCTTGGCAAAGAGGAAATGAAGATGGAGTGTGCACGAAGCATTGATGATATTATCTTAACGATCTTAGAGATAGTGATAGAATTTTGGAGTAGTGGAGCTGGAGGATTAAATCCACAGTGGAGATTGTTGATCGGGTGCCTTTAATCCTAGTGCTAGAGAAGACTTATTAATCCGATCGACGAATGCGTCGATCATATCGATGAATACTTTTTGTCCTGATCAAATTAACAGAGTGTATGTTGTGATGTTTTGGACATTTTCGATTCGATCGATGGATGTGTGTCAATTCGATCGATGGATGTGTCAATTCCTATTGGTTTGATAGACAGTCCCATCGATTCGTTCGACGAAATGCGCAAGTTTTGGGTAAGTGTGCATTTTGTTTCCTAATCTTTTACGTGGGTATAAATATATTTTCCTAATTGCAATTAAGGCTATCATAAGAGAGAATGATGGTTTTGGAGCTTAGCACGAATTCCCAAGAGTTTTGAGAAAAATCTAGGGTTTCTACTGTAAGTTGTTTCATCTCTTATAACCTTCATCCAATTACAGTAGATCGATTGTCTCTTCGTGTTGTGGTTTTTTCCTTTAAAGGTTTTTCTTGTAAAATTCGTGTGTTCTTTGCGTATACTTGAATTTTTCTTTCTTGCTTGTTTGATTCATATATAAGGTTGCTTCCACATCCAAGAAAAGATATCAACACCCAATAGACTGTTAACAGTTCTTCCGCATCACTGATCCTTGTGAAGGGATTCTTCACATGGTTAGGATCATCCAATTGATGTTTATCTCCTATAGTTGACTCTGCCATCTACAGTGGGGTGTACAATAATGTTACAATATTTTTTACTTAACTGTCAAATAAAGTCCATCCATAACAGGATCTATGAAATCTACGATTTGGATAACTAGTTCATGTGCCCACATGCACGTTGTCCTATGTCAGCAAACATCAGTAACCTGCTTGGCTGCTGATGAACAGGACCTATTATTCCTCTTTCATTGTCAAGTAAAATTTCTTGACAGGCCCTCCCGATATATAGCTTTTACTAGATTTGGCAATACAACCATTGCAAGATTCTACTGCCATTGTGTCATGCAAATGAATACAACAGGGCCAGCTATCAAGAAATGCTCTCGTCGAATTTGTTGGACAATAAGTTATATGGGTTTGGGTTGGGAATGCATTCAAATCTAAATCATAATTAAATTAGAATCAAGGTGATTCCTAATTTTTAATTGTGTTTAGTTGAAATGAATTGGAATCTAAATATTTCATTTGGGAGCTTGTATTTGAAATGCATTAGAATTCTTCAGTATATTCATAGACCTGGATTTGATTATTTAAATTAGCTTTCATATCCTTAATTAATGTAAGTGTGTGTGTGTGTGATATTTGATGGAATAATTGTAATAAGCATATTGAAATATATACTTTGACCTAAAAAGAGAAAATTTTGAGCTTTGAAGGGGCCACAAACATAAGGATCATAAACAAGCATTCATCGATGATTTTAAGTGTCCATAATTAGATGTCCAACATTTGGATGATTCGGATCATTCTATTGATATAATTTTAGTGATGCACACAGTAATTGGATTGTTTTAGAGTATCATCAATGTGTCACGTGCACAATGGATCAGTAGCCTAGTGACACTTTTGCTACACATGCGGCTCTCCTACCTTTAAAAAGAAGTTATGAAAGACATTTCTATTGAATTACACTGGATATAAATATTTTGCTAAGATTTCAAAACATACCACAATAATGTATTTGAATTACCTTCAATTTCATAATTTACCTCCAAATTTAGAGTTGTTAAACACAAAAGGTAAATATGGATTTGAAATACACCCATTTACCTACAAATCCAATGTACCAAATGAGTGTGTTCACTACAAATAACTTTAACAATGTTGCGCGCAGGCAAAATCTAAGCTATCTACCTTGTGGAAAAATCAATTCCATCCACTCGTCAAAGTCTGGAAATCAAGCACATCTGATGTAAAGGTAATCCGATGATGGAATTTTTATCCACCATTCAACCGACCCTCTCCTTTTCATGGATCTATTCCCCCTCCCTCTTATTATCAGAGCTTTTACCTTTAATTACACTTGAGAATGACCCTTTACCATATTTTAAAAATGCAAAGGAAGCAGCTATCTATATATCACACTTCCGTTCCTAGCTTCCTATGGGTGAAGTGTTGGTTTCTCTCTCTGGTTGGTTGGTAACTCTACGGCACATGGTTTATGGAACAGCTAACACACCCAAGCACTGTGGGACCCACCGTGTTGTACATGTGACATCCAATCCATGCCTCACGTTTGCCTTCCATTTTTCACCGTACGTCTTAAAAGTGGTCCCTATCCATAGCTCAGGTGAGTCATATCACGGGAAACAACTTAAAGTCACACTTAGAACTTCTAGGTACAGATGGTTTCACCGACATGAGTTTTACATCGGTCTGATAGCTGGATTTTTTATTTTTTTATTTTTTCATCCTGGCGATGCTCACCCAATGAACGGCTTGGATGAAACACTATGTTGGGTTCCACTCACACACCTATGATTGGTGTTCCCTTCCAATTATTTCCTCTGGTGTGGCCCACCTGAGTTGTGATTCGGACTGAAATTTTTAATCCAAAATGAATATAAAAGGACGCACCTGATCGACGGAGTGGATGTGAATCATACAACACAGTAAGCCCACGGTGCTCTAGCGTTTTACTTTTTGCTTACAACAGGTGTTGCAGAAGATTCTGGTCCCCTTTCTGGGAGAAGTGAGAACTCGGGTTTTGAATTGAAAGGATACAGTGTCCACTGTACCGCAGATACCGTACGGGGTGGGTTTTATCTTAGATGATTATCTGAACCGTCCGTAGTCTGGAGTCACAGATGAATTTGGATCATCAAGAAGGAAAGTTTGAACGTTTCATATTCGTTAATATTCAAATCCAAGACTCACATGTTAAGATCATCAATGAAGCATGATTATAAAGGTAATATCTTCTACAGGAGCTGTAACGAGGACATAAACGATTCAGATCATGCAAATCGAGGCAAAAAGCCTCCCTCGTACGGTATAGCTAGAAGGAAGTAGATTGGGTGGTGACCCCAACACCACCCAGCGTTATTGAGCCACCGTGATGTATGTATTTTATATCCACGACGTCCATCTGTTTTCCCGCTCATTTTAGAAAATGATCCCAAAATCTGAAGAAGATCAGAAGCTCAAGTGGACCACACCACCACACCACATGAAAGGGTGCGGATAGTAACACCCACCGTTGAAACCTACTCAGGGTGTTTATTTGCCATCCAACCTGTTGATAAAGGGAAAACCCAAATATCAGCTTGATCCAAAACTTTTGTGGCCCCCAAGAATTTTTAAATGGTGGAGGTTCAATCACCACTGTTTCCAGTGGTGTGGCCCACTTGAGCTTTTGATCTACTTCATTTTTGGGCTCATTTCCTAGATGAGATGGAAAATGAATGGACGACGTGGATAAAACACATACACGATGGTGGGCCCCACGGTGTCTAAAACCACCCACGTGCTGTTGGGGTCACCACTCAATCCAGTTCCATAAACCGTACAAGCGATCTTTGTAAGACATCCTTCCCGTGCAAGTGGATGTCTATCGATTTCAAGGAGTGACCCACCTGATGCTGAGACCACCTGATTTGTGACAGGTGATTATCGCGTGGATCCTACCGTCTGTATGGTACAGATTTCTTACACAAGTGGCATGTTGGCCGGAAAGACCACGCAGTAGTTGTTGAACAACACCGTACAACAGTTTGTTCCTTATCAGCTCTCGTACGCTCTACTATAGAAATACAAATACTGAAACCAACCGTACAAGTACAAATATTTTCTCAGCGTAGATTGTTACCAAATGTAAATATCATGTTTTGTTGCCTCCATAAATGGACGTACTATCTGGTAATCGGGACCGTCTACCAAGTGGGCCCCACCAAGGATGACCTGTATATATAGAGTTAAAGAAAGAAAAAAAAAAGATTCAATAATGCTTGTATTGGTGTAATAGTCTCTCCTCCCCTTCTAATCAGTTCAGGTCAGACCAAGACCAGATAATTAACATCAATGGACTCGAGCCCAGGTCTCTCCCCGTTTGCTGATTTTTGAGAGTTGTTTGATACTGAGGCTGTGTATGGCGCTTGATACACAGATATTTAGAAATGCTACACCTAGCATAGATTAACTCAATTTGAACCGACTAAATTGAGGAACCAAGTATCGATAAGATACTATCAGGAAATAAGATTGGTGGAATAATCCTGGCCTTTATTGATTCAGGGATACTTATTTGTGGAAATATAACCATTGGATAATTTTCATTTTTAACCGTCCAATAAACGACTACCAATCCAAAATGCAGTTTACCACATAATCTTAAATTTTGGTTCATGATAAATCTAAAGTGGGACCCATAATTTTGACAGTTTAATTTGAATTGAATGCGTTTACGTAGCTGAGTTACATGCACTGTTTGGGATGATACGTGGAAGTAAGGGAGGAGTGGATATCAAAAGACGAGAACTGATCACGTACAGGCAATGTACCAGAACTTGTGGTACGGTACTATCTTTCCAGCTAACGTTCCACTTGTCTCGGACATCAATACCAAGAAATCGTTTGGCCCCACTATGAAGATCACGTGGGACAAAAATCAGATCGTTCCAATCATCAAGTCCGCTACATCTTTAAAATCAGTGGACAACCGACGATCCTTCTTAACATTCAGGTGTGGCCCACCTTGTGATTGAATCAGCCTGGTTTTCAGGAAAGAAGATCTTTAGGTTGGAGCATACCATTTTTACGGTACTGATGGTCTACTCTATACGATATGGTTCGGTGGCAGGAGTTGCAACACAGATGCCTGTACGTGATCAGTTAACCAAAAAAAAAGGCCAAAAAGGCAAATCAAATGAGTAATGATGGATCTAAGATTGTAATGTAGATGTGGGCAGGAATTGGAAGCCTGCCTACGTGAGAGTCGCAAATGGGGAGGAGGGTATGGCGTCAGCAAATGCAAGGTGAGAGTCACACGTGGAGAGAAGGGCGTGGCAGTTGGGAGTTGCTAGTAGCAGCAGGGTACCGTAAGTTTGCTTCACGCAACCTTGCTTTAAAGGATGATGGTTGGCGTGGCTTTAAAGAGTAAACTAAGAAGTGGCCACAGACCCACCACCAAATACTTCCCTAAAAGATAAAAATACAGCTCTTTCTCCTCTCTCCCCTTCTTCTTCTTCTTCTCTTCTCTCTCTCTCTCTCTCTCTCTCTCTCTCTCTCTCTCTCTCTCTCTCGGAGAAAAGGAAGGAAGAGCTCTCTGTCTATCCCACCAAGGAAGCTCTCTCTCTCTCTCGCGCGCGCACGAAGAGAGGCGCGAGGAGCTCTCTCTCACTCTTTCTACCCAATAAAGAGAGTAGAGAACAGCTCTCTCTCTCTCTCTCTCTCTCTCTCTCTCTTCTCTCTCTCTCTCGCACTCTATCTACCACAAAAAGAGAGGAAAGAACAGCTCCCCTAACCACCAAAAAGAAAGAAAAGAAGAGAAAAGAGAAGAAAAGAAGAAAGATGAGTAAAAGTATCAGTTCCGGCAGTAGTGGGCCTTGCGGTGCATGCAAGTTCCTGCGGCGAAAGTGTGCGACCGATTGCATATTTGCACCATACTTCGATTCAGAGCAGGGGGCGACCCACTTCGCTGCGGTGCACAAGGTCTTCGGTGCCAGCAACGTCTCCAAACTCCTCCAACGTATTCCGCCTCACAAGCGACTCGACGCTGTTGTTACCATCTGCTACGAAGCCCAAGCTCGCCTTAGAGATCCTGTCTACGGTTGTGTCTCTCACATCTTCGCACTACAACAACAGGTATGGCTTACTAACGTGTACTTGGGGAGCTTTGCACCCCTTAATTTCTACTTACGGAGTAGAGAAACAACTGCTACACTGAATGTTTTAGGGTTCTTTCTATTTGGGCAGTGAAATTAGGGTTTTGCCTACGTTGAGGGTTCTAACTATCAAACGCCGATGCGAGTGATGCACCACCACTTACAAGAAATTAAAATAATTTAAACATTTTGTTTTTGGACTTTTTGGCATTTCTTGAGTTTTTCGGATTAAAAATCGTAACATTTTCTTTCTTGAAACTAAGGTTTGGGTTGTAGTCCTTTGACTAGAACATCACCACTAAAATACATTTTCCCATTTTGCCTTATCTTAAAGAAATGTTCACAAGCTTCAGATACATCGCTGTATGTGAACCCACATACAACTCTTTCTTTCCTGCCAACGCGTCTGATCTTGTGTAGAACGTTTGAGCTGTGCTGCACCGTAAAGATGACCTTGATTGAAAACTAGATGGTCTATGGTTTAGTTACATCTATGAAGTTAATAAACAGTCGATGGTCTGAATAAATACACAGGTATGGCCAACCTATGAAGTGACTGGTCCAGTTTTCAACTGAGGAAAGAAAGTATTGTACGTTAGAGTTCACGTTGAAGTAATTGTATTCCAACGTCAACAAATACTTTCCTTTCTTTCCCACCAAATTGTCGCTTGTGTAGAACATCCGAGGCTGCCAGCTATGCAAATTGTGGCCGGAGAATCAAGATCACGTGGTCCTAAAATCAGGGTGGCCCACACCCTCCAATCAGTAGACAACCATATTTTGATATATGAGAATGACTGATTTAAAACATCCAGACTTTCAACTGCAGATGAGAAAAAATGAATTCAATGAAGCTTTGTAAATAGACCATCCTTGTAAAAATAAAATTTAATAAAATTTTTAACTGAAAGAAAATTTTGATTAAAAAGACCTTACTCACTTATGTGGCTCGATCATAGTAGCAATCTTTGCTATGACATTAGGTAATGATTTTTTTTTTTTTGTATAAAAGATGAATAATATTATTAAGCAAAATAAAAACAAAAACAACAAAAACAAAACCTAGGGAATAATAGCAATTAGAAATTCTAAAATCTTGGTAAAATTTTTTGACAGTTAAGTAAATTTATTAAGCTCTATGGATCATCCTTTAGATGTGATCTTGTTTTTACAATTAGCTAAAACATAGATTTTAAATCCAGCTGTACCCTTTAATGACCGTTACAAATATCATTGAACTATCGATACCATACCTTCAAAATAGAAGATTCTCTCCCAAATATATCCCAAATGAAAGGAGGGGAAAAGCCTATACGTAAAATCCAAAAGCAAGCTAAGGCAGCATACATAGTTGGCCACACATATGTAGACATGTGGACATAGGGAAGGGAATGGAAGAGGATTCTCTCTCCTCTTCTCACCCCCTCTCTCTAAGGGCCTGTTTGAATTTTCAATTTAGTAGTAAATACATGGTAAATGGGTAATAATTATTTCACTTTGTATTTACAGCACTATTCCCTGTTCCCAGTGCTTGATTTGACTGGCTGCTACTTAGACACAAAAATCAAGAAGGCCACAAAATATTTGTGCGTCCCACCGTGATGCATGTTGATTATCCACACTGTTCATCCATATTATGCCAGCTGAATTTATGGCATGATCCAAAAAAGAGGCATATCCAAAGCTCAAGTGGACCACGCCATGGGAAAAAGGAAATCGAACACTTACCGTTAAAAACCTCTTGGGGCCACTATTTCCTTTGTTGGGGGCCACTTGAGTATTGGATTTGCCTCATTTTTCGGATCATGCCTCAAAATATTTTGGTAAAATGGATGGATGAAATGGATATATAATACACATCACATTGGGGTCCACAAATTTAAATTAACTCTTTTGAACCGGTTTCCAAGGCAAAAATTCGTTTGAAAATCAAATTGTTGAAATGGTAATAATTACCCATTTACAGGGGTAATTACACAAGCCCTCAAAAATCGAACAAGCCCTAAATCTCTCTCTAACCGATATATAGTGCCCTACGGGACTTGGGCGTCCAAAGCTCTATCTTGTATGTCATTTCCTCCTGGCATGTGATTTATTTATAAGAAGTTGGGATTTCTAAGTGAGGCACTATGGTATAGTGCTTCACTACCCTACAATTGGTAATGCCCTACTATATTTAAGGTCTATGAAGCCTACCTAACTATATAACCAAGTTGACTCCATTCCTTCATTGAATATGGCCATTAGGGCTGTTATTGGACCAAGCCTAGACGTAGATCTCGGCCTGGATTTTGAACTGTTTTGGGTCGAGCTGTCAGGTCGGCCCTATTCAAAATTTGATTTTTTTTGGCTCGAGCCCGGCCCATTGACATCCCTAATGGCCATCCATCCTTAATTCAATTCTCATGAAAATGAAGTAGTAGATCAAAAGATCTCAATCGTCAGGATCATCGTCTACGTGATGAAAATAATTTAACGGTTAAAACAAAAGGTCAACAAAACACTCCACTTAAAACCTTTAGTGCTAGTACTAATGCAAAAGTACTATTTGATGAATTGTTTATCTATCAAATCTTAGTCATAAGAGTATCCCTAAGAGACTAGTGAATTCTATGTTGGATCATACATACCCCAACCGTATTGTAATGCATGAACCCAACAACACCCCACATATAAGTTACTGCAATTGACTTCATGAAGTGGTGGAAAGCATATTACATAAAGAACCCGCCCTACATGCCCTTTAGCCTGAGGATTACTCAAAGCCAGTATATATATAAGTTGATCATAGTCCATCATGAATGATGTGTAATGTGCCGGATTTTGTAGCTCGAGTATCATACTCTTGTATCGAAATCCCAACTATTAAACTTAGGAAAAAGATACACATTTAAAATTTCACCCAGTTAGGGACTCATAACAAACCACAATACATGAGTTCAACTAGTTTCACTATAATTAAAATAACAAACTACTGATTTAAATTAAATAACCCGGTTGTGCAACAATGGGGCACCACCTCTAATGTCTCCTTGCTTACCTTCTTAGGGTCTTCTAATCCTACAACATATATTTAATGTACATGTATATACAATAAAGAATGAATGACCATCTTAGTGAGAAATTCCCTCCAAGATTACATATCCGTCATAATAGTCAAGTATAGTTTCAAATAGAAAACAACACATACAACTTTCAACCTTTTTTTTTTTTCTCTTTTTTTTTCTTAGGGTCTTCTAATCCTAAAACATACAACTTTCAACTTAAATATACTAATCTTATTTAAATTCATACATATGCATATATAAAATGTTCTTAAGACTTGTGAATGCACATCTAGCTGACAAATGTGGGTGAAACCCAAGACATAAAGGGGACGGCCGCACAGTAACTAGTCATTCGATAAAATACATTAAGGTATGTGCATACAATGACTAGCACATGTCAAAATTCCTCGCAAAATGGATGGCCAGACGATGTCTAGTCATGCGCTAAAATATCCGAAGGTACGCGCGCACAATGACTAGACACCCGATGAAATCCATATGTCATGAATGCATGATTTGTCCAATCCTTATTATTCTAATTTACAAACAATCCAATTGTGTAAAACTTATATAACTAGTAGTTTTTCCAAATCATTATCCATCAAAGGTTAACTGTCCTTATTAGGACATTAGTCCAGTGATGAGGCAGATCCATAGCTAAGGTGGGCCACAATACTTGATTTTTGGTTTTTTAATGATTGATTTTCGTCGATCCGATGGTTGAATTATTTCCAAGGCTGATCAACATTCCTCCAAAGGGTCCTACAGACCCAATGACTCTCTAAGAAGTGTTTAACAAATGGATTTAAGGAATATTTAGAGAGTCCTTACAATTTAGTTGTGTATCACTCCACAATCAGTTGTGGAGTCGATGAACAATGGATCTGATGAATTGGGTCCGAAATTTACTTTGTACTGTTTAATTCATGTGTCAAGGGGTCACGACATGTCTCGTTGTGATTTTAATTTTAAAAATATTTTTTTTATGCAATGTTTTAAAATTTTAAATGTGTACACATGTACTCGCATAAATTTTTTAAAATTTCAACAGTAAAATCGCAGACTTAAAATAAATGAGTATTACAACCAGTTGGACCATAAGTTACTATCTGCCTAACATATAAGTTTCTACTTCTCTTGTGTGTTATACATTCAACTTCCCTATGGTGTGGCCCACCTACGTTATGAATCTGATTTAATTTTCGTCGTGGGGTAAAAAATCAAGTATAAAACATGATGAACGGAGTAGCATGTTCAACATGCTTGCTACCATAGAATTTGGGTGTTGTAGAGAAATATGATCTGACAACTTGTACCTATACAAATACGTAGAGGATTCAATTAGAGATAGTCCAACTTCATATCCATGAAAATTGCATGGTAATTCTCATTAAGTTCACTCATGTATCATATCAATGAGAGCTAAAACTAACCCATATTCTTTTTAAAATCTATCACAACACTATTTAAAGATTTCAAGTCTTACTTTCATTGCGACTCTCTTAGATGTCTAGTTTGAGCCTCTCTCAATTCCCATTACAACCTCCAATGGCCATCATTCCTCTATGTGGAATAGATGTGCCAGCACATAGTGTTCACTAGTACTTGCTGTGTATTAGAGTGAATGAGTGTATCTATTGGGGTAGACCTTTAACTACTAGTAATTTTTTTTTCTTATTTTTCAAAATATTATTAATAAAGGAGAGGGGAGAGGAAAATCCATAATTTTCAGTTTTAACAATAATATGGTATCAAAGACATGCATCAAACCCTAATCAAAACACTGAGCATAACGATGGGAAATAATCTTAACATCTAAAATTCATAATTGAAGTCCAAAAATCTATCCTCTAAAATGATTGCGGTGAACTCCTTAATAGTGGAGAGAGAGTGTGTGCACTACCTTGGTGACTCTCTTTCTGTTATACTCGCAGTAGACCATAACTCGCAAGATGAGACAAATGTAAACACTCCTGCCATATAAGCGCAGCTGCTTTTACTTATGCTTATCGATTGTGCAAATAGAGTGTGGGATCGACTAAGGTGTAAAGATATATTTGATTTTTGGAGTTGCCACTAACTAGATAAAGCTTAGAATATACGAATGATTAGAAATGATAAAATTGATTGTGCGTTGGGGAATTGTGAGATTTCTTGACTCAAGTGACTCTAATGGGTAGTTTGCGATCGTCAATTGTGAGTAGTGGCCTCGATGATAAAAGAGGAAGGAGTTAGGTACTATTTTCTGCCTGCACAATATGCGGTTTCTACTTTACGAGATTTTGATTTTTAGGGAGTTTCAGCATAATTTCGATAATATATATATATATATATATATATATATATATATATATAATTATATATATATATATATATATATATATATATATATAGTCATGCTTTGCATAACTCATGAGGATTCGGGCATATAAAAATAAAAGAGGTGATAACATTACTTCGCAAAGTCAAATGCTTTTAGGTAGGCAAATATGTCACGCCCTAAAATTTGGGTACCCAATTAGGGCTACTCAATATCCAAATTCCGAGCACGTGAGCTACAATTTATATGTTATCATTAATGCACAAGTAAATACTCAATCCTACAAGTCTGTGTGCATATAAAATAAAAGATGACAACCATAAATTTTTAAACTTAAGTAACATTGTCCATACATCCATAACTAAAACAACTAATTAGATTAAGTAACTTAACTTATTACATTAACATTGAAATTTCAAACTAAATCTAGTACAACGACTCAGTAGGATCGTCTCAAACATAAATCTGAAGTTCTAAATTTCTTATGTCTTTAGGTAAGTAATATATTTGGAATAAACATAACAACAAGACTTATACTAACATCAAGTAAAATGAATGTAAAAATGATATGCATGCGATACTACTTGATGATTTAATGTAATTAATTAAATAAACATCCAGGATAATTACAACACCATACTGCTCCGGTATGGCCACGTTGTATTAACACCCATGCACCGGTACCTCTTGGTGAGGGACCCATTTATAGTTAGCTGGTCAGACTACTGCTCCAGTTGTAATTCTGACATATATTCATGCACACAAGCACACAATTGTACTCATATGCTGTACACAAATGAGACTCCGAAGGATCCAACGAGCTTTAGGGTCTTTCACCCAAGGGACACGATTGTCCTAATTGCTGGCTTTAGGGTCTCTCACCCAAGGGACATAATTGCCCTATTTGCTTGCTTTAGGGTCTCTCACTCAAGGGACACAATTGCCCTACTTGCTGATACAAATATAATTTCTTTCTTTCTTCCTTTTAAAAAAAAAATTCAATAAAAATAAAAGAGCAGGAATGACATGAACAATTCTAAAATCAGCAATAAAATAATTTAATAAATATAATTTCTACGTTACAATGCAGAATCTATACAAGGTGCATAAATTTAATGCTGATAAAATTTTAGTCCCTAAAATTATAAAAAAGACTGTTATTGTAACCGACAATAAATTTGAATTTTATGAGGTACAAGCCATGTTTCATAATAGCGTGGAAATTATGCCAAAGCCCTTGACTTTTCTGAAAATTTTATTTGAGCTCTTAATTTGTGATTTTCTTTTTATATTTTTTATATTGATATAACTAATTAATTTTTAAAATTTTGAAATAATATTAAAATTCTAACTTAAATAATTATTTAACCATATATACTAAAGTTTATATTAATCATTAAACGCCAAATTCTATAATTCTCAACAATTTCATAAATAATCTTAATCTTATTTAATTAATTTCAAATATATTTAGTTCTTAATATTTGAATTGAATTCATATTCTAAGTGAGTGTAATTACTATTAATTTTATAAATACTAACTACAAATTAAATTATAATATAAACTTATAACTCAATTAAACATCGTAAGGTAATTCTTAATTTAGGTTAATAAATCAACTAATCTAAAGTCCTAGATCTATATTTAAATATGTTAGATTTATTGAATTAATTATTTCAAAATGTTAATCATATATCAAATTAAAATTTTAAAATCTTCAAGAGGATTTATGTTACTAATTTAATTTATATACATCAAATTTTCTTATAATTTGTATTTAAGTTAATTAATTTATAACATAAATTTTTATTTTTTTTTCTTTCAAATTTCTGGATTAATTTGAAGTTAGATATAAAGGAATTTCAATTAATTAATAAATTCATAAATTTAAAGTGGATTTTATATTATTGATGGTAAAACAATTCAATTCAAATGAGTCTATAAATTACAACAAATTGAAACCATAAATTTACGTAAATGTTTTTTGGTAATAATTTAAAATCAATAATTCTTAAGAATTTTATATTTTAAATTAATTATATATCAATCTTTATAATAAAAATTTAATAGACAGAAACATCTAAAATTTTTATATATGAGTTAGAATCACACCAACAATACAGAGTAATTTATTTTAAAATTAAAGGATTAACTAACTTATTATATGAATTTTAATTAATTAATTATAAATAAAATTACATGAAGATTTAAATTTAAAAACATAAAAATATAAAATTCCAGATTCGTAAAAGATCACCTACATTTAAAAAAATCTGATGACCGGCCCTGCTCCAATCTCTCTCTCTCTCTCTCTCTCTCTCTCTCTCTCTCTCTCTCTCTCTCTCTCTCTCTCTCTATCTCTCTCTCTTTGATTCAATTGTTTCTTTTATTTCTTTCTTCTTCTTTTTCTTTTTTTTTTTCTTTTTTTAAAAGGAGGTGCATAACGAAATGAAAGAGTAGGGAATGTGGACAGTTTCGATTGATGGGAGGGTTCGGTGCCCATTACCATACGAAAAAAATGAAGAAAGGAGAGAGTGGGTTGGTCTGCGGTGACCTACTTCCGCACGTCACTGGAGATAATTTATTTTTTTAAAGATGTGGTGGGTCCCACTAATGATGTTCTAAATCCACTCCGTCTATCATCTTGGCCTGGCCATGAGAGGACATGAGGCCAAAAATGAGGCTAATCCAAAATTCAGGTAGGTCACACACAAGTGGACGGTGGGGTTGGTTCCCACAAAAAAATGGGTTGTTATATTTTACCCCCCTTAACAAAAATTTCGTTCCTGAAATTTAACATACTAATCATATAAAGAGATGATGGTACTTCTCTCGAATTTCATCTTCTCGCTCCCACGAAGCTTTGTCCTCGCTATGATACCCCCACTGAACCTTCATGAGTGGTATTATTCTTATTCGAAGTACTTGCTCATTTCTGTCGAGGATGTGAATCGGTTACTCTATGTATGAGACATCCTTCCGGATTTTCAGCGACTCCCAGTCAATGATATGCAATGCGTCTATTCGTACTTTCGAAGCATAGATACATGAAATACGTCATGGACGCCAAAAAGCTGAGGAGGTAAGGCTAGTCTGTAGGTTACAAGGCCTACTCTCTGCAAGATCTCGAATGGTCCAATGTAGCGTGGTGACAATTTTCTTTTCTTCCCGAATCGCATAACTCTTTTCATCGGGGATACCTTAAGGAACACATGGTATCCTATGGCGAACTCCAAGTTCCTTCAACGATTGTCGGCATAGCTCTTTTGGCGACTCTAAGCGATACATAGACGTTCTTTGATAACGACAATCTTCTCGGATGTCTCTTGCACTAGTTTTGGTCTCAACAATGTTCTTTCACCCACTTCGGTCCAACAACTTGGTAATTTGTAGGGTCTTCCGTATAAAGCTTCGAATGATGTTATGTCAATACAAGACTCGAAACTATTGTTGTAGGCGAATTCTATTAAATAGAGGTGGTCGTCCCAATTTCCCTTGATGTCAAGAATGCAGCTGCGAAGCATGTCTTCTAGGATTTAATTTACCCGCTCCGTTTGTCTGTCAGTCTGCGGATGAAAAGTCGTGTTGTGGACTAGCGTCGTTCTCAACGCCTTTGGAAGACTCTTCCAAAAGTAAGATATAAACCTCGGGTCTCGATCGGATACAATGAAAACAGGAATGTCATGAAGCCTAATGATCTCCTTGATATACCGTTTGTTTAACTCATCTAGGGATGAAGAAATATGTATAGGAAGTATGTTGACTTTGTTAGCCTATCAACGATCACCCATATTGCATCATGATGACGGCTTATTTTCGGTAGTCCGACAATAAAATCCATCGATATGTGCTCCCACTTCCACTCTATGACCTGTAATGGTTGTAAAAATCCCGATGGCTTCTAATACTCCACTTTAACCTACTGGCAGGTAAGGCACCTTGCAAGTTAGTTGGCAATCTCCCTCTTCATATTACTCCACCGATATTGACGCTGCACATCACGGTACATCTTGGTTCCTCATAGGTGGATGGTGAATTTTGTACGATGCGCCTCATCTAAGTTTTCTTATTTCAATTCAGATATGTCTGGAACACATAACCTCCCTTGAAATCTGACCCCACCATCAGATCATACTCACCACTCCGAGTTGTCATTTCCCGCTTCTTCTGTTATTTTCTCCTATAGCCGTGCATAATTCTTCTGCGCTTCTATTATTCGTTGCACCTAAAAAGAAAATCCTGAATAACTATATCCTAATATAAGAATTAAAGAGATAATTTAAATAGATAATTAAGATATTACTTACTAGAGTGGGTTGCACTACTAAATTATCGATATAAGCCCGAGGTTCATCGATACGAAGTTTGACATCAAAATCTTTAACTATATTAAGCATCTCCCATTCTTTAATAATTAAACTTACCACCAACTTACGTGTCTTCCTGATTAACACGTCGGCTACGACATTCGCCTTGTCTGGATGATAGCAGATGTCGAAATGATAATCCTTCAAGAATTTCATCATCTCCTCTGCCACATATTTAGGTCCTTTTGATCAAAAAGATATTTTAAACTCTTATGATCCAAGTATAGTTCAAATTGCTCACATAAACTTAATGCCTCCAAATTTTTAAGGCAAACACTACAGCTGCAAGCTCTAAGTTGTGAGTGTGATAATTCTGCTCATGTTGTGTCAATTGCCATGATGCTAATGCTATTGCTTTACCACATTGCATCAGCACGCATCCCAACCCTTGATAAGATGTATCAGTATATACCACAAATCTTTCCCCTTCAACTGGTAAAGAAAGTACTAGGGCTTCCATTAATCGCTTCTTCAATTCAGAGAAAGTCTGCTCACAATTTTCATTCCATTTAAAAGAAGTGCGCTTCTTGGTCAAGTTAGTCAATGGCCTTACTATCTTAGAGAATCTTTCAATGAACCTTCTATAATAACCAGATAATTCGAGAAAACTGTGCACTTTTATCACATTAGTGGGCTGCTCCCAATTTAACACTGCCTCGACTTTCGATGGGTCTACTGACACTCTTTTTTCTAATACTACGTGTCCTAAAAACTTTACTTCATTCTTTCAAAAGTCACATTTTGAAGCTTTGACATGTAATTGATTTTCATTTAGAGTCTAAAGAGCTATTCGAATGTGTTTAGCATGATACTTTTGCATCTTAGAGTAAATTAAAATATCATCTATGAACACTATCACGAATCGATCTAAATACGGTTAGAAGACCCTGTTCATGAGGTTCATGAATATTGCTAGATCGTTTATTCGTCCGAAGGGCATCACTAGAAATTCATAATGGCCGTACTAAGTCCTAAAGGCAGTCTTGGGTACATCTTCATCTCTAATCCTTAACTGATGATATCCAGACCATAGGTCTATCTTTAAAAAGTATTTAGCTCCCTTCAACTGATCGAATAAATCATTTATCCTTAACAGCGGGTACTTGTTCTTGATAGTCAGCTTATTAAGTTGATAGTAATCGATGCATAGCCTCAAAGACCCATCCTTCTTTCTTACAAATAATACTGGTGCACCCCACGATGACGTTGTAGACACTGAAAAATCGGCGTCCACGTTGTTCACGTTGTTGCTATAAAATGTTGGTGTTATGGTTATGCTGGGGGTGATTAAGCTGATTTGTGATTGTTGGAGTCGCCACTAGCCAATATTACTCAGAATCCCGCGGTCGGCTAGAACCCACGGAATACGTAAGGTTGGAAAAATCCGAAGACTCTCTTACCTTAAATTGACTCCTGGTCTGTGATCTGGGATTCCGGGTAAGGGACCTCGGTTACAAAGAGGGAAGGTGTTAGGCACCCTCTCTGCCCGCACAAATGTACGGTCTCAACTTAGTGTGGTAAAATAATCTCAATGGATGATGATAATGCTACGGTCATGATGGGACTAGTCACACGTGGATTTCTGATGTAGCAAGATCCATCCGAGATTTCGGCAGGCTACAGAGCATACGTCCGACAATGTGTCTAGAGGGCGGATGTGATGATGCTTATGCAAAAAGATAAGAAGTGGACTAGATCACTAGGAATTTCTGATGTGACAGGATCCGATGTACGGCAAGTCACAGAGCATACGTCCACTGGAGATCTAGAGAAGCAGGGGGGTTGAGAAGGGAGTAGATGCCATGTTGAATGCTTGTAGATGATGGATCTTTGCTTGATTCTTGAGTAGGCTAAGACATGAACTGAACCATGATCATTTTGGGCTAGGCTTATAGGTTGGAAGGGTTGAGATGAAGGCTAGGGGGTAGCTGAAAAACTTGAGCTTGAAGGCTTGGGAGCTCCTTCCTTCCTTCACTCTCTTCCTCACTCACTCTCTTTCTCTCACTCTCCCTCTCACTCTCTCTCCTTCTCTTCCTCTCTTAGTTGGTGTCTTGAAAAAGAAAGGGAGAGGGCTATTTATAGCCCTTTCCAATGGTTTTTTGGTAAATAGAAGACAAGAGGAGGGTAAATGCTGATGTGGCACATGGTGATTGGTGGAGAGGAGAGAGATGCCACATGGCATGCTTCCATTGGCTAAAGGGGTTGGTAAAACGGTAAATAGTGAGGATGGGGAGGGTAAATGTATAGGAAAGTTGACTTTTGACGCTGGACAGCTGTCCCTGCTCAGACCGCACGCGGCGGAACTCCGATCACCGCCGGCGGTATCCTCCGACGACCGCCGGCGGTAGTCGGATTACCGCCCGACCTGGTTGAGTCCGGGACTCGTGTGACTGGCTCCGTGCGCGTTTTCTGGGAGGAAGTGGTAATTCGACTACCGCCGGCGGTAATCCGATTACCACCTTGGTACAGTTTTCCTCGAATTCATCTGGTGAGTCCTTTTTTGGGTTCTTATAGTGAAACAAAGTTCGTTTTGGATATTTGGCTCAGAATGGCTTAAAATTGGCTCGATTGTTACCCGAAAGTGACTCAAGAAATGGATCGGTTTTGGACATGGTCTGGACTGAATGATGACTCATGATAGCTTGGGTTAAGATTAGGGTTAGGTTTTAGGATATGACCATGGTTCTCGGATTGTCTTAACAAAATCAAGATATTAGCCTCGGTGGGGTGTCTACAGACGTACTAGCCCTAATGAAGCCTTGGTCTTGGACCTGATGAAGTTGCTCTCTTAATTCTATCAATTCAACAAGTGTCATACGGTATGGTGCTTTAGAGATTGGTGCAGTCTCAGGTACCATATCGATTGTGAAATCAACATTTCTCTTTGAAAGTAATACAGGAATATCTTGAAATACTTCTGAAAATTCATTAACAATCGGAATTCGTTCTACTCATTGAGGTTCAACTTCTGAGATGGTTGACAAACTAACCGGTGCTTCTTTCCTTCGCATTCCATGGAATTGTAATGGTGCTCGACCATCGATATTCAATATGACTATCTTTCTAAAACAATTGATTTTGACCCGATATAAAGATAACCAATTCATCCCCAATATAATATTGTATTCTCGCATCAGCATAACTATAAGATTAGCTAGTAAGTTTACGTTCTCGGCCATGATCGGACAAGATTTATAAGTTTGACTTAGATCCACTGAATTATTAAGGAGATTTGCTACCGTTAACTTTTTATCTAATGGAGTAGGTGATAAGCCAAGCGAGCATAAGAGGCAGTAAGAAATAAATGAATGCGATGCTCCAGAGTCAAATAATGTTCTAGCAAAGGATGAATAAATGACGATGGTACCTTTGACTACATCACTGGTAGCCTTGATGTCAAGCTGAATAATATCATCTGTCGGCGGTGCTAGATCCTCATATAAGTGTGTGGCATCATCATAAGTCTGGGTAACTCCATCCTCCGACTGTGCTAAAACATCATAACTCTGAATTGGGCCCTTGTATTGTTGTGCCAAGTTCTCGTACGGTTGCACTGTGTCGTCTCCTGACTAAAATAGGGCGTAGACTCGGCCTTGAGCTTCTGGTCGTAGCGCCTGACCTCCTTGCCTCGACCGCTGGTACTGTTAAGGTCTAACCTGTGGCTGCTGGTGCTGAGGTGGTCTTTGATATACTGACAAAGGTCCTTGCTATGGTGGCCTCGAGTACGACTATAACAACCTTTGTAGATATGGCTGAGGTGGTCTCGAGGAAGGCTGTGATGCGGAAGGATGTATTGGAGGTCACTGGGACATAAGCGGTGGCGCATGTTGCTTGGGAGGCCTGAAATACTGATGTGACTATCCTAACCTTTGTGTCTATTGAGTGCGTCGTGGTCTGGAACAGAAACGAGAAGTGTGGCCCTCGAGTCCACAATTATAGCAAAATCCCAAAAATTGTGGTGTAGGAAGTACTGTCATCGGTCTGACCATCGATGTCGGTGTTGTTCTCTACCTCTTAGCTGCATTTTACTGGGCTGAAGATATATGTGTAACAGTTCTAGCACCACTCTTTACATCTTTCTTCTAATCGCGATTCTTCCAATATTCGTTGATGTCTTTCTCCACTGCTAAGGCACACTCCAACACTTCGGCACAAGTCTTCTGTACAAAATGGGCTAATCGACTATGAATGGAGGCTCTCAAACCTTCCTTAAAATTTTGTGTCTTACGGGTTTCATTGGACACCAGAAAAGTTACAAATCGTGATAGCACCGTGAACTTAGCATCATACTGGCGCACTGTCATATCACCCTGCTCTAATATCATGAATTCCCATGCCTTTTAATTTTTCATATCCAAAGGAAAGTATTTATCGTCAAACTTCTCACAAAATTGGGCCCAGGTACAGTCTTCAACTCTCGGGTTCATCCTAACGACTAAGTACCGTCAATAGTCTGCCTCTCATTCTAGCATATAAATAGTCAATTATGCTTTTTAGTAATTATCGCATCTCATAACCGTGAAAATCTTATCAATTTGTTTCTTCCACACTTCGACTTCAGATAGGTCAGGCCCACCCTTAAATACAGGCGGCCTCTGTCTTTTGAACTTTTCAATAAAGTTCATATCCCTTCGTTAACTACATGAACGGAACGGTTGGATTTGACCTTGCGCTTGAGTTTGTCTTATCTAAGAGCCCACAAGAGCTGTAAGATCCCCTATGGCTCTAATAATTTCACCCATAAGTGACCCGTTCTTAGTGGCATCGGGACCAGGAGCTCCTGATGAGGATCCGACATCAATGTTGTGATCCGCCATAATCTACGATTGATTAAACATGTAAGCATTAGTATGTAATGACCCAAGTAGATTGTAGTAACTAGAATTGATTTCTAAGTGTCATAAAGGGAGTGCATACTATTTAAGGTCTCTAGGAACATGAATTTTATTTATTTATTTATTTTTATTGGATATTAAGAAAGATTAGATGATTTAAAAGACTTACACATGAAGGTTAAGAAAATTCAAGTAATGATATATATCAAGGTTGTAGTGCAGAAAATTCAGATCCTGAGGATATTATTCCTGCTAATGTTTTTAGTACTTACAGGTGTCAGATTGATCTAAAATTTTTTATAAGGATATATATATGAGTCTACTATAATTCTATAAAATTTTAGCTTAATACAAAGTTTACAGAAAATTCAAAATTCGGATAATTAGGTCTGTCAAGAAGCAAATGATTTCAAACTAGTATACATATAAATTAATATTGGTATAGGATAAACCTACATTTACATTTTTGAATTATTTTTAACTAAAACTACCATTGATAATCTACAACTGAGATTTTGAATCGACTTAAACGGATTGTAATTAATTAGTTATGATTTTTGTAAGTTAAGTATTTTTGTTTACTATTGTTATCCAATTTACCGCAGTATGCTAAAATTCTTTAAAATTTCTTAGGGTCCAAATTTGGGTTGTTAGTTCAATGTTAAGCCTAAATAAGATCATATTTGATGTCAACATAAATGCAAATGATCCCTAAGTTTATATTTCTATTTTTTTCTATCATAAAAGCAAAGCGATTTATGTTTGGGTCAATAATTTGAAAGACAATCATAGGTCTATAATGTTTAATCTCAAACATGGCTTTGATACCAAACTGTCACGCTCTAAAATTTGGGTACCAGAGTAGGGCTACTCAATACCCAAAATCTAAGCACATGAGTTACAATTTATATGTTATCATTAATGCATAAGTAAATACTCAATCCCACAAGGCTATGTGCATATAAAATAAAGGAGGACAACTATAAATTTTCAAACTTAATTTAGCAACATTGTTCATACATCCATAACTAAAACAACTAATTAAATTAAGTAACTTAATTTATTACTGTAACATTGGAATTTCAAACTAAACCTAATACAACTAATAATAAAGGCCCGTCTGCTCGAAATATTCTAACTCGGCACCTATATGGTTTAAATTTAACGTGAGTACAATGAATCAGTAGGATCATCTCAAACACAAATTTGAAGTTTTAAATTTCTTATGTCTTTAAGTAAGTAATATATTTGGAATAAACATAACAACAGAACTTATGCTAACATTAAGTAAAATGAATGTAAAAATGATATGCATGCGATACTACTTGATGATTCAACGTAATTAATTAAATAAACAAACAAGATTAATTAAAACACCATACTCAGTGTATGACGATGTTGCATTAACACTCACACATCAGTACCTCGTGTTGAGGGACCCGTTTATACGTTAGCCGGTCAGACTACTGCTCCAGTTGTACTTCTGACGTATGTCCACGCACACAATTGTACTCATACACCGTACACAAATGAGACTCCGAAGGATCCAACGGGTTCTATGGTCTTTCACCCAAAGGACACAATTGCCCTAATTGCTGTCTTTAGGGTCTCTTACCCAAGAGACACAATTGCCCTATTTGCTGGCTTTAGGAATTTTCACCCAAGGGACACGATTGCCCTACTTGCTGATACAAATAAATTTTTTTCTCTTTTCTTAAAAAAAAATTTTTTTAATAAAAATAGAAGAGCATGAATGACATAAGCAATTCTAAAATCAATAATAAAATAATTTAATAAATCTATTTTCTACGTTACAATGCAGAATCTATACAAGGTGCATTAATTTAATGCTGATAAAAATTTAGTCCTTAAAATTGTAAAAAAGACTGTTTACTATAACCAACAGTAAATTTGGATTTTCTGAGGTACAGGCTGTGTTTCATAATAGTGTGGAAATTATGTCAAAGCCCTTGACTTTTCTGAAAATTTTATTTGAGCTCTTAATTTGTTATTTTCTTTTTATATTTTATATATTAATATAGCTAATTAATTTTTAAAATTTTGAAATAATATAAAAAAAATATAATATTAAAATTCTAACTTCAATAATTATTTAACTATATATATTAAAGTTTATATTAATCGTTAAACACCAAATTCTATAATTCTCAACAATTCTATAAATAATATTCTTTATCTCATTTAATTAATTTCAAATAAATTTAGTTCTTAATATTTGAATTGAATTCGTATTCCAAGTGAGCGTAGTTACTATTAATTTCATAAATAGTAACTACAAATTAAATTATAATATAAATTTATAACTCAATTAAACATCTTAAGGTAATTCTAGATTTAGGTTAATAAATCAACTAATCTAAAGTCCTAGATCTATATTTGTATACGTTAGATTTATTGAATTAATTATTTCAAAATGTTAATCTTACATCAAATTAAAATTTTAAAATCTTCAAGAGGATTTATGTTACTAATTTAATTTATATACATCAAATTTTCTTATAATTTGTATTTAAATTAATTAATTTATAACATAAATTTTTATTTTTTTTTACAAATTTCTGGATTAATTTGAAGTTAGATATAAAGGAATTTCAATTAATTAATAAAACCATAAATTTAAAGTGGGTTTTATATTATTGATAGTAAAACAATTCAATTCAGATGAGTCTATAAATTACAGCAAATTGAAACTATAAATTTACGTAAACATTTTTTAGTAATAATTTAAAATTAATAATTCTTAAGAATTTCATATTTTAAATTAATTATATATCAATTTTTCTAACAAAAGTTTAATAGACAAAAGCATCTAAAAGTTTTATATATGAGTTAGAATCATATCGAGAATACAGAATAATTTATTTAAAAATTAAAGGATTAACTAACATATTATATGGATTTTAATTAATTAATTATAAATAAAGTTATATGAAAATTCAAATTTAAAAACATAGAAATATAAAATTCCAGATTCGTAAAGGATCACCTACCTTAAAAAAATCTGATGATCCGGCCCTGCTCCAATATCTCTCTCTCTCTCTCTCTCTCTCTCTCTCTCTCTCTCTCTCTCTGATTCGATTGTTTCTTTTCTTTTCCTTTTATTTTATTTTTTTAAGGAGGTGAGTAACAAAATGGAAGAGTGGGGAATGTGGACCGTTTCGATTGATAAGAGGGTTTGGTGCCCATTACCATATGAAAAAGAAGGAAGAATGGAGAAAGTGGGTTGGTCTGCGATGACGTGCTTCCGTACGTCACTGGAGATAATTCGATTTTTTTTCTTTTTTTTTTTAGATGTGGTGGGTCCCACTAATGATGTTATAAATTCACTCCGTCCATCATCTTGGCCTGGCCATGAGAGGACATGAGGTCAAAAATGAGGCTGATCCAAAACTCAGGTTGGCCACACGCAAGCGGACGGTGGGGTTGGTCCCTACAAAAAAAATATGGGTTGTTACAAAATATAATAAAGAAAAATAGATGCCAATGAAAAAAAATAAAAGTGCGAATAGATAATGCAGATATGTTCAGAATGTGCAGAGTGAAAAACAGATTTGAGCTTGATTGAGAAGTGAGAAGGGAAAGGGAAGGCTATACACACTTATTGTGCAAAAAGGATGGTTGGATATTTCCAATTTCAACCCTACTCTTGACTTTACTTGATTCTGGTAATGGGTTATTTCTTCCGGGGTTGGCCTTCTGAGTCAGGCATGACCTCAGAGTTAGTCAAGAATCTCCGAATTATTTAGAGAAGAAGGCCCACCACTGATGCCTCTCTTAACTCCCTCTGTATCTCATTATGCCTTAGTGTTTGGGCCCCTAGAATGGCAATTGTTGTGTGTGCTGCATTTGTAAATTGAGATCGTTGGCTCGTGGTGATGAGCTGACGGTAAACACTTGTCTCCTCTCCGTGAATTTAGAATATGGGAGAGGGGATTGAGATCTTGGTTAGTTAAAAGTATGTCAGGTGGATGTCGGCTTGCAGTGGGCCGACGATCCAGGTGGTTCTATTTTGTTTGACAAAATAAGTACCTTGACGCCTATTGGATAAAAAACGGAAATAGGGATAATGACGTCGTCGTCGGCCCACTGCAAGCATACTTTTTTATTTTGTTGATCGAGTTTGTTGGTTACTCTTGTGAGGTACTGGGGACCTTTAACATGTGACCTATTCAGATTTACAATGCTTTGTAGGACGGATAAAGACATCTTTAAGGTGTTAAATAGGGTTTTTTAGATGGTCTGAATGATCATCCAGGATTTGATTGATTGAGTTTCGAATCTATTAATCAAGTTCGTTGATTACTCTCATGACATGTCGAGAACACAGCCCATTTGATCGATTAGATTTCCAATGGTCCTTGAATTGCCCGGGATAGAAGCTCAGTCAAAGTCTAAAAAGTAGTTTAGTCTCACTTTAGATGAGGTGTATTCAAGAAGGTGAGAAGAGAGGGAGGGCAAAGATAATAGACATTGCGATGAGAGGGAGAGAGTGAGTTGAATAAGTTGGAGAGAGTGAGTTGAATAGGTTGGGTAGGAGTATCTTAGTTGGGTAAAAAGATTAAGGGGCATGTTCTGATAGTGAATTAGAAATGTAAAAGCTTTATCATTATAGTTTTACATATTTATTTAAATATGTAATTCGGAGTTAAATCCAAATGTTATAGAAATAGGAAAAGAAATTTATAATCATTAAGTGAAAATCACTTATTCAAATATAAGAATTACTTTATTTCCAATTGATTTGACATCTTAATAATGGAAAAGTATCCTCATTATCTGAACATGAAAATTCTCAATCTAATTTCGGTTGACAAGAGGCATGTATTACAATCTGTAATCATTGTACTTTGACAGTTCATTACCATGGTAATTCGTTATCCAAGTAGGCACCTATATCCATGTAATGCATGGCATTTTTTGGAATTAAAAAAATACTACTACCCGTTGTTAACGGTGGGGGACTTCTTGAATTAACTGCGCGGATACGTCCAGCCAAAATCCACCCATCTAAGACCGTCCTACCATTAAGATTTTTGGTAGACAGCATGGCCCGACAGATGGATGATCAGGATCTTTCACGTGTTTGCAATTTTTACGATTTTATACACACACCACTTAGCACCGGATCTCTAACAGGTTTTTGGTACTTGCAGGTGGTGAATTTGCAAGCAGAGCTAGCGTACGTCCAGACTCACCTCTCAAGGTTGGAGCTTCCACCTCAACCTCGCTACCTAACGACCTTCCCTGGCCCACCTAGTGTGGATCCCACATCCGATAATTCGGTGATTTTCAACCCTCAGCAGCCACAACAGTCATCCGAGATGTTGAACGGTCAGGATTCGCTAGACTTGCACTCTGGCAATGTTGAATTTCAAGCACTGGCTCAAGAAGTACTCTCCATATACTTTCCTGGGGTGAGATTTCCACCGTCGAAATCTTGTTGAACGATTTCTGTAACTGTTCCTGATCTGATACGATCTTCGCGACTCTAGCTAGTCTTAATCAAATCATCCAAATGTTAAAACTTCATCGGAATTTTCTCAAGTGATGGATAATCTTCAATTAACTGTTTATGCATTGGAGAATTATGGGGTCCTGTTCCAACAAAAAGGTACCATTCACAGTGCACTACTTGTGCATGTGGGTCCCACCGTATGATGATCCGCACTGTTGATCTGCGGAACCCAGCTTGGATGGATGATCCACCCAAAAAGCTCTTAGATTCAATGACTGGAACTTTTCCATCAGTGGCCTACATATAGATGGTTAAGAAGCTTTTAAAACAACGGTCCACATGCAACAGAAAATAGGCAAATGATATAAGGGTTAAAGGATCTCCCAACCAGGAAGATTTTCTGGGAATCCCCTATCCATGATAGGGCACATCAAATCAATGGTCTGGATCGCCTTTGAAGTGGGCCCCACATGCACAAAATCCTGTTTATCACAGCCCACCCATGTTCCAAGGCTCATCAGCCTACAATTTCTCAAATTCAAATAGGCTTTTTTTTCTTTATTTTTTTTGGATTACGAAGGTAATAGAATATAAATTATATTCTTATTCAAAAAATTCGTATTCTAAATTCACGTGGTGCAAAAAATTTTAACATGAAAGATGGTCCAGTGACATGGATGATGTCTCAGTTATTAAGCACTCACTGTCCTAAGATGCTGCACCCAGCTGCGAGATCCAGACCTCTCATGTTCTGGCCCTTGCTGTGGATCGGGCACACCCGCAAAATCAAGTCGATCAGGCGATCGTAGCCACTGATCAGAGCACTCTTGAAAATTACTGATGCCCAAACTGGAAGAAGTCCATCCAGGAGGCAATGAAAAAAAAAAACTTCAGGAACTACATATCAATAGAAAGTGACTAGATGAACAGTCCATACATGTGACACGTGTAAGGCGATTGAGTTCTTGATGACCAGCTTAGATATTAGCGTTGTTGAGCAATGTATAATCTCTCGTTTACTCGTGTAGTTTGTGTCGGTTTTGATAGAGCGCAGGAGCCCGCACGGTAGCTCCTATGAGGTGCTGGTTTCCAGTACTGTATCGCACACGTATAAGAGATTGGGGCCACTCATTAGGTTGGTTACACTCTTACCGTTGGTTATACACTTATCTAGCAATCGGCACATTTACAGTGTGAATTTGTACTTTTGGACTTTGATTCTAACTGTCCATTTTTGTTGTGCAAGATTAACCTGCCTGATTAGCGGACCATCGTGATTTTTGGTCGATGGCATGTTGATAGGGTTAGATACCTGATGAATGGACTGGATCTTTGACACGTGTGGGAAGCCAGGCAAACCCTACATTCTACTAAACCCCACAGTGATAGCAGCTTAGTGGACGTACATGTGTGGAATTTTTGTCAAAGTAAAACCAAGGTCGAAATAGTTGGACCCCCTTGACATTGCTTAATCAAATGTTTTTGGGCCATTGCAACTTCCAGGATTTAGCATTTAATTAAGGGCGTGTTTGGTTACACTAAATATTATGATATTTCATGATTAATCAGTCTAGTTTGGTGTAATTTTAATTTGCTACAACCAAACACACCGCAAATGATAAAGACATTTGGTTGAGGCCCATGCATTGAAAAGAAAGATCAGAGCGAAATGAGATATGCTTCTAGCCTACCAATGATGTAAGTCTCTCGATGTGCTAAATGCCCACCATTAACCATTTTTCATTCTGACCGTCCATTTCATTTCAAGGCCACTATTCCTATGGTTTGAAATTCCAGACCGTCTGATTATACTGAGGATAGAGCATAACCGATAAATCTCACTGTAATATTATAACGGCCAACATCTTGATTTTGCGTGTTGAATTGGATCACTCGTGTACTTGTAACCGTTCATTTGATAGCGAAAAACTGGGTGGCTAGGATTTCTTGATCAGTGATACTTTTGGGCCTTCTAACGTCCACAACGTGCCTCACAATCCTGACCATACCTTTGTGGACTTCTTTTTGGGTATCAAAGGTCAGGTAGGACTGGTGGTCTACAGGCCCGACCCAAATAAGTGGGCCCAGGTACAACAGATTGGCCCACCGATTCAGTGGTTTCTAGATGGCCAGACTACTAGCCAGTTCTCATCAATTCAACTTCATCAGTCAGCTAGGGTTGGTTCCAGCCCCCAACACAGGCCATAACGAGAAGAACGCATGCTGTAAACTGCATAATGGGCTGGCCCGAGGTTGAGAATTTCTAATTCAGGTTGTGCTCGAGCCTTGAAGACGTGGCCCGATCAAGCTCGGTTTGGGCTTTAAGCTTGGGCCTTCTCGTAGATTTGGATAATTATTGAATACAAGTATTGAAATTCAAATCGATTGATTATCCAAACGCAATGCCATCGGCTGTGAATTGTGTAGCCAAAAGGCAGGGAAACCAAACGTGCATGCAGTCCCTTTTTTGCAGATTCGTAGGATGAGTAGTGCAGGATGACTTGGCCATTGATCATCTAGTGAGGCCCATCGTTAAATTTGTTGGGCCCAGAAATCAGGTGAGTCCACTCATTAGATGCTCTATACATGTTTGAGAAATTGGACAGTCATGAAAGAACGACCAACTGTCCAAATTCAACAAAAACGTGACCTCAGACAAGTGGGCCATCTCCACCATCAAACTATCGCAAATGTAGTTCTTTTGTTACATAGTTTTAATAACTTGAAAGAAACTGACTCAACCACACGATTCAACTCGATTTAACCAGATTTTGTTCTGGGAATGACTCAGGCATAACTCTGACTTTTTTAAAAAAAAGGGTAAAACTCAGAATAACTCATTGAAACTCAACTTGTTTCCTTACAATTCGACATGATCTGTACATTTATTTAAATACTGAATATTATTGAAAAAGATTTTAAAAAATGTATGATTATTCCAAGCAGTTGCCCGAGTTTTAAAGTCGACTCAACTGAGTTTTGAGTGAAGTGTTCGTTATTTTTAAACTATGTGTTAGCCATTTCAAAATCGAAATCACACGGGACTTTCTTTAGAGGTATGCTAGTGATCTACAGCAATAACACATTTTCCGCGACGGCCTCTTACGTAGTGTTTGAGTATGATCTGGGTAGTTCTGGATGAACAGTGTAGATGAGACCACATGGTAAGAAAATCTTTTATATATATATATATATATATATATATGGAGGACAATGCGCTACTAAGAAAATCTTCTTAGGGACATGATACGCAACAAATTTGGAGATAAGAATGCATTCAATAAAAAGCGTAAACGATTAAAAAGGGATAACTGTTAATTTAAAAATAATGAGAGCGAAAATTAAGCAATAGTTATTCTCACAACTATATACGGAAAGTCTGTAAACATTGAAAGAGTGAGTGGTTTTCGTTTAAACCAAACCTATTTGGTTCTGACACGGCCGCATCTTCACCCATGCATTATGTCGCAGAAACCCAGACCACCCCATAGTTACATGTGGCAGCATGGGCACATGTGAGAGATCCAAAGCTGCTGGACGGATGGAGAAAACGGACGCGGATTAGCTACCGATATGGCTGAAAGTCGGGCGGGTTGGTTGGGCTTGGGTTGAGCACCAACCCAAGCATAACCCAAGTGGCTCGGTCGGGTCGGCCAGGTAGATATATGATAATATTTTCATTATTACATTAGTCTATTATATTTTCAATACATATTTTATTTTTTATACATAGAATTTTTTTAAATTATATATATAGTTATTTATCGTAAAAAAGTTTATTTTTATTTTTAAACAAACAAAATAAAATATAGGACAACTACTCCTTTAAAAGTCCTATTATGTACCAAGCAATCTCTTTGGGAGAGAGAAATCCAGCATATCTTGTTAGCTTTAGTTATCGAAAATGACATGGACCAATGAAACCCATTGGCATTGGAATTTTTCGTGCCTTCAACATAGACAATCCACACTCAATTATAATTAATTTATAAGGAACTTATATATTGATCGGGTTCAGGTTGAGTCAGGCAACCCGAGCCTAACCCAAGTTTTATCGGGTTGGCGTTTGTATGGCCCAAATTCGAGACCAAACCCTATACATCCTGCCCAAGCCCAACCCAATGTCAGGTCGATCATGGGTCGGTCGGGTTGAACCCACCCAGCTTTCAGCCCTAGCTACGACAAGTTATGTAGCTAGACTTGGTACTAAAGTGACGTAACCAGGTTCTATGGACCCACCATGATGTATATTTTGTATCCACACTGTTCATCCATCTGGAGAGATCATAATGGGACATGATCCAAAGAATGATTCAGATCCAAAGCTCGAATAGACCCTACTGCAAAAAACAAGGGCAACAAAAGTTTTCGATCAACCTGATATTTGTGTTTTCCCTTCTTACATGTCTGTGTAAACATATGAACAGTTTGGGTCTCAAATAAACATTATGGTGAACATTACGAAGGTTTCAACTGTGAGCGTCACTCTCCCCTCTACTTTCTGTGGTGGGGTCAACTCCAGCCGTGGATCTGCCTCATTCTTTGGATCGTGCCCTAGAATGATCTCTCCGAATGTATGGACGGTGTGGATACAACACATATATCATGTTGGCCCACAGAACTTGGTGATGTCACTTCCGCAGCGAGTCTCGCTGCTCAACGTGTCAGTAGCAAATCCGCGTCTGGAGAAAACTGTAGATGGCATGTTTCCAAAGACAGGCTAATCTTATTGGCACGTCTTCCACACGAGTATAGATAATTTTGTTCGCCAAAAGTAGCAACATATATTCTAAAATGAATGCGTGTGGTTCATCCAATGGTCAGGTCAGCCTGAGATTTGTGGAAAAGCATTGGGTTACACCTTTGGAGCGGACCGGATGTTTTACACGTGTTGCGCGTGCCACGTGTCAGAGCTTGACGCCATTAATATGGGATTGCGGCGTCGGTGGATTCCATATCCACCGAGGTGGGTGAAATCCCTGACTGTGGGACCCACCTTGATTTATGTTCCTTACATCCACCCTGTCCATCTATTTTGAAAACTTATTTCATGGCATGATATAAAAAATGAAGCAAATCCAAATATCAGGTGGACCATAATACAAGAAATAGTGGTAATTGATCATACTTCTCATGTGCCGCAAACATGTTGGATCAGATTTGTGTGGTCTCTTCGCTCAGGTCTTTGTGACCTTATCAACATGTTGGATGGCAAGTAAACATTCCAATCGCCCTCATGAAGTTTTTAATGGTGAGGATTTAATCATGACTGTTTCCTGTAATATAGTCCACATCAGATGTGGATCCGCTGCATTTTTGGCCCCATGAACTAAAATGAACTTTCAAAATGGATTGACGGTGTGGATGTAAGGAACATACATCGAAGTGGGCCCCACTGTTAGGGATCCACTTACCTCTATGGATCCGGCGATCCACCCAACGGTAAATTGTACTTATTTTGAAGGGATCCACCTTCATCTATCTTTCACGTTGGGGCATCATGTGGACAGCTAAAAAGGATGTACAAGTGGTCCATTCGAATGGACCCCACCATGTATCAATTACATCTCAGGGAGCAGATACCACTCCAACTGAATGATACTGTCCATTCAATCCGGATCACCTGATAGACCCACGAGATCAACAACATGGACCACCAAATCACATGCACTACAACCCAATCCATCCAAATCACAAGGACCACTGGGATCTATCCTAATATCAGGACCATGTGGGGTCCACCATGATGTGTGTGTTTTATCCATGGCGTCCATCATTTTTGCTACCTCATTTTAGAGCACCACACTAAAATTGAAGCACATCCAAAAGCTCAAGTCCACCACACCACAGGAATAAGTGAGAATATAATGATATCCGTTTAAACCTTCCTGGCCAGAGTGATGCTTGTTTCTCATCCAATCCAACATGTTCATGAGGTCACGTGCTCTTGAATGAAGGGAAAACACAAATATCAGCTTGTCCAAAACTACTGTGACCCCGGTAAATCTTCAACCATAGGTTTTCAATCTCCATTGATTCCTCTAGTATGGTCCATGCTTTAAAATGATCGGGCAAAACAAGTGGACAGCACGGATATGTTTCAATTTGGGGCTCATGATATAAAATGTGCTGGCAAAATGAATGGACATCATTGATAAGGTCACCATTCAATCTGCGTCCATATAAACCATTAGATCACTTTGGGTTTCGGTCCATGCTTTATCCATGAATGCGTAGGCAACTTGAACGGTCCGGATTCCTGTATCCGTATGCCGCGTGTTTGGCAGAACACGCACTCTCAACTTGAAAAACTGTGGTGAACTATCAGCGTGTTAAAAACCAAGGGAAGTAGAAACATGCATCCCATGCTCCGTCGTACGTCCCATTCAAATGCTTTTTTAGATCGTTGCTTCAGATTTACACATACGCAAGGAATCAAAGGTGTGAAATAAGATATATCACGGGATCTACGATAGTTGATATGGTGGGGCCAGATCTCTCACTTATGGTGAAAACGAATACAATGATGGAGAATCACACTCGCTTTCAATGGCCGTGATCGGAGGTAGTGCTTGTTGTCAGTCACAATAAAATTAAACCGTTGAGACAGGTTGGTAGGGTTTTGATAGAATTCTGGGTGCCACAGCTACCATAGGTTCGCGTCCCCGCTGTCTTGTCCGATGAAACATATGTAACCGATCTAGGCCTTTCATTCGGTGTACGCTTTGTGAACGGTCAGGATCCGTGACATTTTGGGAACGAAGGGTAATTGAGGCCGGATCCTCCGCAGAGCCTGTGTTGGGCCCACCATGACGTGTGCATGACATACAACCCGGTTATAATGAGGGACGCGGATTAGCTACTGATAGGTTGAGTACGACACTCCCTACCGAAGTAATGTCACCTTCTCTGGGCCACAACATGATGTATGTTTTATATCAACACCGTTCACCCATTTGGAGAGATCATATTAAGACATGATACAAAGAATGAGTTAGATCCAAAGCTCGAGTGGACCCCACCAAAGAAAAAAGTGGGGGAGAGTGACGCCCACCATTAAAAACTTCATGTCTGCGTTAACACATGAACAGGTTGGATCTCGAATAAACATCATGGTGGACCTCAGGAATATTTCAATGATGAACGTCACTCTTCCCACTGTTTTCTATGGTGGGGTCTACTCCAGATTTGGATCTGCCTCATTATTTTTATCATAGCCTAAAATGATATCTCAAAATTTATGAACGGTGAAACATACGTCATGATGTGGTGGCCTACAGAACTTGGTGAACTCACTTCAGTAGAAGTCTCGCTGCTCAACCTGTCAGTAGCTATCCGCGTCCTATAATGAGCTGCAGCTCATGTTCTAATGGTCACCCACCCAAAAATCTGGCAGAGGTTTGGTGGGCGACACCAATTGCTGGGTCCTGACAGCAAGTAGCCAACGGATGAGAATTAAACAGAGTGGATAATCCCAGCCATACATTTTTTTTTCCTCTTTGATTTTGACAGTCAATCAATTCACTAATTAGGAAATCTGACACAGATTCTGTAGTTACAACAGTAAGCTGGTGTGATTTTCAATGGTAGGCGATCCACTGATTGAAAATACTTAGATGGACGGTCTAGTTTTGTCATCCCACCTGACACGAGTAAGGAATGACGAGATCAACGCGGTTTCCTGATCCAGGCTGGTGGAAGAAAGTTATAGTCATTTGAATTGAGCTGATCTCCGCGTCTGACATTGTGGGCCCCATCTCATTAAAGACACTCACGAGAGGCTACGGTGTAAGTTGGGAGCAACGTATGAGAATATCCCACAACAGTTAATGCAGAGAGGCCATGCAACAAAAGACTCTGTGGGCTACCCTTATTTTTGCGTAACATCTACTCCGTCACGTAAGGACGTGAGCCCAAGATACTGGCCGATCAAACATTAATGCAGGAAACTCAGACAGAAAACAGAGGAGATAGGGACAGTCACCATTCAAACCTTCCTAGGGCTCACCTAAGGCTGCTATTTCGTGGGACCTGCTTCAATGGGCTTGATTTTTCAGATCACGTGGCAACTGGCAAACGGAGTTACTTAAAGTAAACTACCGTGAGGCTCACTTGGCTTTTTATTTCGTGGGACCTGCATATTACTCGAGCTCAACCGTCGGTAGATGAAGTATCGCTACTTTCATCCTACGTTGAGCTTTACCACAGTTTCGTCCATTTTCAAGTTGTTGCTTAGATCATCTCTTAATATGGGCCCTCAAGGTGTGACTCAGTATGGGGCAAAACTATGAGCACTACACTTAGGGAATCCCTACACCAAGTAATAAGATGAAGATGATAGTCATTCCTAAAGTCATCTAAGTTTCATCTAGGGAGTTCGGTCTCACTGATCAGCCACGATCGGTATAGGCAGGTCAGTATTCTAATCAAAACCTAAAGATTCGACGATAAGGGCTCAACTCCACGGCATGAACTACGAAGGTTAAAGGAAGACAAGACAATAAGTCACTACGGAGCCCCAGCTCGGGACATCGAGCCCGGTTCAGGACACTCTCCTTCAGAGCAGCTATAAATGCAGCTCGGATGATCTTGCGAAATGGTTGAGAAAAATTCGATGAACACACACGCGCCTGTAATTCAGCCTATGATTTAGGAAACCTCTCTCTTCACATAACTATTCCCAAGCCTATAAATAGGGCCCTCCACCTGTTGTGAAAGGTATGCAAACACACGTTTGAATACTTCCTGGTAAGATCTAATTTGCTTGACTTTGGCATTGGAGGATCTCCTATACTAGCTAGGATTTCCAATGTTATGTTGCTTGTGCAGGTATCGTGAATCCTAGCAGGGCCGACTGGATTTTTGCATCAACACATTGTAATTCAAAATTTAAGTTTAGTGTATCGAGTTATGTGATTATTGAAGGTGACATTAATTCAAACCAAATAAAATTCTATGAATACTCACACAAGCACATCATAGTGTTTACGCAGAATTCACCTTGACACATGGCCACTTGTGCTACGAATGGTACAATTGATGAAAATAGATAAAATTAACCAAAGAAAAGAATAAATACTTACAATGGCTTGTATTAGCAAAAGAGCCGTGAAAACTACCAAACTATCTTGGTATGAAGTCCGCGAGATGTGACATGTTGTATCGCACTATGGAGAGATTGATTATTTATAGCAATGGCCCAGAGCTCTTCTTCAAATTCCGCTTTTATAGACTTTCGAGAAGTGGTGGATATAACATAATTTCTGCTTAACGAATCTTCAATTATACAACAATTGTAATGCAATAAGATTTGGAATCCTCATTGTATAATGCCATTATGTGTGATATGCTTTTAATTCCAGATGGGCTTTCATTATTTGCTTACAATTCCATGTTGAGAAAATACTGAATGTCCTTAGTAAAATGTTTCTTTTTAATTTGATTAGGGACATTCATACCATGCACAAGCTAGATCACGAATAATCTATCATTAGCGGGACTTTGAAAGCTTCCTTAGCACATTAGGGGGCACGTGTCGTTGGTATGTTGATCACATACCCTACAAATGATGAAAGCCTTTCTTTGGTGTAGACATGTGTATGGCTATCAGCAGGTATCCCTTTGGTAGGCCACATGTTGCTAGGAGATAAACACGGGTTACTCTCTTAGCACAAGTATAATTTTATTCCGTCACTCGTACAAGTATACAAACATATAATGGCTTCTCACTAGATAATGTGGAATATGCCAGGCTAGATGTAAACAATTCAATTCACATAATCATCATGGTGGCCCCTGAAAAATATCAAATGTAGATGTATCTTTCTCAACTGTTTCATTTGTTGAGGCTCAACAAGACCCAAGTTAACCCTTTTTGTCGCCTCTAACTTAACTCGAGATGACACATCCAACGGTCATGGTGGATTTAATGTAAACATCATAGTGAGCCCGGTAATAATCAAGGAAGGCATCCCTGTCTCAACTGTTTCCCTTGGTGTGGCCCCCACCTAAGGCCCAGGTCAGCTTGATTTTTTTGCCCTAAACTTAAGTTGGGATAACACATTTAATAGTCAAGGTAAATTTTGTGTAAATATCACAGTAGGTTATGTAAAAATCGAAGGTAAGCATTTATCTCCTAATTATTTTCCTTCATATTTCCCACTTAAATTAGATATGGGCTGATTTTTGTGATATAGTAGTAACTTGAGGTGATGCACCCAGTAGTTTGGGTAGATTTATCATAAACATCACATTGGGATTCAATTGGGCTGGCCCTACTTTTGTTCACTAATGATAGTAATCGCAATTCCATTCCAATAGTCCCCCATTCCTGTTAAATGAAGAGGATCTTAGAAAGGATTGAAGTTGTTTTTTTTTTTTTTTTTTTTGATCTAGGTCAACCAGCTGAATCATCCTAATCAATCTCGAGAAGGTACTCTCCTATCAACCGACTAAATTTCATTCTCGTTGAAATTCTAAAAGAGACAAAGGCGATATTTTTCCGGCAGAATCATCACTGGGAATATGATTTTGAATTTTGGCGCCAAATCAACCTCGAGGATTCTCTCCGACTCTTCCCTCCACGAAAGGTCAAGCATAAGGGCCGCGAGGAAAAAAGCGGGAATTCTAGAATAAGAGTGGCCCATTCACATACCTCGCTTTCGATGCAAAGCTACGTGGGGATCCACGTCCGAGCTGGCTTCCCCGCGTCTTATCCTCCTTTACACGCCATGTCTCACCTCGTACATAGTGACTTTCGCTCGAGAGAAAACGCCGTAGGAACTGAAACGATCGAAGGTGAGTCACGCGTCTCTGCTGTAAAGGATTCTTACACAATCCATATACGCATGCCAACTTGAAACACGTGTAAGTGATTGCGATTTCCATCGAATGTATCCCGCAGCGAAGACGCCACGACCGAATTATCAGCATCCGTTCATCAGCTAAGCCATGTTAAATGGTGAAGTGGGTCTGTTGGTTTATTTTTCTTGTAAAAATATGCTCGATGACATTTATCCTTATTGAGGAAATAGAAGAATGAATTGGGCTCCATCTAATGAATGGCCCAGATCTTGTATTTTTACATGAACACCTATTTCACATAGCACTCTAATCATCCATGCGCGCGACTCAATTTAACAGAGATCGTTATTGAAATCAGTTTTCTAGGACCGTCCGCCACTCTGGATGACACGTCAGCTAGGAGCTCTTTTGGGATGCCGGATTCCGTCCTAACCCCGCCCGTCTCTACCCACGAACGGTTAGTTCTGTGGGCGGGCCCACCGTTATGTATCTGTTTATCCACGCCGTCTATCCCTTTTCTGAGATTATTTTAAGTTCCATTACCAAAATGAGACAGATCTAACGCTTTACTGGACCACACCAAATAGTAATAAGCTTGGATTGCATTAAATGCACGTAGCATTAATCCGGCGGCAGAGATATCTCTACTGAAATTCCAATCCGCCTGCCTCGTGCAAAAACGCGCAAGGAATGATGGAATTGCACCGTCTGTTTTTTCGCAAAATGCGGCCACAGGAAAATCCTAGCCATCAGATTGGTTCATGAATCATGCAGTCGAAATTCAGTATCTGCTTACCGTCAAGATTGTGTTGGAAAACAAAGGGTTACGATTGCACTACTCTTAACTGTACCATCCAAATGGGCGCACTAGATTAACGGTCCAGATCAAAAATTTCCCTTCCACGTGTACAGCGGATGCAAGGTTGTACGGTGGTCTCGGTCGTGGCGCCCTATTCATCACCGGAACAATGCGTATAACTATGCTGACCTGGACACAAGGGATATTTCGTTCGGCGGGCGGGTGGAATTGGCGGGAAAGCGTTTTGTTTCCCGCCAGTAATCTCATGCAAGAGTCAAGAAGCCGGATCGGCCGTGCCCGGGTGGAATTGACCGCTCACTTGGAATACTCGGCAGACCGGCAGACCAGAAGCAGATTCCGTACTGAGTAACTCAGTACGCTTACGTACTGAGTAAACTCCATGGGCTCCACTTTCACTCATACATTTTATCCACTCCTTCCATCCATTTTAGAAAAAACGTTTAGAGATTACTACCAAAAATGAAAAATATCCAAAATTTAGGTGGACCACCCCAGCCGAAAGAGTGTAAAATGAACATCTACCGTTGAAAAGTTATTGGCGTCCACAGAAGTTTGAGATCAAACTTATATTTGTGTTTTCCCTTCATCCTCGTCTTTTTTATCTTATGAACAGGTTGGATGACAAGAAAATTTCACTGTGGGCCTTAGGAAGGTTTCAACGGTGGAAATCAATAATTTTAATGTTTACTGTGGTATGGTCCATTTGATCTGTGGATAGCTTAAATTTTGGTATCAACGACTAAAATGATTTGAAAAATTGGATGGACGGCGTTGATAAACAACATGCAATCACAGTAGACTCAACAAAGTTTAATCAGTACGATAAGAGCGTACAGCTCAGTACGCAATCCGATTTCCTGCAGACCACAGTTGAAGCTAACGACCATGATCAGCCGTTAGATTTCACCGAGTTTACGCCGCTTGCTGCGGCATGCCGGCATAGCACAGAGAATGTCATTAATATCTTGTCCGAAACGTGGCGCAATCATATCCGTTACTTGGAGATCGTGATGTGGACATGATCCTGTTAGAACATGGACCGTTATTGTTGAAGCGGATTGGCTGGTGTACCACACACCAGCTGCATAGCTGGTGTAAATACGTGTCGTGCGAAGAGCGCCGAAGTAAGTGGAGCATCTCCGAGTTGTAGGAACGGTTCAAACGAGATGAAAGTTACATGAGCCCCACAATGATATATTTATTATATCTACACCAGTCATTAATTTTTCGAGATCATTTTAAACCAGTAGCTAAAAATGAGTTATATCCAAAGTTCAAATGGACCACACCAAAAATAGCCGTATAATAATAATTTTCATTATTAAAAATTCGTAAGGCCACCATAAGATTTATTTTCCATCTAATCTATTCATAAGGTCACAAATACCTTTATTTATGGTTACGGAATGATCCAAAACTTCTGTAACCCCAAATGTATATCAACTAGTTCAATACTCCACTGGCAGTATAAGCCACTCTATTTTTAGATGTCTTATTTTTCAGGTCAAGCTTGACGACGAGCTCACCAAATAAATGGAAGGTTTGGATATTACACATATATCATGATGGGACCTACAGAACTTGACGTCGCAATGTTATGTGGATCCCATCTTGGGATACGTGTTATGTCTAAACCATTTTTTTCATTTTGCGTGTTCTTCGTAAGGCTTGAGCTGAAAGATAAGTCTGTTCGAAATAACAACTGAATCAGAGTATCTACCATTTAAATCCTAATAAGGTCATAAAAGTTTTGGATCAATATGATATTTATTTTAACTCTTCGTCAAAGTCTTTATGACATTTGTTGGGGATAAAAACCGCATTCCGAGGGTTCGAACTAATGGCTCGGTTATCCGGGGCATTTAGTGGTTCCGAGCCAAAGGTCCGCGTCAAATTGAGCCGACACAAGAGACGAATGGGTTATTCGGATGTGTGTCATATAAGGTTCAGTTATCTCACCTCATAAATCCGAGCCACCTAAATTGAGTCGGTTTCGGCCGGGTCGAGTTATCCCTCGTCTTGGCGGGTTTTTGTTCAGTGTTGGCCGGATTAGACGAAGGAAAGATGATTCGATATCTTATTCGATATCTTTCCGAATATCTTGTAGGAGGATCTCCGATTCCCAGGATCTCGGGAATGGATAGAGACCAGAAACAAGATATCTTTGATCTCCGACATATCAGGAGGAGAATCCGGGCATAATAGGATCCTCTCAAACTTATAAATAGAGACTCTCCATTCCAGTGAAAGGTACGAAAACATCACCATCTTCAACACGCCACCTCTATAATTCCCTGAGACTGACTTAAGCATCGGAGGTCCCCCTGGCTAGAGCCAGGGTCTTCGGCTATTTTTCTTCCCTGTGTGCAGATAGCGAAGGTCTCAGGAGGGCGTGCTGAAATCTACATCAACAACATTATTAACAGAGTAAATGGAAAAGAAATGTTACGATGGACCCTGCCAATGTTTTAACGGTGAGAATAATTATTCTACCATATTTTGAGCTACTCTGCTAAAATGATATCTCCAAATGAAAGATCGGTGTTGATATAATAAAAATAAATACATCATCGTAGGGCCATGCATCTTTGATCTCGTTTTGACCTCTCGAACAACTCAGAGATCAAGGAGCGTCACCGCTCGTCATACCGGAAGCGGATTGCGTAGTGAGTAACTCACTCCACTTACCGTACCGAGTAAACTTTGTGGAGTCTAGCATGATTCATGTATTTTATCTGATTCGTCCATTCATTTTACAAAATCATTTTAAGGCTTGAGCCCAAGAATGAGAAATATACAATATTTAAATGGACCACACCATAGCAAACAGTTGAATTGAAGGTCTACCGTTGAAAAATTCTTGGGAGCCATATAAGTTTTGGATCAAGCTAATATTTGTGTTTTCCTTTCATCCATGTCTGTTCACTGTAGGGCCTAGAAAGGTTTCAACTGTTGAAATCACTATCCCCACTGTTTCCATTGGTATGATCCACTTGTCAATAGATATGCTTCAATTTTGGGATCAACCCCAAAATGATGGAGGGCGTAGACCACATACATTCAAGGTGGGCCCAACTTTATTTACTCGGTACGATAAGAGCGCCCTGAGTAACTCAGTACGCAATCCGATTTCCGTCCTAGCACGATAGGTACCCCCACCAGCCAGGTAAGTCGGTGGTGTGTGATGCACCAGCCAAGTGGCTTCCGGTCCATTGACACCAGCTATCTGGCTGGTGTTGGCTGACCAGCCAAACCGCGTCCGACACGAGGACACCACCTCTCCAGGATCACGTGGTCTCTGACACCCAGCACGTTACCGCGCCGTCGATGGTGGGGCACACATCACAGAAAAGAAGGCTTTGGAGCCATGGGCTTCCTGAAATCACGATGATCGGCCGCTTTGCAAAAATCACGGTAGACAAATGTTTACTCGCTGGCGCCCGTAAACGAATGTCAAAAGCAGGCTATGTACTCGTGTTAAAGTGGCATACGTGCGAGAGACAAGGCCATTCATCATGACGAACACCATGCGCATCCAATGATCCTGAGCCGATCTATGAGACTTGCCTGTGGATCAGTGAAACACCTTTTCTAACCGTCATTCTTTTGTACGTCTGGGGCCACATGAAGAGTGATCCTCTGTGGGTCCACCTTATCAACGGAAAAGATGTCTAACATGTGCCGTCTCTCACGTGCGAGCCGTTTGCAGATTACATTGCCAATATACCTGTCCATCCCTGACGAGTCCTATATCCGTAGCTAGCATCTTTCCACACTAGTTCTACCTTCCAAAAACTGGGGCCCGTAGTTCAGTAATCTAGACCATTGATCTTATTTGATTTCCATTTTAGTAGAACAGATTATTGTTGTAATTCTCATCTAAACCATCCCTTTGTAGCCCACGAAATATTGAAAGGTTGAGATTTTCCTGTCTTGTATATTTTTGATGCAGAGTACATTCACCTTATGACAGGACAAACCAACGGTACGGATCATCGAACCATACTACAGGTTTTAGAATTGAGATGCGGCTCATGGTTAAGAGATGTGGGCCACGTATCATTCTTGTTGTCGCAGTTCCCTGCGAGGGAAATGATCTAGCGGGGCAACGCAATCCACAGTCACGTGCGATCTACCTAGAAGAGGTTGTTAGGTGCGGTTGATCGCGACCGTCCGACCAGCGGTCCCTACAATCGGAAACATTTTATAGCATTTTTCCATTTCCGTAATTATTCCGATCTAAAATAATTCCCATGTGCCCCACGCATGTTTCTGCAAAATCATTTATCTACTCTACCTATCTGAATGAGTACACTATTCAGCTTCACGTTAAGATTAAATGACTTTATTACCCCTAAGTTTTAGTTCGATTATTACTAGCATAAGGGCAATTAGGTAAATGCAACGAGTCACTAGTGCCGTCTTGCATGACGTTTGTTTTTTTTTTTTTTCGGAACGGTTACGCTGCATGAGGCGGATTGAGTACGATTTTCCGTAACACAATGAGCAAAAAGGTAATGTCAATGTGAGAAGCGGTGGTGGTTCACGTTTGCTTATTCTGACCGTTGATGTAGTGGGTCCACCTTGAATGCCCGAGAAGAGGATCATCAGCAAAAGAAATATTTGATATTTGGCCTTGTTTTAAGTTGGAAGTGGACCATTGTTGCATTTTCTTTTGATATTTGCCAATTGGAGTTTTTTAGTGCATGGGCCATCGTATAAACGGCCTGAATTGATTCACCGTGGGTCCTGTTGGTCGAGCAAAACTGTAAATGCCGGCAAAAGAAGCTGAGTGAAGGGGGACGAAAAGAAAAGGGTAGAGAAGTGTGTCGATCATACACTGAGACACCAACTGCAGTAACGACGACAGAAAAGCGGAAGAATCCGACACAGACGGTGTGACACCAATGATGCCGGTCGGCAGATCTCTGCTTGGCTAATAAGCCACCGCCAAGTCATCGTGGGCCATCTCCTCTACGTGGGCTCCACCCTTTGCCTGGACATGGAATCTCTAAGCTATACGTACTCTCAGCTACGAACGTTGAGCATGGGATGGATTTGGGGATCGCGGTACACGTGTTTAGTTGGTACACATTAAGAAAATCCAACCCGTTACCATGAAGGACACACAGCGTGCGTGCTCTGGTACAATAGCCCTACATATCTTGCCATCGTCCATCGTCCACTTGTACGATTAAATAGACGGATATTGGCCTGAACTTCTGTTGAACAGATCCCTGCACTTTGTTCAATCTGATGAAGCGTCCAGATCACGTACACGTGTCCCCGTGCTGTTTCAGTTCCGCGAGGCACGCGTTCTTCTCATGCGAGTGCAGTCAAATCTTTTTTTAATGTCCAAACAGGAGAGACATAGGAGTCGATCGCACGCAAGGAGTAAAGTCAGGACGCGGATTGCGTACTACCCCCGCCCGCCCGCCCGTCCGTCCGTCCGTCCGTCCCTAGCTCCGAACGGGCAGTTCTGTGGGCGGGCCCACCACGAAGTATTTCTACATCAAAGCCGTCTATCCCTTTTCTCAGATTATTTTAAGGCATCCAAACAAGAATGAAGCAGATCCAACGGTCAAATAGACCACACCACAATGACTCTTGCATTTAATGCAACTGACATTTAATGCTTTGTGCATTTTAATGCAAACAAGGTTATTATTTGGTGTGGTACACTTGAGCTTTTGATCTGCTTCATTTTTATGCTCATGTCTTAAAATAATCTAAGAAAAGGGATTGAAGGCTTAGATGTAAAGATACATCACGGTGGGCCCGCCCACAGAATTGCCCGTTCGGAGCTAGGGACGGGCAGGGGTAGTACGCAATCCGCGTCCCGTAAAGTCACACACACGTGGCATCCGGGGTGGAACTTCGGACGGCTGCCTCTACTGACACGTGGCGGAAAATCAAGTCGAAACGTAGAACTGCCCGTTGCCCGCGGTTGTTGACTCACCGTAGATCAAAAATAGCGGGACGGTCGGTTCGGGCAGCCCGGGCAGGAGATGCCCCAACCACACCTAAATAAAGACCTGGTAAGCTAGCGAGCGAGACAAAGGCGTGTTTTCCTGAGCGAGCGAGCGAGAGAAAGAGAGAAACGGGCGATTTTCACATAGGCAGATCGGGCGAGTCGGTTGGCGATTTCGTCGATGCAGGAGGGAGTTGGGACAACAAAAGGGAGCTAAAGCCCACCTGGCATTGGTTTCTCTGAGTATTTTAGGGTCACATCTTCGTTATTTTCGTCGGGATTTTCAGTAGGAGAGATAAAAGCGCTGGTGGGGGTTGTATTTTGGCCAGAAAGCTAAGATTTTCGTTAGAAGAAGAGAAGATGGAGTGGACTGCATCTCTCGATGAGTATGAAAAGCTCGTCATACGAATGGACACTCCAAGGTCTGTTTTTTTTTTTTTTTTGGGTGAATTTTCTTTCCTTTTTAAAATGCAATTTTCGTCAAAGCTGTTTGATTTTTCTATTTTCGAGTCGAGTGCTGGGAAATTGAAGTTTTTCGTTATATGCTTTTGCTAATTCCTTACTTCCTGAGAACTTCTTGCTACTCAAGTTTCTATTTCTCTTCCTCAGATCTTTCGTGTTTTCTTTACAATGTTCCTTTCTAGGTCATATACGGCTATTTTCAAACAGCTGCTATCTCTTCCTATCTTCGTTCTTTCATCGCTCCTTCCTGCATTTTGCTTTTTGATTTGGTTCTTGCTCATTCGTGAGAAGAAAGTCTTTCTGACGGTCTATTTTATCTCTGTTCTCTTTTGCAGGGTTGTTATTGACAATGCTGTCTGTGCAACTGCTACCCTGGTAAAGGTAAGAAAAGAAAAACTCCATCTCAGAAAACATACAAAAACGGGAATTTCCAGAAACGATATTTGATTTTGGAATTCATACTCACAGTAGAATTTTCAAAAAACCCCAAATGGAACCTTTTTGTGTTGTTTTAGGTTGTGTTTGGTTGCGCCAAATTTCATGAAATTTTGACCAAATTGGACTATTAATCGTAAAATTTCATCATATCTCGTCCACGGGCGTTGTTCTATGATTTTTGGCAATTCTGCTGAGTGGGAATCGCAAAACGCATATTTGGGAAAAGAAAATAAGGCGGAAATTTAAATCTTTGTTCATCCTCTGTTTTTTTAGGTCGACAGTGCGAGGAAGCACGGCATCCTTCTCGAGGCCGTACAGGTGCTTACCGATCTTGATCTCTGCATCAAGAAGGCGTACATCTCCTCCGACGGAAGATGGTTCATGGACGGTAAGGGATCTCGCTAACATGCGCCTGGCGGTTATCCTCTGCACAGTCAAAATTTCTCCCCATCTGTTCTCATGAACTCTCTCTCACTCTCCATATTCCTTCTCTGCAGTCTTTCACGTTACTGATCTAAACGGCAACAAGCTCACGGATGAGAGCGTTATCAGCTACCTTGAACAGGTAACAATTACTGAAACGGAGTTAATTTCTACACCTGTTTTTTTGGCAACGTACACCCTTTTATGCTAATTTGGTAATTAAGCAGTCCGAAATTTTAACTATTGATTTACCAAAAGCAGAAAAGAGGTATACCCATCAAACAGTGGCTTTGAAATTGAGTTAAATTCCTAAATTAGGTTAGGAGATTGTAATTTCTATCTCTTTAGGTTCCTTTGTTAATCATTCTTCTTTGATTACAGTCTCTCGGCAGCAGTAATGGTCCCAGGCCCCATGGCTTCAATGGCCTAACAGCGTTAGAATTAACGGGAACCGACCGACCGGGCCTCCTCTCGGTGGTTTTTGCAGTTCTTGACGACTTGCAATGCAATGTTGTGGATGCGAAGGTGTGGACGCACAATGGCCGGATCGCGTCCACAATCTATGTCAAAGATGAGGATTCTGGCTCCGCCATTGAAGACGCCCACAGGATTAACAGGATCGAAGAACGTCTGAGAAGTGTTCTGAAGGGTGAGAATGATATCCGGAGTGCGAAGACATCAGTCTCATCAGTGCCTGGTGCCCACACTGAGCGACGGCTCCACCAGATGATGTTTGCCGACCGTGATTATGAGAGGAAATCAGCTGCTGCCACGGCGGAGTCGTCAGTCCCGAATGTATCGATTCAGGACTGGTCGGAACGTGGCTACTCTGTTGTTAATGTTAAGTGTAATGATCGGCCGAAGCTATTATTCGATATCGTGTGCACGCTGACAGACATGGAATATGTCATCTTCCATGCCACGATTGATACAGACAGCACACAAGCTCATCAGGTTTTTATTTTGGATTTTAATTTTAAATTTCTGCATTCGATTTGATTTGTGTTGATCTGTTTTATAATTCTAGAATATGTGTGAATGAATTTAGGAATTCTACATCCGGCATACAGATGGAAGCCCCATTAGTTCAGAGGCCGAAAGGCAGCGTGTGATTCAATGCTTGCAAGCTGCCATTGAAAGGAGAGAATCCGAGGTATTCTTTTCGTTACTTTCTATTGTTCTGTTTACTGGTTAACTTTTAATTCATTGAAGAGAAGAAATGCATCTGATTCTTAGATGTAGTCCAATGTGGCTGTAAGCGGATTGCAATAAATGGCTAGGTAGAGGAAGTAGCCCCAAATCGCAGTTCCGTTCCTCTTGGAAGTTCCACAGCTGCAATTTGGTGTTTAGTTGCTCACGTAAATATGATTGCACTTGGGAAAGCTTATTGCAATACATTTCAATGACCCATTGAAACAGTCTCGGGGTATTTTGAAAGCTTTTGAAAATAGGAGGCATATGTGTAATTCAAATCAAACTGTCCAAATTGTATACCAGTTTAAATGTACATAAACCAAAAACTATGGATGTCTGATTATCATTCAACTATCAGATGTTAGGATTGTTCAGGCAAGCTGATTCCAGGGTGGTGGGTTCCACAGTTTAATCAGTTGAAATCATTTAGCTAGCCGTTCTTCTACAAATTTCCAGCTGCAGCTATGTTTTCCATTTGCATCCTGAATGTGTTTGGTTTGGTGGGCAGGGTGTGAGGTTGGAGCTATGCACCCCTGATCGAAAGGGGCTTTTGGCGGATGTGACCCGAGGATTCCGTGAAAATGGTCTATGCATCACAAAGGCAGAAATCTGCACGACGGGTGAGACGGCCATCAATGTATTCTGTGTGACCAGTGCTGCTGGCCACCAGGTCGACCCTGAGACCATCGAGGCCATCCGACAGAGAATTGGACTAAGTAGCCTCAAAGTGAAGGAACCGCTAATCTGCCACAAGACTTCTTCAGCAAGGGAGGAGACTACAGGAGTTGGTCTTTTCTCACTGGGCAATCTAGTTAAAAGGAATTTATACAATTTGGGCCTTTTGATCAGATCTTGTTCTTAACCACAAAGATGATCTGATGTGTGTGTAGCATATACCTTGCCTCCACTCTATAGTTGTTTGTACAGGGATAGAAAAGAAAAGGAAAGAGGATATGTAATAGTTGTTGTAGTGTAGATGGTTGGTTTGGTTAGCCCTTTTTCATATTTTCAGAAAAGAAATGAGATGAATAGGAAAAGGAACAAAGGAGAAGAAAATTAGGTTGGATTAGGGAGGGGTTTTAGGGCCCCTCTATTGTGTGGTTGGATTGGGGAGGGGTTTAGGGCCCCTCTATTGTGGTGGTGTTTGCTGGCAAGAGAGTAGGTTGTTGATTGGATGGTGTGATGTTGCCATTGCAGCTTCGGACACGGTCTCATACGCTCACTGTACATAAACGGCTTAAATTTTGATTCTAATGGTTGATTGTATTTGCCCATCTCTTTCCATTTTTCCAATTTCATGATTTGAGCTTTTCTGACAAGCTTCGGTTCCCACTAGAAGCTTTTTGTTCCCCACTGCATGATGATGATCCAGACCCTTCATTGAGAAGGTCCAGTCATATAAAGCCTATGCGGTAAATAGCCGAATAATTTGGAGGGACAAAATGATAGGCCTTTTATAGAGGAGAACCAGCGCAAACGTGGCACACGTCTAAGAATCCAAGCCAACCATAAGGTGGGTCTTATTGTGTAGATGACATAATTCAGGTCGTTCCATACATATAGTTGGTCATGCTGTTAGAAACAGGACACATTACAATTTCTTGTGGCGAAGTATTTTTCCAGTGGACTTGCATGATTTTTGGGCCAGGTCATTCAAACAATGGGACCCAACTAACGATTTTTGGGCCAGGTCATTCAAACAATGGGACCCAACTAACGATTTTTGGGCCAGGTCATTCAAACAATGGGACCCAACTAACGATTTTTGGGCCAGGTCATCTAAAAAATGGGACCCAACTTGTGGATGGCTTTGATTCTAAATTCACTTTCTGCACTTGTTAGTGGCGCTTAGATGGAGGTGCCGTATACAGCCGTACGGGCATGGTAGGTGGGTGAGTGTGAGTAGGAGAGTTTGGAGCTGCTTTTCTGGCTGGTTGTTTGTAAAGGGATGAGATTGGATCTCTAATTCTCTGGACTCGGTTTTTATAATATCCCCGGTAGCAGTGGGTCCTCTGGTAATGGGGTTCGAGAGGTTCTGTTTTTATTTTACTTCTACACATCTCCAACCTCGAAATGCCTAGCGGAATCGTGTGGGACTGATGTCATGTGTCAAAAATGAGGTGATGATCTGATCATCACGTGGGACACATCATCATCATCGCTCGTTGCAACTATTTGGACTCGGCTTCTGTAGTGACCACTCGTCAGTGCTGGAAAAGCCACCTATTTTTCCAGCTCATTTTAAGGGATGATCCAAATCTTAGGTGGACCACACCACATGACAGTGGTGATTGAATGCTCACCATTTAAAATTTTCTAGTGCCCACTGTAATGTTTATTTTCCATCCAATCCGTTGATTATGTCACACATACTGAAGGAAACCACAAATATCAGCTTGATCCAAAACTTCTATGCCCCCAAGAAAATTTTAATGTTGGGCGTTCAATCACCACTGTTTATTAGTGTGGTCCACCTGAGATTTGGATCTGCCTCTTTTTGTGTTCATGCTTTAAATGATCCGGAAAAATGCATGGACGGCGTGGATAAAACACACACATCATGGTGGGGCCCACAGAGCTTTCTCCAGCACCGATCCGTATGAGTTCCGTACTAGACGGGTCAGTACCGAATCCGAGTCCCGACTATCTTGATTCTTGAAATATACTCATAAGGAATTGGTTGATGAACGGCTCTGATGTCGCAAACTTCAACAACGTACACTTAAACAGCAGGTCTTATTTATAATTAACAGGGAGAGTGATCTTATTATGTGGAGAAGATTACAGTTGAAAGTCAAAAAAAGTTTTCAATGGCATTGAAAAATCATCCTCGTTCGCCTCGTCAGTCAGTCAGTCATTCATCCAGCTGTGATCGATTGACAATGACTCCATATTTCTCATCGTTTTTCTTTCTTCCTGTTTCCGAAACAGTCGCCTGCAAGGACCAGTCTACCTTTTTAGCTATTTTATTCATTACCATGATTCAGTTAACTAGCCTATTCATCTGCTTTGTGACTGAGGTGAATGAGGAAAACTTTAATATAAGTAACCTGTACACCCTAATAATCACTTTAACCTAACAGTGTATGTGCCCTACATAAGGATCGTCCCAAAAATCCACACTGTCCTTATTCGACCGTCTATCATACTTATATCAGCCAAATACGCAACCCAAACATCAAAATAAATTGATGATTAAAAAACACATGATTTACAAATTAAAATCATTGATTATTTTGCATATGGAACATGTACACATGTTACTTTGAATTACATATACACCTAAACCTTTAAAAACATACTTTTGTTCAATATAGACACCTCATTTTCAGTTGAACCCTAATCAAAACATTTTCACAAGTGAAATAATGCTAGTTAGACAATTATCAGGTTAGATTGATTCAAAGTAAGCCCAAAACAAGAAATTAGCAGCCTCACCATGGATTGGTTGCACCAAACTCAAAGGCGGGTGAAGCTCAACCGACTTTGAGCCAAACCGGTTTCCCTTCACCCAATTGCAGGTTTGGTCTGGCTATGTGATGGGCCAACTGCTCATGTTTCAGAATGATAAAACTTGCTTAAATACTATCCATTTTATTTTATGTACCACCCTTTAATCTGTCTATTTAATGGGTTTCTATGCTCACATAGAAAATGTAGAAAGAAAAAAAAAATTAAAAAGAACTTAAGGAGCTTGGTGTACCATCCCATCTTTGATCTAACTCTCATCCCACCATTCAATGTAAGTGTTTTCCTTTGCATTTTTGTGGTCCCAGAGAGTGTGACTCCCTTTCTATTTCTCAATAGATTTTTATATATTATGGGACCCACAAATGAGCCATGCTGTGAGATGGATGCCTCACACGCTCTGGCCACGTGTAACAACTTCATGGTCCACTGTGATGTTATTTCAACATAGCACGCAGATATGAATGTTGGTAAACCACCTGTGATGGCTAAATTGATGAACGGGTGGAGTGGATTGCCTGTGAGGTCACACGAACTTAGATGAAGAAAAAACACAAATATCATCTTGGTCTGGAAGCTGTGGAACCCACAGTTAGAAAACAGTGAGAATGAAGGCTTATTATTTAAATATATATGTGGTAATATCTACTGAAGGAAAGTCCTCTCTGGACAGGGACATCCAGAGAGGGACGTCTCCTTTGTTTCTTTCTTCAAGAATATCGAGGGGGGTGGCACCTCCATGATGTGGGACCCACGTGATGTGATGTAAAATCTATACCATCCAATTTTTCCACATCATTTTAGGCTACGAGCCTAAAAATGAGTCAGATCTAACTCTCACCTGGCCTTCGTCAAAGGAGATAGTGGGTATTGAGTGCCTACCGTTGAAAACTTTCAACGGCCATAGTGATGTTTGTTATCCATCCAACTTGTTAGAAGCCAGCCGTGGCACTTACCTTGATGTATATGCTTTATCTATACCATGCATTTGTTTCAATATCGTTTTTTTATAGGTACATGCCTAAGTACTGTGAGGCCAATGATGTCTTCAGTGAACCATGCCACATGACAGTTAAACCCTAGTAGGAACCACCGTTTGATTCCCCTTGTTCTCTTTATATTGGGCCATTTAAGGTTGATTATTACGGGTATTATGCACCTAATATTATATATATGAATGAGAATATATGTACGTACTATTATTAGTAACATGCTAGTATACATGGCTTAAAAATGGGACACTGATAATATGTTTTGTGTAATGCAAAATATGCCTATTCATATGCATATACGAATCATATAGATGCATGACTATGGATGTGAATGTATCATAGTGTACAACCAGCCACGGGGCTATGATTGGTACTCATGTCACAGATTAGATAATCCAGTGTAAGGTAAACCTACATTATATGATTCATGACTCATTGGGGACTGGTACGAGATAGGGTCGCCCACATGATTAAAGTATGATTGGTGCATGACTTGAATAGCGTGAATCATGCATGACACATTATGTATGTCACGAGTACATTTACACCCTAGTGACTATGGGCTGTGGCACACACTTTAATACTATTGGTATTGTAGCCACCGTGGCTGGCGAAGAAGTTTTGGGCATAAAAAAATTCTATTATTGCATATCGTGGATATAAGTATCCATCGGTGAAAGGTCGAAAATCCTTTGGTACCATTAGCATAACCCAATGTTTAGACGGAGTATATTCATGAGCACATGAGGACTGAATATCAGTAGGCCGTGTCTTTCACTATATCGGGGTCGGTTGAAAGGGATGTAACTTTACTCGTATTGATATAAAAAGCTATATAGTAAGTTGAGTCTGACCAGCTCATGCAATGGTAAAAGTTTAATCCCCCACGACCTTTTTAAGTGTGTTCCAATTAATAATTAGATCTGTCTTATTTTTTGGCTCAAGCCTTACGATGGGCACTCCGAATAGACTGACGGTTTGGATATAACACATACCTCATGATGGACTACAAAACCTGATGATGTAAACACACCGGCCAATCCGCTTCCATTCTTATCACTCTTATGCCATGCAACGGCCTAAATTATAGCCGTAGGCACTAGAATTATGGTAGGTATCTGACGCCCACTCCACTGGTCAACATAGTGACGATACTAACAAAGTTAGTACCTAAACAGAAACTAATAAATCCTCTTACCATGCATGTAACATGTCAGCAAAGTAATATTTCATTGGATCAAACATTTTACGGGGGATTGAGTGGTGGCGACAACACGGCATGAACAGTTTGCAAACGAAATGTGTTCGATGTGCCACACTGTATGAACCTTCAAGGTGAAGGTGGACCCTGAGAAGGTTCCATTGGTCGGCATTTTCCTGGTCTTCTTTTACTGAGTGGCCCATTTGGTTTTGGAATTGCCTACATTTTCTTGATCTGTTCTAAGATGATGCGGAGAAATGGATGGAAAGGATAAATTTCTTATCAACATGGCAAGAAATTTTTAATTGTAAATTACTATCGTTCCCTACACTATGGTCCATTTGAGATTCAGATCTATTTTAAATTTTGAATTTTTAAATATGAACGAATAGTGTGTATGTAAGGCAAATAAATCATAATGGCCCCTACAGTTAGGGGTCCCACTCCCACCTACCTGGGTGGATCTGCCAGTGAATCCAGGGATCCATCAAATGCCTACCAGAGGCCTACCAGAGTTGGCTACTGTACTGTGCTCGATGTGCCATACTATGATTTATGTATTTTATGTATGCATTCTATATACATTTCTAGGTCATTAAAAACCTTTTAGGCCTACTGTAATATCTATTTGTTTGTCTACCAATCAGCTAAGTTATGAAAACTTGAACTACGTAAAAATTCAAATATCAGCTTCATCCAAAACTATCGTGGCCCTCAAGAAATTATTATTATTATTATTTTATTTTTTTATGGTCAGCTTCGATTAATGTGGTGTAGACCACATGAGTTTTATATATGCTTCATTTTTGGACTCATGCCCTGCGAGGATATGGAAAAATAGATGAATAGCTTGGGTAAAACACCTGCCTCATGGTGGAGCCCACGGCCCACATAACACAGTCCAGTTGCTACTTAGGCATGTCCACGTTCGGCCCCCACCTAGCTTCTGACTGGAGGAACTTCCTATGGGGGGTCGCGGCTGGGCACGGATTGGATATTGACAAGGTCAGTGGCCAAATCGCTACTGAAGTAACATCACCAAGCTCTGTGGACACCACTATGATACATGCATGTGTTGTATCTATACTGTCCAACCATTTGTAGAGATCGTTTTATGGCATTACAAAAAGAACGAGATAGATCTAAATTTTAAGTGGACCCACCATTGAAACATTTATAGGGCCTACTGTGATATATTTTTTAGATCCAACCTATTCATAAGTTAACATAGAGATAGATGAAGTGAAAACAAAAATATTAGCTTGATTAGAAACTACTATGGCCTTAAGAAGTTTTGAATGGTGAATATCACTATCCCCACTATTTTCTATGGTGGGGTTGCTTGAACTTTAGATCTATCTCATTCTCTTTATAATGCCATAAAACGAAATCTGAAAATAATTAAACGATATGGATACAAGACATGCATCATAATAGGGTCCATAAAGCTTGGTGACATCACTTCGGTAGCAATTTAGCTACTAACCTTGTTAGTATCCAGTCCAGCCCGTTGCGGCGTGGATTGGATACTGACAAGGTCAACAGGCAATCACTACTCAAGTGACATCCCCAAACTCTATATACCCCACCATGATGCATGTGTTATATTTATATTGTCCAACCATTTGTAGAGATTATTTTATGCCATTAAAGAGAGAATGAGATAGGTCTAAATTTCAAGTAGACCATCATGCACAGAGAACGGGGGGGGGGGGGGGGGGGGGGGGGAGCCCTCACACCCACCGTTGAAACATTTATAGGGCCTAGAGTGATGTAATTTTGAGATCCATTCTATTATAAGTTAAAATAGAGATAAATAAAGTGAAAACAAAAATCTTAGCTTCCTCAAAAGCTATGTGGCTCCTAAGAAGTTTTGAATGATGGATGTCACTGTCTCCACTATTTTCTATGGTAGGGTCTACTTAAAGTTTAGATCTATCTCATTCCCTTTGTAATGTCATAAAACGATCTCTAAAAAAATGGTTAGAAGGTATGAATACAACACAAGCACCATGGTGAGGTCCACGGAGCTTGGTGACGTCACTTTCGCCACTGACCTTGTCAGTATCCAATCTGCGCCTAGCCATGCTCCATTGGGCGCTGATTAAGTGAGGGAAAGAACGGGTTAGTAAATGAGACCCTGGCTGCGGGACCACCTCAATGTATCCGTTGTACATCCACACCTTCCCTCCCGTTTTCATACCTCATTTTAGGGCATGGTCCCAAAAAATGAGGCAGATCCTGAAGTGGACTACACAGGGAAAGTGGTGTGATTGATTGACAATCATTAAAAGCTTTCTAAGCCCCACTGTATTATTTATTTTCCATCTAGCCTGTTGATAAGGTCACACGGACCGGTATTAATGGAGAACCCAGATGGCAGCTTGATCCAAAGCCCTCAGAAGTTTTTAATGGTAGGAATTTATCCCTAGCGTGTGGTCCATCTGAGATTTGGATTTTTCTGATATTTTGATCCATGCCCTAGAATGAGCTTCCAAAACGTATGGACGTTGTGGATGTGCAATAAGTACATATAGGTGGGCCCCACGGTCAGGACTTCATTCACTAAGCTTTTACCCCTGCGTCATGACAGACCATCGGCCTCACCATGCGTCCCAACTGTAAGACATGAAAACCCGTGTATATTGTGCAAAGATGCCGACCGCGTATCATGTGATTCGTTAGCCACGTGCGTATGCGCCCCGGTCTCGTTGAAATTTTGACACGCTTACATAGTGTGATGGACGATACACAAGCGCTTTGAAATTGGATACGTGGAAAATAATTAGTTAGAATTAACTGTCCAAATCGTGGGTCCCATTTTTTTATGTACAATGAATAAAAAAGTATACTTGTTTTATATATCATCCATCAGATTGGTGGAACATTTATTGGACGGTCCAAAATGAATTTTATTTAATTCTCCTATTTCAACCGCTGGACAGGAATCTCGTCAATGATTTTGGAACTGTGAATTTAGGGATAGAGTTGCGACAATTTAGACCGTTTATTTGAGTTGATGCGTGAAACGGATACATGCCTATGTATCAAATCTCATACGCTGCGAGGATATCAAATAACTACGTAGAAACCGACAAGCTGGGCTGCAAATGCAATACCGACTCTCCTCCACGTATTTATTTGGTAGTTGTAAAGTCTACGAGTTAGTGCAAGACGATAACGATGGCTTGTGTTACACGTGGCACTTTATCCTTGCATCCTAACCGTCCAAATAGTAGGGCCCACTGTGAATAGTTCATAATCCGAAAATATCATTGAAGTAAATATCCTACTGTCTGATTGACTTCTTTAAGAAGAACAACTGAACTAAAAGAATTCAACGGTCCAAAACTCAACAAACAAATATTGGTAATGGTACTACGGGCTTTCAATTTACACGCATTCTATTCACTGGCTGACATTTTCGCAGTGGGCCAGATGACTTGGATGGTTTAGATTGACATCATGCCACATGTACTCTGAGCTATGCGCATGTGTACGATGTCTTCCACACGCCGCGAGATTGTCAGTATTCCTTGTCTTGAAATTATATTAAGAAAAGGGAAAAGAGACCGACAGGCGGATTACATGCTGGGAAGGTTTGGTAATCCACCCGGCCAGGTGGGCCCTCATGACTCACGTGGCGGCACCTACGCCGCAGAATCCGGAGCCTATTAGGTATTTTCAGCTAGAAAAATGCTGCCGAACCCACTATACGGGTGCAGATATGCGAGAGATCTGGGGTAGTTAGGTCATCGGGTGCACTACACGTATGTGGTTGATGAACGAATATTAGAAATTGAACGACGGCAACACTTAAAATCTACCGACATGGGACACTCGACCGAATGGACGAGCTAGATTCTCGGCTCGGGCCATGTAATGGGTATATGATGCGACCGGGAGCGAATTAGGTGCGGTCTCGGACTTACCCACGACAGTGCGGCCCACCTTATGTATGTAGTATATATCCACACCGTCCATCCGTTTTTTGATATCTTTTTAGAGTATCATCCTAGAAACGAAGGAGATCCAAATCTCATTTGGGCCATACTATAGGGAACAGTCGTAATTGAACGCTCCACCATAAAATAAAATTCCCCAGAGATCACCGTAATTTTTATTTTCCATTCAACTGGTTGATAGGGTTACAGAAACCTAGATGAATGGAAAAAACAAATATCAGATTGATCCAAAACTTTTGTGGTCCATTTATGGTCAATCACCACTGTTTCCTATGTTATGATTCACCTGAGAATTGGATTTGTTTCGATTTTGGGCTCATCACCTAAAATGATCTGAAAATTGGGATGAACCGTTTGGATATAGAATAAATAAATCAATGTGGGCCACATGGTAAGGGCCGTACCGTCATGGGTGAGGACGGGGTCGCACCCAATCCGCTCCTGATGTGACCTACCTTATGGACGTTCCATTCAATGCACGTTGGCACGTGTAAGAGGCTAGCCTTTTGGATCCTATTCTCCAACACGTGCCATTGTGCTTGAATGGAGCGTCCCTGCGGCACTTAAGTGAACGACCATAAGATCTACACCGCCCATCACGTTCTCTGCCTTACGTACGCCAAGATCAGGTCTATTCATTCTCAGGTAGGCGACACCATAGGGAACCGTTGGGATGGGGGCGGCCACCGTTTGTTTTTGCGTGGGGCCCACCTTGGTGGTTATATCATATCCAATCCATTCATATGACCACAACACACCAGAACAATGGGACTTCATTAAACCACGCTATTCTAATTGTTACTTGGGTCACACCAAGGGTATTTACATGTCTTAGTAATGAGTTTTTTCTGTTCCCAATGGTGTGGCCCACCTGGGTATTGGGGTAGCCTGAGATTTAGACTCACTACAAAACAGAGGGAGGGAGAACCTGATGGACGGGTCTGATCTTTTGCAAATAAAGTCTTTCCTCAGAGGATAGCAGTTGGCACGCTCCCATATACCCACGGTAACTGGCTTTGTCGTATCCACTTGCATCTCTTTATCCATTCAACATCCATCCATGATCCAGACCTTTAAAATTCACAAAGATCGATGTCACTCATTAGAATTCTCTTGAGTATTAAAAACTGGCCATTGAAGAAAGCTGGTCAATGGTCTTTGTTTAATAGATAAAATAATGGTTTGGATCATTTGCCAGGTGTAGTATGTCATCCACTGTTGGATGTGTGACGTGTACGGAGACAGGTTGCTTGCTAACTGAAATGAGAACTGATCACATGCAGGCAAGGTATCACAACTTGTGATACCATACTGTCTTTACGGTCAATATTCAACTCGTGTGATAAATCAGTACCATGAAAATGGTCGGCCCCACCATGAAGATCACTTGGGAAAAATTCGAAACTGTTCCAATTATAAAGAGAGCCACAACATTGGTATCAATGGTCAACCGTCAGTTTGACTCAACGTACAGAGGTATCTCCTCTAGATTTTGGATCAGCATGATTTTTAAAATAGTGATCTTGATGGTGGGGGCATACTGTTTTCACGGTACTGATGTTCTCCACAAGTGCCATGTGAGGTTCCCTAATTCCTACTACAGGACACTGCCTCAGGTTCTAATAAGGAGATAGACTTTGATACTCTGCCTGAGTGGGATGGATGATACGCAGGCGCCTAGGAATTGCATACATGCCACTCACGTTCTTCAAAATAAATAATCAGAATCATCTAACAGGTTGCACCTGTAACCCAAAAAGCTTATTTGATTATCTGACCATTGAAGGACATCTATTGGACGGTTATAATGACCAATGGTGTGTCCTATTTCGACGAACAAGTTCGAGGTTCGGATCGCTTAAATAATGTGATTTTAAGAATGTGATATACGGACAATAGGTTTAACGGTTTGATTTAGTGTCCGCCACCTGTACAATTTCAGAACGCCCGCGTATCAAGTGTCCAGTAAAGTGCCTGAGCATGAAAATAACCCGAGTAACGGCAAGTGGGGAACCTGTTAATGGTTGGAACTTAGGGTGGAATTTTCTCTGCTTTTGATGCAGCTGTTGCTGCTCGTAGCTCTGAAAACAGTGGGCCTCAATACCCGTTTTGTTCCTTTGACCTCAGTCGTTCGGCCTTATCGAGGCGACGCGACTTTCCTCTGACGCGGCGTCTCAGAAATCTCCTCTGGACGCGGATTGCGTACTGAGAAAACTAGGTGTGCCCCAGTGATGTAAAAGTGTCTTATCCGGGCCGTCCATCTGTTTTAACAGCTCATTTTTAGGATGTGAGCCTTAGATTGAAGCATACCCAAAGCTCAAAAGGACTGCACCACATAAAACAGCGTGAATTTAACGCTCATAGTTGAAAACTTCTTGAAGTTCCGTAAATTTTAAATCAAGCTTTTATATTTTTATTTTCCTTTCATCCATATGTCTGTTTGATCTTACGAATAGATTGGATGAGGGCCCTCAGAAAATTTCAACGGTGCACGTTATTATACTCAATGTTTTCTATGGTGTGGCACATTGAGCTGTACATATGCTTCAATTTTAGACTTGTTCCATAAAGTGATTAAGCAAAGAGAAAATTACCACTGTACACCCCACCTTTTATCCAGCGTCTTTTATGTAGAATCAAAACTTACCTTCCCAACTTAGACCTTGCATGTACTGACATTGCATTTGAAGATGAAAATACCCCTGCCTTTCAAAGTATTTTTTCGTTTTTGTAGACTTATAGCTACGGATTATAACCGTAGCCATAGGTAGGGTAACTTTCGTACACTTCTAAGACGCTGGATAAAATGTGGAGCTTATATTGATAATTTTCTCTTAAGCAAATATGGATGGACATCAAATGATTTACAACTCGTAAAAGTCAATGACCACCATGAATAATCTTAAGTTCCCAAAGACTATTAGAAGAATTACTCCTCAACAAACCCAATAAACATATATAAGATGAAAGTAACTCTAAATATGTCTAAGGCATATTGCATGTCCAATCGAGAACACATGATCACTATGATCAATGGCTAATATCAACTCAAACACATATGCATAGCTAGTGGATTAGAGCATGGATGGTTTTCATGAGCATACAGGACAACCCATCAACACTACTATGTTGGATCGGCTTTAACATATGAGTAGTATAATTCTATTCATTTATGCTATTACATTTGGCCGACCTAGATTAAGAGTAGTGTAACCCTATTCATATATGTTGCTACGTTAGGCTAGCCTAGATTATGAGTGGTGTAATTTTTTTCATCTACGTCAAGCGTTTGATTGCAAAGAAAACATTTTCACTTCTTTTCAATAGTTTAATTCCTTTCATCTACACTCAGTCATTAATTGGAACAAAAATTTTTAAATCTAAGGTATTACAATCTACATTAAAGTCATTAATTGGATTATCTTTGCAATCATAATGAGAAAAAAAAAAAAACTTTTAATTAAAATACGAAATATACTCATTATAATGAATAGCCTTCCCATCCTTAAATCACTTAATTTACGTACATATGGTTGAATAAATAACCGAACTGCTTCAATTCCCTGTCATAAATAATCTCTCAATCAATCTTATTCCTGTGGTCAGAGTAGCTTGGTTCGGACAGCCATAGAAGAGTCCAGCACACTCGGCATAATAACAGACCTAACTCTAACAGCCAACGCCGGCCAGTCAAATCCCACCTTATAATATCAGGAGGGAGCCAGCTAACCCACCTTACCGAATTGTTGTACGTCCCATCCTTGTCCGTGAGTCCCGTTAGGTCACCGAAAATATCTAGGGTGATTCGGTTGCAAACGCGGATTGCGTCCTACCCCGCCGTCTCCACCCAAGAACGCCCAGTTCTGTGGGCGAGTCCGCAGTAATTTATCTCTTTATCCACGCTGTCCATCCCTTCCTCTTCGAACATTTTAAAGTAAGTACACAAAAATAATCCAGATCCAACGCTCAACTGTGCACAACAAGCTTGGTTGGCATTAAATGCAAGTTGCATTAATGCAAGAGTAATATGTAGGGTGTTCCACTTCGGAAACGGATTGGCTATTGGCTGGTGGTCGGTGCTATGTGGGCCCACCATCATGTATGTGTTTCATCCATGCCGTCATCTATTTTTGAAGATCATTTTACAGTATAAGTAAAAAAATGAGGTGTATCGAATATCAAGTGGACCACATTACAGGAAACAGTGTTGAATGAGGGTCGACCATTAAAAACATTTTGGGGGCCATCAAAGTTTTGGATCGAGCTGTTCTTTGTTTTTCTCTTCATCTGGGCCTGTATGACCTAATCAACAGATTGGATGTCAAATAAACAGTATAGTGGGCCTTAGGAGGATTTTAATGGTGGATATCCAATCACTATTGTTTTCATGTGGTGTTGTCCACATGAGATTTATATCCCTCTCATTTTTGGCATCATACCATAAAATGATACATAAAAATGGATGAACCGAATGGATGAAACACATACATCATGGTGGGCCCCACAGAGCACCGACCATCAGCCACAAGCTGGTGGCAGGGGAGTAGCCAATCCGTTTTCTTACACTTGAGCGTTGGATCTGCCTCATTTGTGTCAACATACCTAAAAATGATCCAACAAAAGAGATGAACGGTGTGGATAAACAGATACATCACGGTGGGCCCAGCCACAGAACTGCCAGTTCGTGGCTAGAAACGGTTGGAGGCGTAAGACGCAATCCGCGTCCTTGGGTTGCTAGGCAATCCAATTCCAGTAGCTGGAAGCCATTGATCATGAAAGAATAAAAGGACGCTCTTACTAATTTCTCCCATCGCATCGACCAATGATGCAAACATCACGTGATATCTCCTGCGGTCCTCCCGCATTTATAGATAAAAAAGAAGTAACGCATGTGGCATTTATTACGGGTGCCGGTTTATACTCCGCCACTTTACCGTATTTAATTACTCTAAGGTGCCGAAATAATTGACCACCTGCTTTCCTTTGAAGCCACGAGTGGGCTTGACTTTTAAATCAAGATCTTGATACTCTGGTAAGACTCTGCTCTTAATACACAGGCACATAAAAATTACACACATGGAATTCAAATCATTGAAAATGAACTGTCTCATTTTAGATGTATCATTCCATTGAGTATCTGACCATCGGATAGTTGTAAATGCATTGGATGGTTAAAATTGAAAAAAGTAGCCAATGGTCCTATTTCAATAGACAAGCTTTTCCATGTCAGACGTTTGGGCCAACGTGATTATGGGACCGTGACTTAAAAGAGTTAGTGGCCTCCGCATTTAACATCTTTATCGGTTTAATTTTAGTTAATCCATGCCACGTGTATAATTTTTGAATGTCTGAGCATGAACTAATCACACTGACGGAGCATCAAATAACTCTCCGATTTGGAAAGTGGGAAGATAGTATAATGTGTCTCAGGTCTGCAGCGTGGAACCTGGTACCACTGTATCCGAGTGACCTCCATCATTCATTGCCTACTAACCCAAAATTTCACTAATCAACAATCCTAACCGTCCGATAAATAAGCTTTAGTTTTTTCACTGAATGTGAGTTGCTGCAAGTTCCCTCTTCTGGTGTCCGTTTGTATCAAAGATCAAAGGCTTAGATCATCCAAATGGTGTGAACTAAAGGTGCATTGCCCCAATCACTAACGGTCCTGGTGAATGAACAGTTGTGATCTCATCATAGAAACTACCGGGTGCTGAACACTAGTATCTCTGTATATTAAACAGTCAATGTTGGTAGTGGAGCACACGTGCAGCTTTTGGGATAAATGTAACCACCGCCCTTCTAGTTTGGATTATTACAAGGGCGCGTCCTCCCTATTGCCGGAGAAGGTTGAAAAATCTGCATCAAATGACAAAAATACCCTTATCTCAGCAATTTTCTTTTTGGCTGCCAGTGGGGCCAAAGGTATGTATAAATGGTATCTAACCCGTCCAGCAAGGTCCCTCCCCGTAAATTTGGAAGATCAGGTTCATCTAATCATCGGGTGGGCCACAAACCTTCAAATTTACACCTTGGCCACAAGATGGTTGGATCAGCCTAATATTTGAGGTTTTCTATTTTGATAGTGGAGTTACCATCTGCTGGATGACATACACGCACCATGGCTGGCTCACACATCTCCCACTAATCATGGTTTTTATACCAAGACTACTCAATCTAATTCTATACAGGGGTGCACACGGTTTAGTTCCATCCCGTTCCAAGGTGAATTTGGAACCGAATCATTCCTAACCATTGTAGGAAAATCTGAACCGAAACCGGACCGTTTGTACCCTTAGAACCAAATCGGAACTGAACCGTAAAAACCAGTTCGATTCTGATTTTATTATAGGGTTACGGGCTTTTTATAATCCAGCCCTTATATATATATATATATATATATATATATAATATATATAATATATATATATATATATCTATCTATCTATTATATATATATATTATATGTGTGTGTGTGTGTGTGTGTGTGTGTGTGTAAAATCCAACCCATGTCCATTCGTGTTGTGAATCATTGGATGAATGGTCTAGATATCGTGTTATAATACAGCTCATGAGAGAGATGAGAATGAATGCTAGGCGGCGTGAGGTGCTTGAGAGATTAGTGTTTTTTTTCTTTTTAAAAATACTCTTTTTGTTTTTTTTTTTAAATATTTATTGATTGGATGGTCCGGTTCAAGTTCGGTTCTCCAGCATCAGTTCTACGTTCACGGTCCGGTTCGATTCTACATAATCTCAAATCAAGAACCGAACGAGCTAACCGGTTCTTTGATTTTCGGAACCAGAAACCGGTCGAATTTACCGGTTGTACCAGTTCCATGTGCACCCCGAGTTCTATATCATGAGTTGCTTGACTCGGGACCAAACGGGTTAAATAGATTTGCCAAGTCTTCTAACCACAGCACCATGTGACTGTGTGGGAGAATCTACAATGAATTTGTAAGTTTTAGAGGAGATATTTGCAATAATCCAAGCCAGAAGGGAGGTGTTTACAATTACCTAGCTAATGTTGTCAATTGGTGAGGTCAAAACAACGGACCGGTCCAACCTGGAACTGGGTTTCGAACCACACTGGTCGACGGTTCAGATCCAATCGGTGATCGTGGGATTTATTTAGAATCGGACCGGACTTCTACGGTCCTAGAAAAAGAGGGCTTTATGGGTTCGACCCATATATAGGTCTGCGGGCCAAACCTTGATACAAGTCATGGATCCGACTAATAAACTGGATGGGTCCACAACGATCCTGATCAACAAATGAACGGTTTGGATCTTATATAGGTAGAATTTGAGACAATGCATGTGTTGCTGATAGGTAGAATTTGGATCTTATATAGGTAGAAGTTGGATGTCTTGAACAACGGTTCAAGATCCAGAGAACTCTTTGGGTTCGTACAAAATCTCACCGCTCATGATGTCATAGCCATCCAATCTCGGATGATTTGATCTATGCCATCAGCGCATAATAATCCAATTCAGAAAAAGCCCATATATTATACAAATGTATCAGATGGAATGGCAATAGACCAAAATAGGCTGATTGATCAACGGCTCAGATTCAGCCTCCATTTATTTTAAGAATGTGTACATACGTAATGAAAAACAAGTCTCCATAGCATACGTTGCTGACCTCGTGATTCTCACATTGCGGTAGAGGCCACCAACGTGAAATCACGAAGGCCAACATCATGTAGGTGGCCCACCTGAAATGCACCCATCTTGGGGAATATTAAACTCTTTCGTTACCACATCACCAACCCTCAAAAACCCACATGGATTGGTCAGTTATTAGTTGACCACATAAAATATCTACATAAAAATATCATATTTTATCTTTTTCTATTAAAAATCTACATATGACTATCATGGTTTTTTTTTTTTTTTTTAATAATTCTTTTCCAGTACGTGATATTGTGACATGTCGATTGTAATGGCAACGCAGCCCCAAAAGACATACTGTAGAAGATAGGTCCAGTCATGGATTTTTCCAATTGCTATGGTTTTAAAACATTTGTACAAGAAGAATGAATATGACCTAAACGGACAGTTCCATGCCATGGTTCAAAAATGCGAATGCTTGACTCGACTAGATTCCTAGCAGGTCCAGGTTAACACAGACAATTGACCATGTCTTTATTTGACTCAACTTAACTGGACGTTTTAATAATTACATTAGATGTTATAGAGATTTTTACCATAAAATTCCTTAAAAAAGTTTAAATTTTACCAAATAATGCCTCCAAGAAATTAAAATAGTAAGGTGCCTTTCATGGGTTTAAAAATTGATAAAGTCAAGAATTATGGGACTCAAGTGGTATGTGTATGACATCCAACCTGTTTAATAAATAAGACCTATTAAGAAGATCTGATAAATTAAAATTCTTGTGGATTCAACCAGAGGGTGGGCCACACCATTGAAGCAAAAAAAAAAAAAAAATACACTATCCAAAAACATTGGAATTCACATGTAGCCCATCTAATGATTTGATCAACCATATTTTAAATTTGAGTGATCATCATGGTGGGGTACATATGTTGGACGGGTTGAATGTCATACACATATCACGCGGGTACCATAATTCTCAACTTTATTAACTTTTAAAGAAAAAAAAAAAGCAGGAATAATTTAATAATTTCAGTCCCCATCACTATCTTATAAATTCACGCCTTGAAGCATTATTTAGTAAAAATGAAAATTCAACGGAATTTTTCAGCAGAATCCCAAAGTTATACAACTGGTTGACATGAATTTAAAATTGCCAGAAACAGTAAAGCAAATAAAAATAACTAAAATGAAGTTGTGGTGTTTGATGCGCCCTACGTTGGCCGGCCTGTAGCTAACCCTATATTTTTTTTCTCAATCATACGTTATAATAATATTGCATTGACCTAATTAATTAATATTTTAATCTCACACTTAGACAGAGATTCCCTATGGTTGATGGCATCTATGTTGAGGGAAAGTAAACCAAGGTGCATGAACACATGCATGATTCAAACCCACAAAAGATGGCATCGTTGAATTCTATGAGATGATTCGGGGCAAGTCAGGTCACTTGTGTCACTTAGGGCATCCAATTCCATTTGTACCCTTCAATTTTCAGTTCATAGTCTCATGCATGGCCCACCTCTCATTGATCGTATCCACGAATACTAGCGAAAGTTGGTGATCCGGGCCTTTTTGGGTTCGCACCACAATATGTGTTGGGGGCCTTGCACAAAACCTTAGGATTTAACCCTCCAGAATAAACCAGAATTATGGATAATAAAGCAATGAAAACAATCAATGCATCAATCACACACTACACAAGAGATTTTTACGTGGAAAACCTTCCAAGAGGTAAAAACCACAGGACCTCGTCTAAATCAACAATCCACTATAAAGTAGAACGTTACAAACTTCTTCACTTACGCAGGAGTGGATAAACAATGAAAAATGGAGAGATCTCACCGATTACGAGGACATAGAAGCGCTGAGATATAGATTGCACAGTAGATAACCTCTACGAGCATAATCCCCCTTCTATAAGCTTTTTCTCTCTCTTTCCTCTCTCTCTCACCTTTGATAGCCCTAAACCCTTTAGCAAATCCCTTGTAAAGCTTTAGGAAACTCTCTTGCCGTCCCTAGAAAGCCCTAGGAACTACTATTTAAAGTTTTAAAAAACTTCTTTCTGTATCCCAGTTGCAAAAAGACTTGCGACACAAAATCCGCACAAAATCGCGGAACGAATCTGCGTAACCTCGACTGGTCGAACCGAGTCCACAATCGGTCGAGCACCTCGGTCCACTGGTCGAGCACCCCGGAGAAAAAATAGTCCACAGTCGCTGGACTTTAAGTCGTGCCACGACTGGTTGACCACAGCCTTCGACCGGTCGAGCGAGGCTCATGACCGGTCGACAACGGGTCAAAAAAACGCATCAATATGGACATGGGTGGAACTTTCATGAGATCCCAAGCATCCATCATGTTCACAAAGAACCCAAAATCTTGATGATCCAAAACTCAGGTAGGCCACACTATAGGAAACTATTGAGATAGGATAACCATAGTTAGTTTTGTGTAGGGCTCACCTAGGTGTTAATATGCCATCCAATCCATTCATCTAAAAGGATTACTAAAAAACCTAGCATTTCAAAACTCAGGTGGGTCATACCATGTGAATTAGAGGTTTTTATATAATTTTAAATTGAGTGTTGAATTAGCCTTATTTTTTGGATCAACCCTATATAAGGGTAGTTTACCTTAAAAATGGTGTGGATTTCATGCTCTTAAACCCTAGAAAGTTACCTCCAATAGACACTTATGCAACCGCATTGCAAGCATTTTCCCTACATGAACACTAGAGATAGAGAGTAGTCACAAAGAACAATAATAATAATAATAATAATTAATTAATTAAAAGAAAACATACAGTAGTAAAGCACCACTCAAAGCCAGTCACTCAATACACTCTCTTAACTATATGGTTATTCATTTACATGCATTATCAACCACCTAACACAAAGCAATCTGTCCTTTATAGACTTAGCTCAACCACCTAAGACAAAGCAATCTTTTCTTTATAGGCTTAGCTAGGAGTCTTTAACTTTCAACTCAAACTATCTGCTCTATCTAACTAAATTCCTAACTCTAGGCTAGTGCTACACATGTAACTGTCAATATCCTAATGCTACTGCAAAGGGAATGCAGTTAAAAAGTAGTTAGGGTTTTTCTTCAACTAAACCCGCGCGAATCACCCAACCACAATGATAACTTCCCATGCAATGATTCTACGATTGACCAAGATTTCAATATCTCCTCAAAATGACAAATGAGCCTGATTTCATTAATCCTAGCTAGTTCATCTCCACATGGCAACAACATGTACTCGTATGGTCCACTTTCAGATCCTAATCCCAAGTTCCTTATTGGTGGATCTACCAAAAACTAAAAGGAAAAAAAAGAAAAAAGAAAAAGAAAAAAAAAAAAAAAAGATTTATTGATTTGTCATTTCTCAATTGCATAAAATTCATTCGTGGGTTTTATCCTAAAAAATCATGGATAGTCAAACATGTATTTTATGGGGCTTATAATACAAAATTCAGCAATGATACTTGTAATGTGAGCTTGACCGTTTTTGCCTAACAGTATTCATTTGTAAGAAGAATCCACTGTTAGCTTTCGACATTAGAGTCCTGTCAGTTTCAAGTGCCGGCAGATATAAGGCGTGTTGGAAGCTTACAAATTGTTGACTGCCGTTAGGCATTTTTTAAAATCTAGAACTAATATTTTAAGTAGAAAGATTCCCAAATTTAGTTAATTTGATTGGCCAATTGTTTGTAGTTGACTGTATTTGTATTGGTGGTTCATCTGCGTGTTGTTGTCGACAATGGTGGGCCGCATCGCAATCACTGCAGTCCAATTGAAAACCGGTGGTTTATTAGTCAAAGAAGATTACAGAAGCCCCGAGGCTTCCAAACAAAATAATGTCTTTTCTTTTAAAAGTAAATCGAATTCGATAACAAAATGCATATAACATTAACCACATGGAAGTCATGACTAACGACTACGCCTTTGTTTTTAGTTAAATGAAGTGATTTTACAATGAAATAGGATTTCACCAAATAATGCCAACATGAAACTAAATTCTAGGGTGGTCTTGGTGTGGTGACGTTGGGACGTACATGATGAGGTTGATCATCATCTTCCTCAGGAGATTCCTACTCCAAATTCACGGAGCTCTCTGTAATTCTTTGGGAGCTTCCTCGAATCCACGAGGGATAAAAATATAAATAATTTATAATAAATTCGAAATGAATTGACTGATGATAAATAAATAAATAAAACTAAATTATATCATTTAAAATAATGCTCAAACTTAGGACTTAGGACAGATTTTTTGACTCAAATCTGTACACCTACTTCCTTTCTGGCACTGTAAACAGGCTGGGCTGGCCCGCTTCTTTTGGGCCTTACCTGACAGTAGGAGTTGGGCTTGGGAGTCTCATTGGGCTAGTTGTATCAGGCCTGGCCTTAGGCCCAGTACAATGAATTAGGATTGGGCTAACCTCTTAGTTCATGTGGTGCGGCCCGCCTGAATTTTTCATCGGGCTGATATTTTTATCTTCACTTCTACCCACCTGATAAATGGGCTTGATAGATGTGGCGTGACCCTCGTAAGTTGTGGATTTGGATTTTCCTTTCCTTTGTTTGCCCCAGGTCCTAGAATGCAACGATACAACCTGTTGAACATTGCGGATATTTACATATACGACATGGTGGGCCCCACAGAGGATTCTGGTCTGCATACAAGTCCATGGAATGGGCTTTGAAGTATGATTTTTTAATTGGGCCAAGTATCAGACCCAGGAAGGGGCTATTAAGTGGGCCTTCAAAATATGGGCCAACACCCTACAACTCATGGGCTTGTAGTAGGCTCACCCATAGCAAACCCACGGTCTTATATTACTAGCTCCGACCCAACCTGCATTGGGCCCGTCATCCAATGGCTAACCAGCTGTTGCTGCCTACTATCGTTCTATATTTTCGCACCATTGCTTTCAGTTCATATATGAAGAGAAATTCTACATGAACGGTTTGGATCATCACCTGAATGGGCAAAAGGGTTTAGCAGATTGAACGAACCTCATTTCTTTTGTAGTGTATCCCAGCTGAGAAGTGAAATCATATCTTTTAAGCCATAAGTTCTAAACAATGTGGCCCACCTGATGGAAAGCTATAATTAGTAACGTTCTTCACGCATGTAGCCTTATAAAAATCTAATCTAGTTAGAATCTAATTAGTTAGAGCAAGCAGCTTGAGTTGCAAGTTAAAAGAGCCCTACCTATAAATATATTAAAGAAAAGATTGCTTTCTCTCAAGTGCTTGCTATGAACCTGCAACTCTGTTGAGAGAGTTTGATATGTGTAGTTTGTTTTTAATTGAATTTATTTTTTGAGCATCCTCTTCTCTCTCTCCTCTTTTTCTTTTTCACTTCATCTATTTGATTTTTATTATAAGCAGCAGGATATTTTTGTTTGAGCTAAAAGACTCCAATGTGCGCGAGTACAAATAAGTATTAGAATATTCATATAGGCAGCCTTTGTTTTTTAACATGTACCATTTTTTATACCTATGTGTCGGAGAATAAGGATTAAGGATATGTATCAAAATTAGAAATGTGGATGTCAATTCCATTAGATACTCTGGCAGGTTTGATGGATGATAAGTAGGTAGATAGAAATTACTACGAAATTGCATACATGGCATATAAATAAGTCAAACCAAACCATCCAAATTGTGTACCATTTTTAGATATATTATAAACCAAAAATTACTCTTATTTTATTAGTTAAAAGTTGGGTTGTTGGATATTTATTGGATGATTAACCAATGGTCCGATTAAAAAACAAGTGTCTGCAAATCAAAGATTAAGATTGTTCAACTAATCTGATTTTTATTACTGTAACTTAGCAACAATGGGTTTTACAATTTAGACATACGCCACATACGTGTGTCATATTTGAGTGCATGCATATCAAGCCTCATTTTCAGCCAGAGTATCAAATAACTCCCAATGTCATTTTATAAAACATACCATAGAGTTTACTTATAAATAAGTAGATTATTCTAGTGTAAAGTTGCTTTAGAAAAAGTAAACGAAGTGGAGAGTTTTAAGAAGCTAGTTCCTTTTTGTGCAAGAGCATTTTACTTTTACTTTTTTTTTTTTTCATCTACTTTCCGTACTGCAGATTTATTTTATTTTTCCCTTGCCTTTGTAGGGAAAGGATTCGTTGATAGATGAATATGATCCCTTTTCTTTGATTAAAACGAGATCTTCTTACACGTGGCTTGTGTGATCATTAGTCTTATCCTGATACAGATGGATCATAGACCCCAAAATCATGCCATTTGGGTTTCTTTATTCTGCAGGAATTGGGATAGTCTCGTTTTCAATTCTTACAGCTGAAGGCCATGGTTCGGTGATCAGACCATTGGTGTGTTGCATCCCACAATGGATGGAACCTGGCTTCAAACTCTACTAGGTTGGAAGATTCCAGCGGCCAGTTTTAGAAGTCTTTTAAGTTGAATGTGGACCGTTGTTGATATGTCTTCTTGGGTAATCACAAGTTGAAAGGCTAAGATTGTGATATCAAGGAGAAGTTGGGGACACAGTCCATGTACGAGAACGCAACAGCCAGATGGTTCGAACCATGTGTCCCACTTTCCTGAATTGGAAAACAGACATATATCATCCAAAGAGGCCACGAGGTGGTTTTTATCTTTGGTTTGGTAATCCGAACCGTTGATATGATGGACCTTACCTTGGATGGCCATGAACATTTTTCTTTTAAACAAAAAAAAAAAAAAAAAAAAAACTTAATTAAAAGATGCCATACGTTAAATATTGTTCATTTTTCAATTAGACGTGAGTCCCTCCCCAGTTTCTTTCTCAACCGTCTAACTGTTGGACCACCTATTCGAGGTTTGAATCTCTCTATAATGGATAATTTTGGCACATGAGCCATCCACCGCAGGATCCATCACATGAGTGGTTTGGATCACTGAAGCTCGAGCCCCACTCAGATGCGTGGGTAATGGGTTGAGCTTGGACTAGAAATGAGGCCTATTAAAAAATAAACGCCTACGATCGGTTCGTAGTGGGACCTGCCCTTTCAGCTTGCCAATGGGGGTGCTCAACCTGATATCTACAGCTTGTATATGTGTTATGTAGGGCAGCGGTCCAATGGTATTAATGCCATAAACCATATGGTGTAGTCACATGGTACGTTTGATATATGTGTTATATAGGGCAGCGGTCCAAAGTATGGTAGTATTGGGTGTTACTATAATGCTGCAAAGTGACGAATGAAAAGAGCCGTTTGTACCAAAATCTAGCAGAATATTAATGGTGTAGTCACATGGTACGTTTGATATATTTATGGCATGCATCAAATATATGAAGAATATGTTATATCTTTGAGAAGCTTCGGTGTTTAAGTTACTCTGAGTAATTATTTTGGACGTTGGGTCCTTACTTTTACTCGGGTGGTAGACTCTCAGGCAGGGGCGGCTCTAAGGGGTAGGCAGGTGAGGCAATCACCTAAGGCCCCCTATTTATGAAGGCCCTATATCATAGGAACAAGCTTTTAATACTCTGACAGCGTCTGGTAATCTATACATATGCACTGAGAAATTGCAACCTTTGAATATTTTTAAATAAATTAAACAGATATAAAAGTGGGTCCTAGTTTAGATGGTTCATGAAAAACAAAAACAAAAACACACAATGAATGGATCTCCTAACTGGTTGATTCTTGTACACTAAACAAATTATTTGAATTCAACATACAAATTCCCACTAATTGGAAGATAGAATACCTAAATCAATGAATTTTTTGTAATATAGCCTATCTAGAATGGATCACCTAATTTAGACGGTTTGGATGGAGTCAAAATATGCTATATTAACAATCTATGAATGCCTATTTATTAACTATAACACTGCTAGAGTACTATACAATTCTAAATTCATTATCCTCACAATAGACGCGGATACCACTTTAGGGATTCCTATAGCCCTGAGCTCTGTAGGGTCCACATTATTCTATGCGTTATATCTATTTCATTGATCCGTTTCTTCATCTTATTTTAGAATATTAGAAAAAACATGAAGCAGAACCAAAGCTCAAGTGGACTCCAACACAGAAAAAAAGTGGATATTGAATGCTCGCCATTAAAAACTTTTCTACAGGCGGCAGAAATTTTGGATGAGCTGATATTTATGTTTTCCTTTCATCCATCTAGGATTCACCTTATGAACAGTTTAGTAATTTTATCTATCAAAACTGATTTATTGGGTAAACTTGACTATAAAAGTTTATTATTTTTTTTGGTTTAATGTTAAATTTATTAATTTTTTAAAAAAAACTAAAAAGCCTCATTTTTATGACTTGCCTAAGGCCTCCAAAAATGTTGAGCCGCCCCTACTCTCAGGAGTTTCAACACCGGGTCAAGGGTTCGAGTACCCATAGGTGAGTGAAATTCCACTACAGCATGCGTGTGTGGGGTGTGTGTGTAAATTAAAAAATAATAATAATAAATAATTATTTTGGACGTTCGATAGAGGCAAAACCACAATAATGAGAAGTAACTGCTTTTTTTCCAAAATCCAAAAAAAATATAAATAAATAATCAAAGAACAACTCAATCAACAATCCTCACCGTTCATCAGCCATGGGACTATGGGATGCTTCTTCTCAGAGAGTGGCTTAATTGAAGTCTATCCCTACACATATACCAAACTAACTCTATATAACTGTAATTTCCTTCCATTTGTATCCACATGTTAGATATGAAGGAAGACCTTAAATTTAAAAACTATCTGCCTACGCTCATACGTTGAGTCGACCGTAATTGTAATTCTCAATACTAGTTTTGCCTCACTCGCCGGCACATTGTTCAAAGAAACACCATCTTACTCTTAGTTAGGTTGGTGATTCCATTCCAAAGGTAAGTATTACTTATTTTCACAAATCCATCTTCTACTTTAATTTTCATTTAACTATACAATTGTTATACTTTTGTAAGTATTGAATTTTCAAAGAAAAAAAGAATTCATTGGAGAAAAAGCCCCAACCTCCACCAATCACTTGATACTACGCGTACTTGACAGTTGGTTGAATACACGACCAGTCAAACTATGACCGGAACATCGCTCTATCTCGACGCCAAGAATCGGTTGTCACGGTTTGAATAAAATCTAATCAATTCTAGCACACCGACAAACTTCACATGTGTTTTGTGTGGCCTAATTGGAAACCCACGTAAACACATCTTCTATTTAAAGATTACTTGATAGGTATGGGGTGATAGAAACATATGTACTCTAGCAAGTTATGAGAGTCAATACTCATACAGCCAACCCATGTACACTTGGATCAGTGTGTATCAATCCAAACAGTGCAAATTAGGCCCTGCCCATAGATGGAGAACAAAAACAAAATCAAATTGATATTGATCTCCAGTCTCTGATTAACGGATATTTATTTTTGAATGTGGACCATGTTAACTATCACAAAGTGGACGATAGGAATGTATTTTTTATAACAATTTGGAACATGACCGATAAAAATGAGGGGACACTTTAAATTGAGGAACATGTGTGCCACATATATAGTGGTTGCACACTTTAAATTAAGTCCATTGTTTCCTTTCATGTCGGCCAATTGAACATTAGATCTTCCTAATTTTTTCGGATCAAGCCTCAAAATATTCTAATAAAACAGATGGACGACACGGATATATTATATACATTATGGTGGGGCCCATGAATTTTCCAAACAAGTGAAAAAAAATGTAATAATTACTTCTTTACAGCGATTTACATAGATTATGGAAAACCAAACAGGCCCTTAGCATACTGCGGAGTCACCTTTCATGACGAGTACTGCCTTTGCTAGTATGAGCCAAGCAAAGGTATACTGTGACAGTCTTTGAATAGATGATAGGCTGCTGTTAAAAATATATCATGTACTCTATTAAGCTCAATGCAAATAATGATAGTACTTAAATCACTTTTTCCCCAATACACATGGCAAGGAAGGCTATTTACCCGTGTAGTTGTCCCTACTAAGGAAAACAAGTCCCAAAGAGGCATTGGTGGAATGATCCTTGCCATTGGATTAGTGTCTTAGAAAAGACACACGGTACAAAGCAAAAAGCGTTAATGGGGTAACATCTACCCAAGGAAAATGCAGAAGATGCACGTACAGTAAGTGTTGTTTCTCTTATAGGAAACTGACATGTTGACCATGTAGTACTATAATAGGATACTGCACGAACGATAGTACTCTACGGAATCTTAAAAGCACATCTAAGAAAAGAATTCTCGGTATTGTTTCATGTCCCCCATACAAGATGTTGTTCATGCACGTTGGATCGTCCAGTACAATATCAGTTGGGACAAAAACCAGGATGGCCCAATAATCAGGTAGGCTACACTGTTGAATGTTGAAATCAATGGACCGTTAATGGTTTGACTGTTGGTGCAGGTTTGGCCCATCTAATAAGCAAATCGGTCCAATATTTGCCCCGGATAATCTCTATAATGTAGTCCATCTTCTACATGGCTTGGGTTTTATGCACAAATGACAAACGGCAGGAAAGAAATCAGGGTACGTATCAGTTGTCTTGAAACATAAAGATTGTTTATAACCTGGGGTACAAGAATCCCCTTCAACCTATCATGGAATTACTGCGTGTGCAGTAAACAGTAAGAAAAGATTACATTAGGTGAAATGCCATTTATACCCTTTTCAATCTTTCTTTTGACATGCACGCATGTAGGCATCAATATCATATGCTTCATTATTGGCCTTGATCATAGATACACGTATTTTAATTCAATTTCTTTACAAGCACAAAGGTATACATACATACGTACTAACACATATATAAGAGAAATAGTATTACCAGGTTTACCTCATGGGAACTTTTCATGATGTCGAGTTCTATGAGCCCCACCATGGAGTGTGACCGACACCTAAGCAATGCATTTTGTAGGTCCCCTTTAGCACGTCGGATGTGTCAAAAATTAGTTATATCTGAAAGCCGGGTGTTCCATACCATCTAAAATCATGAGAAATCATGCCTAGAATACATCAAATCACTTGGTGTAGCCCACCTAAGTTTTGCAAAAGCATAAATTATGGTGCGACTCCTCAACAAAGTGAGATACATAATGAATATACCATTTGTCTAAACCACATCTCTAAGTCTTATATATAATGAGTAAGGCTTCAATGGATAGACATTCATTTACTCTTAATTATTTAATGGAATGGATGTCCTTCACACATCATGGTGAGGCCGACGAAGCTCTACCTCATAGGAAGCTTCCCATGACGTCCCTTGAGATCAACCTTAGAGGTGGCAAGATCCGACCTGACTTGTCGAATTCGACTCGATCGAACCGGTCGGATCAAATCCAACCCGAACCGAAAGCAAGGGTCGAATCGGATTGAGTAGACCCACTCGGATCCAACGCCAAATCGAGTCGAGTTCGGGTCATATAACAACTCAATCTGATCCGATCTGGATCGGAATCAGGTATTATAAAGTCAGATTTTACTTTTTTTTAAACATTTACCCTTCTTCTACCCGAACTCTAACCCTACTTGAGCCGAAACAGCCAGATGAACCTTTGTGGCATATAACAGCTGCAACCATATTAGTCTTCCCGTACTATTGGTTGAAGCACGACCAGCGAACGAGGCCTGGCGTAGTGCGGCACCGCAGCCCAAGCCAACTTCCTCTCCTTCCCTCATTCTTTTTCTCCCGATTTTCCTCTTCTCCTTCTTTCTCTCCTCCTTTCTCTCCCGATTTCCCTCATATTTCCTTCCTAGCACCGAGTCTCTAGCTCAGCTTGACTCAGCCCTCTCTGAATCAACTGGACAAACTTAACTCGATCTGACCCAGTTTTTCTGATCGAGTCGGACTCGATTCAAGTCAGGACAGCAAGGAATCAATTCGAATTGAGTCAACCCTGCTGGATTCGGTCCCGAATCAGATCGAGTTTAAGTCAAGTACTTGTAAACACCAAATCGAGTCGAGTTGGACCTAATCTGGTCCGACTCAACTTGATGCCCACCTCTAATCAACCTCGTAGTGGTCTCTTTCTCTTATATATATATATATATATATATATATATATATATATATATATATATATATATATATATATATATATATATGAGTGAGAGAGAGAGAGAGACACGAGTTCGACAGGTTGAACCCCACCGTGAGGAACATCTTATGCAAAAGCCAGTCACGTCTACTCAATTAGTGGATCACACTTGTTCCTTTTATTTATCAAGAACTTCATTGTTTTTTTATAATATTGGCCTCTCTATGAGTGGATTTGGCTTTTATTTTTTCTTTTCTTTTTTGTTTTTTATTTCACAAGAGAAACTTCGTGGAGGAGCTAACCTAAAAGTGCTGGATGTCAATGGTACACGATATATTGGAAGGTTTGGGTGGCCTGTAATGGTCCAACTAGTTGGACTTTAGTCATGTGTATGAGAATGTGTCTGGGGCAGGTACAGTATTACTTTTGACTTTAGTGGTGTTTTTCTTTAACTCCTATCCCATAAATAATCAAAGTTAGGAAGTAAATCATTAACGTTGGTCAGCTACTTCGATGAAATGGAGAAATTTCTTTCCTTGTTTGGCGTGCACTATTTCTACTTCATATTTAACATATTTTTAAGTAAAATTAATTAATATAAGTCTAAGTATTGTAGCTTACAAAGCTACCGTGTAACACAAGCTTTCCCGCCAACATGTTATTTGCGTGGGACATCTGAACCATCCAAAAGGTGGATCCCAACATGAACATCACTTGGCATAAATATCTAATTGGCCCACTCATCAGATTGGCTACATTATTGTAATAAAAATGGCCAGTTCACGGTCTGGCCCACCATGTACAGTTGCTGCCTACCTGATGAGTGGATGATCAGCTTGATGCAAGGTGACCTTCTTGGTGGGGCCTACGTTTTGTGTGGCCAGAATGCCCTGCACAACTGACATGTTGGCGGGTAAGACGTGGTCATGCTAGCTTATAATGCTATGCTTGTAGGTGATGGTTGCCCCATCAGAATTTACAGTGACGACCCTTCATTTTGAACATTAGGCTCTCCTGGATCAGGTCTTGGATTGGGTACTTACCCCCACTGGGACCTAAGTTAGAGATGGACGGTCCTGTCAGGGGCTCTGTGGGGCCCACTGTGATGTATGTGTTTCATCCACACTGTCCATCCATTTTGAAAAATAATTTTATGTGATTTTCCAAAAATGAGGCAGAGATAATGCACAAGTGGACCACACCAAAGGAAAGAGCGGAGAATAAACGCTTACCACTGAAAACCTCTTACCAGTCACAGAAGTTTTGGATCAAGCTGATATTTATGCGTTCCCTTCATCCAGTTCTATGTGACCTTATAAATAAGTTGGATGGCAAATAAACATCATAATAAGCCCTAAAAAGATTTCAACAGTGAGGATCATTGTCACCACTGCTTCCTGTGTTGTGATCCATTGGAGCCTTCGATCTACCTCACTTTTGGGCTAAGGCGCTAAGATGATACACCCACATTCATAACTCAAGTGGTAGACTAAGTGAAAGATACATTGTTTCAACACTGAGGTCTTGGTATCGAATTCCGGAAGGGGGTAGCTAACAGTGAAGTGTGACTGACAATGGGTGAACTAACAAGCTAACAAAAAAAAAAAAAAAACATTTATTAAAATGATCTGTCAAAATTGATGGACTGATGGATAAAATACATGTATAATAGCTGACCTCACAGAGCCACTCACATGACTGTCTGTCTCTAGCTAAGTCCTGTGGGATAGTACCCAATCCTAACCATATGGGTGCCCTTATTTTATGTGGACCAGATTCCAACCCAACTTTAAACTGGGATCCAAAGACCCGAGTTTACACAAAACTTAATGGATCCGGGCCTGGTCTGGATCCTAAAATCAAGACCCCTACGCCAATGACTGGACCCAGCAAAGACCAAACCTAATTAGATTATGTCCGGAAATTCTAGGACCCAACCCAAACTCAACCTATTGATAGCCTACTTTAAACAAGTTGGGCTCGGCTTAGATACTCTTTCTCGTACCCAGACCTACCTAGTAAAGTGGATTTGGGTCTAGTTCCAAATCTGATCAGATCCGATCACCCACTGGGCCTCATAATGTATAATTTCAATCACGAATTAGAATTCGAAACAAGTTTCAATCTCGATTTCGGTGGAGAATAGGGTTTGAACTTATGTTTGGGTCCAGATTTGGATCAATATTTAAAATATATATTAAAAAAACTATATATATGTCCTTTTTATATTGTTTTTAAATAATAAATGATAATAAATATGGACAGATTCAGCACCTAGAGACGTTTGAAGCGGGAATCCTCTACAACACCTGTTGTACTTTACACAGCAGGAAAAACACACGACCTTCGTGGGGCCACCATGCTGTGAGTGTGAAATTTACTCCGTCCATCAGGTGTGTCCATCTACGTTAATCTCCGGTCTAAAAAATTAGTCTGATACACGATTCAGGTAGGCTACACCACAGGTTACATTGGGAGGGGATGTCAACCGTGGGTTTTTGCATGGGACCTATGTTGGTGTATATATTCCATCCAACCCGTTCATTTTGTGCAAATCGTCTGGTTGAATAGACACTCAAAAAATCAGCCTAAATGAAAACTCTGGCCAGCCGCACCACTTGAAAATTACACTGTTTTCATTGTGTGGTCTTTCTGATTTTGGATCGGGTTGATTTTCACCGAGAACATGAGAAGGCTCACGTGCTGGACTGAGTGGATGTTACACGAATAATACGGTGGGGACGCTAGAGCTTGGGTCCGAAATGTACCGGCCACGTACAGCAGATGTCCCAGAGATTTTTCTTCGGATAAAAAACGTTCCACGTGTATAGAAAAAATAATTATAAGATCCTCGACTTAAAGAAATCTACGGTATCTCTCGTCCTTAGTTTTTACAAACAGAGTAGTTGGGTGGTCCAGACTGTTGATCTTGTGGCTCGACCTACCCTAATATTTCCTCGGTGAGATAACCTAACCCTTTGACTCTGAACTGTAAGCAGAGTGTGTGTGTCTTATATATATATATATATATATATATATATATATATATATATATATATATATATATATATGGAAAAGGTTCTAAACGGTCGAGCTCATGGGAACTTCCCGCAAGGTCGAGCTGTGTGGGCCCCACCATGGTGTATGTCGAATATCAACCCCATCAATCAAATGCACCATTCCATAGTGGGCCTAGGGTTTAAAAATCAAGTCAATCAGTGACCTGTGTGGGCCACACCACATATAAAAGTTGAGAAGGGTTACCCTCCATTAAAACATTCATAATTATTTTTTGGGCCCACCAATTTATGGTTCAGAAATCCAGCCCATCCATTATGTGTGTCCCAATTGAATGAGGTGTCTGAGAAAGTTTCAGACGCATCCAAATTTCAGATTGGTCCCACGAAGTTCTTTTATATGTTTTAGGCATGTCTTCACATGATTTTAGATGGTATGGCCCACCTGAGTTCCATATTCGGCTGATTTTTGGGATATCTCATAATTTAAAGGGGACCCATCAAATGCACGGGGCTGATGTTTCGACGTACAGCATGGTGGGGCCCACACAGCTCGCCTCATGGGAACTTCCCATGAGCTCGACCGCATAGAACCTTTTCCATATATATAAGATAAATCAATCACATTTTATAATTCAAAAAAAAAAAAAGGCGTAGATTGAATAGCTGGGATCTTTTAATTTGGGGTATATTTTGGGCATTTTCCATCCAAAGCCGGTTGGACCAGATCAACGGTCCAATCATTGGACCATTGACCCTGCTTGAGTAGACTTCATATCCTCCGGTCCTCTACCATTCAATATTTTTCCTAAAACATTGATCATTGATTGGTCTTAAACAAAGGTTAAGTAAGCCTTACATCCCACGTGGCACATTCGAAAACTGACGACCATGGATATGTCATGCATGCGTGTGGTGGACCATGATAATGTCCGGCCACATGTTGCTATCTAAGACCTGATGAGTGGCACCTCGTATTACAATGCACAATACGTTAATGGCTATTCTAGTTTATATGCTAATGTTAATTCCATTCCTCCAGAGTATAGGTAGCCCAGAAACGCATCAATCGAGGCCCTCCATCTAATGATGCCTATGGATGGTCTACGTTCAATTATGAGATTTATTAGACAAATAGCATCCATCACTTTTCTTCGTTTTCACTCATTAATTGAACTGGTCCTTCCCAATCAAAAGGGCGGGCTCTACCAAAATCTGGTTCTTCTTTTGGCCTGTCCTTTTCCAATTGCATGAATGGGCAATGCCCGTTCCACTCACTCCGCGCACCCTAGGGTATAGAGGCGCCGGGCACGGGACGACTCAACTCCTTCAATTCGTTCATATCCGACTCGTTTCGAACTGAGTGGGTGAGTCGATCCGATTCGAGTTGACTTCTTCCAATCCGATCGTACTCGAACTGAGTTGAGTTCGAGTTACCCAGTAACTCAACTCAACCCGACCCAAAATCCAACTTAGTACTAACTTGGCTCGATCCGAAACTTGACTCATATATATATATATATGAGAGGCTGTAATACTAGCAAGTGAATTTAGGTATTGAATGTGATTTCAACCCATGGATACCTGCTTCACCCAACCTGATTCGGTACTTATGATTGGGTCAAACTCGGTCCGGATTAGTCCAGGCTAGACTGGTTCAGATCGGGTTAGGCATGCTAGATTTTGTATTGAGTCAAGTCGAGTTCGGTTAGGCCTATTTCAAAATAAGATCAACTTAGATCAACCCTAACTCAGTCCAACTCAACTCAATGCTTGGCTCTACCAGGGCAGGTCCATTGCTAAAATTCACACCGGTCAAGCGCTATTCGATCAAAGACGAGGGTTATGTTATAGATGGTCTAAATCAATAACTGAGCTGTTTCTAAAAATATAATCAATACGAATCATCCGGTTCTCTAGCCATTGATTGGACAATTAAACTTATCTGTCAACAGTGAATTTTTTAGCGTGGCAAATAGTAAATAGGAAGAGTGATATGATGCACGGTTTAGATCTATGTTAGCATGATTGATGAGATTTAAAAGTAAGAAATTAATTAAAAAAACACGTGGCATTTGGCTGAGAGAGAGAGAGAGAGAGAGTATCATTTCCACGTTAGCACGCAAATGATGTCACATTGTGTTATATGCAACTTGCCTCGCACTCTATCTATGGCCATCAAGATAAGAATCTTGAGATATCTTTAGGTAAAGTGATTAAACAATACTATCATGCTTAAATTGCAAGATTTTTGAAATCTTGCAAGTTTTTAATCTTCGCAACATGATTTCAGTGTGAAAGTTATTCAATAGTTAAATTGATTTATTGTAAGCTAATATATTTAAAATTTTAAAATTATTTATTAATTTATAATAAATATTTTTTTTATTTTGTTTTTAACAATAGTTTTCAAACAATGTCATAATAAAAATCCAACTCTAAGATATACTAAAAACTTTAGTGTCAGAAAAAGATTTATCCCGTTGGAGATGACTTGGAGTCAGAAAAACTGTAATAATTAGGTAGAGCCATCCCTCTACATGTCATATTGCAAGGTTATGTATTGATCTAAGTCCACCATGTAGGGACATGGAGTTCTTGTGAAAGCCTTTCACGGGAACTTTCCCTGAGCACGGAAAACTGGCAGCATGAAGTGTGATGTTTATAAGAAATCCACCCAGTCCATCTATTTTTCCAAATCATGTTAGGATATGCACCAAAAATAATGCAAATCCAAAACTTAAGTGGGCTTTGCATAGGTAAAATACCTTCCATTGAAACCTCCTTAGGGTCCATTGTGATGTTTATATGACATGTTCATGAAATTATTTTATTAAGATATGTAGTTGAAATACAAAATAAAATAGTCTGATAAAAAACTATCATGGCCCGGTGAATGTTTCAACAGTGAAAGTTCAATCCTCACATGATAAAAAACTATTGTGCATGGCGCCACGGATGTTTCAATAATGAAAGTTCAATCCTATACCATGTGGCCTACTTGAGTTTTGAATTTATGTATTTATGTTTTTTTACATATCCTAACATGATATGGCAAAATAGATGAGCATGGTAAATTTCTCACAAACATCATGGTGGTCCCACCTAACTTCTAGTCACACAAAGTTCATGCAAAAGACTTTCACAGACAACCCACGACCATAAAGCAATTGCGCTACGATGTACGATTCACTCTCACTGGCTTTTGAAGTTTTTAAAACTAAAGAGATATTTCTAAGGAAGTTCATGCTTTTTCTCTAATTTATCCTACCACATATTTGACCATTGCTTATTTTTATATATTTTCCACCATTAAACCACGAATCAAATGAATATGATTGCCTGGTAGATTTTTTGAGACATATACCATTAAAGGTATGGAGGGCAAAAATGATTTAAACATCACCCTGCCATGCGTCGTCCGGAGCAATGGATCTGCCATATTACAATTCTTCTGGCTCCACCATATCCAATCTCTCTTGTCACGTCGCGCGTGGGATCGATGGAGGGGATATGATGTCATCTAGCGAACTTGTCGTTTATGGATAAAAGTTCAATAGCAAAGCCAATCAGATAATCGTAACTATGATTTTTACCGATTGCTCATGGATCATTAATCTTTTATTACCGTACATCTTAAGTCCACCAAAGTGATGGATAGCATCATCTGATCCACCTCGTTTTAGATAAGGGATCCATCCATCGTTGGTCCCACTAGATGGGTGAATCTCGTTGCAGTCTGCCACGTGTAAGGTGGGTGGTAGATTGAATGGAAGTTCGCACGGAACGGTTGTATTGTATCGTTTTCATGAGAATCCTGGAACAGTGAAAGAACTGAAACTTCCGTCTCTTGTTTCGGGCGCTCAGGAGGAATTGGCTTCGGCGCGCGGGAGTGGATTAAATACGGCCTAGGCCGTACCAACACGGTACGGCCCTGGCCGTGAGGCCCACCTTGATTTATGTATTGTATATCCATTCCGTCCATCTGTTTTTACAGATTATTTTATGGTATATAATATGAAAAATTAAGCAAATTAACCACACCATAGGAAACTATGTTTATTGAACGCTCACCAATAAAAACTATATAGGGCCCGCATTAATGACCACCGTAATGTTTATTTTCCATCCTACCTTTTGATAAGGTCAAGCAGACCTGGATGAAGGATAAATAATATTCATCATGATGAAAAACTTTTATAGCCCACAGTAAGTTTTTAACGGTCAGTCACCACTGTTTCATGTGTTGTGGTCCACATGAGATTTGGATCTTCTTCATTTTTAAGATCTTGCCATAAATGATCTGGAAAAACGGATGGACAACATGGATATTCAATAGATACATCTAGTTGATCCCCACGGTCAGGGCCGCACCACGTTGGGTAGGACTGGGACCACACCTTATCCGCTCCCTTAGCGGATGATGGGGCTCGCTTGTTAATTCAGATCTTTTCCATTGAATGCTGGCCTTCAAACGAACGTTCAGGATGAAGTAGATTCAATAGGGAAAAAAAAAAAAAACTAATGGCTGGAGACCTCCGGGACTCAGCTTAGCTGGTGTCAAGGCTTTGTGGGCCCTACTATGATATATGTGTTTTATCCGTGCCTTTCATCCATTCTTTTAGCTCATTTTAAACCATACCACAGGGGAAAAAGTGGGGATTGATGACAAATAAACATCACTGTAAGCCTTAGGATAGTTTCATCGTAAATTTATTTTATAGTGTGGTCCACATGAGCTTTGGATATGATTCAATTTTGGGTTGATGCCCTAAAATGACATTAAAAAAATTGATGGACGGGGTGGATAAAACGCATGCATCATATTTGGACACAGAACTTTGATGCCATCTAGGTGCCTGGTGTTGGGTCACCATCCAAACCGCTTCCTCCATTTTGTGTCACTGTCAACTGAAGTATATCCACGTACACATCCACGTATAGGCAGAGGTGCAAATATGAAAAATGTATGGGAGATCTCATCTTTCCATAAGGTTGGAAATAGTGCTTAGACTTTTTGGCCTCAAAATCAGATAACTTTTACCTTCAGTTGGACCACAGAATAAGAAGTAAATCAACGGCTACGATCTTTTCCCAGGACATTCATTTGTTTTGATATGTCATGGCCCACCTGTGTGAAACAGCCTGATTTTTATGCAAGAGATCTAAACAGTGCAGTTCAGCTGAATGAAGTGCTCAGATTTCACACACGCATTACATTGTAACACATGCGGCCCACTTCTGAATATGTACGACTATCACGTGCGTGTGGAATTAACAAAACTCAAAGTGCAGCATCAGGTCCTCATACCGCGCGACGGGCCAGAGCCGGCCTCGGGGCTCTAATGGCTCCAAAATGCAAGGCAGGCTAACAACGTCGTACGAAGCGCATGCAGCTTCGAGATCTCGTCGATGATGCTGCCACGTTGGAAGGATATGAAGCAATCATTGCTATCATGCGCGGCGATGATTGGACAAGATCTGCACTTTGGATACAGTCGCGGCGCAGCAAGTGGGTCACACGCCACGTCATCATCGTTTGCGCACATCCAATAGCTCACGTGGCTAAACGCTCCTTCACTATCCCTCCGTCCCACTCCCAGCCACTAGGCGAGTCAAAGCGGCATTATGTTGTTTCCGCCAGACTTTCGTGTGGACAAAAATGCCATTGCTTTCTAATGTAACCACAGAAATGCCCTCACTCTCATTTTCACTTCGTTTTGTCTCTCTCGCGACTCCGGATCTACCATGCGTCGCCATCTATTGGGGTCCATATGATGAGATGCGCCTTGATTTCAGCCGTCCATGTTGTTGTTACTACCATAAGTAAGCTATTGTTTTGTAATCAAGCTTAACCGATGATCCTAACCGTTGATTCTTACAATTGAATCAAAGTCAATAAAAAATTTCTTTTCATTATTCTATATTCATCTCCAGACGGTCACAGTCATCCGATAAATCTGCTCAGCGTAAGTTTCGCATGGTCCTAGAAAGAATAGATTTCATAACATGAAAGGTTCGGCCATGATTGGCTGTGGCCCCACCCTGGCCTCGCCCTAAAGAGCTGGGCTAAGCCATGGCTAGAATAAGGCCAGGTCGAGCAATCTGGCCCATTGCCACCCTAATCCTGACATATTACAATATGATACATGGGACTCTAGCCATTAGATCTGGGCCATCTTTTGTGATCTAAACCGTTTATCAGATGATCCTCACCATTGCATTGATTCTACCATCTAGTATTTTACCATCTTCAAAACTCTTGAGCCAGCCACCTTCATCATCATATTTTGTTGGATGATCAACTTGGATACATGACCCGGATCCAATGACTATAGTCCCACGTGTTCTATTGTACTACATAGGCCGTATCCTACCAAACCCTCATTGTCAATATCACATGAGGTTAGCTAGCTCCACACGCACAACCCTACACGTGTATAGAACATACCGTGTATGAAGTTGGACCCACCGTATGGATGATCCGGGAGATTTTCAGGCTCCTAAAATATCAGATTGGCGAAACATGTTAGGATGGAGTGGAAAACTTGCGAGCATTTCAGGCCTTTCAATTTTTTTGTTCGTACGCACGTGCCTACGTGATTGTCAGACATAGATTTTGGCTAAATTAGCTACACGGTCGGTCCCACTCCCACCTGATTGTCAGGCTTGCATGCTTGAATGCATGTTGACCGATGTGTGGGGCCGCACATCGTATTTAATTTTGAATTTTGACATATGGTAACGTACCATCAATGTTTCAAATATTAATCATTATTTTATTATCGGAATACAAATACATATTGATTGTCGTATAAGATAAATTATTTATATCAAATAATTTATCGCACTCTTCGAAAACATAAAAATTTATTTGAAAAATGGTTAAATTTTTCTATAAAACTTCAAAAAATATTTAAAAAACCTTTAATACATGCTTTTAAATCTTAATTTCTTAAAAGATAATTGCGTGGGAAATTTTTGAAAAATATTAATATTTTTTATTTTTTTATTAATTTTTAAAAGAACTTAACAAATCAATGGATCACCTCTCATGATTTCATGTTTGAGTACAACGTTGTAGGTAATTTGGAAGAAATTTGAAAATTTTTGAATTTTTTATAATTTTTTTCAAATCGAATCACCTACTCTCAAATTTCATAATTATGAGCCACGTGATGATCACTTCTTCAAATATTCTTAAATGTTTTGAAATTAGTTTCGGTTCACAGTTGGCTGAGAAATTTAAAAAACAAAAAACAAAAACATAAAAGATATAAAGAACCAATAGATATCAGAATCAAAGCTCTAGCTCATTAATTTTTCATGTGAAACATGAAGAACTAATATATTTGTAACCATTATACATTGATTTAACATCATTTTAATAATAAAAAATAAAAATAAAAAATTTGAAATATTCACCTAATTAAATATGTGGGATATATCAATACTACCTATATGTTTTGTAATGCAAGGGATAGGATATACAAGATATATTGTGGAATATAAGGACAGATGTGGTGGATATTTAAAACTTTGCATACAACAAATGCCTAACTTATCAGTACTTCCATGCAAATGAAAGGCCCCATCGCAATGATCCCCTCGCATGAAAATTAGGCAAATAGGTCCATAAATTGGGATACACCTATGTATTGTATCCCACCTATTTTTGTTCCCGGTGATTCTCATGGTGGGGCCCACCCTCGCATGGTAAGGATTTACCGGAGAAGTGGCATATTGGCGGGGGGAGATGTTGTTGCACCACAAGCTAGCGTACCTCAGCTGCATGTGATCCCTTTTTCTATTTTATATTTAAGTCACTTTTTGGCTATATTTAAGTGATTTATTGGTTGGATACAACCATAACTGGTTCTCTCTTAATTACGCATTTTGGTTAAGAAATAGAAATTGGAAATGTTTTTTTATTAGTTAATGTTTTAACCAAGAAAAGCTGAATTTTGATTATTTTTTAATAAGAGATACTCCAGTACTCTCAGAGCACTATAACTTATAGTGCTCCGTAGTTGCATTTGGACACTTAGTTCAATCAATTAATCCAGACCGTTCATTGCATTCAATGCACATTTGATGAGTTACTATGCAAACATCACTCAATTCTAAGAAATATTAACCATTTGACCAATGGCCTTCAATATGAACGGTTAGGAGTGTTTACACAAAAATCAGTCCAGTCAATCTTTTAGTCAGAACCATCATGGATTGCTTATGATTCCTAAGCATCACTTTAGTTACGTAATCATAACCATCTCATCCATAGTTTTCCACGTATCACTTATGTTAGGCCATCATAACCATTCCATCCATAGCTTAAAAAACAGACTAATACAGAAAATAAAGCCAAATCAAAGATGGTTGAAAGATGGGAGTTTTTTTTATGGTGGGCCATGAGATGTGTCATTGACTTAATAGACGTTTCAGATGAATCGATTAAACTGTGGAAGGAACCAATGAAACTAAGAGCACTAGGACTTATAATGCTCTGAGAGCACCGGAGCATTTCCCTTTTTTAATTCCCTATTACTATTTTTTTTTAATTTTTTTTTTTAACCACTTCTCTCTCCTGAGGTGATTGCAATACCGCCGGCCCATAACCGGATTCTTGCATCCACGCACATATAGCAATCATCCGGCTGTCTTGATTTTCGGATGATGACTTATCTACAGTATTCCTATAATTTGTCTAGATTCATCTGTGCCCTATACAATTCCTGAGTGCCTGCATATCAACCATCACATTACTCCAGAGTGTTAAATAAACCTGGAACATATGACAAAGAAAGCTTCTTTACAAAAACGAAATTAGAAACCTTTCATCCTTAAAAAAACGAAATTTTGTTATCGAAGGGACTTGTATAAAAATGGATGTGATGTTCACCCTCCTAACTAAGGGGCACAGCTGTCATACACCTATATCCATGGATCTTTAAATATTATAATCTTTTTAAATAGCCCATTAAAAAAAAGGTCCGGAGATCAGCAGTATCCCACCCATGGATAATTTCATAGTATAAATGGTTTGGATCGCAAAAAATACAAAAAAAAAAAAAAAAAATTGACTCCAAGCTTGTTTTAACTAGAATGGAGTGGGTTGTACCACTAAGAAAGAGAAACTTTGATAATATGCCGGTGTAAGATAATAGCAGGCACTTGTAGAAATTGCACAAGTGACATTGTTTAGACGATAACACCCTTTTGTTATCTGACTATAGATTGGTGGACATCTATTCAACGTATAAAATGAAAAATGAAAAATGAAAAACTCAAACGATTATATTTTAATAAATAATCGTCAACGAATCACTTTTACTATTCAAAAGTGGGTTTATAATTTAATCAATTTAATTTGAGTTAATGTATGCCATGTGTACAACTTATGAGTGCCCATGTACTAAGTGACATACACTGCTAGAGTATTAAATAACTCCGACTTAAAAAATAGGGTACTTTTTTAGTATAGACTTAACAGACTATCCACGTTATTTTATGCGACCCGAAAAAAACCTTAATTACTAACTTAAATTAGACTATTAGTAGTAAGGACGAACCCAAAAAAACCAAAATACCCTTGGTTTTTTAGTTGCCTTACCTAACAAGTAAGGGTATTTTCATATTTAAAAAAAAATTTTAACATCCGTACTCTAAAACTCGTCTTCAATTAGGTAAATTTTCGGGCCGAGAAAAAAATGCATTGTACGGATTTATCTTAAGAAGATTTATTACTATTTTTTGAAACCCGAGAGCGGATCCCGTTGTTCAATCATCCGTACCGTTAATATGATGAGCACGATGGGGATGGCCCATACACAAAAAAAAAAAAAAAAAAAAAAAAAAAAAAAAAAAAACAAATCTCATAGAACGTAAGATCGTACCCATATAATGTTTGGCCTTTTACTGGTTTAACGGAATTGCTGCTGCTGCTTCTTTCCTAACCGTTTACTTATAGGCTAAGGTTTAGATTTATCTATAGGAATATTTTTAGTACATGGACCATTCATAATCCGGCCCATAATATCAACGGTTTGGATCACCAAACAACGTGCCCCACTTGCACCAACTGGCTACATGAACGGTAGGGGATAATCTCTGGGCCGATCATTGTATAATTCCTCTAAATTTCGTCACCGTCCAAAAAAAAAAGATTGCCAGGTTATAAAATGCGTGGCCCACGATCCATTTTTTAGGAGAATATAGTGGTGGTCATCTCCTCAAGAAGACAAGATCTTAAGTCCAACGGGCTGGACTAAAAGTTCCAGTCCACTCAACAGATAACTTCTTACCTTTCATGTGTCTCTACATCTAATACATCCAATAGGTTGGCCATATCGCGAAGATTACTTTATGATTAAATCATCCATGTCAACTCATCAACTGGACCACTGTTATATTTTGATAATTATCAATGGCTCAACATTATTTTACATGGTGTGCCCCACCTGATGAGTGATGGGGAAGATTTTTATAGTAGATGATCTTCATGGTGGATCCAACATATTGGAAGGGTTGGATTTCACATGCACCTATTAAGTTGGAATTTATCTGATGGGTGGATCATACCTTGTGGTCCAACCAGTTAGAGCTGAGACCTTCTACATCAAAATTAATTGCTATTAATTATAAAAGATTTATAAATTTAACTTCAAGAGAAACGATCCAGTGCTCTTCGAGAGCTGTAAGTTACAGTGCACCAATACACTTGGACCGTCTAATCGATCAATCCGAACTTTCAGTCAGGTTAGGCACATATCTTGTGTCCTACCTTCCAAAATCATGCAGATAGGGAGATCCTAACCAACTACTCAGTTTCCTGTAAAATGAACGGTCAAGATTGCTTAGGTAAAAAATGTCCAATCAACAATATGGAGCTATCAATTTCTGGAGGACCATTATTATTCTAAAGCTTCTTTTTTATCAGTCAATCCTAACCATCTCATCCATGGCTTGGAAAACGGATGGCTAAGAAAGATAAGGCCATCTTAACTGTAGAGTGGCCCACCTGCTCCGCGTGATACTTTCATGATGACCAATGAAAAATGGGCTGGACCTAATCAACACTCCAGATCGATCGATTGGACTGTCTAAATGTCCTTAATTCAAGGAGGAGTACTGTAACTTACAGTACTGAGACCACTGGATCATTTCTCTAAATTCAATGTACATTAAAGATTTAAGAAGATAAGATCTTATCCTGCGGTCGTGGTCAAATTATTTATAAAACTAAAATAACTTTACAAAGCATACTTATCTGTTCTGAGCCCTGCTGGAAGAGAGGTTTGCTCCCATACATCCCAACGTATTACAATATCATACATCTGGACTTTAGCTTTGAATATGGGTCATCTTCCAATGATCCCAACCGTTTATACGATTAATCTTACATTTATGATGGATGGATAATAAATAAAACCTTTAGATTTGGATTATATCAACTCTTTAAAATGTGGCTCTTTTACTTTAAAATGGACTTATAATCAAAGGATTAAAATAGTCAATCAGATATATATTTTGGGCATCTGTCAAGGAAGAGAATCCTTACCTCATAAACGGTTTGTATCATTGAAAAGAATCCAATTCCGATGGCTAAAGTCCCTGCGTATAATATTTCAATACACCGAGTTGTATTGGAGCAAACCTCCTGCTAAAATAGCTGATGTAGTGGGATAAGGGTATCCAAACCTTCCCATGCACATAATTGCATTTGGACTCATTGGTGCTTAAATCGCATATCTGTACCGTCCATTAGGTCCAGTTCACTATTTTCCATCTTCCCTGACAAAATCACAGAGTTTTGCTGGTAAATATCCAAGATTGGACATATTCTATACAAATAAAACTGTCCATCCATTTTTATGCCACTGAATGAACGGCCTTTATCATCCAATTGGGTATAATTTTTCAAGCTAGCCGATGAATAGCGGACTGGAATTGATGGACGGTTCAGATAGCTGACATGGATGCAATGAGTTAAAGTGCAACCATGTGCAAGGAACACTGCCGTACACTTTTAGCTCACTATATCATGTCTTCCCAATCCATACACTCCCAGTTAGGCGACTCTAATGTGAGTTTCGCAACATTTAGGAAATGGTGGCGATTCATTTTCCTCACATATGGCACTGATGTACAGCTATCTATACCGTCCAAATTGTGATTCCCATCATGGATAAAGCATATTTTTAAAATCACATAGTTTAAGACATCCTAACCATCCAATTAATGGCCACCAAAGTTAAAAGTAAAACGATAAGTGGTCCTATCAGAAGTGAAAATCAAATGGTTACTATTGTATTCTCATTCTAAATTTTCTATTAAGCTCCATGCACAGTTAAGTCGATGATTTGGGAAGTATGGATTGTTGCACAACTATGCCACGTGTACGTTTGAGGAGCAACCACCAATTTTTTAGAAGTATACGCGCTTTATCACTTGGAGGAATCGTAGCATATGTGACCCGACTGTTTGGATCTTTTATTCCGACAAGTGGGCCTGAATTTTGGTAATCCAATCCATTGGTCAGTTCATCCTACCAAGGATGGATCATTCAAAAATATTTATAATTGGAAGATCGGAGGCTCATCTTATGTGGTGGCTCTTTACGATTATGTGGTGATACAGTGTGTTTATCAGTATATTACCAATTATTTACATTAATTTGTGTAATTTTTACATTTACTTGTTATTTATATTTCTTAGCCTAATATATAGAAGTAATTAATTAGTTGTTAAACTTTAGTTATAATTCGAGTTTATGCTTATATGCCGAATCTAGTTCATATATTTAGTAGAGTTTTCTATTCAGAAAGGTGTTTTGTGGTTGTTCTTTATGATTGACTGTAAGAATTTTCTTTTTATTGTTCTTTGATCTATAACGAAGAATCCTTTGGTATGAAAGTCGAAGGTGTAATCATTATTAAAAAACTTTTACCATCTGACTATCACATTATCATTATTTAAAACATTGTGTGAGTGGTTGAAAATGCAACCAATCTTATTTGATCTTAATCACATACTACGTATCTGTCTATCTTGATGCTTGGGGTCATAGTTGTTTAGTTTGAATCGAGTCAGACATTCAATTCTGGCATGCTCGCATTTATCACATGATTAAATTTATAAACTGAATGACTATTATGAAAATGTTTTGATTAAAAATATTTTAAATAAAAAATTATATATAAATATATAAACAGGTTTGTGAAAATTTTAGTTTTTTGTGTTTTAGGAATACTCCCATATCAGAAAGGAGAGAAGAATTTTTTTTCTTAATAAGTTGGGTGTTGAGTACCTTGCAATTTGCTCGGTGAATCAGAGGAGTACTGAGACTTGTGCGTGCACGTACACGGGCTTGGACATGATCTCGGGCTCGATGCGAGGGCATGGGCATATGAGGCAGTGTGGTTGTAGAAGCACTAGTGGGACACTTTTCATTTCGCACTTCACACATGAGCAATGTGTCGCAGATGGGTCACTCTCCCGTGAACTTTCGCAAACCAGTGCTACAATGGCTAAGAGATATGGGTTAGGTGGCTGGATTCGGAGTGTCATGAGTAAGAGGTACGAGAGAGAGACACATATGCCTTATATGGGGGCTAAAACTAATTATTTAAGAGGTCTGGTTGCAGAAATCAATCAGATCATGCAGAAACTGTTGCATGTGGCTAGCTCGATAATCATAAACGGCTAGTTACTGAGTCCAAACAGTTAGTATACAACTAGTTTTTCCACATGCAACACAGTTATAAACTGTCAAATAACAACTAGTTTCTCTCTAACCATCAGAACTAGGCAATTGGAGTTATGACCTTGGACCATAATATTTAACTATCCTAGCCTATATAAATTGAGCTTGGCTAGTTCATTTCAACATCACAAACCATTTGGCTAATCTCTCATATGAACCAATAAAGCTCCAAATGTTCTCTGATCAAGCCAGTAAGATTCAATGCGAACCTAAGCCAGCAAATTTACAAGAACTAGACCATTGTAGTGGTCTAAGCTAGTAATTTAATTTCATTTTCTGTCTCTATCCAACTAGGGAATTTCTTTAGGGGGGGGGGGGTGTGTTTGGAGCATGGGATTAGATGGGTTTAAGTGGGATGGAATTACCAAAATATAATGATTACACTGTGTTAAGGATTGTCTCCTAATCCCATGGATTGAGGCCATCCCACTCCATGTTTGGGAAACGGATTGGCTACTCATCTTGCTACTACCAGTTGGTGCTCTATGGGCCCCACCATGATGTATGTGTTTCATCCATGCCGTCCACCCATTCTTCCATGTCATTTTATGGTATAAACCCAAAAATGAGTTTGATCCAAATCTCAAGTGAACCGCACAGTTGGCCCTAAGTGGTTTTTAATGGTGTTACTCAATAACTACTGTTTCCCCATGGTGTGGTCCACCTTAGATTTATATCTACCTCATTTTTGAGATGAAGCCCAAAAATTATATTTCAAAAGGGATGGACGGTATGGATAAAACGCATATATCATGGTTGGGTACACATAGCACTGACCATTAGCTACACGAAACCCAAAGTAGGATTGTAGAAACCCTTGCCTTGACGTTGATTCCAAGAAGGGCTTCACAACCCATACCTTGTGTGATTCTCAAACACACCTTGCAATAATCCATGGGATCTTAAAACCCACTTCCACCAAATCTCATTTAAACCCATGCACCAAGCGCCCCCTTGAGTTTTCATTTGCCAACAAATTGTGTTTATAGAGTTCAAATAATAGTTTCTTTGTGCTTGCTGAATGCAGAACCACATACCCTAATCCATAGCTCAAGTGGTAGACTAAGTGAAGGATATCTTACTTCAACACTGGGGTCTTGGTATTCATTCCCTACTAAGAGTGACTAATAATGAAGTGTGAACTGATATTGCGGTGTACTAACAAGCTAACAAAATAAAAAATGCAAAACGACACACAAACTCATCATATCCTAAAAACTGTTTGCCTACAACCTATTAGCAATCTTAATTACTATTAAAATGTACAAATAATGCTTTAAAGACATCATAATCACACTTGCTTAAAGACATTGTCTTTAATATTTTCAATTTATTTCCTCTCTTTTTTTATTACATAAATTATAAAATATATAATTTGAAATTACCAAATTCTCAATGGGACCAACACAAACTACTATGGTAAAGTGGTTTTTTCAGAGTGATTCTTTTATAACTATTCATCTCCAGTAGGACACAATTAGTTAACGGTTTAGATTAATGAACTACGGACCTTACAAGTCAAAACTGTGACCCGCTTATATACTCTGAAATGCCAGGGGTTGCTCTGATGTGACTAGAGCCAGCAAAGAGGCAGGAGAAGTTTATTTTATTTTTTTCTCAGGCGCGACTAACGCATGCTTAATACTTGACATGTGTTAGGTGGGGCAGTAGATCAGGACAGTCAGTGTAGAGCGCCCTATTTGCATATGGACCATAGTTTAAAAATAAAGTAATCACACGATCCGAGCCATCACTTTCCCCGTTATATGTTGACCGTTTATTGTTTGAAGGTCGCCGATCGAATGGCCAGGATCATCCACTGGGATTATTTTTTTTACAACCGGGGCAATCGCTGATAGGGTCTCGAAGACCACACGCATCACACAAGCCATATGATCCAAACCATTCATCGTAGGCTCGTCTGTATAAACTCCCGGGCCGACATATTAGACCAGCCCACACGTACAAGGACAACAGCCAACAGTCTACATTCGACACGCACGTGTGACTTCCTAACAAGTGGACCAACCCATTCGCAGTCCATGAGAATGATCACCGAAGGAGGACGTCAGCGTCAGCAGTCATGAATGCGGGACTTTCCCGCCAATGTGCCACTTGAACGGTACAATGCACCAGGCAAACGGTGGGCCCCACCGTGAAGTTCAACTGGAATAAAAATAGACAAGTCTGCTCGTCAGGTGGGCCACACTGTTGGAATCAATGGAACACAGACTGTCTGACTCAACAGACACTTGTGGTCCATCTAACGAGTGGATCAGCTTGATTTTAGAGATAAATGATATCCATCGTCGGGCCCACCGTTTTCATGGTACTGATTTCTACAAGAGGACATTCAAGTAGGTGATTGGTTGCTGTAATGCATACAGCAGATTGCACCCGAAGAGCCGTCCACCATAGATCCGCGCATGAGGCATATTCGCACATGTCTCACGTCCGCATGTGAAGACAAGGAAAGCTCCCCCTCTTGGCCCAGCAAATCACTCAAGAACGAGCTCGTTTTGGCTGACCCATATGCTGAGACGGTCCAGTGCTCTGAACCGTCCATATTCTAGTTACTTCCATAACTAAGAAATTATTCCATAATCAACCTTCATAAAAGATCCTGACCTTTTGATTTAAAAGCTGAATGTGATCTTTCTCTTCATCGTTCCAAATTCATCTGAAGTTAGTGATGTTCAAAATCATCCATTTACAATAAAATTTCCAAAATTATTCTCATTACATATATTCACACAATATGAACGGCTCCGATCAGAAGACCACTCAGCAAGAAGGCCCCAGTGAGCACCAACACACGCTCTATTCTCCGCCGCGACGGAGGAAAAACAAACTCCTCAATCAGAAAAGCACTTGATATAAAACGAGGAAAGCCGGGAGCGGAAGGATGTTGGTGAAATGGTAAAACATGAAAAGAATGAGGGGCATTTTAGTCACAAGAAAACATCGACTTGCAAATGCGGAAGCGGACAAGGAGCAGGTCAGTGACAGTAAAAAGGCGGGCCTCCAACGTTCTCTTGTCAGCTTTAAAACCAAAAAAAGAAGAAAAAGAAAAAAATAAAGAAAAAAAGGGGAAAAAAAAGCCATTTCCTTTTCCAATTCCGTCATTTCTTTATTCAATTTCTCGTGACGGACGTGAAATTATTTTCCAACCCAAAACGTATTTTTCGGATTCCGTGGATCCTCCCATTAAAATAATTAAAATATTCCTCATTTTCTTAATCCGCATTTTTCACTATTTTTCTGCATTTTTCCTTTCTTCTTTCTCTCATATCTCTCAGACCGGCCTGCAGCTGCGACCGATCCGGTATCGGTACGGTTTTTTCGAGCGTAAGAGAACCGGTTTTCGGACCGGAGTGAGAAGATATCGGAAGAGAAGGCATTGAAGCTTGAGAGAGAGAAATCGGACTTTGGGAATGCTGCCGATGGAAGGAAGGAAAGGAAGAAAATCTCAAGGAAAAAGTCGAGCGATGAGAGCTTCGGGGTTTGATCTTTGAGGCTGTGGAAGGATAAGTTTGTTTTGGTAATTAAATTGGTTTTGGGGCGTTTTTGGAAATCTATGTATGGAGGGAAGGGAAGGGATGGGTTCTGGAATGCCGGCGGAAGCTTCTGGAAGTTTCCATACGGTGGTGAAGGTGGAGGATTCCGGCCAGGGGGAAGCGGCGGCGGCGGGGGCGCCGGCGGCGGTGAGCTTGTCGCTGGCGGAGGGGAGGAAGAAGAGAGGAAGGCCGAGGAAGTATGGGCCGGACGGGAGTGTATCGCTGGCGCTGTCGCCGATGCCGATTTCGGCGTCGGCCCCGACAGGGGAGTTCTCGGCGGTGAAGCGGGGTAGAGGGCGGCCAGTGGGTTCGGTGAACAGGCCGAAGCAGTTTAATTTGGATTCAGGTAAATGAATTTAATTGAAATTAAGAAGGGAAATAAAATAAATTCTCAAAAGGATTTTTCTTTTCTTTCCTTTTTTTTTTTTTTTTTTTTGAAATTCTATTTCGTTTGTTCTGCATTTTATTTGAATCTCTCTCTTGTATTGATGGAGATGGTGTGGGGCCTGTAATTGAGATGCTTATTTTGAGATCTACTTGGAAATGCTGTTTTTTTTTTTTTTTTTTACTGAGAAAAAAAAGGTGGGTTTTTGTGGGGTTGGTTTTGGAACTCTGTTCTAGTCCTCTGTTCTGACTAGGATTCTATTCTCTTCTTTCTTGTCTTTTTTCTCTCTCTCTCTCCCTCTCTCTTCTTCCTTTTTTTTTTTTTTTTTTTTTTTTTGTGATTTGATTATTTGGGTTGTTGAGGAAAGGGATAATTAATGTATGATTTTGGTTTAAGGACACTTAATGAAAATGGAAGGAGAAGAAATTTTCGGGTTTTGGGGGTTGTGGGGGTTTGCTGAGGGTTGTTTGGTCCTAATTTACATGTAGAAATGGTAATGTTTTGGGATGTAATTTGAAGTAATCAAAGGGTTTTGAGTCGGTTTTATTGCTTATAACTTTAACGACATATGGCCCAGCTGAGATGGAGAGATATTTGTGTTGGTTTGTTCGATTATTCCTTGTGTCGCCCATGTTTGGTAAGCTCGAGTGGGAGCCCTTATGTTTGCCAGCCGTAGGTATCTATCTGTTCTAGGAAAAAGCTGCATCGCCCCATTTGATCTCATTTTTGTATGTCTCATTTGGTCTTTGTTTTTTCGCCAATTGGGTTAATTTTTCATTTCCATTGTATATACGTTTTTTCTAGCTGTAGTAGGTTATGATCTGATGCTTTCTTTCAAAAATATAGATTATCTCAGTTTTTAGCATTAGGATTTTCTGACCCCATTAGTAAATGAATGAAAAATAAAAAAGGAAAGGAGCAATGTCCATTCATTGGAAGGCATGTATTTAAAATTTCTTACACCAATTATGAAATTCTGTAGAATTAATGAACAGGTTCACACACATCAGAGAGAGAGAGCTAAACTACCTAACCGGTTATGCAAGAAAGATCAAGTAAGAAAAGACAGGGATAGATATAGTGCATTGCATTTTTTTTCAGTAAATTGGTAATTCATGGGAGAATTTTCTTAGTAATTACTTAAAGTTGATTGCAGAATCTGCATAACCTCCATTTTTTAATTTGAACACCCAATTGAAGGGTTACATTTTTTATTTTTTATTTTGTCTTTGTTTCTTGAATTTTCATTTCACTTTGTAAAAACTTTTCACAGTTTTGTTACCACTACCATTTCTTCTTAAAGCACTGAACAATATTTAATGGTAATGTTAAGATGGGGATGATTTCACCTGCGAAGTGATATTTTTCTTCAAATGTTCCTTGTAGGTGAATGGGCAGGGAGCTCTGTTGGAGCCGATTTCATGCCCCACGTCATCACTGTTGCTGCTGGCGAGGTACAGTCAAATTGGGATAAGTAGCACCTCAGTAAAAATCTTATCTCAAAGTTCCTACGTGATTTTCTGGTGTCTGCTTATTCCTTGTTCTTACTTTTATATATATGCTTCAGTACATGATGTGGGATTGTTTTGCTCTTCTTTATATTGTTTGGATTCCGAGAATGGAATAAAGAGCGGATAATGATATCGATGCTATTAAGGATTGGAACTTGGAAGTTTAATTGCAAAGCCAACTACAAAGGTGAATCGACTGCCTTACTCTCAGTGGATTGTAGCTAAAGCAGGGATCTTTTGGCATATTTTGTGTGATGAAGAGCCAAAGACTGCTAACCGAGCCTTATCTTTCTACACCCGAAACATCTTTTGACTTTTTGGTGAACAACAATAGTCTGAATGGCTCATATGGGTTTATCTCGTAGGAAATCCCTATTCAAGAAAAAGATTAAGAGGCAATTAGAGAAATATATTTCCACAGTTTTTTATCCCACCTTCAAAGCTTTTGGGCAAGGAAATCCCGTTTCTTTTAAGCACTTGTCCTAACAAGGTAAAAAGTGCCACATAGGTTTGTCAAAAATCTTGCAAATGCTGAACATAATAATTGATGTGTGCATAATTGGGTATTCCTAACTTGATATGAGAAAACATCTTTTCTGATATGAGGGTAGTTTAATGGAATAGAGTATCCAGAAATTTGTAGTCTATGGTTAGAAATGACTGAAACATTTGTTTACATGTATGAGATGATGCCAAACATTATGGCATGAGCTTTCTTCAAGAGCGGTAATCATCGCATATTGTGATGAATGAAATATGGTGTTAAACTCACGCAACGCAATGAAGGGCTTGTGGAAATGATTGAGAACCTTGCTGTATGATCTTAAATAAAACCAGGCACAAACATGTCGGAAGTAAATGTAAGTTTTACTCAAATAGCTCTAGTCACAACGTATGAAATTGATGGTGTAAGCAATGGACCTGTTTTATGATTTATCTCTTGATAAATATATGCATAGAATATGAAATAGTAAAATGTTGTTCTAAATGTGAAGCACTAGGACTAAAAACTCATGGTTTGCAATGGACAGGCTGGCCCCTCAGGTTTTCGGTCCCAGCCCAATACAGATAGGGATTTGGCCTGTAATAGAGGCCCGTGGGTTGAGTATGGGCCAAAATTTGAAGCTCAAGTAATACACAGAGTGCTTAAGAGCAGGCTCATTTATGATGTTAATGGGCAGGGTTGTGCTTGATATCAAAGGCCAAATTTTAAAATGGGCTGGGCCTGGGCCTGGATTTTAGGCCCAATTAATAATTGAGTCAGGCTTGGGATGATCCTCATCCACCCCAGACCTGGCCCATTGCCAGCTGTACTAAAGCCCCATTATTTGAATGCCAAGCGAAGATTAGTAGAAAAAGAAATGTGACTTTAAACACAATATGCTTCTTAGGTTTTTTTTAATTAATTAATTAATTTATTTATTTATTTTAATAACACACACACCACCACACTCATGCAGTAGTGGGATTTCACCACCTATGGGTACTCAAACCCTTGACCAGGTTTTGAAATTCCTTTCTACCACTGGGTACTCGAACCCTTGACCAATATGCTTCTTAGTTTGTCGCTACTGATTTCTTTTGTATCCATGTCATGTATTGAGTTCTATATAATTGCTGATATTCTTCTTTTTTAAAATTTTTAGGATGTTACCATGAAGATTATATCATTTTCTCAACAAGGGCCTCGAGCTATTTGCATTCTTTCTGCAAATGGTGCTATCTCAAATGTTACACTTCGTCAGCCTGATTCTTCTGGGGGTACTTTGACTTATGAGGTGTGTCAAGCTTATTGCTCTTCTCATGAAATGGTTGGACTTATTTCTTAACCAGATGTAATTTATGAAGGAATCTCGTGTTTTTGCTCCTGACTTCATTTCGTTGCATAAGTACAATTGTATATGTTGTTTTTTTATAAGTGTCAAACTGTCAATACACACAAACACACATATTGTAGTGTGCAATTATTGTTTTATTGGATTATTTTTATTTGAAGGCCCCAATCAATTGGGATAATGCTTTGGTGTTGTTGATGATGATGATAATGATTTGAAGGATTTTATTGCAAATTATTTAAGATTTGGCATATGGAATTTGGACTTCATGTGATAATTTAGTCTGTTTGAGACTCCTAAGACAACCTAATTAGGTGCAGGATACTTCCAATTCACAGTGGTCAAATTTCTTTACATGAACTTAGGATGAAACACAAACTAAGACATTTTAGTTGATTGATATCATAATTTATTAGACTGAAAGGGAAAAAAAAATAGTACAAACTAGCAGAAGAATCTATAATAGCCAGCCAATAGTTGGCTAACAAAAATTACACCTGACCTGAATGCCTAATAATAGCTCCAAATTAGCACTAAAGACTGTAGAATCACCATTTGTTGATAATCATCTACTTTGTTCTTCATCTCCATATGAGCGTGGTTAAACTTCGGTTTCAACCATAGTTCAGAAACTCGTACACTTTATTCAACTTGATGTCCAGCCATGCCGTGTCGACTCGAAGAATGACCGAGTCTTCACTTGACTCGGAATTTAATATTTAAGTAAATAACTTAAATAAAGAATCTAAAATAAATTATAGTGGTGAAAGTATTTAAGTTACCAAGCGTGTTCGATAGGGTGTTTCTTGGAGGAAGCCATGGATTCAACTCATCAGCCTCCTTTTTATCAACAAAACAGTTGAGAGGTCATCAGTGTTTTAAACATTGGTGATAATATCGATAGTCAGCGATATTATCAGTATCACCAGGTTAGTTATAATGAAACCCCAAGTAATCTAGAAAATTTCAAACATATTATGGGCGATATTTGGCGACACCATCGATGCCAGCAATATTTTGAACTTTGTAAAGTATGGAAGTTCCTTAGGATCAGCAATACCAAGGATTCTCGTATTAATGCCGAAAATTCAGGAGAAAATCGGAAAATTCCCAAAAAGAAAAAAGAAAATTATTGTCTTTTGTGGATTTTATTTATTTATTTATTTATTGTTGAGAAGTGGAGCCACATCTGGGGCCGCCCACGACCAGTCGAGGTTGCGTGAATTTCGTGTCGCAAGTCCTTTCGCAACTTGAATGCGAAAGGAGTTTCGCGGATTTCGTGTCGCAAGTCCTTTCGCAATTGGGATGCGGAAAGGGAAGTTGCCAAAACTATAAATTGGGGTCCCTAGGGCTATTCTAGGTTAAGGTGAATATTAGGAAATTATTCTAAGGTGTGGGCAAAGGGATTTTCTCTGTACTTCCAAGGGAGAGGTTAGTATATTGCCTTGTAATCTTCGTTTCTCTTCATAGTGGAATTTTGCATCCGTGGTTTTTTACCCTAGTTTGGGGTTTTTCCACGTATATCTTGTCTTGTGGTTTGTTTTGGATTGCTTTGATCTATTTCTAGTTTATATTTCTTCCTGTCTATCGTTTGTGGGTGAGGCCTTAGATTGGATCTAGGCTCACTGCGTTGTTGGCGTGCTGCGCAACAACTGATATCAGAGCCAAGTTTAGTTCTATTGGGAGCGATGGCAGAAGATGGGAAAACTAGAATTGAGAAGTTTGATGGTTCAAACTTTGCCTTCTGGAAGATGCAGATGGAAGATTATCTGTATTAGAAGGACCTCTATGTTCTTCTAGGAGGAAAAGAGAAGAAACCAGAAAAGATGACAGATGATGAATGGTTTTTACTGGATAGGAAGGCTTTAGGAACGATCCGACTCTCTTTGTCTAAGAGCGTCGCCTTCAATATATCCAAGGTGAAAACTACAAAAGAATTAATGGAAGCCCTAGCCACCATGTATGAAAAACCCTCAGCATCCAACAAGGTTCATCTTATGAAACAACTATTCAACATGAAGATGTCAGATGGTGGGAGCGTGGCTGAACATCTAAACGAGTTCAATACAGTCACGAGCCAGTTGGAATCCGTTGGCATTGCTTTTGAGGATGAGGTTAGGGCGTTATTGATCTTATCCAGTTTGCCAGACAGTTGGGATGGTTTGGTGATTGCTGTGAGCAATTTTTCAGGATCGACAAAGCTGAAATTTGATGATGTGGCCGGTCTAATTCTCAGCGAAGAATCTAGAAGGAAGGCATCAGGAATTTCAGGGGATTCAGGGAATGCTCTAAACGTTGAAGGAAGAGGAAGATCGCTGAACAAAGGAGGCAATAAACACGGGCGTTCTAAGTCAAGGAATAAGTCCAAAGGACCGAAAGACAAAGACGGGTGTTGGCATTGCGGCAAGAAGGGGCATATGAAACGTGATTGCAGGGCGCTCAAGAAATAAGAAGGAAGCTCTCAAGGTGGGAAGGATTCAGTGAATCTATCTGAGGAGAGTGACACAGAGGCGTTGATCTTGTCTCTTGATGCAAGGAATGAGTCTTGGGTTATAGACTCGGGTGCTTCGTTTCATGCTACTTCGTGTAAGGAAGTTCTGCGTGATTATGTGTCAGGTGACTTTGGGAGAGTCTACCTGGGTGATGATGAGCCATGCAGTATCGTTAGAAAGGGGGACGTTCATGTAAATCAGAAAGACGGAACGTCTTTGAAATTGAAGGATATCAGACATGTACCGAGTTTGAAACGTAACTTGATCTCTATGGGGCAGTTGGCCGATACCGGTTATGTGACGACATTCACCAGTGATTCCTAGAAGATCACAAAAGGTGCCTTGGTGATATCTCGAGGTAAAAAGGAAAGCACTTTGTACGTGACTTCAGGATCGTATAGTTCACTCGCAGTCGCATCAACTGGAGTGAATGGGCAGCTGGCATCAGAGGCTGGGACATATGAGTGAGAAAGGGATGAAAGTGCTATTGTCAAAAGGAAAGCTACCAGGGCTGAAGTCTATTGACTTGGAATTCTGCAAGGACTGCGTGTATGGCAAGCAGAAGATGGTAAGCTTCAAGAAGACAGGACGCGCTCGAAAGACACATCTGTTGGAGCTTGTACACACTGATGTGTGGGGACCGGCACAGGTATTATCTCTTGGTGGCTCACGTTATTTTGTTACCTTTATTGATGATGCTAGTAGAAAACTGTGGGTCTACTTCTTAAAACATAAATCTGATGTATTTGATGTATTTAAGAAGTGGAAAGTTATGGTAGAAAATGAGACAGGTAAAACAGTAAAGTGTCTCAGATCTGACAATGGGGGAGAGTATTGTGATAAGAGGTTTGAGGAGTATTGTGCAGCAAATGAAATCAAACATCAGGAAACGATTCCAGGGACACCACAGCAGAATGGTGTGGCTGAGCGCATTAACAGGACCATCCTTGAGCGCGCCAGGAGTATGAGGTTATATGCAGGGTTGCCCAAGACCTTTTGGGCAGATGCTGTGAATACTGCCGCATATCTCATCAATAGAAGTCCCTCAGCACCATTGGATGGTGGGCTACCAGAAGAAATGTGGACTGGGAAAGAAGTGAACCTTGCACATCTCAGAGTGTTTGGTTGCACTTCATATGTTCACATTGATGCAGAGCACAGAAACAAGCTGGATGCGAAGTCCAGGAGGTGCACGTTTATAAGCTATGGGCAGCATGATTTTGGCTTCTGGGATGCAGAAAACAGGAAAATCATTAGAAGCAAGGACGTAGTCTTTAATGAAAAAGTGATGCATAAGGACAGTGTACAAGAAAATAAGGCCGAGAAAAAGGAATTCATAGAGTTGGAAGAGTTACCGGACATGGGTGTTACAGCGCCACAGGATGAGGCAGAGCCGCATACACCGGTTGTGAGGAGGTTTACTCGGGAGAGGAGACCCACGGTCCGATACTCACCCTCCTTACATTATCTACTACTGACGGATAATGGTGAGCCAGAGTATTTTGAAGAGGCGTTACAGTCAGATATACGGGTTAAGTAGGAGCAGGCCATGGATGATGAGATGGACTCTCTTGAGTCTAATCGTACATGGGAGCTAGTCACTCTACCCAAGGGTAAGAAAGCTCTTCATAACAAGTGAGTTTACAAACTGAAGGAGGAGCACGATGGTTCGAAACGGTATAAGGCCAGATTGGTTGTGAAAGGGTTTCAACAAAAGGCAGGTATCGATTTCACTGAAATATTTTCACCGGTAGTGAAAATGGCTACGATTCGCATGGTCTTGAGTATAGTGGCTTCAGAGGACTTACATCTAGAACAGTTAGATGTTAAGACAGCCTTTCTTCATAGGGACCTTGAAGAAGAGATATATATGCATCAGCCGACAGGATACGTGGCACCAGGTAATGAGAACAAGGTGTGCAGACTGAAGAAGAGTCTATATGGCCTGAAGCAGGCCCCGAGGCAGTGGTACAAGAAGTTCGATAGTTTCATGTTGGGAAACGGTTTTAGGAGATGTCATGTAGACCACTGTTGTTACTTGAAGAAGTTTGATACGTCATACATCATCATTCTTCTGTACGTTGATGATATGCTTGTGGCTGGCTCAAGCATGAAGGACATCTCAGATCTCAAAAGACAATTGTCTAGAGAATTTGCCATGAAGGATTTAGGAGCTGCAAAACAAATCCTAGGCATGAGAATAAAGCGTGACAGGGAAAACAAGAAATTAGTTTTGTTACAGGCAGAGTACATAGCCAAGGTACTTGATCGATTCAATATGGGAGGTGCTAAGCCGGTTAGCACTCCATTAGCCAACCACTTCAAGCTATCTAAGGAGCAAGGTGTAAAGACGCGGGAGGAACAGGACTACATGGCTAAAGTCCCATACGCGTCAGCTATTGAGAGTCTCATGTATGCTATGGTGAGCACGAGGCCAGACATTGCTCAAGCAGTGGGAGTTGTTACCAGGTTCATGAACAACCCCGGGAAGGAACATTGGGAAGCTGTGAAGTGGATCCTTAGGTACTTGGTAGGTATTAAGGACGTAGGGCTGTGTTATGGTGGATCGGAAATCAAGTTACAAGGCTACGTGGATTCAGATTTGGCAGGAGATATCGACAGCAGAAGAAGCACTACAGGTTATGTTTTTACTCTGGGTAGTGCTGCAGTCAGTTGGGTCTCTCAGTTACAAAAGATAGTATCTATCAGTACGACAGAAGCAGAATATGTTGCGGCTACAGAAGCATGCAAGGAGATGGTGTGGATGCAAGGTTTTATGGAAGAGTTGGGTAAGAAGCAAGCAGATTGCAAGCTGTACAGTGACAGTCAGAGTGCAGTATACTTGGCTAAGAATTCAGCCTTTCATTCAAGGACCAAGCATATTGCCATCAGATATCACTTCATATGTTCGTTACTGGAAGATGGATCGATTGCTCTGGAGAAGATTCATACAAGTGAGAATCCTGCGGATATGCTGACCAAGGCGGTCACAAGGGAGAAGCTGAAGCTCTGTTCAGCTTTGATTGGTCTTCAGGCTTGAAGACGGGGAGGTGGTGCACTCCGGATGAAGAAGACAAAGGTTTATGGAGATGTGTCTCCAAGTGGGAGATTGTTGAGAAGTGGAGCCACATCTGGGGCCGCCCACGACCAGTCGAGGTTGCGCGGATTTCGTGTCGCAAGTCCTTTCGCAACTGTGATGCGGAAGGAGTTTCGCGGATTTCGTGTCGCAAGTCCTTTCGCAACTGGGATGTAGAAAGGGAAGTTGCCAAAACTATAAATTGGGGTCCCTAGGGCTATTCTAGGTTAAGGTGAATATTAAGAAATTATTCTAAGGTGTGGGCAAGGGATTTTCTCTGTACTTCCAAGGGAGAGGTTAGTATATTGCCTTGTAATCTACGTTTCTCTTCATAGTGGAATTTTGCATCCGTGGTTTTTTACCCTATTTTGGGGTTTTTCCACGTATATCTTGTCTTGTGGTTTGTTTTGATCTATTTCTAGTTTATATTTCTTCCTGTCTATCGTTTGTGGGTGAAGCCTTAGATTGGATCTAGGCTCACTGCGTTGTTGGCGTGCTGCGCAACATTTTTATATAGGGATTTTGTTCCTTAGGTGATTTTGACCACTCTTTTTTGTTTTTGTTAAATCAAAGCTTGGATTTAGGGGAAAATTCTCCACTGAAACAAGAGAAGCTGCTAGAACTCAAAGAAGACAAAAAATCCATAGAAACTTCCTTCTTTTTTTCTTTTTTCTTTTTTCTTTTTCAAATATTAGCATGGACTGCAATGTTTATGTATGATTCTCTGCATTGACATGAATTTATGGAAAATAAATTAACATTTGAGTGGGTGAATAGGGGAAATTGGGGAAATCTTAATTTCCTCCGTTTTTACCCCACAAATTGAGAATGAATGTTTTATACTTGCATTGTATGGTATCTGAATGATAGGAACTCATTTTGGACATAATTGCACTGTTTTTTCCCCTACGACACGTGGTTTAGGCTCCCATATAAATCAAACTTATTATTTATAGTTGTTTTTTGTAACATTTTGATTCTTAAATGTGTAAACAAGTGTATTTTAACATCTCATGAACTTTCACCGAAACATTCCACCTTTTCGCCAAGAGTGATACACCTGGTTCATACGTCAGGGGTGAGTGCCTAGATTCTGATGAAATTGACTGGGTAGCGTCAACATTCGATACATGTTTCCATATCCTCGGTCATTGATACATGTAACGATATTGATGCTTTGAAGACTGGGTCATTGACCCAAGTTTTCATTAAACCACATGACTTGGTTCTAGTTTCTGCAAGTTGGGTCTAGTTGTCCCAATGAGTCTTGACTGAGCCAACTTACAAGCAAGTTTCCTGCTGACTTAGCTCAAAATCTCACCTTGCCAAGTAAGTGATACCAATGCATCATGACTTTGAAGTGGTGCCTATATTCTGTTGAAAGGAAGCTGGCTATGAATCCAGTCACTCCTGTGAGACGAATGTAGAAGGTTTCTATCGCAGTTGAGAACGTACCTGAGTATAATTCGGATGTTATTATGGGACACAAATAAATACATTGTCAAATATGACTACTTTCTGAAAATTGTCTATATAGAAATGTTACCTTTCTTGCCGAAAATGCTCATGCAACTGATTAAAATATGAAAAAATAAATAAATAAATAAATAAGAAAAGAAAAAAGTAAAGAGTATTATACCTCTCTCAAAAAAATAAAAATAAATAAATAAATAAATCATTATACCTGGACATATGAGATGGGTTTAATATGTCCATACAAGGGAAAGGGTAAGGATGAAAATATATAGGGCAAGGGTGTAATGGGTGAGTAAAGAGAATGGATTTCCAAGGGTCAGATTGCATAAAGCATAGAGTAGCTTGAGATTCAGTAAACTGAAGATATGGACTCCTACTCATGAGAAGGATATTATATTAAAAGTGAATGTTCCAACTTTTATAAAATGAAATTGCAAAACAAAGACTTTTCTCAAGAAGCCTGCCAAATGCAAGGGTACTGTATTCTGAAACTAAATTTATACCAAATGTGATCCACGTCGGTATGATCTATACTCTAGACATTGTCAAACACAACAATTCATGTTTCATGCTACTAATGCTATCATTCATTACGTCCCATGATATGATTTGTCATGCTGTGTTTTTCTTTTACAAAATATCATTATATTGATATGCATCATTACCATTCACACATGAAAACCACATCCACTTTTCAAATTCCATGATACATACCAACTTGCAATAACTGATATGAGTCATGAAACATGTAATTGCTTCAGGAAGGTCCTCTCTCTTGTAGTAGGATATTCACATCTCACATCATGGGCAACATCCCACTATGGCATGTCTTGATGCCAATTCCATTTTCCTGGATGTAGAGCCAATTTATTAGAATACAGTCTCCCATGACCCTACACGAATGCAGATATTGTGCACACCACGCCATATGTGACAATGTTCAAATCAAACATGTCTTGTGTTTGTCTATTAGTTGAATCTCTTCCTCTGGTTCTTTATCTTTAGCTGAGAAACTCACCTGAGCGCATCTTGGCATTCATCAAAATCAAATAATTCAAGCTGTCACTACCATTAGCATCGACCCTCGAGCAACCCTTTTCTGCATCAAGCCCTAGTGTTACCCATTTTCAACAAGCTAGCTCCAAGACAAGAAGCAATCTCTAATGACCAAGGCCAAAACAACACTCGACCCCCCTCATGATGCCAGGTGCCAAAAAGGGCTCCTCTTGATGACTGATCTTGTGACCCACGTCACTAACTAACATACCCACGGATCCCGAGTAACACAATGACAGCAATATCTCTGTTTACTTAACTAGTGTGGATTCAACTGTATTCTCAAACTAGATGAGTTAAAACAGCTCTCTCTCTCTCTCTCTCTCTCTCTCTCTCTCTCTCTCTCTCTCTCTCTCTCTCTCTCTCTCTCTCTCTCTCTCTCTCTCTCTCTCTCTCTCAACCACAATTAGTTGGGATAAATGACGATGATGAATTGATCTATCTCTCTCTCTCTCAACCACAATTAGTTGGGATAAATGACGATGATGAATTGAGCTATCATCATGAGTTCTAATGATGGTTCTAAGATTCCACAACATGGATCTTCCTTTCATTTTGTAATGTTTTAATGCTTCATAGTACCATTTGTTTGTTGCCTTTGCTAAGTGATACACAATCCATTTCATGCAATTATGTTTCTAGGGTCGCTTTGAGATACTTTCATTGTCTGGATCCTTCATGCCTACCGAAAGTGGAGGAACAAGAAGCCGATCTGGTGGGATGAGTGTCTCTCTCGCGAGCCCAGATGGTCGTGTTGTAGGGGGAGGAGTTGCAGGTTTATTGGTAGCTGCCAGCCCAGTTCAGGTAATATTGCTTTCTCTGAAGTTTTGATCCTCCGAAGTGCAGGATTCACTCACTTTGAGCCCAGTATTTTTAGTGGAGTGGAATTCAATATTGATTGGTTATAATCTCTTTTCTGAAAATGGCCAAAATCTTCAGAGGCCTGAAAACTATATTCTGAAGGAAAAGGTTTCTATGCCTGTTCTTTTTTACACATCTGATTTTACAACTTTCAGTATTGGCATGCTGGAAAGAGGGGTGTGTGTGTGGAAAGATCCAAAAGTAGAAAAAGTGTGCATGTGTCAAAAAAGGGTGTTAGGTACTTAGGTTTATATCTATGGAGCTAAGATCCAGTAAGAATTCTTCTTACCTTAATCAGATGGCTGTGATCATCCACCAGGGATGATATTGGGTCCATGTGCAATTCATGGTGGAGCCCCACTAGCCAATGGCCCACCTTGAATTCTTCTTACCTTAATCAGATGGCTGTGATCATCCAACAGGGATGATTTTGGCTCCATGTGCAATTCATGGTGGAGCCCCACTATCCAATGGTGGCTAACTTTGTCCAGCAAAGAATTTGCACCCTTTGGACACTTGGAAGTCCAGGAATTCCACTCCAAAAAAAGAAAAAAGAAAAAAAAGTAAAGGTAGTTCTTTAAAACTAGTCTAGTTTCAGTGATTGGAATTATTTAAAGCTGCTGGTCTATGGACATTGGAAATCCTAGGGGTTTCTAGATACAAAAGATTGATGAGAAAAAAAGACAACTTTGAAAAAGGTTTTTCCTATTTCGTTGATGTTTATACCTGAAAAACCAAGGAACGTGCTTAGATTTTTGTTATTTTTTATGAGTTTTCTATGAGGACAGAATCCTAAAAAAAGAATTTCAACACTACGGTCATGGGTTCGAGTACCCATTGTGGTGTGTGTGGGTGTGAGGGCGTGTGGGAAAAAAAAAAAACCTAGAGAGAGAGAGCAGTAAAAAAGGCAGAGAAATCAACATCGTTCCAAAATTTTGATAAATAGATTTCTTACTTCTGAAAGGAAATAAAAAGTGATTGTTTGACTGTTGACATTCTCACATTTCTACATAAATCTAACAAAAACAGCACTGCAAACCAAATGCATGGGTTCTCCTTATGGTATGCAATGTTTTCCATTTCCTGTGGATTCTGTCTATTTTCCATACCCACAATGGTTTCAACAAAAACCAACTAGCTAGGAGCTTTGGGGGAATGTTGAAATTGAAAACCTTGCAAATGAAATTGACTTCCATGAATGTCTACTTTCCCCACTATTTATGAACCAACAAGTAAATGTGGAAATTGATCCTAACCATAATCTTTGTGGGTTTATTAGGTTGTCGTGGGCAGTTTTATGCCCAACATTCAGCGGGAACAGAAGCCCAAGAAGCCAAAAACCGAATCCACCTCAGCTGCAACACCAACTGCAGCCGTTCCCATTTCTAGCACAGACATGGATGAGTCATATGGTAGGCCAGAACAGAGAAGTTCAACAATCCCAAAGCCGAATCTCACAGCTTCCTCTTCCTTCCGAGGAGACAGCTGGGCATCCTTACACTCCTTACCGGACTCAAGGAACACTACTGATATTAACATATCATTGCCAGGTGGGTAGTACGAATGGTGCCCGCTGCTGGCCTGATGGTTTCTTACTGACCCACATCAGTATTTGGCTGTGGTTGCTTGATGCAAGCTACACCAATTACTGAATTCTTGCATGTTTGTGTCTGACTTGCTTGTAAACTGGCTCACTTGTGACGATTCAAAGCTTAGCTGAGGTTTGTTCCTCTTTTTTCATGTGCTGGGATTCTGATCTTTTAGGTTGACTGGGTGAGCCATGATCTGTAGCTGTTGCAATCACATCCCTTGTTGTTCTAACATTTGCATGTGTTTTTAGATGTGTAAAACCTGGTTTTCCACTGTTGTTTAAACTTCTACTTTCTGCTTTGAAGTTTGTATGTGATCCTTGTGTCAGGACATGTATGGTATCATTTTGGGTTTGAACTAGTGGGACCATTAGTCCACATGATCCAAGCCGTTGATCTGATAGGCCCCAAAGTCAATGGACAATGCTCAGGAAATCCTCTACAGGACAATCTAACCAGGTTGCTAATTCCACACGTGGGTTGACTCGTACACATCCACAGTCGCAGATATGGAACAGGTGTTTGAGATCTGAGCTTTCCATGGGATTGGAAATGATGCTTAGAAATTCTTTATAATAAAAAAATAAAAAAATAAAACAGAATTTCACTCTTCAGATGGGCCCGAGTGTACAAAATAAATTGATGATATAAGATTTTCTTTCATCCATTTACTTTTTCTGATATGTTGTGTGGTCCACCTGAGGTGTGAAATCGCCTCCTTTTTTGTGTTCGAAGATCTAACAGTTTCGTATACTCGGTAACCTTGAAAATCAGTCCGGTTTAAAAAAAAAAGGTGAGCCACGAGATCATAAGCCCCGTTCTGTTAACCCAATCGGGTTGAACGGATAACTGTGACTATCGGCCAAGATCCTTCCGGTAGGACTCCATAGCTCCACACGTGTCTCAGCCCATCGCACAAGGCGATTGGAGTCCCACGCGGAATATCCTCCTTGTGGAGGCTGCATCTCTGCAGAGAGAGGCCCGGGGACTTTCCAAAGCCTGCCTGTGAAAAGGCAATGCCAAACCGCTCCGCTCGTGACTCCTCCTAAATTCTCCGCACACTTTATATAAACTTGAAAACCTATATGTCGCAACCGATATGGGATAAAGGGAAGGAGATGCAGCTTTGTCGAATGGATCCCTGACTGTGGGGCCCACCGTGTTGTATATATCTTATATCCATGCCGTATATCCTTTTTTACAACTCATTTTAGGGTATAAGCCTAGAAATGAAACCCATCCAAATCCCAGGAGAACCACACCATAGGAAACGGTGATGAGTGAATGCCCACCATTAAAAACGTAATGGGGGCCACCAGTATCTTTATTTGCCATCCAATATGTTGATAAGGTTAGGGACCACACATCCAAAACATTTGCAGGCCCTAAGAAGTTTTTAGTGGCGAGCGTTCAATCACCACTCTTTCATGTGGTGTGGTCGTCCCGAGATTTGGATTTGCTTCATCTTGAGATCATGCCCAAAAATTAACTGGCAAAACGGATGGACGGCGTGGATATAAGACATATACATTAGAGTGGGACCCACGGTCAGGGATCCACCGAGGCCGCGTCTAAGTGAGGGGGAACGTAACGTACATTCGAATTTTGTGGGGGCCACGCCAATCATGTGTCATGTCTTACATCTGGTGTGCTTTCGCATGTTTAGCGTACATCCCAAAAATCATCCAAATCCAAAACGGAGGTGGGACACATCCACGGACATCAATGTGCAGCCACGCCTGAAAAATCTATATATTCACTTGTGGTGGCCCACCCAGTTTTTGAAATGGTTTGAGTTTGGCTGTCCCTTCATCCTGCTAGGGCACACCTGGAGAATATTGTGGACAACATAATGAAAAACACACCCACATTCCATCTGAAAGTTTCAACGGTCGTCATCACCACTCCCAATATCTTCCATTATTCCCTTTGGTGTGATCCACCTGATTTATTGATCAGGCCGGAAGTTTGATTTCTAAACTAAAATGGGAGCCTGCATCTATTGGATGGATTAGATGGAACACACGAATTCTCAGTGGGCTCCACATATCTAGAACATACTGTGATAATTCACCATCTTTTCCAAAATAGGAGCCATTGGAATTTGTGTGGGCCCAGCCGTGTCTGATCTGATACTGCAGAATTCTTACAATCATGGTTCTGTTATCCAAACGCTTGATCTGATGGGCGGGGGACTGGAAACTGTCAAATAATCAAAATTTAAGAATCCCTTTATCTTGGATGCTTTCCAGCTATCTTCATCAACAATGAATCCCACGGAATCAACGCTTGGTATCAACAAAAAATGATCCTACATGCATAGAATCCCTTGTGTTATAATTCCTCTCAGCCCCCAAAGAGATGTTAAAGGAAAGGAAGATCCCCCTAGATAAATGGTCCGGATCATCTGACCGCCATGTCTATTAGCTCCAAAGGTGATGGACCACGTGTCACAATCTGGGGTGCCCTCACTGATGCTAAAACCAAAGCGAGAACTCTTGTCAATTATCACAAGCATCTGCTGCTAGACTCCACTTGTGCACGCTTGGACTAACTGCCCACTTTTCACTTCTGACAAGTGGGTCCCAATCACAGGTAATCTACACAGATGAGGCATTGCACCCCACCGGATGGACCCGCCCAAAAAATCTCTGGAGATAAACTTTGATACTTTGGTAGAGTGTGATAGATTATACACAGGCACGTAGAAATTGAATGCATGGCATAGAAACTAGTAATTCAGATTAAATTGTCTCATTTATATATCGCACTTAAGATTTCTTGTGAAACACAAAATAATAATACTGAATAAGTATAATTGATTATTGACTTTGGGATTGGTAGACATTCCGTGGACAGTTTTTTTTTTTTTTTTTTGTTAGCTTGTTAGTACACCCCACTGTCAGTTGACACTTCACTGTTAGCCACCCCCACTAGGGATCAATGCCAAGACCTCAGTGTTGAAACAAGGAATCTTTCACTCGTCTACCACTTGAGCTATAGATCAGGGTGTTTCATTGGACAGTTAAACTGAATATATATATATATATATATATATATATATATATATATATATATATACAGTGGTCTACTTCAACAAACAATTGCCTACGAATTAACGGTTAGGATTGCTCAAGCAATCTGATTTTGGGACTGAAATCGCTAGTTGGTTCAGTTTGTGTGCCACTTGTGCAATTTCTGAGTGTCTGTGTATCAAGCTTCAGTATCTCAGTATATGTGGTCACCAAATAGGCAGGCTGAGAATACACATATACAGATATTGTCCATATCCAACTGAAAAAGGTCCCAAGATTAGCGGCTATAAAAATTCCAAGGGGGAACTTTGGGGAGATGATAGACCAACGGTCTGAGTTGCCAAACCCTGGGCCCCACTTGTGCATGCTGTATACAGCCTCACTTCACATATCCTCCATAGGCGAGTGGTTTATAGAGCCAGTCCTGAAATCCTCAGAGGAAAGTCTCCTAGTTGAACCGTTCAAGAGGTAGGACCCACCACGAATGGGCCACGAGCGAAGTATAAGCTGTCATAGATTCCTGGCCATTTGATCCGTTGACAACTAAAATCATAGAATGGCCAACAATTTCCATTCAAGTCCTTGCAGAAATAAGCTTATTATACAAGTGATTCACTTGCTGACAACCTCCAAATACCCAGTGGTGGCCACATGATGGTTGGATCGGCCTGATTTTCCACGTGTCCAACTTTAATGGTGGGGCGACCCTTCTTGACAGGTTGGATGACATGGATGCACCCAACCCTTGTAGAATAAGCTCTACAAAGGATTTGCAGAGGGACTGGCCTCCATTAGTTCAAAACCACAAATACAGAGAAAACTATCACTAAAGCCTCACACATCTGAGGGCAGAGTAAATGAAGTAAATATACAATGCTCGATTGAGCGAACGGTTTGCTTGGCTAAACAAACTACAGGCATGGCTCACCAAACCTGTCACATGGTGGACCATACCTTGGATGAGAGAGAACCCAAAAAAACCTCCAGATAATCCCGACCATCCAATATGGGCCCCCCTTTTATCTTTAAGGGTATTAAGACTGCCCTTTTCCTCTTTAAATGCTGCCCACTGGCTCTGAGCATACATTTGCAAGCCACGAATGAGATGGCTATAGGATCATCTGATAGGAGAGATCTCGGGGTGTGCCCCATTTCATGATAAGGTCCCAGCAGATGCATGTGCGTTGTAGGATTGGAGGGTGGGGGAAATCCCACCATTGCTTTTGATTGAGCTCATCATATTACGCCTCAACATAAGCAACCATTGTCTTCTAATCATGCCATTAGGAAAAGAAAATCAAAAAAATAAAATAAAATCAGCCTCTTTTACCCCTGAAGATTTTGGAATGATCGTAACCACCTCCACCTTTTCATAAAAAGACCTTGGAGATTGAAATACTACAATGTCGGCTGTTTGGTTGGGAGCAGCAAGGCAACTAACCAAGACCCACCCCTGAATTTTCCTTGCGCGGAGCGTCGGCCTTAATGCGTGGTGGCCTGAGTACACGATCTATGAGCCCATACTCAAGAGCCTCCTGCGCGTTGAAGCGCTTCATTCGACTCAGATCCTTGTTGATCTGCACCATCCACAAATAAAATCAATAGATAAGATTAACCTCCGTCGCTCAACATGTTTATTTTAGCCGTGTGCATTTCCACATTCAAACAGATATTTCATTTTTGAAACTAGAAGAGCTTGAAGAGTACCATGGAAATTGGAGACATGCATGCATTCCTATGCGAAGTCCATTTTATCCAAATTTGTAAAATAAAAGGCAACAAAGAAACATAACATCGAATGCGCATTTGGACAAACTAGAGAACTGAATTGCTAGTATTTTGCTCTTGAAGGTGAAGATAACCAAATTGTTATGTCCTCCAATCACATTCACATTGAGGGGCAGAGCTCCAATATGACATGAATGGAACGAAATTGCAATATGATGGCTACATCCTTATCATGATACTAGGAAACACCATCAAGTTTTTACATTTCCTCTTTGATTAAACAAAGCATTCTAGACTCTTTAACTCCCTTGTGCTCCTGATCACCACCCAAGAGAGATAGTAATGATCTTTTCTATAACTGATGAAAATTGGCTACGAGCAGGCAGACGCTAGCATATCAAACTTTGAGAAGTAAAAGTAGAGCCCAGCCAAGGCCTTTTTAGCACTGCTTCCCATCCTTTTCAGTACTACTATTATAGCTACAAGTTGGTTAAAGACATTTTGGCCACAAACCTAACATTCAAAGTTGTCGATGTCTAAAACAGATTGGAGGTAAATAGAATTTTTCCTGTGAGGAAAATGTTCTGAGAAATTAGAAACCATTTAAAGAAAATTGCTCTTGGCCAAAAAAAAAAAAAAGGAACAACTTAACAGATAGAGGTATTTGGTCATATCTTGGAGACGGTAATTTGATCTAAATGAAGGCTATTTGTCCTACTTCCAATGGGATAAAGAGGAATTGTAGGATCCTTGACCCAAGGCTTTGCACAATGCACTCTCGTTTTTTCAGTTCTGACAAGTGGGGCAATGGTTGAGATTCTGTATTAGGAGTGAAGCTCTTTGGAGGAAAAGTATCACTAGTAAACATGGCAAAGGGGGGTTGAACTCTGGGGTGTGTCTTTAGAGGGAGAGCATCAGTTATATGGAAAGCTATTTCCAAGTTTGGGGATGGACCAAGAAGGGTGCGAAAAAATTTTCCCAAAGGAATGAGGTTCAAGATTGGTTCGGGTTACAGAATTTGATTTTGGGGAGATCTTTGGGTTGGAGATGTTAAAGCTTGCAGCATACTTTCCAAGACTACTCCCTCCCGAAGAGAGGTTCTTGTCAAATATTACTACTGAGGAGATCTGCGTAGAGCTTGATTTTCACCACCTGTGGGATTTTAAGCTTGAGGCTTTGGAACCCTTCTCAAGGTGCTTGAAGAGGTCCAGTTTCCTATGAAAGAAGATTAGTGCATCCCATGCACCTCCTGGGAAGTTTTCGGCTAAAGAGCTTTGCAAGGCTCCTCATCATGGAGACCCTCGACCCTTCCAAGCCCCCTTGCACCAAGACTTGGGCTCTTGTACCCCTCGAGTTGAAGCTTTCTTCTGAACAGCGGTCGTGAACAAGATTCTTCACTTCTGACCAACTAGAGAGGAGGAAATTTTCCCTTCCTAAGTTGTTCTTTGTGGGTTGCAATGTAAAGAGGTCAAGTCAGTTTGTTGCATTTTTCTTCACCATGAAGCAACCAGGGAAATCCGTTTCATTTTTTTTTCCCCCATGTGTATTGGATGCTTCTATCCTCAGTGGCAGTGTTCGTGTTTAGGTTCCGTTCAAGCATGGGGGAAGTGTGCTATGGAGATTGCTTCCTCTTTCATCATGAGGGGCATGTGAAAGGGAAGGAATTGTAGAATTTTGTAGGATCATTCTGGGCCTTCTTAGTCTTTGGGACAGCATGTTGAGTTTTTGCAAATAAATCTAGTTTAACAAAAGAATCCAAAGAGGTGAAAATTTGCCAACTTCCAAAGTGGTTGGAATGCAATCAAGAGGTCAACTCCTTGGATCCAAGGTACTCCAAAACAGTTACGTAAATGAGAGGGCGGTAACCATTATGAGTTATGGGGTTGTAACGGCCGTTACGGAAAAAAAAAATGTCCCATAACGGCCATAATGGCCCTATAACGGTCTATTACAGGGCCAAAATTGGTTTTTTTTCAAAAATAAAAATGGCCGTTACAACCACCATTACCGTTATGAAATACCTTGCTTGGATCCCTTCTACTGAAGTTGAATATAGATTGATGAAACCCTGGACTGGAATCGGCTCCATGACCATCAAGGTGAGAAAAAGTTGGCATTCTGAGGTCCTATAATCTTTGAAGCTGACTCTAGGAATGTTAAGAGCTTGGGTTTCTAGAAAATGTCCGGCTCCTTGGAAGTGGGCTTTTCTTGTAAATGATATGTTAAACAGTTTGGCATCCTTAACGGTTGAGTTCAGTCATTTGCAGAGAGGTGCTGATCTTATTGCACATCTCTTGCAAAGGACTGTGCCTTACGAATCAGACACTTTATAGGTTTCCATTATCCATTGCATTAATGGATATGGTTGTAAGGTCTGCTTCTTTGAATAAAGTTTCTGTTGCTGGTTAAAGGAAAAAGGTGGGGCCCATGGTCCGGTAATCCAGAACCTTGCCCTGTTGCATGTCTCTAGAGTTTAGACTCATCATCATCTTAAACCTCATTCCAACTAATTGGAGTCAGCTGCCAATATATATAGACCGATTCAAAAATCTCCTTGATAGGACGATCCTATCCTTTTGATTTGTAGCCTACAAATAGACCATTAGGAATGATCATATGAAGTCGACTACATGGTAAGTTATCATGTAGTCGAATGATGCGGGCCCCCCACTGGAAGTTCAAGTGAAATCCAGGGTGTCCATCTCAGATGGCTGGTTATTTCAGTCCAGGGGCCCAAAAATCACGCCAGCCTGTTACTCAGACCAGCCACACCAAGGGAAACGGTTGGGAGGGGGGGATGCCCACCAATGATTGTGTATATGAAATCCAGGACATTCAACTGGTTCATCTGGAATGGATGAAGGCTCACACACACACACACACACACACACACAAAAAAAAAAAGAAAAAAAAAGAGGCCATTTTGCAGTTCAGGTGGGCCCCGGTGCAATCAAGGGTAGGCATCCCCTCCCAACTGTTTTCCTTTGTTCCCTCGCCAACCTGATTCACAGATTGGCCTGATTTTTTGGCCCTGAGCCTAAATCAGAGGGATGCACATGATTGACAGATTAAACGCCATGCACACATCACAGTGGGGCCCACCTGATTCACAGATTAGCCTATTTTTTGCCCCAGCCCCACACAGCTTGACTGCATGACAAACTAGCATGCAGTCATGCAGTCTAACACTATTTGGATCCTCCCTCCTTCCCTCTGTGTGTGTGTGTGTGTGCGCGTGTAAGAAATACAGAAACTGTCCACATTCAACTGCAAAACAGTCCTAAGCGCCTAGGATCTTCCAATCAAGTAGATATTTGGCACATGGTCCATTGGCAATGGGAAGCAACAGCAGACCAACAAACCATACACTCCATTGGTCAGAATTGAAAAGCTGAGGATATTGTGCAAAGCCTCAGGTCAAGCATCCTGTAATTCAGTTGGGATGAGTCCAGTCTAAGAATAAATGTGACAAGATGACTAGAAAATAAAGGCTTTTTGCTTTGCTTTTATGACAATAACAAAGATTGGCTTCTTCTTCTTCTTCTTCTTCTTCTTTTTAAGATGAAGATTTTATTAAGAGGCATGAAGGCCAAAAAACAAAAGGGCAGAGAAAAAAAAATACAACAACTAGCCAAACCAGCACCCAGCAAACTCAAGGTTCCCACTCCCCAACCAACGAGAGCACCTCCAAAACCTCCTGTCCTGACATAGAGCTACAATTACGGAAGCATCGGCTATTCCTTTTCCCCCAAATAGACCAAAGCAGCACCTACTTCCATTTAGACTTGCCTATAGAGTGAGGACCGCCCTTGTGCCACAAAAGGAAGAGACCCTCCATGGAATTGGGCATCACCCAAAGAATCTTGAAGAATGAGAGAATGCCCGACCACACCTCCAAGGCAAATGGGCAAAGGATAAAAAGGTGCACCGCCAATTCCAAGTCCCCTTTACACAAGAGACAGCAATTCGGCAACACCAAACCTCTCTTCAAAAGATTATCTATGATTAGCACCCTGCTACGGCCAGCTAGCCACGTGAACGCAACCACCTTAGGCAGGGCGCGTAATGCCAAGCTGCCCAACATGATCTCTAGACTGAGAAGGCCTGGGCGGAGACAGAAATCTAAGGAGGGAGTGCACATAGAAACACCCAGATCGGTCACAACGCCAGAACGAAGTCCTTAGATCCCGCCACCGGGCGATAACCTTCTAAATGGGTAAGAAGGTGCATGATTCAAGCACTTCATCATCCCGAAGATGTTGTCAGCAGAGAGCAGCCAAACTCCATCTAAAAAGCACCACGCCACAGAATTATCCTTAACAGGGCAAAGACAGGCAATATTGGGGAAATCCGTCCTCACACCAAACATCGTCCCATAAGCTAATTCTTTCCCCATCTCCAACAGAAAACCCAATCCCCTCAAAGACTCAAGGCGCCAACTTAGCAATAGACTTCCAACAGTAGGAAACACGATAGAGAGAGGACTGCCTAGTCTACCAGCCCTTCCTAGAGACGCCATACTTGTCCACGATAACATATCTCCAAAGGCTCTCTTCTTCAAAACCAAACCCTCAAACTCATTTCCCTGAGAGGGTTGAATTAACCTCTACGAGACTTCTAATGCCCACTCCACCTCCCTAGTCGGCTTAAAGACCTCTACCCACTCTAACAAGTGGAATTTGCCCTTAGATGCCCCACCCTGCCATAGGAAATCTCTGCGCAATTTCTCGATACATAGGATTACCGATTTAAGACAGTGAAACAGGGACATAATACACAGGGAGATTGGAGAGGGCTAACTTGATTAAGGTTAACCTGCCTCCAAGCGAGAGAAGTTTACTTTCCAAAGATGAGAGCTTTCTTTCCATTCTTTCCAAAACTACATTCCAAAGATGCTTAGTGGGCTTCCTGATACTAAGGGCCAGGCTTAAATAAGAGGAAGAAAACAATCCGGAGGTACACCCAAACACCTCAGCCATGTTGGCCACTTCCTCTGGCAACATATGGACCCGGAGAATGACACTCTTGAGAAGGTTAACTTTCTGACCAGATACAACCTCAAAACATCTGATGATTTTTCTCAAATTATCGACCTTAGACTCATCCGCTTCGCAGTAGATGAGCGTGTCTTCCGCAAACTAGAGATGAGAAACAGGCTGATTGGCGTTACCAACTTTGAAGCCCCAAACAAACCCGCCGACTGACCCTTAGAGAGCATTTTGCTGAGAGCTTCTGAGACAACCAGGAAAAGGAAAGGGGAAAGGGGATCTCCTTGCCGAAGAACCCTACAAGCTTTGAAGAGCCCGATTGTAGAACCATTAATGAGAATAGAAAATTGTGCAGAACTAACACATGACCTCATCCACATTCTCCACTTCTCACTACACCCTACCTGCCCCAACATATGGTCCAGAAACTGCCAATCGACATGGTCATAAGCCTTTTCAAGGTCTAACTTGCAGACTAACCTCTTTTTTTCTTTTTTTTGCAGGCCCAAAATTGAGAATCGATGCACTCGTGAGCTATCAAGGCACTGTTGATAATCTGCCTATTAGTGATAAATGCACTCTAAGAAGAAGATGTGACCTGAGGGAGAACCTTTCTGAATCATATGAAGTATAATAAACTATCCATGCCACCATGCATCTTTCATCTGCAATGAGATTAAGGGCTCCAGAACCATTACAGATTTGCTGAAGAGATTTTGCTCGAGAACTAGAAACACAATTTGATGTAACGGAAGATGATTTGGTGAAGCTTAACCCAATTGTAATCTATGAATATTCAATTCCCTGGATCCTCTAAGCTGCATGTTGAAGCTAAGAAGGCGAATGAGATACACACCTTTGTAACACACTAGCAAGCTAACAGCTAACAACCACAATATAACACCCAAGAAAAAACTGGATAGCAGAATTCATGGAACCAAGCAATGAAATGGCCAGCATTCAGCACCATACCTTTTCAGCAGCTTAGAACTCTATCTTAGATATTATCATTAGTTAATATTCACTAAAGAAGAATGATAAACAACCGAGAGAAAAATATAACACGGCAGCAACTTATCAAGCTTGGCTATAAAAGAAAACCAGTATCTTTCAACCAGGATGAAAGGATAATACCTTCTCAACAGACTGACCAGTCTTTGTTGCCAATTCTTGAAACAGGTAGTCTTTAATTCTCAGAAGTTCTTTTGCTTCGTTTTGAATATCATCAGCCTGTTAATACCAGTTTCAAGAAGCAAGTTCAGATCATCATACACGAGAATATGACAATGCTTGAAGAAGACCCATTGTCATGCTACTATTCCATGATAAGGATAGCTGAAGAGGAACCTGGCCACGAGCTGCCCCAGCAGGAGACTGCAGCGCAATTCTTGAAAGAGGCATGGCAACGCGGCTACCCTTAAATAAGGCACAAATAATGGTGTAAAAAAACTAAGGCGCAATTCAAAAGGGATAACAACACAAATCAAGGTATTATGCTGAACGAGGGTATTATAAAGTTCCAAACAAACACAAACCTTCTCTCCAGCGGCAAGAAGAAATCCTGCTAGATTATATGCGAAACCCACACATTGCGTAGCAACTGGACTTTTCAAGCTTTGCATCGTATCATAGATGGCCATGCTTGGAGTAAGCTGTAAAGCATGTGGTTTTATACTTAAAAATAGCTGAGTACATGAGATTCCATCTGAGTAAAAAATGGCCTCGTATATTCAACAATGCAAGAAATAAAGAAGAAGAATTATATAAAATGGACTCACATCTCCACCTGGACCATTGATGTAAAGATATAGCTTTTTGGAAGAGTCCATGCTATCAAGATAAAGCATGGTCGCCAGTACCTGGTTGCTAAACTCCTCATCTATATGTTGCCCAATAAAAATAACACGTTCTCGGTACTGCAAATCAGGAGCCCCACAGTTGGATTTCTTGCAGGTATTTGAACAATAAAATAGCTAATGGAACTTGACTCATGCAATGGAAATTGATCCAAAATTACTATGACTTCAACTTACAAGAGCATTCCACAGATCAACCCATTGCCAAGTCCCTTCACCAGGAGTTCTGTAAGGTACTCTAGGCGTACCTATGGGCATCATTCCAAACCGTGCACGTGTTGCTTTCTTGCTTAAAAGCCTGCAGTTGCATACTATCATGCATGTAATATGATACACGTACCAATCCGAAGTGTAGTTTTCTACAGAAGTATCATATATATGCCAATAATTCAACGATAAAATGTAGTGGAAGTTACTCATTTGGCAACAAGTTAATCCAGACTGATTGAAGCAAAGCCGAAAAAAATGGTTAAGCCATGCGAAGCTGAAAGTAGCAATACAGAAATTTAACTATGAAGAATCTTAGTGTTTGGAGGATTATTAAAAATATCTTATGTGCCTGAAGTTGTGCCTAACTATAACTGTAAATTTTTATTTAAGCAAACACCCAGCAAAGATCTCTGGAGATGGTCTCTAGAGTTTTATGGGATTCATGTTCATAGGATGAGTGTAGCTGAAATGAGGATGTTGGATGAGGGACAAGACTAGAAAGGATAGAATTAGAAATGAATGCATTCGAGAGAACTTAGGAGTAGCACTGACAGATAGATAGATGAAGGAGGTAGACTTTAGATGGTTTGGCCATGTGCAATGGAGACCAAGAACTGCACTGGTTGGGAGTGAGTTGGTCAAGTTGAATGCCCTAAAAGGGAAAGGGAAAGGGAAAGGCCCAAAAGGATTTGGTTAAATGAGGAAATGGTCCTTGATAGAGTGGAATGGCAGAACAGGATTCGTGTAGCCAACCCAAAAAGGTTGGTTTAAGGCTTAAATGATGATGATGATAAAACACACACCAAGGAAGAGTAATTGGTATTATCTGCAGCCAGAAGTGAGATAATTTTTTCCTTCACGGAAAATTAATATGCACACTTTGGCTTGGTTTTGAGAATTTTTAATTGTGGAGCCCCATATCTTGAAGAATACTCACCGTAGGTTTGCTCCCTATAGGTGAGGGTTCGATTCCCCTCCTTGGCTTTACCCGATATACGTGGTTGTGGGTGATTACGTGTATCCACAGGGATTAGTCTCACTTCAAAAAAGAGGTGGGGACACCCTTTGTCTTCAAAAAAATAAAAAAATCTTGAAGAATACTATATTTTTCAAAAAAGTAGAATATTACTTTAAAAAATGGCAAAGAAGCAAGAGGGGCGCTTAGATTTACCCCTATTGATGGTAAGTTTAGAAAGGGAGGACAAAAGTTTAACACTGGTTGGGGCCTAAAAACATAGGCAGATCCTTGCTACCACTGTCAACAAGCCCACCCATTATTATTACATTGCCTTTCCGGGGAAGGTTTTTCAGATGGGAACTTTTAGCACATCCAGCCATCCGCATTTTGAGGGCCAAACTAAATAGCTCCAACTCCACAAATTTGATGAGTTGAACCTCGGTCCATCACTTCCATTCTGGCATACATCCAAACAGGCCCTTAACCTTTCAAGAGAATACCAAGAAAATTAAGCAGTCATGTAGCCACCAAGGAATATATGGATTTAGTGACAGAAAAAAGGGAGGATGGCCTTGAGAGGAGGGTGAATAGGTAACATACTGTGATTTTTGTTAGCTACAATAACTTCTGATGGAAAATGGGATTTACAGATAAAACACACTCGCATGTCAGGCATACCAAGATAGCAAGTTACAAGACTTTGGTCACACAATATATTGTCCATTAAAAGCCTAAACACTTTGACCATATGGTTAGTGTTTGTTCTTATTATTGTTCATATCGTCATTGGAAAAAATGATTCGAATCATGCCCAAGTGCAATTTCTTGGGTCTTGACCACTTCCTCCATAGGTCTGATAATTCTTTCACACACAGAAATCAAGACTAGACACCCTCAAACCCATATCTTAACACTCATGAAACTGCCTCTCTCAACTTCACAAACTGCAAGATTAAACAAAGAACCATTTCCTCGGAACATACTAGAAGTTCACCATAACAGCACCATGTTCAAGTGCAATAGAGTTGAACATCATTGTTGAAAGAATCTAGAGGAGCCATAATCTGGTATACTGTGAGACCAAGGTTGTAAAAATCATACGTTTTATGATTTGAATCATATTGTATATGTATGTAAGGCAAATCATAGCCTCAAACCGCAAATCCACCGGAAATGTATAGTTATCAAATTGCAATTAGGCATGAATGGTGCACAAATTTATTTATTTTTAAATTACCATTTTGCTATTAAAACGTGTAAAAGGCCCCCTCCCTCCCTCTGTGTGTGTGACTTACAGCTTACATTCAAACAGGCAGCAGGTTAATGACTTTCATGTGAAAGTCTCTTACAACTTAAAAACTTACAGGTATCCAAATGTCCCCTTAAGTTCCTAATATCCATGAAGAGGAATTGGCCATTGAATTGCAGTTCTCCCACCCTTTTCCATCTAACATGAAAGTAACATAACACAGTCTAGACCCCATACCTTCAATGTAAGTGCGAAGGAAGGAAATCCCAACTTGTTTTTACTCCATTCCACTAGACTAATAATTCCAATTCAATTCAATAATGCATCCAAACACACCCTAAACAATATGGAATGGAAAAAGGTGCGCAAAGAATCATCACGACCGTTGGTTCTTTGAGAAGAAAAGGAAAAAAGAACAATGGCGCGGCAAGCAATTACCTGGATTTGAGGCTCTGCTGAACTCTGTCATGAAATTCAACAGTCAAGTTAGGTTTCCCAAACCCGAAAGAACCTGCACAGCATAAATAAATGAAAAATGCTGCAGAATCAATGAAATCGCAGGTAGAAGATACTCCAGAGCAGAGGAATTAAATCCTACCCGTTGATTGAGGTTTCAACCCGACAAAGACCTTGCTCATACAGCTGCAACAACCAAAAACAACATGGACTGAGATTCAGACGGTCGAGATTTCTTGAGATTGTGTGAATATATGAAGAAAGGTACCTCAAAGAGGGGTGAGAGTCCCCGTTTAGAGAGTGCAGATGGGAAGAAGCGGTCGCTTGAAGGGATAGGGTCATTTTTGGAAATAGGATGAAAAGAGAGGGTGAATTTCCTGCAAGATGATAAACTAATAGCAGATGGAGATGGGAGAGTCTCGGAAGAGAGATAGAGTGCTGAAGGTCTTGATTTTTAGGAGCTAAACCCAGGATTCGACCACGTTTCGGATACCCATCGGGTCTGTGGACCTTGAGTTCGAGCGCGTTGGGTCTTGGTCAATAATGGCATTTTGCATGGTCAGTCTTACCAAAATGGATGGATTACATCGTACGGAAGCGTGCCACTTTGATACGTGGTATAAACGGGCCCTGTTAGATCCATTGGGCTCGGGGCTTCTTTGGTTTAATTATTTCTTACCAGCGTTTGCTTCAAGAGAGAAAATGTTGCCTTGAAAATTATGTTTTCTCTACAGGAGTTTGCTTCTTAGAGGGAGAAATTGTTGCCTTGAAAACTATGTTGAGGCAAATATGGCAACGCGGAATCCGACGATGCAAATCCAACCATATGGCATGCGTGAGATCTTCGCATAGCGCAAAGGAAGGCTCATCGAGGACCAGGTTTTCAAGAATCATACCGATAACCAGTGGATAAGAACGACGAACTATTGGGATTATCTCAGCATTGAGGCACGATCACTAATCGACTATTTTGATAAATAAACATTTGACAAAGGTAAAACATGAATGACTAAAGACAACCTCCACTTTACAGTTGATAGTATAGGACGTCACCACATAACAGTGATTATTCTCACAATGTCGTTGGAAAATATATAAATAGCAAAGGAGATGGCATTAGAGAATAAATTAAATCATCAATAAAAAACTTCAATCAAACAAATCAACTCCTGCACAACGCTGTTTATTAAGTCTCATAGGATACTTATCATCTGTAACACTCTTCAATGTGGACACCCCGCATTTAAGAATAGTCTCGCCCATCCTCACTCTACACATAATCAACTCAATTGTAGCCCGTAATTGTAATTCCCTTTCATTTGTGCCTACGTGCGGAATCTGAAAGAAAACCTTAGTCTTATGAATCGTCAGCCTACACTTATACGTTTAGTCAATAATAGTATATAATAATGGTATTACCTATTCTTTACTCATTAGCACATTGCTCGGTTAAGCACCTCGCTATTCTCAATCAAGACAGCAATCCTTAAATAGTTGTGAGTTTTATTTTCGACTTCAACCTTGGTTGTTAATTTATGTTTGATCGATACTTGTTGCACTTTCGAAAGTCATTGATTTCCAATACAGAAGGAGCTCATTGAATGAAAAGCCTCATCTTCCACAAATCATTTGATAATACACTTGATGGTTGGTAGAATAGGCAGTATACCGTAATTTACTTCCACCGCTCTATGTTAACGTCAGGGGTCAATGGCATTCAGTTTAAGTTAGACCACAATTAAATATGGCACACCCGCAAACTACATACTTGCACCACATGGCCAAATTTTAGCCTAACGTCCGTGTTAGCGAATTCCATGTGTTTTTGTATTGATAAAAGTTGTAAGACCCACCGTGATGTATATATTATATCCATGTCATCCATTCATTCTGTCAACCAATGTTGTCAAAATCTTATGATCTACGATTTATGATATATGATTTGAGTCGAATTTTAAGCAAAACTATTTGAATCTCGCATTTAAATTCATTTTTATATGAATTTTTTGATTTTGTGATTTGAATCTTACAATTTATTATTTAAATCTCCCGGTTTACGATTTAAATTATCCTTGTTTTTTTAAGCTTCATTTGGCTTTCATTTTATGATTTTGAATTAGTCGGAGTTTTAATAATCATTTAGAAAAAAAAAAAAACCTTTAAAAAAAGAATCATTTATAAGAAATAAACTTTTTCTCTTTGACATTAAACCGTAGATTTGTTTTTATGATTTTTTACTGTTTGCACAATTCAATCAAACACGAGGCCACTCGTGTAAACAAGGGCTTATATTCGGTTTACGCATGTGATTAGAATACAAGAGTTGTACTCGACTGTGTTTGATTGAACACCGATGCCCCTGCGTTGAGATGAACCGATCAAGACCATATTCTAGGATCCAACTACCCTCATTAGCCACTGGTTGTAACAACGATGGGTGATTTGTGGATGGATGTGGGTCAGTCCTTTCTGACGGATTCTTTTTACCACGTGTTTTAATGGCTTGTTCTTTCATCGGCAATTGTTGCCAATATATTTCTTATAGGAGTAAATATGGACAAATAAAATAGAAAGATGTTAAATCAATGTTAATGTCGTTGATTCATAGATGACGCTCATTGCAATCAACAATGTCAAATAATCCAGAGAATACAACAGAATGAAAGATAAATATCTTACCCACCCATATGTGCAAGCAATATAAGCAAATGGTTAGAAGGATGTGACCTGGGTGTTTGAGCTTCTAAGTAAGAACTCAGTTGATCAGAATCTGACAACGAAAGGTCACAGACATTTACTCTACTCCTATGGTGTTTGTAGTGGCGACACTAGACAGTAATGATATAAGCCATGACTAGGCAAAGCTCATGTTAAGAAATATAAAGGTAAAATTTATGTAGATAGATTGTGTTTTGGCGCAGGCCTGGAGCTCTTCATTGCATTCTCCTTTTATGGCTTATGGAGGCGGTAAAATTCTCGTTTGTTTTCCTTGTTGTTCTAGGTTCTTTCGTATCCATGACTTTTTATGTGCTCTTCCCACAAGAGATCTCCATAAATATGAAACCATTTTACAAATCTCTTGCCAACGTGGCTACTACGATTTTTGTATATCAAAAATTATTTTCAACTTTGTTACATCGAAATGTGGCTCAATCAGAGTCATCTTCGGAGATCCCCTATTGTGACCATGAATATTCGGGGAACTAGTGGAACCGGTCCCACCATATCCATATCAGGCCCCGATCCGCCCAAATATTAATTCAATCTTCATATAATCAAAATTTTCATAATCGTCATGAGAGCTCCAAACATCTCTGAGAAGATTTCTCATTGAAAATTGATTATAATAGACGGTCTTATCGAGCATTTTCAGAATTGTGATAGGATCCTTGCTTCGGTAGATTTTTTATAGACATGCTGGGTGCGGTTCATTGGTCACGTGTTTATACGAATTATGGCTACGTATCATTCGATGTTTCATTACTTTAAAAGCCTGCATACGGTTCTGTGTCAACACGTTTATGACATAAGACGTATTGACGAAGGAAAATAAGTAAAAAATATCTTCGCATGCGAGTACAATTCTGCTATTATAAAGCTCGTAGTGACGACAGATAGCGGCATCTTATCAGTCCAAGTAGTTTTTTTTAATAGTTTATTTCTAACTGGTCAAAAATATCAAATTGATGTATGACTTATTTGGAATAGTTTTATGGATGGTTACAGGCATATTGACTTATGTGAATGAAGGTTAAAAATCGAAATATTTTTTTTGTCGATATACAAAATCAAATGTTGTTTTTCCAATGTATACACATGAGAAAGGTAATAAGAATATAAATTATTAAAGGATCTGTGTATGTTTGTAAGGAAAGTTTCTTGAAAGATTTTTTTTTTAAAAGGAAAGATAATAATCTTTATTACTATCATAACATAGTACAACTCGAATCGGCTTGATGGCAACAAGATGATTATTATATTTTTTAACTTTTTCTGATTTATTTAGATTTTTCATATTTTAAGAAAATCATTAAAAAAATCTCACTATTTATGATATGATTCGACCTCTATTACAAATTGCAATATGATAATGATTTTGACAACATTGCCGCCAACTTATTTTAAGGCAGGAGTAGATCCAACGCTCAAGTGGACTCCACCAAAGGAAATAATGATCTTAACGGATATCAATCGTTGAAAGATAAAACCTTTCTAAGGCCTACAATGATATTTATTTCTCATCGAACTTGTTCATAAGGTTATAAAACACAAATATTAGTTTGATCCAAAACTCTTATAGTCCCTAAGAAGTTATCAACAGTAGGCATTTAATTCTCATTGTTTACTATGGTGTGGTTCACTTAAGCTTTGGATCTGCCTTTTTCTTCGCTCATTCCCTAAAATTAGCTCATAGAACTAATGAATGGCATAGTTATGACATATAAATCACAATGGGCCCCACAATTTTTGTGTACTCTTCTTTTGTGTCTCTTTTAGAGTTGAAAACCGGCTAAATACGATAGCTCTCAATATCAGCTTTAGAGTTGTTGTCGTAATTACATATGTAAGTAACAATGACTTAATTACGATGTATTTATATTGTATTTTGAAAAACGAAGTATGCCCTTAATATAATATTGTTCATTTGCTAGATAATTAAAATATACCAAACAGAAAAGTGCTTATGTGTTCAAAGAGCATGATGATAAGTTATTGTGCTCCCAGTTGCATTGAGACACCTAGACAGTCATATCATCTAGATCGTTTACTATGTCCAATGTGAATTTCATGCACATTTCAAACATTAGGCTAAATCAATAAATATTACACTTCATCAATGGCTTTGATATGGACAGACAAGACCTTTTATATTAAACTAAGACCAATCAACAATTTAATCCATATGGGACCATCGTGGATTACTTACAATTAATGATAATATCATTTCCCGTCACATCCAAAGGAATGTCTGAGTTCATATCCACATGAGGCTAAGTAAGTCTTATTCCTTCTAATTGGTATATATTAGATGATTTCTTCTTACCAACCATAATAAAAAAAGTACATGTGCCAACAAGTTTGCCTCTTATAGTTGAATGGGAGTGAAGTAGATATAAAATGGTTTTAGATGGATGTCTTATGTGTTACCGTATACAATTTTAGGAGTTTATGCAATTTAGGACTCTATTATTATTAGTTGTATATATTATCTTACCAAGTATAGAGGCTAAAATTTAGGAATCATATACTGACGTGTATAGCTGGGATTGACAGGATATATAATGAAGGGCGCTGAATCATAGGATTCCTGTAAATCCGATTCTAGACAGCTGTAAACAAATCCTCACAATTGTACAGTTAATGATATAAAGATACATCATCTCTCGCTGGAGGAAGAGCAGAGTTTTCCACCATTCTTGTATAACTTTTCCAAACCTCTCTTCATATTTTTCTGGTATCTAGTATCTTGACATGGTATCAGAGCGGGTTCTTGATTTCTGGGTTCAATCTTGGTGACCCGACGTGAATTTCTGTGGTGTTCTCTTGTTCTCGGCTCTGGTCTGGGGTTTCTCCGCTAGGTTCTTGTAATTTTTTGGCGTAGCAGCTGGTTCGGTTCTTCCTGTTGGCACCATCTGTTGTGTTTTCCAGTGCTATTCTGGCAGTTCGGCTTCCTCTGTGGTGTGTTCTGATCTGGGCTCTTGTTTTCGGCGTCATCTGCGGGTGTTCGGTTCTTGCTCTTATTTCCAGTACCTTTTTCGGTTGTGGCTTTCGGCAATTTATAATTTTCGGCGTTCCTGGTTTGTGCCTTTTATAATTTTCGGTGCAATATTTTTTTGTTCTGGTGGGTGTTTGTTTGTGTATTTTTTTCTCACGGTACTAGTTGCAAATTTCTGGTGGGATATTCTCTGTCTCTTGGTTGCATCATGTCATCGGATAAGTTGGAATCATTCCATATTCGGTTTACTGGTAAAAATTATTCTGCTTGGGAGTTCCAATTTAAATTATTTGTCAAAGGAAAAGAATTGTGGGGTCATATTGATGGGAGTGTTCCCGCACCTCAAGGTGCCGAGGCTAAGTCTAAGTGGGAAATTCATGATGCTCGGGTTATGACTTGGATCCTTAGCTCGGTTGAGCCTCATCTTGTTCTCAATTTGAGGCCTTATAAAACTGCTGCTGCTATGTGGGATTATCTTAACACGGTTTACAATCAAGACAACTCTGCTAAACGATTTCAATTGGAGTATGAGATGACTAATTTCACACAAGGCAGTCTCTCTATTGGAGAATATTTTTCTGGTTTTCAAACTCTTTGGGCTGACTATTGCAACATTGTTTATGCTAATGTTCCTACTGCAGCTCTCCCTGCTGTCCAAGAAGTGCATGCAACCAGCAAGCGAGATCAATTCTTGATGAAGTTACGACCTGATTTTGAAATTGCCCGTTCTAATCTGATGAACCGTCATCCTGTACCATCTCTGGATGCTTGTTTGAGTGAACTTCTTCGTGAGGAGCAGCGTATCGTTACTCAGGCTGCCATGGAACATCGGGCGAATGTTAGTGCACCTGTTTCTGTGGCTTATGCAGCACAGGGGAGAAATAAGGGTAGAGACATGCGTGCTGTCCAGTGCTTTAGTTGTAAAGCTTTTGGTCATATTGCTCGGGATTGTCCCAAGAAGTTCTGTAACTACTGCAAGAACCATGGTCATATCATCTCTGCTTGTCCCATTCGACCTGAAAGGAAGCAGGGTACTGCTTATCATGCCTCCACTGGTGCCTCTAGTTCTGTTGCATTGCTTGCTGCCTTGCCAGTTGTTCCTATTCCTGCTTCTACAGCTTTAGCAAACCCGAACACACTCACTCCTGAAATGGTACAACAGATGATCATTTCTGCTTTTTCTGCTTTTGGGCTCTCAGGTAATCATAATGTTTCTTCTAAGCCATGGTATTTTGACTCCGGAGCCTCTAACCATATGACCAATACTGCTGCTCCTCTTTCCAATGTCCGAAATTATGATGGAAATCTGAAAATTAACACCGCTGATGGCAGTTCTCTGCCTATCAGTGCTGTTGGTGATCTTTCCTCTTCCTTAACTGTTGTTTTTGTGTCTCCTAACCTCTCCACAAATCTTATTTCTGTTGGTCAATTGGTTGATAACAATTGTAATGTCCATTTCTCCCGTTCTAGTTGTGTTGTGCAGGATCAAGTGTCAGGGAAGATGATCGCGAAGGGGCCTAAAGTGGGACGACTCTTTCCTCTTTATGTTTCTCATTCCACTATTCCTAGTTTTCCTTTACTTTCATTTGCATGTACTGTTGGTTCTGGAAATAAGATGTGGCATAGACGTCTAGGTCACCCAAACTCTGATGTACTTCGTACTTTGTTTAATTCTGGATTATTGGGAAATAAAGCATGTTCTTCTATTAATCTTTCTTTTGATTGTACATCATGCAAACTTGGCAAAAGTAAAGTTCTACCTTTTCCTCATCATGCATCTCGTGCCTCACAATGTTTTGAGATTATTCATAGTGATGTTTGGGGGATTGCACCTGTGATTTCTCATGCGCATTACAAGTACTTTGTTACTTTCATTGATGACTTTAGTCGCTTTACTTGGGTTTACTTCCTCCGGGCTAAGGGTGAGGTTTTTTCAGTCTTTAAGCGCTTTCTTGCCCTTATTGAGACTCAATTCTCTACCAACATCAAGGTATTGCGCTCTGATTCTGGCGGCGAATACATGTCTAATGAATTTCAGGACTTTCTTCAAAGCAAAGGGATCATCTCTCAGCGTTCTTGTCCTTCGACACCACAGCAAAACGGTGTTGCTGAGAGGAAAAATCGCCACCTTCTTGATGTAGTAAGAACTCTTTTACTTGAATCATCTGTTCCTCCTCGTTTTTGGTGTGAAGCACTTTCTACTGCAGTTCATTTGATCAATCGCTTACCCTCTCCTACGATAAATCATGTTTCTCCTTTCTCTAAGTTGTTTGGTCATTCTCCTTTATATTCTGATCTTCGTACATTTGGTTGTGTTTGTTTTGTGCATCTCCCTCCTCATGAACGACATAAACTTACTGCTCAGTCTGTTAAGTGTGTTTTTCTTGGTTATGCTATCCCTCATAAGGGTTATGTTTGTTACGATCCCCATGCTAGTCGTATACGGGTTTCCCGGAATGTGATTTTTTTTTAAAATCAATATTTCTTTCCATCTCATGTTGAGCTGCCATCTGCGTCTGTGTCTCTGCTGCCTACTTTTTCTGACTCCCCAACAATTGTGGAAAGGTTCAAACCTGGTTTTGTGTATGAGAAACGTAGTCGACATGAGTCTGGATCCACTTTCTCTGTGCCTCCTTCCGATCTTGACCCGGTGCCTGATCCTGCTCCTGCTTCCACCACTCTTCGTCGGTCTGCTCGTCCTTCTCGACCCCCTAATTGGTATGGTTTCTTCTCTCCTGTCTCTCTTGTCGCTACTTTATCTTCTATTTCCATTCCCTCTTGCTACAAACAGGCCATGGAACATGAGTGTTGGCAAATAGCAATGCAAGCAGAACTTCAAGCACTTGAGGAGAATCACACTTGGGATATTGTTCCTTGTCCCCCTACAGTCAAACCTATTGGGAGTAAATGGGTTTTTTCTGTAAAACTTCGTTCTGATGGCTCGTTGGACAGGTACAAAGCTCGCCTTGTAGCTCTGGGTAACAAGCAGGAATATGGGGTTGATTATGAGGAGACGTTTGCTCCTGTTGCCAAAATGACCACGGTTCGAACCATCTTAGCTATTGCTGCTTCACAGTCGTGGCAACTACATCAGATGGATGTGAAGAATGCCTTTCTTCATGGTGATCTTCAGGAAGAGATTTATATGAAGCTTCCCTCTGGTATGACTGCTTCTTCTCCTCGTGCTGTATGTAAGCTAAGGCGTTCTCTGTATGGGCTCAAGCAAGCGCCCCGCGCTTGGTTTGAGAAGTTTCGCAGTACACTTCTTTCCTTCAATTTTATACAAAGTCAATATGATTCTTCTCTCTTTTTCCACACATCTATGTCGGGTATAGTTATTCTCTTGGTTTATGTGGATGATATTATCATTACTGGCACTGACTGTGGTTTGATTACTAAGCTTCAACAGCTGTTACATGCAACTTTCTATATGAAAGATCTTGGCCAGCTCACATACTTCTTAGGATTGGAAGTTCATCATCGAGCCCATGGCATTTTCGTGAACCAACATAAGTATATTCAAGATCTTATCACTTTGGCTGGTTTGGAGGACACTTCTTCTGTTGATACTCCTATGGAGGTAAATGTCAAATACAGGAAAGATGAAGGGGACCTTCTGGATGATCCTACTCTCTATCGACGCTTGGTTGGGAGTCTTATCTACTTGACCACTACTCGACCTGATATCTCCTATGCTGTTCATCAAGTCAGTCAATTTATGTCTTCTCCTCGGCATCTCCATCTTGCTGCAGTTCGCCGCATCATTCGCTATCTTCGAGGCTCACCTACTCGTGGGTTGTTCTTTCCTACCGACTCCTCTCTTCAACTTGTTGCCTATAGTGATGCTGATTGGGCTGGGTGTCCGGATACACGTCGATCTACTACAGGTTGGTGTATGTTTTTAGGTGATGCATTAATTTCTTGGAGATGTAAGAAACAAGATCGTGTTTCTAAATCCTCTACTGAGGCTGAGTATCGTATCATGTCTACTGCTTGTTCTGAAATTGTATGGCTACATGGTCTCCTTGAGGAGCTTGGGTTTCCTCAGACTACTTCTACCCCTCTTCATGCTGATAACACTAGTGCTATTCAGATTGCCACCAATCCCGTTTTTCATGAACACACCAAGCACATTGAAGTTGATTGTCATTCTATTCGAGACACGTTGGCAAGTCGGGTGATTTCTCTTCCTCACATCTCTTCTGATCTCCAAGTGGCTGATGTCTTCACCAAAGCTCTGACTCGACAGTGGCATCAATTTCTTGTTGGCAAATTGTTGCTGATTGACTTACCAGCATCAATTTGAGGGGGGATGTTACCGTATACAATTTTAGGAGTTTATGCAATTTATGACTCTATTATTATTAGTTGTATATATTATCTTACCAAGTATAGAGGCTAAAATTTAGGAATCATATACTGACGTGTATAGCTGGGATTGACAGGATATATAATGAAGGGCGCTGAATCATAGGATTCCTGTAAATCCGATTCTAGACAGCTGTAAAAAAATCCTCACAATTGTACAGTTAATGATATAAAGATACATCATCTCTCGCTGGAGGAAGAGCAGAGTTTTCCACCATTCTTGTATAACTTTTCCAAACCTCTCTTCATATTTTTCTGGTATCTAGTATCTTGACATTATGGTAGCCCTACAATGTGCTAGAGCGACAATCTTGTACATGCTTAAAGTAACTTAACATTCTTTTTTTTCAAGTGAGTTGATTTGGTAATATACTATATGGTTTAGAGATGAATGACTAATTACATACTTATTTATCATTCGACAATAGGAATAAGTGTGAGTGAGACCTTAAATAGAGAAAGGACTAAAGTAAAAGCATTGTAAAGTTGAATTTTTTCTTGCTTGCATGATGGAGGGAGTTGGGAAACAAAGATAGCAGGCTCTGAGTTGGTGATAGTTGGGCTATAATGAATCGATGCGTGAGGTAATTTTCGAGACAAGTGGGAAGATGACATGGACAATCAATCAAATTGAATCCCAACATGTTAATTGAATAAGAATCCCAACATGTTAATCGAATAAGGAGAAAGTTAAGCCCTGCAACCATTCATGCTTGGATTCCATGCTATTTCAAGTTATGTTTGGATACAAGGAATCCAAGGTGTGGATATAGAAAAACCAATATCTAATGATTATTTTCATATATGCTGTTGAAAAAAGAATTCTAATTTTAGGAGTCATGTTTAAATATCAAGTTAAATTCTTAAGGACATGTTTAATTTTGCTAATTTATGGAGTAATTCAACGTAAATGAGCCATCATTATTTTTTCAAGGTGTTTAATAAATTGAGAATTAAGGCACAAAAATCAAAAGTCAAATACAAATGTTAAGTAAACAGGTAAAAAAATATAATTATTATATTTTTACTTACTAAAAGGCCAATTCTATTATGTTGCCCATGTAAACCAAATAATAACATAATGTAATTGTTACAGCCAAATGCTTATGACGTTACTACATAATTATAGGGGTAAGCAATCATTACTCGTTTTCAAGTAATTCTCATTGTAGTTAGAAAACCAAACAAGCCCTAAATGTATTAGACAACTTTAATGTCACTTATGGTTTGGAAATCATGATTATAATTACAAGTGTAATACTTACCTTATAGAACTTATCTATCCAAGCAACTGATGTTATCTCATAGAACCCTAATGTTATCTTGTTGAGAGAATTCTATTTCATTTCCCATTGAATTCGATGCATCTAATCATGTTAAAAAACAAGTCACAATGACAATCAAGTTGCATTAGTACTTTTCTTCTTCCATTTAGTTGTTGATTTTCCTTTTAATTGAGCACATCGGAAATAGTCACTCTCTTTATCTATTGCTATGTATCAAAGCACAAGTTATGGATTAGAAAGTTATGTCAGGTTGTGGGTTAGAAAGTTCTATCAGGTTAAGAGGGTCATTTCTATCACCCTATGAAAATGACGTAGGACGTGCTATAGATGCATTCTTGGCACGACTAGACTAGAAGAACTCAAAACGAAAGTAAAAGTGATCCATCAAAACCGAACATCGTCTTACATAGGATATGACGTAAATAAGTATTAGGCAAGTTCGAATTGAAAAAATGCATTCCGAATATGGAAAAAAAATTTGTTGTTTGAAGTTTTAACTGTAAAATAAATACAACTTTTAATTTATGTATCGTCACAAGATGCATAACTTATCGATATTTATATAACGATGGTTCCAGGGTCAACCAACCGGCGTAGCAAGTTACACACCTCCATTTCCCAGAAAAATGCACATTTTTAGTTTAAATTTGCAATTTTATAAAAAATTTACTATTTTTATTGTATCTCCTTACTTTTAGAGTCTTAAGATTTTTATATTTTTAAACAATTACTTATAATAATGCTAGAAATGTTCCAATAAGGTTTATTTTGATGTTTTTATTTTTAATATGTTAAGCTTTAGAAGAGTTTTATTATTTCGAGTTACTTCTAAATGAATCAGAAAATTAGGCCTTAGAAGATTTTGTTATTTAGGTAATTTCGAATTAGGGTTTTGATTTTATTTTATTAATGGTGTAATCAAGAAATCATATACACATTATTCAATAAAATACTTGAATTTTCTCTCTTATTTTCTTATGGACTTAGATCTTCCTCGCTTTTTGTCTCATTCTATAAAATGGTATGGAAAAATGAATGGACAATGTGGATCTGATACATATATCATGATGGGTATCATGCACTTTCACTTTTACTAAAATTCAAAAGTAATTTGAATTTCATTTCCCTTCAAAAATTTATTTGAAAAGTGAAAATTCTTTGAAAATCTTTAGTCTCACTATGCTTTGAGAGAAATGACTAGAGGGGTTTATAAGCTTTGAGTTATCTAGTATTTTTACTCAAAGAGTGAAGAGAAAAAAAAATTGGCTTGCTTGTTTTAGTGCTTCAGGCGTTGGTGCTGGCATGGGCTGTGAGTCAGTGTGGCTATAAAGGCACACTTTGCACTTTGCATGTAGGCATCGTGTCGCAAGTGGTGCTCCCATGTGACCTACCGCACACTAGTGCGGCTTGGTTAAGTCATTGCATAATCGATCATAATGAGTATGTCCACCACAAGATTGATAGGAAGAGAGAGACTGTTTCACCTATCGAACAATATATACGACCATCCCACTAATCGGTCAGCGAATTTTAACCATTATGTGAATTGGTTGACAAATAACGGCTGTTGCGTCGACTAGTAGGTGCATTCTGACCGGTGGATTTCGATCGTTGTATCGATCAACAGACTATTATTGACCGTTTCACAAATCGACTGGTAGAAAACGATCGTGTCGCCAATCAACTAATGGATTTCGATCATTACTATGTTTCGGTCAGTCGGGTGTTTTCGTTGTCGAGAACGGTTGGTGGATTCCAACCAACTCACTGATCGATCGATAGATTCTAAACATTGTGACAGACAGTTAGGCTGCTAAGATCCAACCATTATAATAAACGATTACTTTGGTCATTGTGAGTTAAGTCGCATTTCTTCTTAAATAACTTGACCGCTATGAATGGTTTCAGATATATTTTTAGAAAATGCTTCTTTACAAAAATGCATGATCTTTCATTCTCTACAAAATTCCTTAAGGCGTGTTTGGCCTGCGGAATTCAACAGGATTAGGAGGGATAGTATCGTAATATCCATCCTAACCTATTTTAGTGCCTGTTTGGGCGAGTGGATATCAATCTATCTCAAATCGATTCGGGGATTTTGGTGTAAATGGAGGGATTGAGAAATCCCTTATTAGATTCGACGCCCAAACTGCTGCCAGCATTGAGCCCATCCCACAATCTTCCTCGATCCATCGTACGAATCAACGTTATGAGAGGTTTTAGGTAGAGGTGGCCGGACGAGATGGCGGCAGTGGAAATGTTGGCGCCAAAACAGGGTTTATTTATAGAGATGTTTGTGATTTGTGGTTGTCCTCGGACGTGCTTCGGTGGAGAAGAGGTGAGCAACAACAACACCAAACCCTAATACAGCAGAGGTAAGTCTCCTTCTTCTCTTTCGGAACTAACATCGTCTGATTTATGGTTTTCTCGGCACCGATATCTTCCTCTGATTCTTGGTGTGATGCTTTCTAATTTTCGGCACTTATCGAATTTTTCTTAGAAACTGGGGGTTTGCTGCCTAGACGATGTGATTGGTAGCTCACTAGATTTTCGGGATTGTACGGATTTTTTCTTTTAAAAATGCGGGTTTGCTGTCTAGACGATGTGCATGGTAGTTCACTTGATTTTCGGGACTGTATGGATTTTTCTCAAAAATTGGGGGTTTGTTACCTAGACGATGTGCATGGTAGCTCACTTTATTTTTGGGACTGTATGGATTTTTTCTTAAAAATTGAGGGTTTGCTACCTAGACGATGTGCATGGTAGTTCACTGAATTTTTGGGACTGACATGTTCTTGTAAATCTTGGTGGGATGCTTTTTATGACTATATTTTATCCGTGTATGGAAATCATGAGCTTGTAAATGGGATATGGATAGGTTACATGCATGTGGTCACTGAAGCCAATATGTATTACTTGCATGAAAATCATGAGCTTCTCTCTGTTTTTAATCTACATGTGTTACTTCCCATGGATTCCTATAAATCTCTGAAACTGATGTATATCTATTCTATAAACTGGTCTAGAACATCATATGAATTTCTGTGTTAGTTCCTTTAGTTTAAGTAACTGTTTCATTTTGATGCCCCATGTAATTGGTTCATTTTCATCTCCATGTGTTTCATGCTTCTTAGATGATGAGCTTGTTCACATAGAATGAGATTACCCTCATCTTTGTCAGATAAATAGAGGGTGATGTAGTTCATGTTCATGCTTCAACTCTGACATTTCAATGTATATCCCCCTACGATTTTCATTTTCAAGGATTTTGATATGATTCATCTTCTAATTCAAGCATTTTCTGTTAACTTATGTTCTCATGTTACTGCCTCATGGTCTACTCCATGTTAACTATAATATGTGTTTTCTGAAAGCTAGGATTTTGGTTGGGTTTCAGCACAGACTCTGAAACTTTTTGATTTCCTTGATGTTCCATGTAGCACTGTCATTTCCCTGTATATTGTAATTTCTGTAAACTTGGATCCTAATCCACTTGCTTTATTTCATGTTCTTTGTTAACTGTGAGCAATCTATTCTGTAAACTGGTCCAGAACAATTTTGAATTTTTGTGTCGTTTCGTTTATTCTAATGAACTGGGCAGTCTGCTTGACTGACAATCATCTGGGGATTATACTCTTTTTAGGTGGCTTATGAGTTGTGGAGTGTAGCTCAGGGCCTGTTTGGATTCAGGGATTCATTGAAGCTATCAAGTATTTCCATTTAATCATGGGTTTGCGAGGAAAGAAAAATCCTCCAGAAGTTATTTGCCAAATCATCAAAATGATTGAGACTCCCAAAAGCAATAAAAGCTCTCTTCTTGAATAAATCCTCCCCAAATCTCATAGATTTGTAGCTTGGTTACTGAACAACAGGCCTTAGGATTTGCCAAATCCCTTTCCCAGGAAAATCAATAATTTTTTCAAAGGCATGGATTTACAAATCCATATTCCCATTTTCCTGATCCCAAACAGGCTCTTAGCTTGACTGAGGCCAATAATTGAGCTAGTTAGTTTTCTATCCTCACTCCCCTAATACCATATGCCATCTTCTTTTCATTAACTTCTCTAATGAAACTTGGTGCATATATTGAGACCAACAGGCAAGCTCTCCAGGATTCCAGATTCTAGGTGCATTAGTGGATTTTGCAGTTTATTTGAGCAATTTGATTTTCTTAAAAATGCAAGAAACAAGATGCGGTCTACAAGTCTAGTGTTGAAGTCATCTTAAAAGCAGTAGGTATATGCGTCATGTCCAAAGCTGATGAATGAAGAGTCTATACTTCATCTATTTTAACAAGCAGACTGCCCTGTGTTGTTTCGTTTATTCTAGGTAACTGTTTCATTTCCTATATTTTCATTTTCAAGGATTTTGATCTATTTCATCTTTTGATTCAAGCATTTTCTGCTAACTTATGTTCTCATGTTACTGCCTCATGTTCTGCTCCATGTAAACTATAAACAGTGTATTCTGAAAACTAAGATTTTTACAGTTTCAGTACAGAGTCTGAAATTGTTTGATTTCCTTCATATTCTATGTAGCACTGTCATTTCCCTGTATATTGTAATTTTTGTAAACTTAGATCCTAATCTACCTACTTTATTTCATATTTTTTATTAACTGTGAGCAGTCTATTATGTAAACTGGTCCAGAACAATTTTGTTATTTCTGTTTTGTTTCGTTTATTCTAGGTAATTGTTTCATTTCCATGCCTCATGTAACTAGTTCATTTCCATCTTCATGTGTTTCATACTGATCTCCTTCATGTTCATGCTTTAACTGCGACATTTCAATGTATATCCCTCTAGGATTTTCATTTTCAATGATTTATATCTAAATTATCTTCTGTTTCAAGCATTTTCTATAAAGTATTGAAAGGCATCTTTTGTTTCAATTGATTTTTTGGTTCTGAAAAAATGGCAACTTTGAGAATAAATTATAGTTTTTATGGTTCAATGTAACTGTGTCATTAGGATATGTTTATGCAATGAAATCGCTATCTTCAATATCCAAATTTCTGGTTCCATTCAAAATAAACTGACGTAATTCATCAAGTTCAGGATACGGGGTTTTATTATGTGGTTCTCAGGAATTTATTTCGCACATGCCACGTTCAGCAAAATTTCGGGCATGTACTCTGGCATCTATATCTCTACTAATGACTGAATTGTTTCTACTTCCACTCACTACTATCACTTTCCCAAACACATCGTAATTTCATATCGGTTTTAGTGAAATGTTTGGATATATGTTGTAAATATAACAATTTCATTTGTCAAAATGCTTTGAGGCTTTGATCTATATTTAATTGCTGGAAATAAAATCTTGTATAAAAAAATGACGTAGCTATATGTAATCACTTATAAGTCATGTTTATCCCTCAAGATAGCCCACCTTTAAATCGATTTGATCAGATAATCCCCACGGTAAGTTTACCAGTTTGGGAAATAGAGTAAGCAAGAGATTTATGATTTATATTAAAAACACACTCCTACATACACGTGTAGGTGAACAATTAGTGATGGATAATGAAGAGGACGAAGAGATGGAAAGGTCTGTTGTCATTCAAGTGATGACAGCTTGTGTAGCAGCTGTTGGGAAATACTGTCGCATATACATGTTCAAACAACCGGCACGATACATGGATGATGAGCGGGCGAGGTTCATCAGCTCTATCATTCAGGCCACTGACGGAGATTGTGTAACTTAAGTCAGGATAACTTGAGATGCTTTTTTTGAATTATGTTCTAAACTACGCGAGAAGACACATTTGCGCGATACTCGTAATGTGAGTCTTGAAGAACAATTAGTTATTTTCCTACACAGTGTGGGCCATAACGTTCGCAATCGGGTAATAGGACATATTTGTTCGATCAGGTGAAACCGTTAGCCACTGCTTTCATCATGTATTAGATGCCTTTGTATCAATGTACCCCAAGTTCATTAAACAGCCTAGATCAAAAACACCCTCTGAGATCCAAACAAATATAAATTGGGCTGCATACTTTCAAATATCATTTTGATTGGAGGCCAATGTATATCTATATTGTTATTCACTTACCTCTATTAACAAGTTTGTCCCTAAATGAAATTTGATAAATTGCATTTAGGATTGTGTCGGTGCAATTAATGGGACACACATACCTGCTCATGTCCAAGCAGCTGATCATGCGAGCTTCCACAATAGGAAAGAGATCATCTCTCAAAATGTACTTGCCGCATATTCATTTGATATGAATTTTTTATATGTATTAACCGGTTGGGACGGTTCTACTTCAGATGCGAGGGTGCTACATAATGCTTTGACCCGATCTGATGATCCCTTACTTGTCTCACATGGTATTGGTTATCTGTTTAAAGATTACCCATCTGATTAATACTTATGAGTGATTCGATTGTTCGTTTAATGCAACATTCATTCAAATGTGTAGGAAAATATTATGTTGTCGACGTTGGATACGCTCATTCACCCAATTTTATGGCCCCATACCGGGGCGTTCGATACCACTTACAAGAATATCGAACCGGGAGAGCGCCTGCAAACATGAAGGAGTTCTTTAATTACTGACATGTACAACTGCGCAATGCCATCGAGCGTTGTTTTGGTGTTATGAAAGACAGATTTTCTATATTGAAGACGACAATGCAGTATGAATTTCACACACAAGTGAAAATTGTGATAACTTGCTGTGTCTTACATAATTTCATACAAACTGAAAATGAGTCTCATCAAGACCTACATGACGTTGGTATACCTATGGCTGATGTGGAGAGTAACCCAACACCGCATGAGGTATCAACGAATGATGAGAGACAATGGTTGCTGCGATTTACTTAGCGAGAGAAGGAAGTATGGATTAGAGTGATATTGCAACTTGAATGTGGGCAGATGCGCAACAGAATAGTAGGAGTAGATAGTCGAATTACTTATAGTTTTTTTATGCAATCTCTATAACCAAAACATTATATGTTTTGTTTCTCGTAATATTAAGTACTCGTCAATGGAATTATGGTTTCAAAAAAATTTAGAATATAATTCCAAATAAGTATGTCCAATTTCTTATTCTTCTTGCTACCGTCATGAAAATTCTAACCTGGTGGGTTAACATTAGATAAGTTTCATTTATACTTGACACGTGCTGCATGCGTAGGTGGAATGTCGGACTTCTGGTCAAATGATACACCAGTGCTCCCAACTCGATGTTCTCCACGGGGAAAGGCGGTAAAATCTCTCGCCGAGCCTCCGTCCCGAGCAACAATAATCAAATGGAGTAGATCAATGGATCAAGTACTATTCGACATGTTGCTCGAACAGATTGCATTGGGACATAAAGCTGACAATGGTTTCAAGAGGGAGCTTACCAAGCAGTTGTTGAAGAGGTGACGAAGCATATAGAGATTGTTGTGAACTGGCAGAACGTGCAGAACCGGCTGAGGTATTACAAGAGAGAATATAATGCCGTCAGGGACATGTTGGCGGCCAGTGGGTTTGGATGGGATAATGAGTGAATCGTGGTTATGGCCCCCGACGAGGTCCGGGAAGAGTATCTTAAGGTAAGATTTGCAGAAGTAGAGTTTACAAAACAATTTTGTGTATTTCCATATTTTAATGGCCCTTATATAGATATTATTATTTCATTACTTACAAGTGGTCATTTGGTGCAATCTCACCCGCACGCCGAAAAACTCCGCGACAAAAGAATCGAGAAAATGGATGACTTGACGGTTATCGTCGGATCTGATCAGGTCACAGGATGTTATGTGCAAGGAAGTAGGAGTATGGTTACATCCTCCTATCGAATTCGACGAGATCTCAATGAGGCTTGGACGGACCTCGAAGATGATCTTGAAGATACCATTGACCTCTCAGAGGATAACTTAACAGACTCGATAAGGAACAATCAATTTTCATCAGATACTCTCTCGATGGAAAATCGAATGTTCAGCGGCACTCCAACTCGTACATCCGATTCAGATAGTAGCCGGGGTGAGACCGCATCAAAGAAATGTATGCGGCCTCCTCGTCCTTGTGATGTACTCGACATCTCTCTTAAAAATGTTGCAGAAGCTATGCGTGATTTTGGCCTAGGCAAATAGGTAAATCGAACTAACAAATTACTTGATGTCCTCGAAGAGGTGCAAGGGTTAACCAACTTAGAGTTCATCGAAGTTGGTCAGTTGTTGAGTAGGGACAAGAAGCTGACATTATTCTTTGTCAGTCTTGGACCTGAGTGCCGCGTCGAGTGGTTAAAGAAAACACTCCATGATAAGTTTGAGGATGTAGGTGTTGGCTCGGTTTGACATAGACTGTGCCCTGTTTCTTACACTTTCTTTTGTGGATCTGTAATAACTTTTTTCAATGATACTTTCACTTTGGAATTGATATATTTGATATACAGTGTATGCCAAACTGAATGATGTTATAATAATGAATATTTTGGAGATGTAATAACTTTAATAGATATATTCATATGCTTGCTGGATGCACATTAAGAAAGATAGGACCACACACTTCCACCGGAGAAAGGGTACATACTCACAGTTTTTTCAATACATTTGATCACAAACACTACTCTTTTTAGTCAATTGGATATGCCTCGTAAATTTTGTACATGTTTATATTCAATTACATTTGTATACATTCCGATAATGGACATGTCAATGCAGATGTGTAAATAAAAATACTACTTCGTACTTGTGGGGCGATGACCGGGCATATATCTGTTATGGGATGATGCTAGATTGAAAGTTGAAGGATACAACGACAGTAGACATCGAGCATTCAAGAATTGGAAAGAAGCGTTTGAATGTTGGGACAGTCACTTCGGTAATACCAATGCTCAATTGGGACTTGGACGAGGATCTCATGCGGGATATGTTGCCGCATGTTGTGACGAGGTTGACATCCTTCATTCGTCAACTTCGTCTATCCAACAGACGACCCAAGCCATGGTTTCTAAGGCCACGTTGACTGATGATCCCGTTATGTCTTTTTGAGAGAGGTTGGGTGCATTTGTGATGGTCATCCTAGTTCTTTTCTTCGCTTTGTATATTATAATTAAACTATATGTACAGGTGGTAGTGCTTTAGATTCAAGAATACTACTTTTCAACTTTATTTTTGGTGGGTGATTTTATCACATGGGTATCATTTGGTGTCGTCAACTGGATATCTAGGCCTGCTTCAGGTAGATTGTGATTTTATCACTACTGCTTCATTTGGTGTTGTCCACTGGATATTTGGACCTGCTACATGTGTAAGTGATTTTAATGCCCCCCAATAATTTGGTGTGGTCCATTGGATATCTGGACCACATTCATTTTTTGAATAATGTCATTTACACCGTCTGTCAGTTATATTGGACGACATGGATACTACAGTCTTCATTTGGTGTGGTCCACTCGAGACCGTTTTTCTGAGAATTTCCGATGTCCGACGTACCACACGCAGCATGCATTTTGAGTTGGAAAATCAATCCCGGGATAAGGATCCATATATACAAACAGGCATAATAGTTTCACGTGCCGGATTACTTCAATCCCATGCTCCATCCAAACACAAATCACAATGGTTGTCCTGGGATATTTCAACCTATCCAAACAGACCATCAAAACTTGTCCCGGGATATTGCAATACGGTGGATCTTAAACCCATCCACTAAAACAAACCCTGTGAACTTGTCCCGGGATATAAGCAATCCCATGGAATCCACTGACACCACCATCATTACCTTAAAATTGATCCCATCCTTACTAATACCATGGGATCTGCCCGGCTAAACCGGCCCTAACAACATCATCATTACCTTAAAAATAGTTTCATCCCTTCTAATCCAACCTAATGCAACCGGCCAAACACGCCTTTATAGATTTAGGATTATATATACACATCTCCTCTCTATCAAATTTTCTTTTAAAGAGCAAGTGAAGTGGGTTTCTCCGTTTTCCCAATACGGGAATTACTAACTGCGTATCAAGTTCCTGTAGTAGCGTTTTCTCAATACACAGTCTGATGGAATTACAAACTGCGTGTCAAGTTCCTGTAAGTGGTCTCTCCATAATTGCTCACATAAAACCACTAAAACTTATGGCATCCTAAAAACGGTTCGCTAGCAAATTAATATCAATCTCGTATTAACAAGAAAAAGTGAATAACACTTTGATTAAAAATTCCCTTTTTAATTTTTTTAATTTTTAATTATTATTATTATTTTTTCCATTCATGCCTCTATTTCGTTCAACAAACACCCGGTTGAACAGCGAGTTAAGTCTGAGTTTGTTAGGTCCTCAAATGTGATTTTAACCGCAAGTTAGTTTGCCAGACATTTTGATAAGAGTCCGGGCACACACAGGTATAAGATATTCCTGTGCTCCGTTTGTTGGAAGCTGTGTGGGGCCACAAAGATGGTGTGATGAATCCTGTCCATCAGTTTTGCAGGACCATAGTAGGATAGTAATCTGAAAATCAGGCAGATCTAAAACTAAGGTGGGCCATGCCAAATAAGACATTAGGAATGAAAACGTCCACCGTTGAAACCTTCTTAGAGCTGACCATGATGTTGATATGCCATCCAAACCGTTCACAGGGTTATTACTACTCAGATAAACTGTAGGCACAAATACCATACTCATAAAAAACTGTGGCCCCCACAAAGTTTACGATGTTGGGCATTCAATCTCGGTGTTTCCTGTGATATGGCCTGCGTGAGTTTGGATATGCCTAATTTTTAGATCCTGGACTATTATTATCCTGCAAAACTGATGGAAAGAGTGGATTGATTACGGGCATCTCTGTGGGCCCCACACAACTTCGGGAATAGGAATTTCTCTGTGCCCGGGGGACAGACAGTCGGCTTCAGTTTTCGTCGAAGTAGCTCATGTATGGAAACGGACTGGGTCTTACTTTTGCTCGGGTAGTTGACTCTCAGGGGTTTCAACTCCATAGGTGAGAGTGTATGTGCGTGTGTAAAATTCCCCTAGCGTGGGAGTGTGTGTGCGTGTGTAAAAAAGATAAAAGGCTCATGTATGAAAGCCGATTGGCCGATTGGGTGGTGTACAACATACCAGCAATCTAGCTTATGTGTTACGTTAGCAAGTTCTTTAGGTCCTATCATGAGGTATGTATTATATCCAAACCGTTCATCAATTTTTCGTGCTAGCTATAAGGCTTAAGTAGAAAAATAAGACACATCTAAAGATTTAAACGTTTTTGGGTGTCACATAACTTTTGAATCAATATAATATATTTTTTTTACATTTCATTTAGATGTTTGTGACCTTATGAACAGATTGGAAGGAAAATAAACATTATGTTGGGACCATCGAATGTTTTAACTGTGAAAATCATTATCCCTATTGCTATTTGTGGTGTGGTCCATTTGAGCTTTTCAAAATGATTCATTTTTTGGTTCACGCACTAAAATAATCTCCAAAAATTGATAAACGGTGTGGATATAATAAATACACCATTTTGGGCCATATAACTTTAATCTCCTTTGAGCCGTTGGTACAATTCGGAGCTCGAGGAGCATCAACGCTATTCTTCGCACGACACGTACCCATGTAGCTGGTGCGTGTTACACCAGACAATCCGCTTCCCTCATGTATGTACCATCTGATCCTTTTGTTAGGTGGACCTAACCACTTAAGTGCACCTAAACCTGATCCAGTCCAAACACGTGCGCCTCGTCGAGAAAGAGCACCTTCTCCTCCCTCTCATCTCATACGTGGCCACATGAGGCACACGTGTTTGAAAGAACTCATCAAGCGATCACCACCAGGCATTCATTTTCTCACCGAAATCATGCAATCTGATCAGAGGGTGGGACGGACAATCATTCACTTTCTATTCTCAAGTGGGTCCCACCCCAATAATCAGATCAGCCTCTTTTTTCATAAAGATACTTTCACAGGGTGGATCACCGGAAGAGCGGCTCCGATCTCACGCACGTGTACTTCATTGCCTCGTGTATTTGTCAGCGAGTGCCAAAAGAAGTGCACTTGCTCCGACCAATCCGGATGCTGATTGCGTCTTACCCTGCCCGTCTCTAGCCACGACCACGAACGGGCACATCTGTGTGGCCCATCGTGCCGTGATGTATCTGTCGTCATCCTTTAAGTCATTTTTAATGTCTGAGTTCAAAAATAGGCAAATCCAACGCTCAAGTGTACCACACGACAGCTTTGTACATTTGATGCAACCCAAGCTTACTATTTGGTGCGGCCATCTGATTCATTTTGGACTTAGACGTTGAAATGACCTGAGAAAAGTAATGGACGGCGTGGATAAATAAATACATTATGGTGGGCCCAACAAAGATGTGCCGCTCGAGGCTAGAGACGGGCGGGGTTAGGACACAGTTCACGTCCTACCAAAGCACATGAATGTACCCGTACCATCGCGCTTTTCTACCGGTCGCCCGTGACGGAAACCGATTGCAACTCCCCCAGCCACCGGCCATTGGCTGGTGGTCAGTGCTCTGTGGGCCTCACCATGATTTATGTGTTTCATCCATTCCGTCCATCTAATTTTATAGATCATTTTATAATAAAAAAGAAAAAATAGGTATATCTCAGTCTCAAGTGGACCACGTTACAGGAAATAGTGTTGATTGAATTTTGACCATTAAAAACGTTTTGGGGGCCATAAAAGTTTTAGATCAAGCCGATATTTATTGTTTCCCTTCATCTGGATCTTTACGACCTAATCAACAGATTGGATGTCAAATAAACAGTACATTGGGCCTTAAGAGGATTTTAATGGTGGATATCCAATCATTATTTTTTTCATGTGGTGTGGTCCACCTAATATTTTTATCCCTATAAATTTTTTGTGTAAATTCATAAAATTCTCTGTAAAAATGGATGAACGGAATGGATGAAACACATACATCATGGTGGGGCCCACAGATCACCGACCAGCAGCCACGGGGCTGGTGCCAGGGGGAGTAGCCAATCCGTCTCCGCCCGTGACGGACCGCGTGCAGCCTATGTTCATAGTTCTCGACCGGGAAGGGTATTTTAGTAATTAGCGCAGGAATTTTCGCCTGAATTCCGCGAATATGCTCCTCCCAGCTGACACGTCGACTGACTTAGTGATGAGAAAGGAAGAACCATGCCGCCTTAAATCAATCCTAAAAAAAATCAACGGCCAGGAAACATTTACCTTGGAGAGTGGATCAGGTGTTGTTATAGTGGGTGTTTTCCTGACCGTGGTGCCAACCTTGTTGTATTTGTTGCATATCCACGACGCGCATCCGTTTCTCCAACTCATTTTAGGTAATTTTCCCAAAATTAAAATATAATCGAATCTCAACTGGACCACACCACAGGAAACAGTGGTCATTGGACGCCTACCATTAAAAAGTTTTTAGAGCCCAACGTAATTTTTATTTTCCATCCAACCTGTTGATAAGGTCACAAAGACCTGAATGAAGTGAAAACATAAATATCAGCCCGATCCAAAACTTTTGTGGTCCACAGGAAGTTTTTAATTGTCAATAATCACTGTTTCCTTTGGTGTGATCCACCTGAGAATTGAATACGATATAGTTTTTGGAATATAGATTAAAATAATCTTTAAAAAGTGATGGACGGCGTTGATTTATAACACATATATCAAGGTGGGCCCACGGTCAGGGAAACACCCACTATGGTGTTACACGGGTAACACCTGATTCGTTCACTTTACCTTGGTAGCTGACCGACTCGCGGCAATAAATAACCCCTTTTTACCTTGGTAGCCAGAATTCATTTGCAGCAGATCGCTAGAGAGAGAGATAGAGAGAACAAATGGCAACGATCAAGGCCGTTAAAGCTAGGCAGATCTTCGATAGCCGTGGAAATCCAACAGTTGAGGTGATTTCTTCTGTTTCTCATTCTACCAGCGATTTGCTATTCTCGTGTCTAGGTTTTCGATTTCGATTCCACGCCTGGATTTGATCTCTACCGTCTATTTGTCCTTTTCATCTTCCGGTCTGTCGTCTTTCATACGTGATTGGATCAGATCGTAATCAAGCATCGGTTCATATTGTGTGATTCTCTCATCTGATGAAGAAGTTTCGGTTTCTTGTTCTTATATTCGATGGATGATTCTATTTGCCTGTTTATTTCATCAGGTGGATGTTTGTCTGAGTGATGGAACCTTAGCTAGGGCTGCTGTTCCGAGTGGTGCCTCGACAGGTAAAAACCAAGAACTCGTTTCGTAGTAGAATCTGTACTGCATCGTATGATTTGGATCTGTATCAGATCTCTTGAAATTTTAGCTATCTTGAGGTTTTAGTGATTTTAATTATTTTAGTTTGATTGTAGAAATAGTGGACAAGATCTTGAGGTTTCCAGTTCATTGCATATGAAATGATCTGTTTTTTCAGACTGAAAGATTGGATAGTTCCAATTGTTTTGACTAGAAGTTAATCTGGAGAGCTTGTAACTGTGTCACTTCCATTTTGGAGCGTTTTTGTAATGACATTTTGCTGTTGTTCTAACTTCTATGGAGATCCCGGTCACAGCACCTGTTTTGACTTGGTTTTCAGTTTTTCTATTCAAACGTAAGAATGGCCTGTCTATTGTAGAAATGGTGCACCAGATCCTGATGTTTCCAGTGCAATTCGTATGAAATGTACCCGTTTTCAGATCATAGGATTGGAGAGTTTGTCATGGTGGGCCAGATCTTGATGTTTCCAGTGCAGTTCGAATGGAATGATAGGATTACAGAGTTTGTATTCTGCTTTACAAGAATTCAATATGCAATGATCATAGAAAAAAACACATTTCAAAAACAACAGTAGTCTTTTATTGAGATTTTTGCTGGTGAAAAAAAATTGTAGGAACTGTTATCTCTACCTTAAGTTTAGCTCTCAAGGCAACTGGATCCACTCCACAAAAGAGCTGCAACTGTGAGATGTAATTCTAATTCTGGTGCATTCATAAGAAAAACATTAAGAGAAATATTGTAACTTACTCAATGTTATGAGTATCGGTGATTTTATTGATAATATTGCGTATGTTATCGGTATCACCAGCTTGGTGATACCGATAACCCTGGTAGTATCAGAAATTCCAGGTATCGATGATATATCGCTGATATATTGCTAAGTATTGCCAATGCATTGATATCGCCAATGTTTTTGACTGTGTAAATTCCGGGTGTCACTTATATTGCCATTGTATCGGTGATATAACAATAATATCACCAATGTATTGATATAGCCAGAAATCTGTTTATTTAAAGAATTCCATTTCAAAATTTTTTGATGGGTGCCTAGTTGGATGATAAATGCATGTTTGTTCGTGTGTATATGCATGTATGCATGCATGGATGGATGGATTGATCATGTATGTGTATTTATATGCATGCGGAATTGTATGTATGCATGCATGCATGCATGCATGGATTGTTGGTTAGATGGATGAATGGTTCATGCATGTGTTTGTATGCATGTATGTGCATGCATGGATGGATGGTTGGATAGATGGATGTATGGATGGATCCACCATTTGCCCCATGTGCCCCCACCCAATGTTTCCCCTCCAACAATACATGAATGGTTCATGCATGTGTTTGTATGCATGTATGTGCATGCATGGATGGATGGTTGGATAGATGGATGTATGGATGGATCCACCATTTGCCCCATGTGCCCCCACCCAATGCTTCCCCTCCAACAATACATGCTTTTCGGCCCCCATCAAAGGAAACCTATTATTCGATTCCTAAATATACAAATATGAGTCCTTTTTTTTTTGCTATTTTTTTATTCTTACAAATGTGTATTTTAACATCTCCTAAAGTATCATTAAAAATTCCACCATTTTCCCCATGTTCCCTCAAAGTTTCCTTGTGTCAGTGTGACATACTTTTAGGCTCCCCTTAAAGGAAAGCTTATTATGTATGCATCTTTATATGATTCCTTAATATGCAAATATCTGTATTTTAACCTCTCTTGAAGTTCCATTGAGAAATTTGACTATTTTCCCCATGTTTCCCTCTCTCGATGAGACATTTCTGGTAAATATTAGTGATATCGATACTTGTTTCCGTATTCCCAGCCGATACATGTAACAGTACTGATACTACGAATACTAGTGATGGGGAAATCATGCGCACGCGCACGCCCCCCACCCTACGCACGTACTTAAAGAGGAGGAATGCCCCTCTATCGATCTGGATCGACGATGATATCTATGGAGAACCTCTTAGTTAGGGGCCGTGCTATGGGGCATTGGAGTAGACCCGATCATCATAGGGATTCCACCATTGGTCTCATGATCGTGGCCCACTACCCTAGATGATCTAGGATTTTGAGTTTTGATTATTATCGTTATTAAAAACATCATGAACGGTTTTGATTGCATTGATTAATTGTTATTTTTATTACTTCGTCTCTAAGTAATAGTGTGCACACATGATGCGGCTTTTGGGGTTTAGGGTTTTCTTATAAATAGGCAACCCTATATAGGGTTTTTTTTCCATTGAAGTTTATGAATAAAATTCTGCCTTTTTTTTTGTTCTCTTCTCTATCCCTCTGAGTTAAAGAAGCTAATTGGGTGCGAAACCCTTCATCTTCGAAGGGTTAACTACCGTGGTGCGAAGCCACAACCATCCCAAATCGTCCCCACCTCCTACACTCCACATCCATCATCTCCTACAAGCATTCTATCTTAAAATCTACCTTTTTTTGTATCCAAGTTCTCCTCTACAACAGATTTTCAGATTCTAGCCCTCCAGGGGGTCTGAAACTTTGGCGGAGCACCACGCTCAAACCAGACAGCGGATCGACATGAGATTTGGTGTGCGAGTGGGCCACCCCTGGCCGACCACACCCTAGGTGGCCGTTTCCAATTTTGTAGGCCCCATACACGTGCGGACAGGGACCCACGCACGTGCGTCTGGGCCGTATTGCTGTCCACACGTGTGGACTGTCTTAGGTTCTCTCTCCTCTGTTTCTCTCCTCTCTCGCCTTAAATCCCTAACCCTAACCCCAGATAATTCCAAATTTCAAGGTTTTTTCCACTTTTGCAAACCCTAGACTTTCCCCGCATTGAAACATGGTGAATCTCTTGAATTGGGGAACAATCCTTTGCAAGAGTGGATGAATCGTATACTCCTTTGGGCATTGTTTGGTTTATAATTTTATTTGATCCAGCACTAAACGTGTGTAGGCTTGGACCTCGTAGATTTCCCTTGTTGAATGTTTGATCGTATGTGGGACGTGGAATTTTGTGATTGTTTAAAATTGGTATCATCTAAAGCTTGAAATCTTGCATGTCATATTTAATTTCATGTCCTGCATCAACTAAAAGAAGAAAAAATTCCAGTCTAACATTCAAAAGGAAAAATAAGTAGAAGTAATGTTTCCCATTATTTGAATCTAAGGCTTGCTATCCAAGTTGGAAGCGAGGAATGCAAGACGGATGTTTACATGCCTGCATGCATTGTGCTGTCTATCCTATAATTTTGGTATCAAGCTGATGTTTGTTCCAGTTGGTGGATGGTTACTTGAGAACAAACTTTGCAAATTTGTAATACATGCTTGTTTTATATAGAACTATAACTATAATTTTTGTTCTTCTAGAATTGTAATTGAATTTGATGGAATGTTCCTCTTTTGTCTGTACAGTTTGCCAATGATTGTTTGAATTACTCCTTTTCTCTCTTCTTCTTCTTCTTCTTCTTCTTCTTCTTCTTCTTTTTTTTTGTAATTTGCGATTGACATTCATTGTGTGCTCTTGATTTTTGAAGGCGTATACGAGGCTTTGGAACTCAGAGATGGGGGATCAGACTATCTTGGAAAAGGTGTCCTCAAGGTCGGTATTACTTTTAATTCATATCTTTAAATTATCCATTCATTGGGAAGTTGATGCTCAGTGTTTGAGCAATGCTACCTTGAACACATCGTCACCCTGAATATCACGATACTTTGCTTGTTTACTGGGCTAGAAAATTAAAATAGTCAGAGTTTAATCTGGTCTTGTCAGTCACTCCATATTCCTGCTTTTAGAAATTAGCATTTCACTCTTGAAATGTGCTGTTCTGGTGCTGTGTCTATTATCTAATTAGAGTGGCCTAACTTGTTACTGATGTATTTTACTGTGCACAGGCTGTGGAGAATGTTAATGCCATAATTGGACCTGCCTTGATTGGAAAGGTACTTGTGTGGTATTATTATATTTTTTTTTTCCTTTTTGTTTTCTTTCTTTAAACATTTGATGTTCTCTCCTTGATAGTTTTTAGTTCATCATTTCAAACTGGCAAAACAACTGTTTTGGGTCCCTAAAATGACTTGTAAATATGCTTATGTTATCTTTGCAGGACCCAACCGAGCAAACTGGCATTGATAACTTCATGGTACAACAACTTGATGGAACAGTTAATGAGTGGGGCTGGTGCAAGCAGAAGGTATCATGGTTGTTCCTCAATTATTGATGTTTGTTGTATTAGTTTTGTGTTAATTTTTGCATATGATGCTGCAAAAATGTATCTGATATGATCTTGTTGTTGTGTTAATATGGTCAGCTTGGTGCTAATGCTATATTGGCAGTATCACTTGCTGTCTGTAAAGCAGGTGCTAGCGTGAAAAAGATCCCTCTTTACCAGGTATAGGAACTGATTATCTTCTCTCCATTTGGCACAACCTCTGCTATAGTATGTTTGTTAAGTCGCACTCTCTGTCATGCAGCACATTGCGAACCTTGCTGGGAACAAAACTCTAGTTCTGCCTGTGCCTGCATTTAACGTCATCAATGGAGGATCACATGCAGGCAATAAGCTGGCAATGCAGGTATGGTTGAAACAAGCAATATGTTGTGAGAAGTGCCGTTGTGCAAATGACAAATTGTTTTACTGTTATCTTTTTTTTTTTTTTTTTTTTTTTACAGGAGTTTATGATCCTTCCTGTTGGGGCATCCACTTTCAAGGAAGCCATGAAGATGGGTGTCGAAGTATATCACCATTTGAAGGCAAGCTTTTATTTTGCTTAACAGCTTCAAAAACTGTCCATTTAGGTCTCAGCTACAAATTTTGATTCCCTCTTCTCCTTCAGGCTGTGATTAAGAAAAAATATGGCCAAGATGCAACGAATGTTGGTGATGAAGGTGGCTTTGCTCCTAACATTCAGGTTTGTTGCTAATTTAGCTTTTCCACCCTGAGAGAGCAAAAAGGAAAGACGAGAATACCTGAACACTCTCATGATTTGCATCCATATACGTGTTCTCAATTACCAATATCATGACATGTATTACCTTATAGGTGCATGTTGATGGGAAATGGATGATCGATGAGCTTTTAATTTTCCATTTATATATTTTTCAGATATTAATTTTTTGATAATTTAAGAAAATCAGAAAAATCTTACAATTTGTGGTACGGTAGCGATTTTGACAATATTGTGCTATTCATAAGTGATGGACCACAGTGGAAAAGGCTATGAATTTCACATGGCATCTTTAAGAGAGATGGGAGTTCTTAATTTATGGGATTCTCAAGAGTCAAGAGCTCCCATAAGATAAAGAATCAATACTCATTAGGCATGCACGCATTATTATGTAAATTAATGAAAACTTCTAGTACATGGGAGTCCAACCGATGTCAAAACACTTGCTCATTGAGTTACTACTCAGATTGGTTTTGTCCAGGTTTGGGTATTGGAGCAGATGCACATCATTCTCATGTTTGATAAATTCCGCCTACACCTTACAAAACTCTGTGGATTCTCCATTCTTTCCGTGACAACCTTTAGTTGTTACTCAATAACATGAATTGCTGGGTTTCTGTTTTGTTGGGTTATCTGACACCCATGAGCTGTTCGTTTCATTGGGTAGGTGGGATACAGTGTAGTACACCGAACATGGAATAATATTCTTCCTGTAAATTTGACTTATAAACAGTCTACTGAGCTGTTATTTTTATTTTTATTTCATTTTTCCCATTTTGTATGAAAATGCAGGAGAACAAAGAGGGTCTTGAACTCTTAAAGACAGCTATAGCAAAAGCTGGATATACTGGCAAGGTACCCCTCCCCTTTTATATTTTTATCAATAAAATCAGCTTTGGTGCTGGAGCTGGGTTCATTGCTTTAATCAAAAATGAAATTTGAAGACTCAACTCACTCCCTGTTTGGTTGCCACCAAAAACTGATTTCATCTCAATTTAGGTAACAGTAATTATGGATTAGTGATCATATGGTTTATATGAATTATGGGTTATGATGATATTTTTAATCCTTATGCAAATCTCCAATACACAATTACCGCCAACTAAAATGAGATGCTCATATCTAAATGGCAGAACAGAGGCTTAGCTAGGGGTGTACATCGAGTGGAGCTGGCCTCAGCTCGACTACTAGCTGACCCCAGCTCGAACTCGGCTCGGTCTTCGAGCCTGACTGGCCAGCTCGGCTCGGTTCGGTTCGGTCAGCAGCTTGGGCCAGTTCAAGCCAAGTTTGCCTGTGCTGCATTTTCACAAACACATGGACTACACCTTTAAAATCTCAATGTATGTAAAACAACAGAAGTGGTTTTACAGGTATTTTATCAAACACCTTCTAAGCAACATAAAAACCAACAAAAAAGGGTATTTGTTTCATATACATACCTTCCTTGCCACCAGCCACACTTCATCGAGCCATTTCATCAAACACTTGGTGAGCAACATCAATATCAAAGTAACCGAGTCACCGAAGTGGTTCAATCCGAGTTCGATTCGAGTTGGGTTCGATCCGAGTCGAGTCGAGTCGAGCTGGGGCCAGCTCGAACTCATTTTCGAGCTCAAAAATCAGCTCGACTCGGCTTGAACTCAGCTTCGAACCGAGTCGAATCGAGTAAGCTAGCTCAGTTGTGTATACCCCTAGGCTTAGCTTCGGATGCATGTCCACAGGATGCTTAATGAGATTGTGGACACCCTTCATAAAGAGGGATTTGTAGAGAAATAAAGATCTTTATAATTTCTTGGATCTCTGTTCCTCCTTATTACTGTCTTTGCTTTTACCTTTCAGTGGGTACATTATCATTGGCCTTTGTTTTTCCTGTAGGTTGTGATTGGCATGGATGTTGCTGCTTCAGAGTTTTACGACAGCAAGGATAAGACCTATGATCTAAACTTCAAGGAGGAGGTGAGCCTGCTGAGTTGTAGGAATGCATAACCATAAAAAAAAAAACTCTCGTTGAGGCTTTGCTCACACTGCTGATTTGGATTCTGTAGAGAGATACTGTTCAATTCTTTAAACTTCAGTCTTAAACTAAATTGTTCTGAATCTGCTGCAGAACAATGACGGATCGCAGAAAATATCAGGAGACAGTTTGAAGAATGTCTACAAGTCATTTGTTGCTGAATATCCGATTGTTTCCATCGAAGATCCCTTTGATCAGGATGATTGGGAGCATTATGCTAAGATGACTGCAGAGATTGGTGAGAAAGTACAGATTGTTGGTGACGATCTATTAGTCACCAACCCTAAGGTACACCATCGCTATGACCACCATTGGAAACTAGGAGTAAAATTACCTTCCTAATACTTGTTTTAATATGAATGCTGCAGCGTGTGGAGAAAGCAATCAAAGAAAAGGCCTGCAATGCCCTTCTGTTAAAGGTATGGCTAACCAAAGTTAACCTTTTTTTTTTTTTTTTCTTTTTTTGTTTTTTTTTTTTTTTTTTTTTTTTTTTTTTCCAGTTTTCCCCTTTTTATGGTATCCGTGCCCATGCCACCATCTTATGATTATTTATGATGCTAGAGAATAGTAGTGTGCATTGATTTGAAGGGTAAGCTGGGTTGTTTCTTTGGCGGGACAGGTGAACCAAATTGGGTCCGTCACTGAGAGCATTGAAGCCGTGAAAATGTCCAAGAGGGCTGGTTGGGGTGTGATGGCAAGCCACCGCAGGTATGGGTCACGTGGTAACTTTCCGGTCCAACTACAGCATAATCAATCTCATTTTCTGGGGCTTTCATTGCTAAGGTTTGGTTCTGTTTGCTGGGTGCAGTGGTGAAACAGAGGATACATTCATTGCAGATCTTTCAGTGGGCTTGGCTACGGTAAGTATTGGGCCACTTGTGTGTGTGCACGCGTGCTCTATTTATTTATTATTATTTTTTGTAACGAGGGTCATGCACATGCAAGAGGGGCTGACCTAACACCGGTTGGCTGCTTATGCTCATGGTCTAACAGGGCCAGATCAAGACTGGAGCTCCATGCCGTTCAGAACGACTTGCAAAGTACAACCAGGTAGTTCCCCAACCTTGCATTTTGTTCCAACCATAATGAACTGCAGAGAGTGTGTTCTGATCTTTAAGCACTGGCATTTTTTGCTGCATGCAGCTGCTGAGGATTGAAGAGGAGCTTGGGTCCGCTGCCATCTACGCTGGTGAAAAGTTCCGCACTCCAGTCAAACCCTACTAATTGACTGTCCTGAGATCCAAGGAGCACTAGTTGATTTGAGTTTTTTTTGCATAAAATTTTGGTATGGACTGAAGCTGCCCCTGTGGAAACTGAGTGCCGGCTCTTGGGTATTAATAGAGAATAGGGTAGACAAAATATAATAAAAAATCGACGTTGGCCACTATCAAGCAGGATAGCATGTGAGGGCCATTGACAATGAGCCCTACTGTTACTTGTCCTTCAGGCGTCTCAGAGAGCAGTTCACTCTTCACTGATATGCTTTTTTAACTCCCCTTCTAGAGTAATGGAGGTGGAGATCTTAAATGAGTGGTTTCTTTAACATGTGCTCTTATCATGCCTTTAAGAGGAACTATTTCTCTTTGAAGCAGTATGTGGTGCTTCTGTAGTGTGTTTTGAGAATGCTGTTTGTTTGCTTGAAGAGAATTAATTACTTTTGAGATCATTCCGTGCTGGGATCACCCGAGATGATGCCCAACAGCTCTAATGGAAAGGGATATCCTTGGTGGGGCCATCCAATGCCCTATATCACAACTAAATTGTAAGATTGTTTGTGGTTTGGTTTGTCGTGGGGTGAGTGTTTGAATTGCCCAAGCCAAATTGTGTTTGGCAGAGCTTCCTGTTATGACTTGATGCAATTGATGTTAGCGAATTTATGCAAGTGGGGCTGTCAATGGCCCAACTTGCGCTCGTTCAGCTCCAGTTATCCAGCGTACGGACGGCCACCCGACCTTCATTGCAGTCCCCCGTAGTAACCTGACAATTGTAGCTGTAGCCACCATAACTAGTGATCAGAGAAAAATAAAGATAAAACAATTGTCCACATTCCATCTGCAAAAAGCCCAGTGCGATATGGGATCCATCGATTGGTGCAGGGTTTGGGGCTGGCGGACAACCATGCTACACCTAATTAATATTTTCTTTAATCGGAATGAATCAGAATGCCGGTATAATGTTAGAACAGGCAAAAATCCTACGTCTCACAAATATTTTACTTTTTTGAGTTCATTCGGAAACAAAAAAAAAAAAAAAGAGAGACAAGAACGAAGAAAAGCAAAACCCATGGGCAGTGACCCACTCATCAACAGGCCAGCAGATACTGAGCAGTGACCCACTCATCAACAGGCCAGCAGATACCGAAGCAAGAAACATGCAAAGCCCACATAAAACATTCAAACTATTAAAGATACCCAGTTACCCCGAAGAAAATCACACCGCATTAATGTGGATGATCCTTATTTTGATGCGTCCAACCCAGGAGATATTATCCAATAATAATTTCTAAGAGTCCGTCCTCTTTCCACAAACCCTGTTAATTTAAATCACAAGGAAGCGTATCTTCGATAATCTCTCTTTATTTGAGCCCTGAATGGCCCACCAAGCTATTCCCCCACCACATTTCCAACTTTGAGAAATTAAAGGTCCAGGCAACTCCCAACACGAGAGAGGATAAAGCCAACGCCCCCTAGCCATCAAGATGCCTTGACACTGATCAAATATTTGCATCATTCAACTTCCGTAGCGTAAGGAGGTTAGCAAAGAGCCCAAATTCCTCATCAGCAAGATTTCTCTGCCATCTTGATATTCCAAACCATATCTTCCCCACCAACAAAACAATCCGGAGCTTTTTGCCTTCCCTCCTTTTGCAAGCTCTGGTAGACCCTAAGATGTCTCAAGAGATTCATCACCCAACAAAGCATCCCACCAAAAGTTCCATACTTCCAGAAGGCCACGTCCATGTCTCCGTAAAGCTTCCGGCTCATAAGGTGGAGGAATTTGTCAACCCTACAAAGATTTCCTGCTGAGTCGCTCAAATCTTTGGTGTCGCCCGCAAGAATTTCCACCATCATCATTTCTTCCAACAGGCCCCATGTATGAGGCTTTCCTAATCCCATGCATCTGTATACGTCAGCCTATCTACATATCACCACATGGCAATGTGTGGTGCACATGAGCATGAGACACAAGCTGTCGATTAGATATGTCCACCATGTAAATGCCCATGTCTAGAATTCAGTCTAGGTGAACCACTGTGCATAAAAAGAACTGAGCTAAAGAAACTCAACACGGTTTTGATGATCGGATTGGATATTGCAGCATGCTCTACGTACCTCGTACCTTTATTGAACTAAAACCCTTGTACCCTCCCAAATAGTATTTGAAACTTTAATTTCTATGACTTTACGCCTGTTTTCCTTCACTATTTCTCTTTCAATTTTTGGGTTTATTGACCAACCGACCACTTCTTAATTAACCTAAACTTGCGAAAACTGCCCTGAATAACCAGTTCAACTCACCTGATATAGAACGTCCAGCAAGCTGATCTGTAAGTCTGATTTCCTGAATGTCAAACCTTGTGAACGACGATATCATTCACCATGAAAAAATAATCAGCAAACACCTTAAAATCAAATAGATAAACACATGTTTACAACAGTGGAAAATCAGAAATAGGGATCGAAATCCAAGACAAGCTTGACAGGCCTACTTCAAATTCTACAAACTCCTACTTCTGAATCTGCATAATCATGAGATCCTAGCCTCAAGGTACCTGATATTGAAAGTCAGCAAAGAATAGCACATCAGTGTAACTTTAAGCACAAAAAAATGACTTGGTAAGGCATGCATTTCTACTGCTCATGCTGGAAACTTACCAATTTGGGGAATTTTATACTTGAGGGTGCTTAAAGCTGCTCAAATAGGCAGGTGCGTGCAAGATCTGGGCCGTTAATCAGGCATGCCTCCAAACTGCAAGTGCCATGGCTGGAGAATCAGGTCAATCAGTCATCAAGAGGACTGCACATTACAACAAAGGTGGACATTGGGCAATCCTTGTCAACTGCCATTTTATTCACAGCCACCAATTTTCGGACCATGTGCATGTGTGGTGGAGCCCAGCTAATCAATGACCCGGATCTGTGCACAAGTGCCATAGTGATGAATGTGGAGGAGGCAATCATTCAATATCCTATTCTCAGGAGTAGCCGTTGCATCTCTTAATACTTACAGCTGGATTACCCAGGGAAGTGAAGAGATGCAAATCAACCGAAACTGATCAATCATCCTCCAATGCTGACCAAACCATCCTGCAATGAAAAAATGCACAACATATAATGATCAGCTTAATTGCTCCCCATGATATTCTCTTTAAGAAATAGAAGTTTCTAAGTTGCAATACCAGAATATGGAGAGGAAGAGAAGGAACACGAGATAAATAAGCTTGAAAAGGCGTTGCTTCTTTTCTCTGTTGAGAAGGTTAAATATCTCTGTTACATCTATCAAGTGTTGCCTTGCTGTATACCTGACAGACAATTCAAAATGGAACACATAAATTGCCTGTTTCATGTATCCATTGAATGCATGTGGGTTTAGAAACGAGATAAACACCTTCAAAATTTTATAAATGAAAACTGGCAGCAGAGACTGCTTGTTGATTATATTTTCTTTTTTAATACAAAGGTTTCATGTGAGGCTTTAGAGTACACAGCTATCTGTGTATGTGCAAAGCACCGTACTGATGATGTACACAGTATTGTGTATTCTTGATGAATACCATATTGATGTATATTTCTTAGTTATTATCTTTTAGGTATCTTTTGGTAATTTGATTGTTTTGGTGATCATCTCTTTGTAAACAGAAGATTATCTTTATAATCAGGAGATTATAAATAAAGCATTCAAAAGGAGCAGAGATGGTCTCTCTTATATGCGTTTACTTATTTCTACATGGTGTGAGAGACTCATAGATGTTTTTTCTTTTGTTTATCTCCTCTTAGAGTTGAAGAGGGATGATGATGGGGGAATTTATTTACAATTCATCATCATATGAAGTTCTCTCTCCCCCTTGCTACCCTTCAGCATTGTCACCTGATTAGAAGACCACTCTGATTCAGATACCTTGGGGTTCTAGTCGGAACCAGTTGCCATCACTGATTTGCTGTCTAATCATTATCAAGCCACCGAAAAAGAAAACGATTCAAATCTCCACCACCGGAAGTGCCGTTAGATCCTTCGGCAGTCTCAAGACATGCTAACAGTTCACATTTCAGGAGTCATGGAAAGTGCAATCCGCTTCTCCCACAACTCCCAGACTCAACAGCAAGCGAGGGTTGCATGATACACATGTTCCAGCTTGGGGGGAAATGATAGAGTACACAACTGTGTACGTGCAGAGCACCATACTGATGGACAGTTGTGCATTCCCAATGAACACCATATTGATGTATATCTCTAGTTACTATGCTTTAGTTATCTTTTAGATATCTTTTGGTTATTTGATTTGTTTTGGTAATTATTTCTTTGTAAACATAAGAATATCTATATAATCTCATATTCCAGAGGAGCAGGGATGTTTATCTTCCTTTTTTTTTTTTTGGAAACATTCTATTCTCTTCTTTTCCTATCTCTACATGAGGGAACATCTAATATTGGGGATTATAAGAGATAAATGTACAAATATGAAGTTCCTTTATTTTCTATTTATGCTTTATTTTTATTTTTTTATTGCCATTTGAAACTCCCTCTTTTTATCAGCAATTTGAAGTTCCTCTATTGGGTAGCAAAAACTTGTTCCAATAAGCAAGCAAAGGGAGGGAAAGTGAGTATAAAAAATGTGTGATTGAACCAGAGACAATGCTGGTAGCAACCATCAAGTCGAGAAATGATCACATACAACAATTTCATTTTCTGCTGATGTGTCACTTCCATGAATAGGGTGGAACATACAATGAAGATCACTTGGAGTAAAAATCTGAACAATCAGGTGGGGCGCACATACATTGAGCCAGACCATTCACTGTACATTGATTTTGACAGTGTAGCCTGACTAGTGAATGGATCGTTCTGGTTTTCTTGCCAGGTGATCTTTCTGATGCAACCCACCTTTTGCATGGATCATATGCTACAAAAAGTGACACGTCAGCAGAACATAAAAACATTGTGTATGATCATTTCTGTTGAGTCTATAGGTCACTTTACAATTGTTTTCTACGTTGTTGGTTCATATGTTAAGAATAACTCCTAACTCTTCCCTAAGGGAACAAACTGGATTATCTATGTTAGTAAGAGGACCCTCAAATTTATTTTTTCCAAACACGCAATGGGAAATATTATTAAACATTAAGAAAGAGGGAAAGAATTCCTAATACAAAGGGCCAACCAATTAACTCCTTTCACCAAAACACATGCAAAAACATTGGCCTCTCTTCTCACATGAGTAAACGAAATGTTTAACCTAAAGCTTACAGACCTAATTTCATTGAAAACATACCAAAGCTCCAATGGCTCTGTAAAAGGGCCATCATAGTATGGAAAAGACACTCAAAGCAACACAAGCCCAATTCCTACAAGAAAAATTAGAGGGTCTTGACTGCTGAGCCAGCAAAGATAAATTTGGGGCCATGGTTCAGCGAATCAGACCATTGATATGACGGGCCCCATCTTTGATGTGAAACCCCAAAAATCTTTTTATTATCATCTAAGCATTATCCCAATAATTGGAGATGGGAAGCCGCAAAAATCTATGGATTGGAAAATCAACTATTCTGATACTTCCAACTCCTGCACAATAAGATACACTTCCACTCTCCATTTGCGTTTACCCCATCAGAATTCCCCTTGTTGGAATCAATGACTTCATCCAAGTCCAGGTATAATACTCTTAGACATCGGAAGGCTAGGCTGAGGCCACCTTCTGATCTGGGGCCTGAGCTTTATTTAGCAGCGGCATTTTGGAAGAAATGAAACCCAACTACTCTATGAGAGGGACTTCAAATCAATTCCCAACACAAGGGATTGACTTCCTTCTAGAATTCTGATTCCTAAAGTCAAGGGAAAACCGACCCTCACTCCTTCAGGAACAATAAAAAGTTCACCGTTGATACTCCACTTCTCTAGATCTCTTGCAACACTCCATAAAGAAACTCTTAATATTTCAGGGCACATTTGGAAGTGCGCGGTTCCCAAGGTCAACAAGATACTACAGTCCCAAAACACAGCTGGGACTCGGGATAAGAACACAAAGAAGACCCTGTTTTCATCTCAACCACACTTCTGAGGCCAGAAAAGGAAACTGCTAGCTGGCTTAGTGCATGTTGCTTTTTCTGTGATACACTACCACCTGCCAACCACAATTGTGAAGTACACCCAAGTGCTAACTTTTTAACACTTTCCACCTACTGAATCAACAATTTTAACACTTAACATCAGTCCAGCACGTTGGCAAAGTTGCAGGGATCTTTACCTTCTGATGCCAAACCCAGCCGCGTCATCACTGCTCAAAGTGTGAGGATAGTATTCAACATATCTTATATTCTATTTTTATGTCTAATTGGCTAGGAAATCATAATAGGCTTTATTGTTTAGATAATGACAACGATATTAAGAAAAGGAAAGCTACAAAGAAGATGGCCAAATGCAGGTGACCCTTTGTCACTCAACAGACTTGCCAACCAGAAACTAAAACAAGACACATAAATAGATATTTTTTTGACCATGCCTAGTGAATTTCAGAAATTCATCATTCCATAAGCAACTGGATGGGGAAGGAGATGCTTGGGAGAAGTTTTCACACTACCCTCTATATTTAATTGAAAAGTTTTAGTGTCACTTCAATTTAAATACCAATGTGATACACCCAACTCTCTCTCTCTCTCTCTCTCTCTCTCTCTCTCTCTCTCTCTCTCTCTCTCTCATTAAAACTAAGAACAGAAATAAAAACATAAAAACCGAAAACAAATAATAGAACAGGGAGATGATCTCCTGTCCACAATGGACATGCATCAAGAAAAACCTCCTTAGCAAGGGTATCCGCCCTATCATTTGCCAATCTACTTACCCTAATGAATGATACCCTGTTACAGCCAGCTTTCAGAGTATCAGTGTCGTTACGTGTATCAATGAGTGGGGATACAGAAACATGTATCCATATCACTGATATTGCTTAGAAAAATATTGGTGTCTAAGGGGGGCATTGGAAAACGTTCGGAAAAAGGTGGGATTTTTCAGTGAAAGTTCGGGAGATGTTAAAAGACACATGTTTACACATGAAGGAATCAAAATATTGTATTTAAAAATAAATAAATAAACCTATAAATAATAAATTCCCATTTTATAGCTGCCTAACCATGTGTTGTTGAAAAAATTAATATAAAATGAATATATAAAATTTGTAGCCAATCAATAGATTGTCCAACAGTCTTTAATATTATAAGATTTTCACATTAATTAACAGAGAAAATTAGGAATTTCCTAGTTTTCCCCATTCTTACTTAAATGTTATTTTATTTATTATTATTATTATTTTCCATAAATCCATGTCTATGCATGATTATGCATACACATGGATTTCCATTGCAATCCATACTAACATTTGAAAAAAGACAATGAAGTTTCTATCGGTTTTTCATTATGGCCTATTGTTGTTTTGAGTTAAGATTTCTCCCCAAATCAAACTTTTATTCAATAAAAACCAGGAGTGATCAAAATCACCTAGGAACAAAATTCCAAAGAAAATCCCTAAAAATGGAGATTTTTGGGTTTTTGAAAAATTTTCCAAATGTCTGTCAATCTTTGCCTATTTACAGATGCTTCCTTGGTATTAGGGATATTATCATTGGTATCAGGGATATCATCAATGGTATCAATGATACTAGGGAACTGTTGTAAGAGATTCTTCTCAAAGTATCACTGATATCAATAATATCGTCAAGTACCACCAATATTATCGAAAATATCAGTGATATTTGAAAGTTTTATACTTTCAGCAGTTTCAGTATTGCTGACCGGGCAACACCAATAATGTTGCAATATTATCGATAATATCGCCAATATTTGGAACACTAGTTACAACTAACAAGATCAGACAGCTCCTCAATGATACTTTCAGTCCTCCAGGACTGATTTTAAATTTCGCCCAACTGATTGCCTTATAAGTGTCCCCTTTAATAATAGAACAAGAGTGATACACCCAACTATTATTCTTTCCCCTAATTTTCCACTGTAGCTAGTGAATGAAAAATAGTTCCCACAGCAATTTAGATATCCAGCATCTACAGATCTTCTTCTTTTATATCTATAGATATTTACAATTCATGTTTGCGTACTCATGATGATCATCTAAGCAATTATTAGATTACTCCATCATGCTTCGATTTCTATCAACATGTTTTGTGCTAACCTTTCTAGCATCTTCCCATCCCTGCTACCACCATTATAGTTTTATTCCAAGGAAATTTTTTTTGAGCAGTTACAATAACACAGCAAATAATTTTTATTTTATTTTTATATAAAAAAAAACAGGGGTCTTCTTTCCCAGATGACTATATACGTGCAAAATATCGGGAGTAGAACTTACAGTTTCACATTGTAATAAAGGTTTGGTGCAGAGAACAGAAACATAATCCAGTGCCCTGAGAGAAGAAACACTGCACATAAGACTCCTTGGGTGACAAACTCTGGCAAGATCACGCTGTTTATCCGTGATGCTGAATCATATGGGTTGATGTAGTCAAACTCCAAGTCTGCCAAGCACATAAGCTGCAATGAACTTTTATCAGTTGGAATTCATGTTGCATAATTGAAAAGAGAAACAAAGGGGAAAAGGGTGCCAGAACAAGACTTATTTAACCAAAATGCATTTTCTAAACTTCACAAAAGGCAATAAATATTATCATAATTTCTCAAATAACGCAATGAATGAAGAAAATCATGTCCTAGTTGCTGCTTAGTTAGGCATTCACGAACAAGAAAGCATATCTTTGGGTTTGGGATGCAGGTGTCTGTAGCCATACTATTTTTTAAAGTCAGATGAAGTATAAAAACTTCGTTGAATAGAAGTTTGAAAATCAAACCACGCTATTGGTCTCATGCACAATCACAATCTGGTTCATGTTCACGCGCGCACGTGCACATGGTTTAGTGAGAAAAGGATCTCCATGTGGTTTTTGTTGACTTAGAGAAAGCATATGACAGGGTCCCCAGAGAGTTGTGGGTGTTGGAAAAGAAAAGTCTCAAGTGGATATATTGACATGAATAAGGATACATTATACATATGAAGGAGAGGTAACAAATATGAGGACCACTAGTGCAGAGACCAATGAGTTCCCAGTTACTATAGGTTTACACCAGGGGTCAGCACTGAGCCCTTATCTTTTTGTATTGGTTATGGACGAATTAACAGGGCATTTACAAAAAGAGGTTCTGTGTTGTACGTTGTTTGTAGATGACATGATTTTAATTGACAAGACATGGGAGGGATGCTTTAGAATCTCTAGTCTTTGAAATTAGTCAGACTAAAGTAGAGTATATGGAATAGAATTTTAGTAACAACAGGAGTGGAAATGAGGAATTAATCAAGATTGGTGACCAAGAAGTTGGGTCAATTATTCATGAGAGCAGAGAAATCAAGAAGGATGTAACTCATGGAATTCAAGTTAGGTGGAAGAAGTTGAGATGTGCCTCTGGAGTTTAATGTGATTGTTGCATACCAATCAAACTTAAGGGGAAATTTTATAGAATAGCTATAAGGCCAGACATACTTTATGGGATAGAATGTTGGCCAGTTAAAGAAAACATGTTCCTTTTTTTAAGGATATAACAACGTTTTCATAGGATGAGCGTAGCTGAAATGAGGACGTTGAGATGAGTGAGTGGCAAGACGAGGAAGGATAGAATTAGAAATGGATGCATTCAAGGGAACTTAGGAGTAGTAGCAATGGGTAACAAGATGAGGGAAAGTAGACTTGGTTTGACCATGTGCAATGGAGACGAAGAACAGCCGCAGTTCATAGGACTGAGTTGGTTCAAGTTGAAGGCTCTAAAAGGGACAAGGGGAAAGCCCAAAAGGATGGGGAGGTAGCACAAAAGGGCTGATGACATATGGTTTAACTGAGGATATGGTCCTTCGTAATGTGGAATGGCAGAATAAGCTGCATGTAGCTGACGTCAAGTAGTTGGAATAATGCTTAGATGATGGTGATGATTATATGAAACTCCAATAGGAAATGAAAACTTGTGGAGACAAAAGATACAAAAGGGTGGTAGAGTTAAATAACCTTATGGTGAAGTTGAAGTGGCAGGAAGGGCTAGAAGATTGGCTGAAGATGACACACTATAAATGGAATAAAAATTCAAACAAACCACAAAATAACGAATTCAATAATTAGATCTAATGAAAATGCAATGTCACAAAACTGAACCACGCAAGAAGATTTTCTCTAGATAGATACATCGTTGTTATTGTAGTCAGTACCTTGTCCTAGCTATTCACAATTGGGTTCATGAATCCTATTTCACCTATAATCAATCATATCTAAGGCCCATAGTGGCAAAGGGGCAACACGCCAGGTTTGCCCGTCAAGTTTCAATTCCTGGCCTGATATGGGCTAGAATCGGACCTATAAGAGGCCCATGGGTTGGCAATGGCCCTAGATTTGGAGTCTGTTTAATAAGAAGGTCAGACCAAGGCCTAGGTTTTGCAAAGTTTTCTGTAAGGCTTGATAGGAGTTCAAGAATAGCCTCGTTTATGTCTTAATGGTGGATCTGGGCCTGAAATTGAAGGCCTTATTACCAAACAGGTAGGGCCGAGGCTTGGCCTTCTAGCCCGATTGACAATCAGGCCAGGCTCAAGCTCACCTTGACCTTGCATATTCCTACCCATAATCCTTGGCAAGCGAACAAGCTTTCATATCCCTTATCACTTCCATCCAACCCCTTTTAGATTTTTCTCTCATTCATTTTTCAAGCCCACCCCAATAAATGTTCCCTTCTTGAGTAGAACCGTCTTTGGTTTTTATTACACATGACCAAACCGACAATTGGTTCGTGAGCTAGCTACATTTCTTGTGAGTCGATCCATGGATTGGCAGGCAACAGATGTAAGATTGACATGATGATGGAAGAAGGTGATGCGAAAAGGAGGCTCCTTGCCGATAGGGTCTCCACCACTTTAAGGGTCGCCACCATTTTATCTTGTATTGGGATTGCTCCTAGGTCGTTTTTAATTCTATCATTTCTATCCTTCCCATACATCCATCTCAACATCCTCACACCTCTGCGCAACACTATCTTTGCTTGTGTTACCTTATAATTGTTACTATTGTGTGCCATGAAAAGCCAATGTTAATCTTGATTGTTGAACATGATAACCATGAGTCCTGTATGGGCATGTTTTTTTTTTTTTTTGAAAGATAACAGGATCCATTAAAAGAGAGAAAAGATACAAAAAGAAATAAAGAAAAACCAAAAACAGCAGCCGAGACTGCTGAGATAGCAGCCACAGGCTATAAACCAAGAAACAAGATATCACAATCTTTCATGGATTCGACATGGGTGGCCCATTCAAAGATTAATGATTTTGCTCTATAAAGCACCCTGTCAGAGGAATTGGACATGTTGCGAAAGCATCTTCCATTTCTTTCCACCCAGACGCTCCACCAAGTGGCAAGAAGGGCCATTCTCCACAAAATGGAACGAATCTTGCCAAGCTTTACCCCATTCCAATCCGAGAAGAGAGAAGAAATACAGCCAGGGAAACACCAATTGACTTGAAAACGAAAGCGAAGATCAGCCCAGATAGGAGAGATGAAGGGGGCAATGAAGTAACAAATGATCCACCAATTCCTCCGCTTGCATGCAACATAAACAGATGTTTACCAAACACATGCCTCTCTTTCGAAGATTATCCACCGTCAGAATTTTTTTCAAAAAGACCAGCCAGCCAAACGCAATGAACTTTGGAGGAGCCGGGAATTTCCAAATCGGCGTACAGAGATGGTCAGCAGAGTTGGGAGAGTGGTCCAGCTGCGCATAGAGAGAGCGAACTGTAAATCTGCTGGATTTATCCATTGTCCAGAGCAACGCATTGTCGATTTGGGAATTAGGATTGGCCCTTTAGATGCACTCAAGAAGATCCACAAACTGTTGAACCTCCCAATCTTGAGGGTTTCTTCTACAATCTACCAACCACACCAACTTTCCAGCAGTAACGGAATAGCAATCGGCGACCAAAATATCTGGGTTTGGAGCAAGGGAAAAAATTAAGGGCAACTTGTCTCTAAGCAGAGTTTTCTCTATCCAGCAATCTTTCCAAAACCTGATTTTTGACCCTCTTCCGAGCTGAAATTCCACACGTTGCAGAACCTGATCTTTGGTGGAACAGATTCCTCTCCAAACCGCTGAAACCTTGTACCAGGAAGAGGCATTAGTCCACCAACCACCAACTGATTGACCGTATTTTCCTTTAATCACTTTGTTCCACAGACTGTAGTGTTCGGTTCCTAACCGCCAAAACCATTTGCCTAGCAGCACCCTGTTCATGAGCTTCAGATTTTTAATACCTGCCCCACCTTGATTGTACTGCTTGCACACGGAATTCCAATTCACGAGATGAAATTTATTCTTCTCCCCTTTGTTGTGCCAAAGAAAATCTCTTCTTTTGTGCTCGATACAATTTAGAACTGAAGGCGGGCATTTAAATAGAGACATAAAATAGGTGGGAAGGTTGGATAAAGCTGCCTTGATAAGAGTAATGTGGCCGCCGAAAGAGAGGACATAAAATAGGTCCTGTATGGGCATGTTATTAATGCCTTAATCAATACATGGGTTTAACATGTATTTATGGGTTCAAGGTGAGGATTTCCTCTGTTATCCTTAGGAACTAAAGTTTGGGCATAACAACCAGTGGTCAAAGGGAGAATTGTGCTCCGTGGATATCAGTACCATGCTGTTTTATATCCACTTTGCAGATTTTAGGACAAACGTGTGGTTATTCATATGTAGTCATCCTGTGTGAGGGGATCAACGATGAATCGGGATGAAATGTCTCCACCATTGGGCTCAACCACGAGTTGAGGCCTTTGCACTAACCTACATAGGAGTGAGTGTTCATGGACGTGAGATCTTCTCATTAGACCATTTGAACACTTGCATTGGAGGATCGCTACAAGTCTCTAGATTGAGACACCCATCATCTCCAATCTAGATCGACTTATATATGTACCAGCTTTGACTAATCCTTAGACCTGAGAACGTATGGGAGTTCAAGTTCTTAGTATAATATACTTTGGCCCTCCTTAGGAAGTCAATTCAACAGCTCATATGTGGGTATGGTTAGGTGCAAGCATTAAGATATGGTTCAGGTCCATATAATCCAATAAAGGACTCATTGGTTGCCTACGATTGCTTTTATGGCTTAGATGATGATCAGACCATCCATCAAGTTGTTTTGAGATAGGCCCAACACTCAAATGGTTTTAAAAGTTTTCAACCATTGATCTTTTGTTTCAACTTTTTTATTTTTTTGAACAATGGAAATTTTATTAGAGCCGAACGGGCAAAAACCAAAAACCATACAAATGGAAGAAAAGGGACAAAAAAAATAGAGAACTACAAGCCCAGGAAAAAAAAACAACAATCAGCCCCATGGTTGAACCGAAGCCCCAAGAGACTTGCACCCCCACTATGGAGCCCAATTCCTGAACAACACGAGGACTTTACTGAAAACCTCTACTTCAAAGATGCTAGAATTGTTGATTTGTTTCATAACCATTAGGAAGATTTTAATTGTGCTTGATGGACATCTGATAGTTGAGATCTCGTAGTTCAGCCATTGATTTGCACAGGTATTGGATCAAGGGTGGATGACCATGGTTAATCAAGAGAGTGGATTAATTTGGGTGCATGAATAGGCAAGGATAACGACTTTTGATCTAGTAGGGCATTCAAAAGTCTGTAAAGATAAGGCATTTTACAACTGATGCATCTCTGAAACCCAAACTCCTTGTATATAGATCGTATCTTCAAGGAGTAGAGAAGCTTGGATGTCCCTGCGCCCCTTAGGCATCACAAAGAGACATAGAAAAGTGAGGAGAAAAGGAGAAGAAAAAGGAGAGAGAGAGAGAGAGAGAGAGAGAGAGAGAGAGAGAGAGAGAGAGAGAGAGAGAGAGAGAGAGAGAGAGAGATCATCTCTGATGCAGGATGGATAGCCTAAACTATAATGATGTGAATGAACTAATAAACGGATTATTAAAGTAAATCAAAATATAAAATATTGCCAATCTATTGCAAATCTAAAGAAATCAAGTAGTCAACAATGCTCAAATTCTGGATCCAAAGACTAAGCTCGGTGAGGAGATGGGGGTGATTAGGGTCAGAGTTAGAAGGAAGAAGGGAGATATACCACCCACATACATTCAGGTCCTCGTAGAGGACGGGATTTTGCAATTGCGTGTACAAAAGGAGAGCACAAATGCTATAACGCCCCATTGGGGAGACTGTGGAGGGTAAGAGAGAGGGGTGTAAACGCAATTGAGAAAGCAGTAGCAAAAGCGGTGGAAGAAGGAGCACCGCTTCCATACGATCTTGGAGCACCAAAAGTTGAAAAGGCGGGGTGTCAGATGGTAGAGGCAGACCATCATGACGCCGTATGTTGCAGAAGGTTCGGCGAGACGCGTGGGGCGTTACTATTCATCAAGAATACGACAACCCTCGAGTGTCACAAATTGAATCCCAACCATCCACGTGGAAGGAGGATGGGAGCTCCCCAACCGATGGTATTAAAGCAGCTGACGCTCTCGAAACAGACTCTCATCAATGCCTACAGGAAGAGATGACACGTGGCTGCGATGTTACAAAAAGTTACTTGGACCCGTCATTACACCCGGACCCGAAACCGATTTCGAATGAGAGACAGATGGCCTTGGCAGAATACCCGAGTGACCCCAATACTCACACGGTTACAATAGCAGACGTGAGAACTCTCAATCCTTCGAAGCAAACAGGGAAGTCCATTTCGCATGTGCGAACAGAAGATGTTCCTAATTCGATACATGCGGCATGTGTGACTCCCCGTACCGATGATATATCCTTCTTAGAGGATGAGGAGACTTATATTGCGCTAGATACAGACCTTCTCCCTTGGTACTCAAACTGTGCAGAAACTCCAAACAGCCTGACTTCCCGATCGTCTTATAGCCAGGAAAACGAATCAGTCAAAGACCTATCAAGACTGTTTGAAGACGATACGGGTGAAGGGATTATCGCAGTGGAACCTCTTCGGGTTAGGATGGGAACACAACTGTGGGAGAAAGCGGAAGTCGAGGAACAGAGGGCTAAGATCATAGAAGTTATCCAGAAGAAGAAATGGATTAGAGATGCAATGGGACATGTGGGAAGATCGATCAGTCTTTCGTTTGGAGGTCACCCAGAAGATTTTATTGTTCTCTTCCACTCTATAGAGAATCGGGGTAGACCGCTGATGAGAAACAGATCCTCCTCGACAAAACGTGATAAAGATCACAATAGAAAAAAAAATGTGTAAATATACATGTCATCCTGATACGCCAGAAGGGATTGCAGTTTCAAATGGGTTAAAGGGATCGCGGGGAAGTGTGGTTTCCATATGAAGATTCCGTCCTAGAATGTGAGAGGGTTAGGGTCAAAGAAAAAGATAAGAACTATAAAGGACGTATGCGGTAGAAGTAAATCGGATGTCATCTGTTTACAGGAAATAAAAGTTGTTAATTTTAGTGACAAACTGTTAGGGTCCGTTTGGAAAGCTACGTATGTTGGTTGGGAGGCGTTGGATGCTATCGGCAGCGCGGGAGGAATTCTGATGGCGTGGAAATCGTCTGGTTGGATATTAATGGACTCCTGGAAGGGACTTACTCAATTTTGGTAATCCTGAAGGATTCATCGTCCGAGTTTACTTGTCTCATCTTTGTTGTATACGACCCTAACGAAGAAGGTAAAAGAATGGGCTTCTGGGAGGAACTATCAGATATCAGAAAGAAATTTAAAGGTCCATGGTGCATTGGGGGTGACTTCAACATAGTGCGTTTTGCGGAAGAGAAATCCAACGGCCGAAAGATTACTACAGGTATGAAATCCTTTTCCAATTGGATCGGTGATCAGGAACTTTTGGACTTGCCTCTGCTAGGTGCCAAATTCACGTGGTCCAATCAGCGAGTGAACCCAATCATGTCTAGATTGGATCGGTTCCTCATTTCCACTGAATGGATAGAGGTCTTCCCCTTGGTCGTGCAAATTGTTCTCCCTAGACCTACATCTGACCATAGCCCGATCATTCTCTCAGTTGAATAACAGAATTGGGGTCCGAAGCCTTTCAGATTCAACACGGCATGGCTGAAAATTGAAGGTTTCCAACAGCTTATAAGAGAGTGGTGGGCTGATTTCAAGGTGATGGGCCTCGCTGGTCACAGACTATGCCGAAAATTAAAGCTTTTAAAAGAGAAGATCAAAGAGTGGAAAAACAAGGTGCTGCGAAAAAAGGAAATGGAGATAGAGGAGATCCTTGCCGATATTTTAGCTTTTGGATAAAGAAGGGGAAGAAGGTCAGATGCCCTCAGAGAAATTGATTATAAGAATGCAGCTTATCCAAAAATATTCTGCTAGGGTGTTGGAGGATGAAATATCACGGAGGCGAAAATCTTGGACTAGGTGGATTAAAGGAGACAAGAATACAAAAAAATTTCACAGTATAGCCAGTGCGAGAGCTAGGAGGAACAAAATCAGCAGTTTGATGGTGAATGGGATGCGAACCGATGATCAGTAAATTATATCTGATGAGGCTACTAGTTATTTCAAAAATCTTCTCAGGGGTGAAGTCTGGAAGAGGCCGACTCTAGACCATCTTGAGTTCAACAGAATTTCAGAGGAAAAAGTTAATGGGCTGGAAGGTTCGATATCTATAGAAGAGGTGAAAGGAGCTATGGAAGATCTAAGAGGTGATAAGGCCCCGGGTCCTGATGGTTTCCCAATAGCGTTTTTCCATGCCTTTTGGGAAACTCTAAAGGGAGATATCATGGATTTCATGTCAGAATTTTCAACTCGAGGCCGGTTATCAAAGGAGTTGGGCGCATCTTTCATCACTCTAATCCCAAAGATTTCAGGGGCGGAATCATTAAAGGACTTTAGACCAATCGGTTTAATTGGCAACCCCTATAAAACCCTAGCTAAAGTCCTTGCTACTGGATTGAAAGGGGTGTTCAAGAGGATTATATCAGATAATCAGAGTGCATTCATTCCGAGAAGGCAGATTATGGATAGCGCTCTAATAGCTTCTGAATGTGTGGACTCGAGTCATAGATCCAAGCGAAAAGATATTCTATGTAAGTTGGACATTGAAAAGGCTTACAATCATGTGGACTGGGATTTTCTACAGTACATGCTTCAGCGGAATGGCTTTGGTGATAGGTGGAGGAAGTGGATGGGGGAATGCGTGGACTCTACTTATTTTTCGATTCTCCTCAACGGCTCCCCTAAAAGCTTCTTCAAGAGCTCCAGGAGATTGAGGCAGGGGGATCTGCTATCCCCTTTCTTGTTCTTGATGGTGGTGGAAGCATTATCGAAAATGCTCGAAAAAGGTCAGGATCTAGGCATCATTAACGGTATTAGTATTGAAGGTATGGATAAGCCGATTTCCCATGTGTAGTTCGCTGACGATATGCTCCTCTTTAGTGAAGCAGAAGAAGAAAAAGTTATTAATCTTCGAATGACTATTCACTGTTTTGAGGTGGTTTCGGGCCTCAAAGTGAACATGGCAAAGTCAAAAATGTTTGGTGTGAACATGGCAAGAGAAGAGATCAATAAATTTACTGATCATTTTGGTTGTACAGTGGGCGCATTTCCGACTACATTCGTGGGGCTCTCGCTGTGTTTTGGAAAGCCACCATTGCATGTTTGGGATAAGGTAATCTCCAGATTCGATTCATATCTAGCAAAATGGAAATGCAAATATCTTTCTCTGGGCGGGAGAATCACTCTTATAAAGGCAGCCTTCTCGAATCTCCCTCCTTATTTTATGTCTCTGTTTATTTGTCCGACTGCAATTTTGGATAGATTGGAGAAGCTGAGGAGAAATTTCCTATGGCACAGAAGGGAAGACAAAAAGAAATTTCATCTTCTGAATTGGAAAGAGGTTTGTAAACATGTGCAAGATGGAGGGGCCGGAATACAAGATCTCGAAAGGATGAATAGGGCTCTCTTAGGCAAGTGGATTTGGAGGTTGGGTACGAAGAAGGGTACTCTTTGGAATTCATTAATTAAGTGCAAGTATGGGCGGTCTCAAGGGGGTTGGTGGACCAAAAACTCTTCCAACTATAGGGCCTCGGCGGTGTGGAAGGGGGTGTTATCCATAAGAGAGGAAGTTACTAAAGAGATAGCCATTGCAGCAGGGAGAGGAGACAATCAAATTCTGGACAGATTCATGGGTGGGGGATAGAATTTTAAAATAGGAATTCCCGCATATATATCGCATCGCTACTAATAAAGATATTTTAGTAGCGGACAGTTATTCTGAGATAGGGGGTGCGCTGCTGTGGAATGTGGAGTGCAGAAGGAATCTCCTTGAGTATGAGGCAGAAGAATATGTGGCATTGCTGAAACGTATCCAAGAAGTAAAGATAGATTTGAAAAGTGAAGACAAGTTAGTATGGAACAAAAAAAGGAAGTTTTTGGTCAAATCATTCTACAGGTGCATTGAAAAAGGAGATGAAAAGGAAGAAGAGATTTTCACCAACAAGGTCTGGAAGTATCAAGTCCCTGCAAAGATTGTGGGGTTTGCTTGGCTTGTGGGCAAAAGCAAGGTGCTCACGGTAGATAACTTTAGGAAAAGAGGGATGATTATCCCTAATGTATGCTTCTGCTGCATGTCAACGGGGGAATCGGTGAATCATCTATTTATTCATTGCCACTTTATCAACCATATCTAAACAGACTTTCTGTCTCATTTTGAAATGGCTTGGTCTGCCCCAAATTCGACAAGTAGTTTACTAAAGGCTTGGCATGGTATCTCGATGGGCAAGAAAAGGATGAAGCTATGCAAAATATCCCTTCTTGTTGTCTGGTGGGCAGTTTGGGAAGAAAGAAATAGCAAATGTTTCAACGGGATCTCAAAATCGGCGGAATATGTAGTTGCTAGAGCTAGAATGCTAGTTGTTGAGTGGGCCATTAATGTCGACAAATTAAAGGATTGCAATTTGTTGTTCCTAGGTGTGTAGTAGGCTGTGTAGCTCCCTTGGCGGTGCAGCCTCGTTTCTAATGTATTTCTTTCTATTATTAATATAATCCATGACTTCTCCAAAAAAAAACTATGCTCAAATTCTAGGCCACGTCATCCCGCGGATGGATCTTAAGATTATTGATCGGAAACAGCCTAATGGAATGTAGAACTTCCATCTAGCATAGGATTCAATCTAAATTTGAAGATTCACTTGCGCTTTGTTAGGGTTAGAAAGAATTAGAGTTTGGAGATTTAAGGTTTACAAAATTTGGGAGATTAGGGTTTGGAAATCTAGGTTCTAGGGTTTGGGGGTTTTAAAGGAGAAGGATCATGGACCAAAAAGAGGAAAAGAAGGGGGGAATGGGACTGGCCGTACGATTGCACAATTGAGTAGGGTTTAGGTCTAGAGTATTTTGGAGATGTTGGGGATGGGATTTGAAAGGAAATAAAAGAAAAGGAAAAAAATAGAGAGAGGGAAGAAGAAAAAAGAGAAAAGAATATCTTAAAGAGAAGAAAAAAGAAAGTGAAGATAGCTGGAATCACTCCATGGCTTCACACCAAACTCCAATCACATAAGGTTTTTTCTTTGCTCAAAGCAACAAAGAAATTTTTTTATTTTTTCAATGTCTCATAGGGCTTTACACGCCCAACCCTTTAATCATCTTTTTGGGGTGTTTTTACAAAAATACCCTTATTGCATATAAAATGTCTAAAACACTATTATTTCAACTAAATTATAAAATAAACCAAAATAACTAAACTACGACATACCAATGGCTCCATTGCGTCCAATGGGTCCACGGTCACGATCCAACGGTCCACGTGTGAAATCCAATGGTCCAAAACTCCCAACTAAGCAGCCTGCATGCATCTTCGAAGAGTAGGATCTTCAAAGATGCACGATCATGCATGTGGAGTTTTCAACGGGTCTAGGAACTTAAATTGGGCCCACTAGGCCCCATGTAATGATCATCTAGCCATAACGAAACTCAGGTAGCTCCCCTTCATCTCTGATAAACTCTAAAACGAGCTCGGATGTCCTCATCAATCTCTCTCCCTACTTCATCATCCACATGTTCATATGTGTGAAGTCCACCTATCTGGACAACTCTCATGCGCATGTCGTTGGCCCTATTGCAAGGGTTGTGCATGTGGCTTCCCAGTTAGCTCTTATCTAGGATAGATTGAGGAGAGACCTAGTTTGGAGGATCGACACCGATACTTCATCCGGTTTTTGTGGCATTAGTTAGAGGTAACCTAGTTGTGGGATTTTAGTTTTCATATTAGAAACTTCATAATATATGGATGGAGATCCACAGATTTGGATTTTAGTAAAATATGAAAATTTGAAAACTCTTAATTCCATTACAACTTTGAAAATTCTCCGATGTTAACTGCTCGACACTCTGCCCCATATCACAAGTACACTGATTCTCCTCATAAGAGTGATTAGGATGTACTTTCATACAGAAGTCATCGAGATAGTAATGCCTCTTCAATGCGATGAACCCCATTATTATAGTGTCCTAATTGAGAATATAGTTAAACATACATTTCCACTCGAGTTTGGCCATTTGAACATCATAGAAATAACATCCTCACCACCTTGTATGAGGAACTTAGCCAGAACATAACATACAACCTTCCACTAGAACCACAATTAAACCTTTAGATGCAAGAACCTTCGCTGTCACTCCCACTCTTGCTTTAGACTCGATCTCTTACTTTCACTCTCGCTCCCGCTCCCTGGGCATTTACACTTTCTAACATTTAAAATATACTCATTCTACTCCTGCCCATGAATCAACTCACTAACATGAATTTAGCTAGCAATTTTGAAGTGCAACTCACCTAGAGACTGAAACTGGTACAACTAGTACCAACTTGTTACATTGTAGTCCAGCGACTTGTTTCATTGCCCACCGGACTGACACAATTTCATCAAACTGAATTATATCAAACGATATTTTGCACCATGGAAATGAAGGTTGTTAACTATTAATTTCATAGCTGTTGCAAAAGCAAAAAAAAAAAAAAAAAGTATCTAACTGATAGCGACACATCAGCTGGTACTACACTCGGGTAAAAGAGGGATCATTTCAGGTGAGCAACTTGTCGGCAAAGCTCACAAAAGAAAAGAGACGCAATGATGAGAAATCATCAGTTCAATTACAAAGATGCCCCTCTTCCCAACTTTCTTTGATTTTCTCATGACAACACACCACAAAGGATTTTAGTCCTATAGCCCATAGGATTGCTCTAGTTTTAGAGTAATCTCGACAACACCCCTCTACCATTACCCTTGCTAAACTTTTGCCAATCAATCATGAGAATTCCTGTTCTGATTCTTCTGATTGGACAAACAGGATTTGTAAAGCCAGCCCCAAATAGCTGGTACAAGGCTACAATATCGATGATGGTGATGATGATTACCACGGCGACAATGGTGATTTCAAGACAGTTCAAGTACATAGATAGGAGAAGGGAATATCCTAACCCTTTGACATACAAAACATTGGATTGAAGAAAACATTTTATTTAGCCGAAAGGACAGCCCTGAATACATTATAGTATAGACTATTTACTCCTATTTCATTCTCAGCTCTAAAACCTTCCAAATGCCAACTGTATTTCACACGACAGAAAGAAGTCAATATAAACTCTTGCTCTTCGCATCCTTTCTCCTTTCCACTACTTTTCAAGATTATTCCTTTCTCCATCACCGTCAATCATTTTCTCAAAATAGGCTCTAAACCTCCAAATTGCCAACTGCATCTCACCCACTGAAATAAGTCAATATAAACTTTCTCTCAACACTTTCTTCCTCCTTTTCTTTCCCATTTCCCTTCAAGATCCCAACTCTAAAGAAAAATCAACAAGTCACACACTAAGCATAGCAATTCTACCAATTATTTCTTTCTCCATCACCAGCAATCACTTTCTCGAAATGGGATTTACAAATTCCATTCTCCCAGCATCCAAGGCCATCAAGCACGCATCCCAATTCCAGACACACGTTTCAAATGGGATTTTGAGGATTCCGTTCTGAATTGTGCTCGGCCCAAAAAAAGAAGACCACCTACGGCTGATTATACGCTACAACCTACACATTCAAAGTTCCCAAAAACTCCAATTTCACACCTTGACAATATATCCCAACTTCGCCCGCAAAATGTTCGTAGAAAGGTCGGTAATAAAACGGAATTCTTCACTTCATATTTCTTACCAAGAATTGCACTTTCCAGATTTCTATAATTTCCTGAAATCTTCCAAATTTTAGAAATTGTAAAGACAGTCCTCAATGCGTTGAACAGCAGAAACCCTGACTACGAAATGGAATACGAGAAATCAAGAAAATTTTCGAAATACGGAAATGAAGAATCGGGGAAAAGAGAGACGAGTACGATTTCTAGAGTTTTGAAAGGGGTATTGATGAAAACATACCTGGTAGACGAGAAGACCGAGCAGAGCGATGAGGATGAAGAAGGAGAGGAGCCATACGAGTAGATCTCCCTCCATCATATCCCCAAAGGTCCCTGCTATCTTGCGCCCCACCCGCTCGTTACAGCGACATAGGAAGGGAAATAAATAGGGGCGCACGATAACATCGATGTTCGGACACCTTTGAGGTGCGAAATGCGCGGTGTCAGATTTATACGCCGTAGATCGAGCAGGGAGAGAGCCCCTCACCCTGTCGACAGAGGCATTCTCGGGTACTCGACCTGAGGCCTTGAACTGCGTCCTCGGGTTCCTATTTCGACGAGTGAGTCCCAGCCATTGGCTGGTGGCAGGGGAGTAGCCAATCCGTTTCCTTCGCGCGCGAGTTACTTGATACTCTGGCAAAGTATCATGCTCGAGCCGCCGGTACCATGAAACGATACACGTGGCTATATTAACTCAAATTAAATGGATTATTGGGGTTGAAGTACCAGAATCAGATTGATCGAACAATTCTGACCTTTGATTCGTGGGCGCTTGTTTGTCGAAACAAGACCATTGATATTTTTCATTTTAACCATCCAAAAAGTCCACCCAACCCATAGATAATTTCGGCCGTTTAATCAATTTTTGTTTCGTCACATGTCTAAACTGGTAAAAAGAATTCGGACAGTTTAAATATGAATAACTCGATTGCCACGTCCGCAGCTTCTCAGTGCCCGCATATCGTCCATCACAAGGGCAGAGTAGGTGATGGCTGTAGATACGTGTGCAAGATCCAAGGCGATTATCAGGAAGGACCGACCGTGTAAATTCCCCGATGGGCTGCACGTGTACATAAACGTCAACCATGTACTTCTTTTGTAAGACATGCTTCCTGCCTAATGACCAGATCATTGTGGTATCTTTTAAACCAAGCATCTACGCCCTGCTGTTTTTTTCTTGTACGTGTGTGATCTGACGCAGTGAGCCGTTCATCAGGTGGGTCCCCCCTATTTCTCGTGGCCCGAAAGCTAGATCAGTCCCCGTCATCAAGTGGGCCAAATACATATATTTTACCGTCGTCCATTTTTTTCCATTTTCACGCTGCCTAAACGATGACCATATTGACCCACTGGATGAACGATTTTGGGTGTCTCACACGCGTCACAGTGGTACGTGTGAAGGCAGGATTTGGTCCGCTTGCAAAGGTACGTGATCACCTGTACATTTCTGCCACATGAGGACCACATTTAGATATTATCCAATGATCGGAATTATCCATAGTCTCTACGATATTTTTAATGGGCCATGGCACACTAATCACAGTTGAGAATATTATACCAACCGCTAACTTTGAAATTGAGCGCGAAATACTGAAAAATATTCGTTGCAATGGTAAAAGACCCTTTAAAGTTATAAGTCAGTTAGGGCCGGTTTGGCCGAGCAGATTGGTAAAAAGCCCCTTAAAGTTACAAGTCAGTTAGGGCCTGTTTGGCCGGGCAGATTGGATGGTATTAGAGTGGATTGCATGGATTTCAAGGTAATGATAGCTGAGTCAGTAGATTGGTGCAAGATTTATGGGATTGCTATATCCAGTCTGTTTGGCACACCTGGTCAATCCCGGGATAAACCTTTCAATCCCTTTCAAACCCTCGAACCAAACGTCTCAGGCAATTTTGAAGGAATTAGGGTGAATTGGATGGATTTAAAGATAATGATGGTGATGTCAGTGGATTGTCTTAAGATCCATGGGATTACTATATCCTGAGATCAGGATCCGTGTCTATTTGGCACGCCTGGCCCATCCGGGATCTATCTTCCAATCCCTTCTAATCCTTCCAATCCCATCCAAGCTGCTTGGCCAAACAGGCCCTCAGAGGAACAGGAAAGTACACGTGGGTTGATGATACACTGATCAGATACTTGCAGAAAATGCTCCATTGGCACAAAGTGAATAATACACTGATGAATCATAATATAATGATAAGATTTCAAAACACATCAAAATTATATATTTCAACTACCTTCCATTCCATTTGTCTCAAAATCATGGGGTTAGTTGGGATTTGGATTCCAAATGCACTATAATAAACTGAAATTGTGTTGCCTAATGACCCTTACTATCGTTGCTTCCTCTTTATTGTTCCTGTGGTGTGGTCCACTTGAGTTGGTGATCAGACTGATTTTATCTAGGGACACACAATGTATACAGTATGGTAGGCCCCAAGAAGCTAAGGGGCCATTTGGCTCCGTGGATTGGAGAGGATTTGAGGGGGTTTCAAATCCCCTCTTTGAAGGGATTTGTAATCCACGGTGAGAACTAGGATTACACCTAAAATCATTTCAATAGTTGCAGGTGTAACATATGTGTCATTATACACTATCATTCTATAGGCACATGGCCCACTAATGATGATCAGCACTACCCAAACATTGTCCACGTAAATCAGCACCATCCAAACATTGTCCATGTAAATCAACTATTAAAAATCGTTGGTTAGTCACTCAGACATGATTTTGTGCTTGCGGCCCATCCAAGATTTGGAATTTCATCAGTTTTGAGCAAAACATATATTTTAGCAGGCTTCTCACAACCATTGTGTCAAAAAAATTTACATATCTCACTAACTAGAGAAATTAAACTTGATTTAGTAATTAAATTCAAACCCTTGTAAATATATCATAGATAGATACTTTTGGATTAAAGTTGATTCACACTCCAAGGTGCCAAACACACTGGGAGAATTGCAAATCCAGGGGGTTTCTAAGCATGGGGTTTCGAATCCAGGGTTCCAAATCCACGCTCCCAACGGGCCCTAAGTGTTGTATGAGTGATATTGTGTACAATAGGTGTTGCAAAGGGATTTTTATTTTATTAAACTTAATACAGGATAAGATAACCAGATATGGAGCCTTGGGTCGCACTCTAGTAACCAGTGGGGCGATTTCCATCACTTTTATGCAGCGCCAGGAACACCTGGACCTGTGGCCCACCATGCTGTTTGTGTGACGTTCACATTCTATACATTAGGTGGGCTCCTCAATTATAATTTCAGGGTGAAGAATCAGCTGAATAGACAATTAAGTTGGCCAACCGGAACAATGTGATGGAACCTCAACCATTGGTTTGCGTGTAGGTCACTATGGTGCGTATCTCACAACCACCAAGGAAATCAGCTGGTCCAAATGGATACGGTTTTGATGGATCTGGCGCCGGGTCCCTGACTGTGAGGCCCACCATGATGTATGCATCTTATATTCATGCTATCCACTCGTTTGGTTAGATCATTTTAGAGTCTTAGCCGGCATGTATAAGTCTGGCTTGTTTGATTTTTTAGCTCAACTGTAATTAACATGTAAATAGTTCTTGGTCTTGCTCGGGTGGTAGACTCTAAGGGCCTGTTTGGCCGGGCAGATCCCATGGTATTAGGGGGATGGGATTAATTTTAAGGTAATGATGGTGGTGTCAGTGGATTGTCTTAAGATCCATGGGATTGCTTATATCCCGGGACAAGTTTATTGGGTCTGTTTGGCACGCCCTGCATATCCCCGGGATTTTACCTTCCAATCCATCCAACCAAAGGATAGGACGATTTTTAAGGTAATGATAGTGATGGCGGTGGATTGTCTTAAGATCCATGGGATTGCTCATATCACAAGACAAGTTCACCGTATCTGTTTGGCTCGTCATGCCTATCCCAAGATATTGCCGATCCCATCCCTCCTAATACCGTGGGATCTGCTTGGCCAAACCGGCAATAAGGGGTTTCAACTCCCGGTCAAGGGTTCAAGTACCCATAGGTGGTGAAATTCCACTAGTGTGATCATGTGGGGTGTGGGTATGAAAAAATAAATAAAAAAGATTTACCATATAAGCAGATAATAATTATTTACCTAGTTAATTACCACATCTTTCCCAATATGTGACAACTTATTTTTTAACACTTAAATTGAAAAAATTATAAAATCAATGTGAGGCCCACCGTGATGTATGTGACGTATCCACACTGTTCATTTGTTATGCTAGCTGAATTTAGGGTGTGAACCAAAAAATAGGCAGATCCAATACTCAAGTGGACCACACAATAGGAAACAATAAGAATTGAACACTTACCATTAAAAACTTTTTAGGGCCCTTAAAAGTTTTAGATAAAGCTAATATTTGTGTTTTCGCCTTATCCATGTCTGTGTGACCCTATGAACGGATTAGATAATGAAAAAAGCTCAATGTGAACCCAGTTAAGGAAATAACTTTTAATGGTATACGATTTAAGAACATTGTTTCCTTTTGTATGAGCCATTTAAGTGTTTAATCTGCCTCATTATTTTCCTCATACCCCAAAATATTATAATAAAATAGATGGACGGTATGGATATATCATATACATTATAGTGGGGTCCACATAATTAAGTCAACACTTTTGTATCGTTTTCAAGGTGGAATTACTCTCACCTTTTCGAACAAGTGAAAAAGTATTAATTACTTATTTACGGATTTACATACATGGTGGAAAATCAAACAGGCCCAAGTTTTCGTGACCTTATCAACAGTTTGGATGGAAAATACACATTCCGGTGGCCCAAGAAGTTTTTAACGGTGGGCGTTCAGTCGCCACTGTTTCCTGTAGTGTGGTCTACTTGAGATTTGGATCTACTAAAATTTTCGTCTCAATTCATAAATTGGTCTCGAGAAACGGATGGACGGCGTGGATATAATACACATACATCAACGTAGGCCCCACAATCAGGGATCCACCGAAGCCGCGTCCGGTGTTTTCCGCGCGGCCGTCGCCTTCGTTGCTTGAGAGGAAAGGAAAATCCAACAAGGAAATCAAAAGCAGCAATCGCAGGCATCTCTCTCTCTCTCTCTCTCTCTCTCTCTCTCTCTCTCAACAGATAAATGGATCCAAAACAACATGCTAACTGGTCCCCGTACGACAACAACGGAGGGTAAGCTTCCCTCTCTCTCTCTCTGAATATCTTAAACGGATTTGAATTTCTGTCTGACGTTCTTCGTCGTCTCTATACTCAGGACATGTGTGGCGATTGCGGGCTACGATTACTGCGTGATTGCTGCCGATACCCGGATGTCCACCGGCTACAGCATCCTCACTCGCGATTACTCCAAGATCTCCAAATTGTACGGCTCCCTCTATCAACTTCAAATTCTCTTCCTGCCACTTCTCCGATCTAAAAATAAAATAAAAAATCATTGTTGTATGTCATTGCTCTCGTGTGCTATTCAATTCATCTGCATTTTGTTTTATTTCATCGATTTCAATTGGAATTTGCTGTTTGGTTATATGCATTGATGATTTGAACAAAAACTAAATAACGAAAGAAAGTGATTCAGTAGCCGGGCTGGTCATTTTTCATGGTATAGTCGGCCCAATTGGCGTGTTTGATCCAAGTTGATACGGTATGATGCGGGTTTTTCCCAAGTGTTATTTTGAGTGTGTTTGGGATCTGCCTGGCGAAATGGCATTGAGGAGCTGAATCAGTGAGATTCTGCCTCAAATTGGAGGTGGCAAACTCAAGTTCCTCTTACTTAGAATAAGAGAATGAGAAGTTTCAACTAGTGCTGTGGGATTTATACAGGTGGATACACAGGACATGATGCATTTCAAACTACAAATACAGGAGAAGGGTAAGGATAGCACAAAATGAGCAGGATAAAGATAACAAGTGTGAGATAAGGGAGGTCTTCTCAAGTTGAGATATCAACAATACCCAACTTGCACAATGGCTTGTGAAATCTATGCTTTCCAATGCCTTTTGTGAGACTATCTGCCAATTGATCTTTGGTCTTCATGAAAGGCGTGGCAATTGTATTTTCTTTAACCTTTTCTCCGAGAAAGTGGCAGACCACTTCAATGTGCATTGTTCTTTCGCGAAACACTGGATTAGATGCAATGTGAACAGCAGCTTCACATGGCATTTCCATTGACTGTTGAATAGGAAGCCCATATCTTCTAGCAGGGCTTTTATCCAAATTCATTTGCATACGTTTGTGGCCATTGCCTTGTATCTAGCTTCGGCACTGGAGCAGGCCGCCACATTTTGTTTCTTACCTTTCCATGTGACTAGATGCTACCCAGAAAGGTGCACATTCCAGTAGTTGATCCCTGTCAAAGGGGCAGCTTGCCCAATTAGCATCAGCATAGCCAACTACTTTTGGATTGTTATTTCACTTTATTAGCACACCTTTTCCTAGAATTCCCTTTAACAATCCGAGGATTCCGTTAATTGCATCCATTTGTGCAGAGCATGGATACACATAAACTGACTGACAAGACCAACAACTTATATGATTAATGGTCGAGTAATTGTAATGTGTATAAGAGATGACCTGCCAATCCCTTATATTGCCCAATATCTTTAATTGGCCAATTTTCCTGCTTCCTTTAGTAAATCTAAGGTATATTTCCTTTGAGAGATAAATATACCTTTCTTTGAAGAGGCAACCTCAATTCCCAAGAAGTATAACCTGTCAAGATTTTTTTTAAAAATCAAATTGAGAATTGACATGACCTTTTGGTTGCCTGACCATGATATCATCAACATAAATCAACAAATCGATCTTTCATGCTTTGCTTATCTAACAAACAATGTATGATCTACACCACTTTGACAATACTTGAAAGTTATGACAACCGACCTTAGTTTTTCAAACCAAACTCTAGGAATTGTTTAAGCCTATAAATTACCTTTTCTAACTAACACACAATATCTTACTCTCCTCTTAAGGATATCCAAGTGGCAACCTCATATATATCTTTGTGCAAAAAAGCAATTTTTTTTTTTTTTTTTTTAAATATCCAGTTTGATATAAAGGCCATTAACGCAGACTGAATTCATTTTAGCAACAAGAGCAAAAGTTTCTTGGTAATCAATACCATAACTCTGATCCATAGCGCAAGTGGTAGACTGAATGAAAGATACCTCGTTTCAACACTGAGGTCTTGGTATCGATCCCTAGTGGGGGTGGCTTACAGTGAAGTGTGATCTGACAGTGGGGTGTACTAACTAACTATAAAATTAAAAATAAAAAATAAAAAAAAATTAAAAAAAAAAAAAACCGTAACTCTAAGTAAAGCCTTATGCATCCAGTTTAGCCTTATATCTGTCAATGGAACCATCACTATTATATTTTATAGTGTCAACCCATTTACATCTAACAAGTTTCTTTCTATCAAGCAATTGCACTATCCTCCATGTGTTATTCATGTCGAGAGCGGCTAATTCCTCTTCCATACAAGGCATTCCAAAACGGTTACATAACGATTGTTATGTTATGCGTTCTATGTTACGGGGTTGTAATGACCAATATGGAAAAATTGATCTGTAACGGTCTTGTAACGGCGGTAACAGTTTGTTACGGGGCTGAAATAGGTTTAAAAAGAAAAAAGAAAAAAGGAGCTATAATGACCTTTATGGGGGCTATAACTGCTGTTACGATTCATATTGTGACTGTAATGGCGGTGGTTGTAATGGCCACCGTTACCGTTATTGAACACTTTGTTTTTGTATCCTTTTTCCGCACAGTTTGGTATTGAGCTTCAAGGAAACTTGTAAGTTTTGAAGATGAAGAGATAACAGCTAGAAATGCATCGTGACTTTCATAGAAGCTTTTAAAAGAGAGAGATGATTGTATTGGATATGTAACATGATAAGATTAATCAAACAAATGAGTTGGAGGATGGACAACTCTTTTCTCTTTTTGTAAGGCAATTGGAAGATCATTGGTTGAATCTTTCTGAGGGATATTAACACTTGGGAGTACCTTGCATAGGAGAACTTGTCATGAAGGCATATGGTTGATGAGAAGAGGGCACATGAGTCTTGCTTAATGAATTGAGGCTTTGAGCATCACCCTGAAATTCGACAGTTGATTTACATCTTAACTTCGAGACAATGGATTGACAAATTCAGTAGGACATGATGAACTCTCCCCTTGAGTCAAGACATCTTTAGATCCTTGATATGGAGTATTTTCAACAAACCCCAAATCTTCCTTTTTATTAAATCAAAGTATTTGTATCATTTTTTAATAGGTGAATAATCGAAGAAGATATAGTTGACGGATTATTTATTTATTTTTTATTATCTAATTTGCATTTTTCTGTGTCTGGTAAATGGACAAAACACAAACATCCGAAAACACGTAGATGAAATGTTGGGATTTTTTTTTTTCTTTAGTATTTGAAAAGGACTTTTTCCTTTGAGAACAACACTAGGTAATCTATTAATACTCGTAGGCAACCTAAACAACATTTGGCCAAAAAAATTTGAAAACATTCATCTAAAACATAAGGGATCTAATAATTTCTAAGAGAGGACGATTTTTGCGCACAACGACTCCATTTTGTTGTGGAGCGCTTGTGTTTCGACAAGAAATAAATGCATTTGGTTTGGGAGATTATCTCATTTAATCATAACAAAGAGAAGATAGAAAGAGAACATTCATCATATTTATTCATTCTGAGTTCATTTACATCCTTTGATTTCCCTTGATTCTAAGTTAGACAATCCAAAATACAAGTATTGAAAGACTTTGAATATCAAATCTGAATATCAAATCCGGCAGCATTTCGGCTTGTAATTCGTTCATCTCATTGAGAGGAATGTTGTGCAGATGTGACCATCTTATATCTCCCTCTTGAACTCATATTCCTGTAGGGAAGAAAGATCGAATTCCATCCAATCATTTTGACAGCATTCTGGCCCCTTTATGTTTATGGCCGCGCGACCCGCGCAACACCATGCTATTGCGCGGTCTAGCGCAAAGCTCCTCCTTTCTTCTTCCTTTCTTTTTGATACCTTCAGATCTCTCTTCTTCTCAGGAGATCTGATCTTCTTCTGAATCTTCAACATGTGCAAATGAGAAGGAGAGTGGGGTATTTATAAGCCTTCACACGTGCGAACCCTCGATCTTCGTGTCGTGGGCCCATTTCTCATTAGATCTCAACCGTCCGAATCATCTTGACCGCACCAACATCGTGCAGGAGCGCGCAACCCATCATGGCCTTTGCGTGGGTCCACACAAAGTCATCTGGTTGTGCGGTCTGGCACAAAGCCTTCAATACGTCCTAGTCAGACTGACATTGTGCAGGTGTGCGCAACCAATAAGGGCGTTTGCGTGGACCCGTGCAATCAGTACACCTTGCGCAGGTCGGCACAACTAATGCAGGGGCATTTTCACACTGGGCTCGAGTGGGGTCGCTCGTGGGATGCAGGGGCACACTCGGGGTGGGTGCGGCCCACGGAGAAGGTCTCGTATTTGAGACTCCTCACCAGGGGTGATTAATGCGCATTTCACACCAGGCTCGAGTGGGATAGCTCGTGGGATGCGGGGACACACTCGGGGTGGGCGGCCATGTGATTTGGGGCCCACGAAGGGGGTTCGGCCGAGGTCCTAACCCATGAGATGTGGGGCCTGGGCTATGAGATAAAGGGATTAATTCGCCATACTCTAACAGTTCGAGCTTTTAGAGCAAGTGGTTAATTGTCCCGCATCAAATTGGTATCAGAGCGGGAGGTCTCGGGTTCGAGACTCCTCATCGGGGGTGATTAATGCAGGGGCATTTTCACACTGGGCTCGAGTGGGGTTGCTTGTGGGATGCAGGGGCACACTTGGGGTGGGTGCGGCCCATGGAGGAGGTCTCGTGTTCGAGACTCCTCACCAGGGGTGATTAATGCGCATTTCACACCGGGCTCGAGTGGGATAGCCAGTGGGATGAGGGGACACACTCAGGGTGGGCGGCCCATGTGATTTGGGGCCCACGAAGGGGGTTCGGCCGAGGTTTTAAAACCCATGAGATGTGGGGCCTGGGCTATGAGATAAAGGGATTAATTCGCCATACTCTAACAGTTCGAGCTTTTAGAGCAAGTGGTTAATTGTCCTGCATCAACAACACTATGGAATGAAGGGGTTTGTGTGGACCCGCTCAATCAATGAGCTTTGTGCGGGTCGGCACAACGCCATGGATCCCTTCTCTTCCTTCTACATTTTCTTCATCCTTTCTTCCATAGTTTTTTTTTCTCCTCTTCTTTTCTTCTTTCTGCTATCTCTAATATCTTCTCTTATCTCAAAATCCCTTCTTTATCACTTGTAGTTTTCATCAACACATGATGGAAACTTGGTACATCTTTGGTGCACCAACAGCTTGGACAAGTAGTTTAATGTATAATTCCATTTTTACTAAGATGCTCAATAAAAACTTTACTCACATATTCACCACCATCATCAAATCTTAAAATTCTTACTTTCGCATCATATTGCGTAATAACCATATAGTGAAAATCCTTAAAAGCATTCAAAACATCTCCTTTTTATTTTTAATACAAAAATCCATAAAAATCTTGAGTCATTGATAAAACTAACAAAGTACTTAAAACCAAACTATGAATCAACAGGGTAAGTCCCCACACATCAAAATGAATCAGATCAAAAGGTTTATTAGAAAATTGTTCCCTGCTCTTAAAAGTCTAGAAGGTTTTGCAAAGCGACAAGTCTCACATTTATTATAGAAAGAATAAATAAAAGGACATAATTGATGCAAAACTTGATCTAATGGATGCCCTAATCTCCAATGCCAAGTCTTATCCATATCAACATTCCTTTCATTGCTTAAAAAGGCTCTTGCGTGTTGATCCAACAGGCAGAGGTCCTATGCTTCTTGTCCTCTACCAATCTCCTTCCCTGTAATCAAATCTTAAAAAAACACAAATTTGGAAAGAATGTGACAGAAATTTAATGAGTTTGTGACATTGCTTACAGACAATAGATTTGAAGGTAATGCGGGGGTATAAAGAATAGAGGACACATCAACTCCTGAAAAGATATTTGTTTGACCAACTGCATGTACTGGAATAATAGAACCAACTGCAAGAGATACCATTTGCATACATCTAGTATATTCACGGAATCAAGATAATTTGAATTGCCAGTCATATGATCGGTGGCACCTGAATCAATTATCCAAGAAGTTGACAATTTTTGGGTCATGTAACAGAAGGACCGAGAAGTACTTGGATCTTGTTTAGGAGAGGGCATTGGACTTATCTTTTGACCATTAAACTGATCAAGAAGCACATACAACTTTCAATAGATATGCTAACTTCCTTTGGTTCAGTTAAGTTAGCATAGTCAGCAGCATTGGTTCTAATCTTATCATCCCCAGGCTTACCATGAAGATCCCAACATCTATTTTTGACGCAACCAAGTTTATTACAGTGGGTGCAATAAGGCCTTTCACCAATACCTCTGTCGGGTCCTCTTCCACTGCCTCTACCATGGCCACAGTCACAACCATGTCCTTTATCACCATGATTATCTGATTATGCATCAGAAAGCAAGGCTGGATGTTTTACTGAATTCTTAACATTGTGAGCCTCCATAACTTTTTTCCTTGTTTCTTCTCGTTGGATTTGTGCACACACAGTATTTAGAGAAAGAAAATTTGTGGCCATTGAGTTTTGGCTAAGAATGGACTCATATTCGGTGGGCAATCCAGCTGAAATATGAAAGATTTTATCTTGCGCAATCCTTTTCTTTAACTTCACTGGGTCATTTGTGAAAGGATTTAAGTGAGGGAGTTCCTCCCAAATACCACAAACATCCAAAATATTAACCTTTTTTTTTTTTTTTCATATTCCATGCGAAGTTGAGCAATATCTTGTTAGATTTGATAAATTCGAGCAAGGTTGTTTTTTCAGCACAAATATCGTGCAATGAGGTCCAAATTTCATGACTAGTTGTAATGAAAAACAAACCTTCAGCCATATGATGTTCCATAGAGTCATAACCAAATGGTTACTTGATTCCCACTCAAAGAATTTTTTATCATCATCTTTTGGAATTGGGATTTTTTGCCATCAACATATCCCATTTTTGCCTTTTCCACAGAGGGAAATTAGTACCTATGGAATCCATGGAGCAGTGCTTCAGTCTATATTATATTTATATAAGGCTGGAAACTGGTTGTGTTGGGCCATTGTGTTTTGGGTCCCACCTGATATAGATCAGGCTGTAATATAGGTCCATGTGTTGGGTGGGGACAAGTTATAATTTGAAGCCCAATTGATGGTTGGGTCAGTCCTGGGCAATGTTACCTAAAACATGAAACACCCCACGTTTTCTCTTCCAGGTCGTATGATCCGGATTATGAGTGTTTGCAATCCAATTGCTATTTTTAGTGATCCAAAATTATGGCTTTATATTCTTACTATTCATTAAGTTAATGCAAATTTATATTTACAATGTAGAGATATATACTCATATTTGTGAGTTATTATATAACACTAAGCATGCGGGTCTTTAATAATAACATTCATCATTTCATAAATAAATTGCAATGTGAGTTCATAGATAAACTCTATTGCATATAAAGTGTATGTATTGGATGCACATGATTCTATCCATAGCGTACCATGCATTGGAAGAAGCACCGTACCGAGTAACTGTTCCCGTACCACATACCAATGAGACCAATGATCCAGGTAACCTTAGTCCATTGCCTAGGTTTTGCAGAACTTTATATTAAGGCCTCACTCAAGCCTGGGCATAGGCCCACTTATGATTTTAATGGCTGAGCTTGGGCCTGAAGTCAAAAGACTAATCACTAAGCTGTGCTCTGGTATTGAATCAGCCATTCAAAGCTTGGCCCGCCTGGCCCATGGGTACCCCTACTTTTGGACGTGGAAGTGGATGACTGGATGGATAACTCTATTGAACTATGTTCTGTAATGGAAGATCCATGTCTCTGTTAATAATGGGTGTTTATTTTTGTATCCTTGCAGAGCTGACAAATGTGTTATGGCCTCCTCTGGCTTCCAGGCAGACGTGAACGCTCTACAAAAGAACTTGGCAGCCAAGCACCTGGTACGCCATCAGAAGTTTGAATATCTAATTGCACAATGATCCTATATACTTCCATGAAAATCTAACATATCAAAGTGTGCTGGAGTTTGACATTTCACTTCAGATTCAGTAGTCCAAGTTCGATTCTTGGTGGGACTTGCCTTCAACTCATTTCAGCATTTTCTACGATGATTACCTAAGATTTCCATGAGCACTATTGAAACATGGATTTCATTTTTTTGTGGTCTTGTTTGGATAACCAGTGGAAATCTCATAGAGCTCTCACAATGGTCACCTCGTCTCTTGTGCATGAGAATTTATTCATAGAGTTTGGTTAATGATTGCTTTTTGAAATACAACATTTCTTTTGGTAGCCAAACATAGTAAAACGTCCTGTCACGGGAAAAGTCATCCATTTGCTTTTCTTTCCTTTTTCTTTTCCCACCATCTAAACAGGCCCTACAAACTAGTGTACGTTTGGTCATGCCATGCAAATGCATTCCAAATGCATGTTATTTAGAAACTGGACTTTCCGTTGAACCAAAATCTACATTTTGTAGGCTACCTAAGGCTCCCTGATAACTTATTAAAAAATTGAAAATTTTAAACAAGCATAAAGAAACAAAAATATAAGTGTTGGCCCTGGGAATATGTTCGAAAGATAGTGATATTCTCAATCTCATGGAATATTAAAACCTTTCCCCTAACAAAATAAGCAAGCCAAGTAGATAACTAAAATGCTTAATTATGGAGCATCAATTGAAGATTGATCAGCAAAGCCTTTTGTATCTACGATTCAGTGTCTGGAATTTCTTTTATTGATTTCACATTTTTGACATATTGCATGGTTAACCATGCGATATGTACCAGAATTGCCCATGAACAATAAGGGTGTATTGGCCCTGCATCAGCCCGAAACAACCTGATATGGGGTGATATGGAGCAATATGTAATGGTATTGGCGATGAACAATACGTTATATAACACACCGATTTCAAACCTTGACTTCAAATGAAATCTTGGCATGGTCTTCTATAAGGAGTGGGTTCTCTACCATCGTGATCAAGGAAAAGATGATCAATTTTGTTCAGATTGGAGTATAGTTATGACTTACCACCTAGGTGGTCCCAATATTTGTTTACCTGTCCCATTGAACATCAGCCGTAGCTTAAGCCTCACTGGTGAATTAACAGGTGTTTCTGAGATCCTTTCTTTTTTCCAAGACTGTAAATTTGGAAAGGCAATTAGGGGCTCAGTTATGCAGACCTATCATTTTTTAATCTTAAGGGCACTGTGTATTAATGCAGGGGCATTTTCACACCGGGCTCGAGTGCGGTTGCTTGTGGGATGCAAGGGCACACTCGGGGTGGGTGCGGCCTACGGAGGAGGTATCGTGTTTGAGACTCCTCACCGGGAGTGATTAATGCGCATTTCACACCAGGCTCGAGTGAGGTAGCCCATGAGATGCGGGGACACACTCGGGGTGGGCGGCCCATGTGATTTGGGGCCCACACAGGGGGTTCGGCCGAGGTCCTAACCCATGCAATGTGGGGCTTGGGCTATGAGATAAAGGGATTAATTCGCCATACTCTAACAGTTCGAGCTTTTAGAGCAAGTGGTTAATTGTCCTGCATCATGTATCCAACACAAAACGTTAATAGTTGCCAATTTCTGAATGATTAGACTGTTTTTCAGGACTTCTTGCATAAAGGCATATTTGATAAAACTGTTTTTATATCAAAGGCCCTTCGAAGTAATCATCTTTGGAGGGCATTGCAGCATGATGAATTGTAATTGGTGGTTGCTGCTGTAATTAGGATTCTTAAACTGTCTCCAAAATTTTGCTTGATTAATTCGTGTTCGAGACTCCTCACCGGGGGTGAATTATGACTGTTTTATTTTATTTTTATTTGTGATAATTAACAATGATTTTTATTTTTAAGAAAAGAAACAGGGATTACATCTAACAAAGGGTGCATTTGGTTGCACCAAATATCATGTAGTTTCATATTTCTTTTTCTTTTTGTTTACCTTTTTTTTTCGGGGGGGAAAGATAAGCATTTTTTTGGGAAGATAAACAACCAAATTTCATGATATTTCATGTTTAATCAGTCTAATTTGGTGCAAAAATATCATGAATTTCATGATATTCAGTGCAACCAAAGACAACCTAAAGGAATTCCCATTGCAAAGGGAAGGCCTAAGAACCTGGTCAACAAGTCAGGCAAATCGTTAGCCTCTCTCTTTACATGGAAATGCGGAATGGACAATCTATATGTAATTAATTCATTAACAAATAGTGACTAAGTTGGTTTCTTGATGTGTAGGAAAATTTTCATTGGAACTTTGGGTTCTTATAGGATGAAAAAGACCAAGTACATTAACAAAAAAGCTACAAGTTCTAACAGTTTCCAAAATATAAGACCTGATCTTAAAATCCTCAAACCCAGGAATCATGAAAATGGAAGCCCAGGATTTCTTGTTTGAGGAAAAATGGTAATCCTATTTTAGTGTTAATGTTCCTCAAAAACTGGAAAGTTTACTGGATTTATTTTTGTCACTTATCTCAAAGGCAGAAAGATGTGTTCATCTGTTGGAATCTAGAAAGAATTCGTTGGGAAGGACACTCCATTTCAAGCCTTTGAGATTAGCCACCATACGCATTTCACAAACCATGTTATTGTTTGCAATACTCCAATAATTTGTCATTGCATGCCTAATTTTAATGTGTTGCCCTTATCATGGGTCTCTTTTGTGCTTCTTTTCTGATTAAATAAATTGATCTTCACACACACAAAAAAAAAAAAGAAAAGAAAAAAAAAGAACTACTTGGATGCATGTGGCACACAGAGTGGTAACCTTTCAATGGTCTTTTGCTTGCATGCCATGGATTTTTTTTTTTTTTTTTTGCAGGAAGTTTGTTGCTTAAACTGATTGCTATCATTTTTATTTATTTTTTTCTTTTCCCTGCGGTGCAGATCTATCAGCATCAACACAACAAGCAGATGAGCTGCCCTGCTATGGCCCAGCTTCTCTCCAATACCCTTTATTACAAACGCTTCTTTCCTTACTATGCTTTCAACGTCCTAGGCGGCCTTGACAATGAAGGTAAGGTTACAAACTCAAAAAGTTAAGATTTTAACCTTAATTGGATACTCTCCCAAAAAGTTAAGGTAAGGTTACAAACTCAAAAAGTCCTTTTCAGGAAAGGGTTGTGTGTTCACATACGATGCAGTTGGATCATATGAGAGAGTTGGATACAGCTCCCAAGGTTCCGGTTCTACACTCATCATGCCCGTTTTGGACAACCAACTGAAATCTCCTAGCCCTCTTTTGTTACCCGCAAAGGTAAGGATCCAACTTAATTTGCCTGTTGTGATCTCTATTCTCTTTGGAAGTACCACAATCTGGGATGGTTCTGGGATTTGAGCAAAACCCATCTCCCATGTGTCTGGGTTGGCGTGGAGAAAGGAGACTGCACTAGGCAAGATTCTGTTTTCCTTGTCTTCCAATTGAGATTTGGGTGGACCTCATCTCAAGGGCTGCTAGAAGTGGAACTTCTAAACTGGCCTGAACTCATTTTCCACACTCAAAAACTCAAAACCCATTGGATGCACAGGATGCTGTGACTCCATTGTCTGAGTCAGAAGCTGTTGATATGGTAAAAGATGTTTTTGCTTCGGCAGCTGAAAGGGATATCTACACTGTAAGTTCCTCAGATCCAATATGCCTATTATTAAAAGAAAGAAGTTTTGGTAAGACATGAGCTGCCCTTCATTTTTCTGCTTCTAACTTCCTTTGGTTGTATGCAGGGAGACAGGGTAGAGATAGTCATCGTTAATGCTGGGGGCATTCGGCGAGAGTATACAGATCTCCGGAAAGACTAACATCTCTTCTGCTGTTGCTAGCTGTGGTGGATCTTTGGTTGCTTCCAAGACCATCAAATACTTCTGTTAATTTCTTAGGAAATGCTATCAAACAATTTCACTTCATTATTTTAAAGAAATATGATGCATGCAGACATGTTTCTGTGTTCCTCAAAATAAAATGGATTATTTGAATTTATGCCCATTACAGGTTTTGGTGTCTTAAGAAATACAACGTAGACTCATGAATGAATGACTGAAACAGCCACAACAAAACAAAACATGCCGCTGACAATGGTTCTCAGTAACTACTCTCTGAAGCCCATCCTTTCTTCTCTAACTCCAACCGCAGAGCCTGTCACAAACAGCACAAAAGTCTCAACAGTCACATGCCATACCTTCCTACCCGCAGGGTGCATTTTATGTTTTTTTTTTTGCTACCAAAGGGAAATGTCAGAAGTGATTTACCTTGATTCTCTTTCTATTAACATCAAAGTCATAGTTTCCCAAGCGGGATGCGGATCGGTATTCGACAATTGATTTCTTACCAGGAGGAAACCAAAACTCCACATCATCCACAAACTGGAAGGAGAAAACCATAAAATAAAATAAAATAATAAAACTATTAATTTTTCAACTTTGACTTTATCCAACAATTGGGAGTAATGTGGTAACAAGGTCCCCTCTAAGACTTACCCCCATTATCGGACTCTCGTACTCCACACGAATGTAATCGTCTTTCTTCTCCACTACACGAGGGGTAAATCTATCTGGCTTTGTCGACTTGATCTGTGAAGCAAGCATTATTGCATTTAGCTACTACTAATCTCATAAATCACATATTAAATAGGACTGTTAAAAAGAATGGAACGCTTTAATTTCTTTTCCACTGGAAAAAACTGAGGTTGCACCATATGATTGTTCTCTTTTGCAAGTTGGTTCGATCCCAGCTTATGCACTGGGAAAATGGGGTACACTACGATGGACAATCCTGTGACCAAGGTCTGAAACACTGCTCTATACCTTATAGCGGCCAGCATGAAATGGGAGGAGGAAAATGAAAAAGTGAAAAATGCTACACCATTAAAAAAGGGCTGTTTTTTTTTTTTTTTTGTTTGTTTATAATGAAAATGGCATTGTATATGATAGGGCAACAGTTTTATATTGAAGTTATAACGGTTGTTGTGGAGAAAATAACAGCATAAACAATCCTGCGCATGCACACACAAACCATAGAGATATAACAGGGTTATACCACTTGAAGAAGCTCGGCCATGGCTTCTTCTTTACTCACAGGCTTTTTCTTTCCACGCCCTTCTTCAGGATTGTAATTCCTAGCAGAGTACAAATAAATAAATATCAGAAATATACAAGAGCTGTTTGGCACTGATCACAGTCCTTGGGGGCTACCGCCCAACAATGGCTGCTGAAACTGGGCCCCTGGTTCCACCCCCCCCCCCCCCGATCTTTTTCAAGGTTGGGACCTTGCTACTTGGGAGTGGCAGTCCAGTCTCCATAGGACACAGGGAAAATCTCTCTCTCTCTCTCTCTCTCTAGAAAAGGTTTGATGCTCTGGAAGAAGGTGATGGATAATACACAGACACATAAAAATTGCAAACCTGGTGTACAAGTCATATTAAGCTGTCCAATTTATGGGTGTCAGTTTAGATGCATGGTGTGCCAAAAGCTGACGCTTATTTACTTATACGACTATAAGATCAAGGTACATTTATTAGAAGGTTTGGAAAATGAAAAATATCCGGTGGCCTTATTTCAACAAACTAGCGTGTCCACAAATCAGAGGACAGGATTGTTCAACTGATCTGATTTTTGAACTGTGGCTTAGCCACAGGTGGGTTCCACAATCTAGGTAGTTTAGTTTCAGTTAATGTATGCGACGTAAAAAAAATTTGAGTGCCTGCACATCAAGTGTCCTGAGTATCAAGTAACTCCTCTCGCTCCCCCTCTTGCAGTTAGGAAATTAATACTGTTGCGATGTGTTAGGGGAGATTCAAGAGGTGGTCCACGGGGCAGGTGTGTGAGATCCATGCCTACCCTCGTCAGATGAGCCACACGTGTACTCTGAATGGAGATGGCAGGTCTTCTTTTGGTTCCTCCATTCGTCTCATACACGTTGGACCCACCTGGTGAGTGGACTGGCATTGAATTTTGGCCCATGGCATGTTCATGGTGGGCCCCACTGGATTAATGGACTGGATCTAGCACGTTGTGCAGTATATCACCTCTTCGGTCTGCTCTCCTGCCAAACCCATCAACATTTCCCAGAACCAAACAATGCTGCACACTTAACACTGACAAGAACAAAAGGGACACTTGACGGATATGCATATTAATCAGGACCGTCCATCTAGCGGCTGTGGCTCCCTCTGTGGATGGCATATGGTCATGAATTCCCCATCAGAAACATCAACGGCAATAAATTCTGCTGTGTGATCTGCTCAATATTTTACCAAGGGGCGTTCCAAGCAAGGGTAGCCTCCTAGAAGCAACCCCTTCATTCACTATCACGTGGATGATCCAGACCATCAGTCCAGGTGGTCCCACCACAACCAACCCACATGACTACGGAATCCCGCTGATAAGAGATCCTCGCCATGCATCGGCAATTGAGTTAGGAACTGCTTTTGTAGACCCCTGTCTAAGTTTCTATGAGCGACTAATCTCTAATGAGCAAGATCCTTGACCACGTGCAACCTCAGAGATGAACAGCCTAGATCATCACGTGGTTGGGCAGGAGGGAAGAGCGTTGCTGTTATTCCTCTCTCTCTCTCTCTGCCCAAAACATGCAGGACGATATGACAGGAAAATCATTCAAGCTAAGAAAATCTCAAGATCTCTCACTATAGTTAGAAAAAACCAACACCTACAACCGGATGTAGATTAACAAAACCTACACCACGTAGAAAAATATTTTTAAAAAAGGTTTGTAGCGTACAACTTGATGTAGGTTAGAGGAGAGAGGGAGAGGAAAGCATACCATGGTGGAGCATAGTGTGTGAGGTCACTCATCTCCTCTGAAGTAGAAAGACAGTTGTTAGTTGCAGGGCACAACGCCAATGATTGGGAATTCCTTTGCACTCCTAGATAGCTGGGTTTTGTACCACTGTTACGTACATACAAATACTGTCTGAGGAATCCAATTTAAAATGAGAGGTAATAAATTACATGATCTGCTACCGCTTCATGTGCATATACTCTCATATTTTCAGTTCGTCAAAGTGGGGCCCATGGTTCAATGATCTAGATCATTGGTTTGATGCCGTTAGACTTAGATGGATGGTTTGTCAAAAGATCTCCCAATTTGGAAGATCCCAACCACCAATCTTGGGAGCTTTTTTTTTTTTTCCAGCTGAATGTGGACCCTTGCTGTATGTCTCGTCTGGTCATTGAAAGGTTAGGATTGTGCAATCGAGGATACAGTTCGGTCATGTTCCATTCTACTAGAGTGGACTACTAAACCATGTGCCCCATTTTTACAAATTGAAAACATTGAATCTACTGTGGGCATTCTAGCTTCAAGGTTCTTCTTCCCAAGTTCACATGTGTATGATGATCCAAACCATTTTCATTCACTGGGGACAAAAACGAGTGGGTCCGAGAAGAGAGACCAAGAATGGTAGTGGTCAATCAATCCAAAAGCAACAAAATCAGGTTTTATGATATTTTTACACAGCAAGGATTAAAACCCGCTAACTCGACTTGATTTGACGTCCAGCTGGGTTGGGTTGACTCGAAGACTCTGCTGAGTCCTTGACTGGATTTCATATTTGATGAAAAAATTTATAAATATTATAAAATGGCTAAAATTTCCATGACTGAATGCGTACTAGTAGGGTATAATTCCCCTGAAACATTGTGCTTTATTAGTTTAACAATTTGACCAGGCGACTGACTCAGATCGAGTCATCAGTGCAACTCATTGAGTCTGCAAGTCGGGACTGAGTCAATATTGTGAGCGATTTCCTCAATGACTCTGCTTACAATCTCTCCAAATCGAGTTTTGAGTCAAGTCAGCGAGTTATAGTACTATGGTATAAAGGTTGGCTGCTCTTGTGGACTAGTTCATTGACACAAGGGGGCCCACCTTATGGACGGCTGAGATCTTCCACTAAGTGTTCTTTATGTCAAGCCCGCTCAAATCCAAATACATGAACACCTGTCCGTAGGCTTGAAAGGGAGCTATTTCAAATACTCTGGCACTGTCATCTTGGTTAAAAGGCTCAGCGACTCGGACTGTCTTCTTTGGCTCTGAGTTGAGTTGAGGCTGAATCGGCCTGACTTGCCAAGGTAACTTGCATATCAAAATGAGATTGGGTCTGACTGAGTCCGAGTCGACTCGGATGAGTCGCTACAGACTCGTTAGTGTCTTAAAATCATGAATGTGATGGTTGATAAGCACGCACTAGTAAATTATCACGTGGAATGCTTCAACTCAAAACCTGTCCAAACTGCACTGTTGGTTGTTGCTATGCCATAATCCAAAAGTCAGATTAAATTATCCTAACCTCTCAATAATCAGCATTTGTTTGTTGGATTTAAACCGTTGATTATTTTTATTTTGATCGTAAATACGCCAGTTTCAACACCAAGCCGGAAGCGGATTGTTTAGTGAACTCACTAAGGGCCTGTTTGGCCAGGCAGATCCCACGGTATTATGAGGGATGGGATTGGCAATATCCTGTGATAGGCATGACGAGCCAAACATATCCGGTGAACTTGTCCTGGGATATGAGCAATCCCATGGATCTTAAGACAATCTACTGCCATCACCATCATTACCTTAAAATTGATCCTATCCTTGGATGGATTGGAAGATAAAATCCCGGGATATGCAGGGCGTGCCAAACATACCCAGTGAACTTGTCCCGGGATATAAGCAATCCCATGGATCTTAAGACAATCCACTGACACCACCATCATTACCTTAAAATTGATCCCATCCCTCCTAATACCATGGGATCTGCCTGGCCAAACAGGCCCTAAGCTTAGGGCCCGTTTGGCCGGGCGGATTGGAAGGGATTGGATGGTATTGGAAGGGATTAGAAGTTAAATCCTGGGATTGGCCGGGAGTGCCAAACAGTCTGGGTGATCTGATCCCAATCCCATTGATCTTAAGACAATCCACTGACAACACCATCATTATCTTTAAATCCCATCCAATCCAACCTAATCTGTTCAAATTTGCCTGAGACGTGTTTGGTTGGAGGGATTGGAAGGTTTAATCCCGGGATTGGCTGGGCCTACCAAACGGACTGGATATACCAATCCTGGGATATACCAATCCAATGGAACTTAAGACAATCCACTGACAACACCATCATTAGTTCATTACCTAGAAATCCATGCCATCCAACCCAATCCACCCGGCCAAAGCGTTCTGAGTAGACTCTGTGAGGTCCACCATGATTTATGTATTTTACCCGCTCCGGCCATCCATTTAAAAAAATAATTTTAGAGCTTCAGACCCAAAATGAAGAATATAAAATGTTCAAATGGACGACACCACAGGAAACAGTTGACTTGAACGTCTACAGTTGAAAAATTCTTGGGGGCCAAAGAAGTTTTGGATCAGGCTTTTATTTGTAATTTCCCTTCATCCATGTCTGTAGGATCTTTTAAAAAGGTTGGATGATAAATAAACATCCCTGTGGGGCCTAGAAAGGTTTCAACGGTGGAAATCATTATCCCCACTGTTTCCTGTGGTATGATCCACTAAAATCTTTGGATAGGCTTCAATTTTGGGCTCAACCACTTAATTTAGATGGAAAACGTATGGACGGTGTAGATAGACCACATACATTCAAGGGGTGCCCAACTGAGTTTACTCAGTACGATATTAGCGTCCTGAGTAACTCAGTACGCAATCCGATTTCCACCAAGTCATGGTTCGAGTACGCGTAGGCAGTGAAATCCCACTACAGTACGGCGAGAGAGTGTGTGGGTGGGGTGTGTGCGTGTGAAAAAAGAAGAAGAAGCTGATAGTGGTAGTTTTCCTTTGGTGTGATTTTTCAAACAGTGGCCATCTAGACAGGAAACACCAGACAGATGCACGGCCAGGATCCCCTTCCCACCCGTAACATGTCATCAAGTGGGTGATGAACTGCTCTTCCAAATCCCGCCACACCTGAATGCCCCAGAATCAGAGTAGGCCTCCTAAAAAAACAGATGAATCAGCTGTACGGCACATCCGATTTTCCCGCCAACGTAACATATGCTGAATATCATAGGACAAGGTGGGCCGCAGTCATGGTGATGACCTGATATGGAAATCAGGCCGATCACTGGTGCGGTTCACAAAGAGTGGATCTGTGTAATTTTCGTACCAGGTGATCACCGTGGTGTGGTCCACCTTTCTATGGATAGGATAATCTTCATGTGCGATCCGTTGGCTGGAAAAAGACACCGTATCATAATTTCTGATACAGCTGCTGTATGCCTGTAGCTAATCACGTCTCCTAGAAAATTTAGCCCACCTGCACAGCCACGTCTGGCGTTTCACAATTCCATAAACGGGCGGCTCAGCATGTCGGGTGGGACACAGGTTGTGGATGACCTGACAAATGCAAGAAAATATCGAACGGCCTAATATTGGCAATTTTTTATTTTTTATCTTTTATTGCTGACCGTCCATTTTATTAAGATAGGCCTCCCTACTTTTAACCGGAAAACGTAGGCACCAAAATTGAACATCCAGGTCTCAAAAATCCAGCCTATCTACTCATCAGATCACCACACCACACGTGTGCATAGGGAAACTGCATTAGCCGTTGATTTTATCCATTGGCCATCAATGTTTCCCGCCGTGTGACAAACCTGATGAATGAAGAAGCCTGTTGTGCCTAAAGATGCTCAAGGTAGGGCGTACGTTTTCAACGGCTCGGATGTGTAATGCTGTCCGTGAGACGGTTGTGAAACGAGTCTAGGTGCAATAGTAAGCACGATTTATCCAGTGGCCCCATCGCCATAGCTCAAAAAATTCAAACCGACCAGAGTATCATGGCCGAAGCATTAGTGAACTGCAAATGGATGGCTGAAATTCAATCCCCATCCAAATCGAAGTTGTCGGAAGTCCAGAAGCTGCAGTTTCTGGACCGTGGACTATTCATATGGTGGTCCGCCAGACAGAAACCATCCGGAACACACTCGACGTTTCGTGCCCAGGATGCTTGCGCACACGTATGAGCAGACGATCCTGACTTTTCATTTTGAGCCATATGGGTCCACCAAAATCTCACACGTGTGCCACGAGGAGGATTCTCAATCCTCTTCGCGCGAATTTCCTTCGCATTTCGAAAAGGAATTTAGAAAAGAAGAAAAACCAAAATCCCGTCACGGAGTCGGGGGTATTCCTGTCATTTCAGCAACAAGAACAGATGCAGGATATGGAAGTCACGAAGCTAGGGCAGAAAAAGGAATACCTGAAATGGAAGATGGCAGCAATCGTTGCCATTTCGCTGCTCCTCAGTATAACCTCCCTTCAATTTCACCGTAACTTCATTTGAATTTCATTTCTCGAAAATTATAAAAGTGAAAAAGAAAAGAGAAGGGATCTAACTAAATACCTTCGACCGATTTGTGTCGGACCCGGCTCGGGCGATTTTTTCTGCTCCGATACAATACGGGGGAGAGAAGAGCGATAAATGCTCGACTTCATTGCAAACGAAGCCATGAGAGAGAGATTTCGAGCTCTCTCTCTCTCTCTCTCTCTCTCTCTCTCTCTCTCGTTCACTCGCGCGCCTTCTCAACCGTGTAATCGGATATTCGGCTTCCTGGGTATTTTTGTCATTATATACTGGCACATGCTAGTCACTAGTCATTTTATAGCATGGACCACACCACAAATCACATAGGGACAATGATTCTCACCGTTAAAACATTCGTAGGGCTCACCATATCGTATTTTCAATCTGTTCATAAGATCACACGGACCTAGATGAAGAGGAAATACGAATACCGTATTGATTCAAAACTTCGGTGATCCCAAAAGAGTTTCAACGGTACACGTTCGATCCCCGCTGCTTTTTGCAGTGTGGTACACTTGATCTTTAGATCTATCTTAATTTTCGGCTCAAGCCTTACCACGAGCTCGCCAAAGGAAAGAACGGTTGAGATATAACACATACCTCATGATGGGACCCAACAAACTTGTGACGTCAACACACCAATCAGGTCAGTGGTGTCTGGTACAATAGCCAATCCGCTTCCAAAAAATTGGACGCCGAACGGGCGGTTCTGTGGGCGGCCCCACCGTGATGTATCTGTAAATCCAAACCGTCAATCCTTTTTCTCAGATTATTTTAAGGCATAAATACAAAAATTAGGCAGATCCAACGATCAAGTGGACCACACCAAATAATAAGCTTGGTTGCATTAAATGCTAGAGTCATCTGTGGTATGGTCCATTTGATGGTTGGATCTACCTCATTTTTGTTTTGATACCTTAAAATAATCTGAGAAAAGAGATAGACGGTTTGGATGTACAAATACATCATGGTGGGCCCGGCCACAGAACTGACCGTTCGGAGCTAGGGACGAGCTGCGGTAGTACGCAATCCGCGTCCCAAAAAACTTAGGCTTACCTTAATATCAGGTAGATCACACCGTAGAAAAACAGTAATTATTAAACGCCCGCTGCTAAAAGCTTCTAAAGTCCACTATAATGTTTATTTGCCATTAAACTTTTTGATTTACTCACACGGAGAATAAAACATGAAAGTAGCTTTTCAAGCGCAGGAATGAGAGCAACCGGCACCAGGACCTCGCTAGATACGGTCGGTCTTGCCGGCTGCTCTGTGAGGCTTATCGTGATACACGTGTTTTATTAAGCATCCTTCGGGACAATTTCATGGAATGATTCACATAAAAGAGATATTGAAATCTTAAGTGGACCACAGTATTCAAAGCAGTGGGGATTGAATGTATACTGTTGAAAACATAGTGAGAGCCATGTAATTTTTGGATATTTATGTTTTTCCTTTGTCTAGGTCTACGTGACCTTATGAACAGGTTACACCCCCCAAGATAAATAAAAATCACAGTGAACAATACCAGTCATTGTCACCCCTTGCTTCTTGTGGTGTGGTCCACTTAAGCCTTAACCTACCTCCTCTTTTAGCTCATGCTTTAAAACGACCTTCCAAATTGGATAAACAGCTGGATAAAACAATTATAAAACAGTGGGCCCCACAAAGCCCTTATAGGGCCATGCGTCTCTAGCTAGGTCCCGGGGGTACTACTGTACCGAGAGCTGGCTAGAGACGCATGGTCCTATGAGGGCGTCTGTGGGGGCCACCCTGATATATATGTTTTATCCATGCGGTAATTTTGACATATCATTTTAGAGTATGATAAAAAAGAAAGAAAGAGGTACATTAAAAGCTAAGTAAACCACACCACACGATGGTAAGCAATGGGATTGAATTCATGCGTTGAAAACTTCCTATGGCCTATTATGATGCTTATTTGCCATCCAATATATTCATAAGGTCACATAGACATGTATGAAGGGAAAATATACATATTAGCTTGATCCATAACCTCTAAGCCTCCTAAGAAGTTTTCAATGGTAAATTTTCAATCCCTACTACTTTCTATGGTGTGGTCCACTTGAGCCTTTAGTCTGCCTCCTTTTTGGGCTTGTGCCCTAAAATGATATGCTAAAATGGATGGACAGTGTGGATAAAACATACTCATCATGGTAGGCCTCATAGAGCTTTTATAGGATCGTTTCTCTTACTTGCCCTGATGGGAGTAGTAACCCATCTTCAGTCCCACAATACTTGTGTAAGGTCAACACATGTTTAGGAATTTCATGAATTGTAACCACTCACATGGGTTGTCACGCCCCAAACTTGAAAACCGGACTCACGAAATTTTCGATCGCCGAATCCGACGCCGACAGCCTCCGTAGAACCCCATTCTCGGCTCCTAGCGCCCATTCTCCAGGTTCCGATCCTGAAATGCTATAAGGAGGATTTTTAATATCAGTTTGATTCGTAATAAGCATAACCAAAGGCATAACCTACAAACAACAACCAAAAACTCTATCACATTTCCACTATGATAAAAAACTTTACAAGTACAATGAGCATAAAGGGAAATACAATGATGATAGACAAAAGCTCGAAGACGATCTGCCATGCACTCTAGCCTCAACGTTGCTGTGGTCCGACGTCACCTGCACATAACAGTCGTGCATAAGCCTATAGAAAACTTAGAGGGCGGTGAAAGTGTGTGCGCAAGGTAGTAATACAGTTATGTAGTATCAGAGTAATGCGGAACATGCTGATGAGTTTATGAATACCGTTAGCCTTACCAAGGCTATGCGATGCAATGTATGAATGATGTCGGCCGTACCAAGGCCATGCAATGCGAAGCATGAATGATGTCGGCCATACCAAGGCCATGCGATGCAAGGTGCAACTCAAGCATACAAATCCTCATCTAAGTCCACATATCAATACAGCTCAAATTTGGAATATCATTGGGGTCTAATACACTCTAAACCAGATTGCCGCCCCATCGCGTGCAATAAGGTAAGTGGAAGAGACCTCACTACCCGCCTGCCAATATCGGGCTTGGTTCGTCGGTAGCGGACCCATTCCTCGAGCTGGTCAAACTTAGCCTAGCTTTGCCCCCTCCACTCGGGCAGGTAAAACTGCACCCCCTTCCAACCGACCACGACACAGTGGAAAGCGCGACCTTCTGGTAATCGGCACTCGGCGCTCCTGCACCCACTCGGTGTAGACGTTGGAGCAACCTCTTGGTACCATAAGGGTTTAAGGACTTTCACCTAGGGATATCTATAGCACCCCATGTAGAACAAGATTTTCGGTATTCAATCCTGTCAACCACGATATGTCTGTGGTGGTTATGGCCCTAATGTCGCTAGGGCGTAAAATACACATGTCAGACGATGCAAGATGCATGAATCACGCAATCCAGTCATGCACCAATGTTGCGTGTAACACGCACTCATATAGGGCAACTTCGCCTATCAGGGAGCCCATAAACGATCTGCTCAAAGGCAGGTACTATGATCAATCACTCATCTCATCACAAGCATGCAGATGATGCGTATGGACATGTATTATGATATTATGTTGTCACATACTCGTAATCGGTATCGATGATCAGCGTCGGCCTTGACAATTGGCACCGATATCAGCATCGATAATCGGGCATCGATAATTAGAGTCGATAATTGGCATCGGCCTCGACAATCGGCACTGATATCAGCATCGGTAATCGGCACCAATAATCAGGGTCGATAATCGGCGTCGGCCGTGGCTATGAAATCATCCGTCTACAATGAATGGGGCCCACCTATTTGGGTTAACCCACGAAGAGAATGGGCCTAACAAGGCCTAAGGGAAGGTCGCAATGAGGACATCTAACCATCATTGCCCATCAATGTGGACGTCAAACCAACATTGCTCCCAAGGAGTGGCCTACACAAGGAACTCATACACAAAGCAATGGCTACACATACGTCACATTGGGCCTCGCTCATGGGCCTCACATACATCGCATCGGCTTTATATATATATATATATATATATATATATATATATATATATTATATTAAATGGCTGATCTAATGGGTTGAGTCAAATGGGCCGAATTAATTGGGCCGATTCAGTGGGCCGTGTCAAATGGGTCGAATCGAATGGGCCGAATCAGTTAGGTCGGATCGGATGGGCCGAATTTATGTCAAATTGGGTCCACCCATATGTAATTTGAGACTCGACCTATTCATAAGTTAACATAGGGATAGATAAAGTGAAAAACAAATATTAACTTGAGTGAGAACCACCATGACTCCTAAGAAGTTTTAAACGGTGGATATCACTGTACCCCACTATTTATTGCACTAGTGGGGTCTACTTGAATTTTGGATCTCACTCATTTACCCAATGTCTTAAAATGATCTCACCGATGGTTGGACGGTTTGGATAGAACACATGCACCATGGTGGGTCCCATAGATAGACGGTAAGGGTGAAATAGATGGGACCCACGGAACCAGCTGCTAATGTTGAGAGAGAGAGAGAGATAGAGAGAGAAAGAGAGAGAGATAGAGAGAGATGGAGAGAGAGAGAGAGCAGCACATGCTGCTTTTACTTTTTCTTTTTCTCTCTCTTTTTTTTTCTTTTCTTTTTCTTCCCTGCAACCAAAACAGAGGTGGGTCCCACATAGGGCCTACTCTCATGTATTATATAAATTATTAATATATATATATATATATATATATAAAATGTATTATATAAAAACAACAACATCCAGGCCATCCACGGCCTGGACGGTCACGTGGATCAAGGGGAGGCCCCACACGTGGGGTGTGTTCCACCGTCAGATGGACGGCGGACACAATACATGCATCACGGTGGGGCCATCTTAAACGGATGGACGACATGGATAGGGTGGGTCCCATGGACCCCATCGTTCAATCACACTTCACTGCCAGCCACCCCCGCCGGAGGATCGATGCCAAGACCTTAGTGTTCAGATGAGGTATCTTGCACTTGGTCTGCCACTTGGCTATGGAGCTGGGCATGGGCCCAACGTTGAAACGAGGTATCTTTGAGACGAGGTATCTTGCACTCGGTCTACCACTTGGCTATGGAGCTGGGCGTGGGCCCAGTGTTGAAATGAGGTATCTTTCTCTCAGTCTACCACATGAGCTGTGGCGCAGGGTGTGTCAAGGAGGGCCCCACACGGACATAGGTCCCACCATCTGGGGTGGTGGATGGTCTAAATAAAGCACATACACCATGTGCGGCCCATAAAAATGGGTGGACGGCATGGATGGGTCCCATGGACCCCACCATCAACACACACACACATGTCAGTACACACCCCATGTTAGCCACCCATTGTCAGTCCATACTTCACTGCTAGCAACCCCACTGTCAGTTCATACTTCACTGTTAGCACCCCCCTCTATCGGCTACGTCCAGCACCCTTGGACGGATGGTGTGGATGCACACCTCATCAAGTGGGGTCCCACATGGCCCACCCATTTTGAACAACCTAATATTTGTGTTTGCTCATCATCTAGGCCCCTAGATGGCCTGGATAAAATAGATGGATGGCTTCGATTAAAAGGGGTATGCTCAAGGTGGGCCGTACTGTTTTGGATGACATGAGTAAAATACACATATCATAGTGGGCCGTGATCATAGAAAAAGAGAGGAAGAGATAGACACCGGCAAAGATGGAGGGACCCCGCCACTATGGGCCCCTCTTTGATACAAAGCCTGCATCAAGGTGGGTCTCACTACATGTGGCCCTTAAATCAAACAAATGAATGAAAACAAAATTTCAAAAATCACCCACCGTTCCTTCTTGCTCCTTAGGCTTCCTTTGCTCCTTAGCTTCGATTCCAAAGGAGGAGATGAGGTTTGGATGGTTGAGATGGGAGATGAGGGGGTAGGAAGTGGGCCACACACAAAGCTCTCTTTTCTCTCTTGGGATGCTTGGATGTGGGATGCTTCTCTTGCTTGGGAATGTGTTTGAAATTGAGAGAGAGAGAGAGAGAGAGAGAGAGAGAGAGAGAGAGAGAGAGAGAGAGAGAGAGAGAGAGAGAGAGATGAGAGAGGAAGAGACGAGAGAGAGAGTTGTGGGAGAGAGAGATGGGTTGATATGGATATGTGAGTGATGGGTGCAAGAGCCTCTTTTTGACTTTTGGGGTAAAAGGTGTAAGAAAAGTATGGCTTGTGTAAGAGCTTTTTGACTTTAGGAGTTGCTTGAGGAAGGGTGAGAGGTGATGTGTACTTGACATGATGGGGTTGATTGATTGATTGATGGACGTGACAAGTCGTAAAGATTCTCTTCGGTTTTCGTACGCGCGGCGTTTTTCTTCCACCGAACGCTGGCCCATATCTCCTGGCCAGAGTATCGGATCGACGCGAGAGACGCGACATTGGAACCGCGGCGACAGCGCGGTCTCTAAGGTACTAGTCTTAGGTTGACGGCGTGTGACGCAAGGTCGCGTGCAAATGCAGGTTAAGGGTCGAAGGTTGCCGGAATTCAACCGGAAAGACTGCGGAAGTCTACGGAACGGTACAGTTTAGGATACGGGTCTTACATGGGCCATCGAAAAAGCATTGGGATGATATTGTTACTTCACCCAAAGAAATCTTGCTTTTCCCCGTACTAACGTGAACACACCAAGTCAGGGTTACATGATTGGAGGTAGATTGAGAGTGGACTCTCGGACCACATTGGCGTTGCGAATTTGTGGGCTTCACCGTGATGCATGTAACTTATCCACACAGTCCATCCATTTTTCCAGTTTATTTCTTGACATGAATAAAAAATTGAAGTATAATCCAAGTCTAAAGTGGACTACACCATAGGAAATAGTGGGGATTAAATGCCTATCGATGAAAATATCTTGGTGGTTATAGAAGTTTTAAATCGTGTTTTTACTTCATCTAATATATTTGACCTTATTAACAAGTTGGATGACAAATAAACATTATTGTGAGTACTAGGAAGGCTTTAACAATTGATGTCATTATCTCCACGGTTTCCTATAGTGTTGTCTACTTGAGCTTTGGATATGCTTCAATTTTGGGTTCATGTCTTAAAATGAGCTTGCAAGATTGATGAATGGTATGGATAAAATACATACACCACGATGGCCCCACTATGTTCTAACACCATGTAGCTACATCGTGTTGTAGTCATCACGTAATCTAAGTACCACAAGATCCCGTAGCCAGCCTGCATTTGCTGCATGTAGCACTTATGCAGACTTAATCATCTCATCGTTACTTGGTAAGATATAAGGGACTGATAACAAGTGACCCAAACATTGTGGGAATTTATTAGGGTACATGTTGCTATTAAAAGACAATTCTTTAAATGTATACTTAACTAACCAACTTTCAAACATGCTTTATGTGCGCATAAAGTAAATCCTACCATGCTAGATCCTTTGAGATATCCTCGAAGATTCAATCAACAGGCAATCCATACACAGGTCACGGGGGGCTAGCTGGTTGGAGATGTAGAGTGCGGTGGATGATATCAATAATAAATTACTCATAAATTGCAAACTTAGTGTAAACATATTACAAATTAAACTACTAAGCTTTCAAGAATTACACTTACTAGGTTAGAACTATTATGAACCACGAATCAGGCTTACTTGATCAATTGGCAATCATATTAATGGACGTCTATTGCACAGTTAAAGCTGGAAATATACAGTAGACTTATCTCAACAAAAAAACTTTCAAATATCAAATGTTCCTGTTATCAAAATAACCTGAGTATCATATTTCTTCTTTTTCATCTTCTTTATTTATTTTTTCTTTATAAAGCATGGTGAAGATTCCATGAGGTCACAGTACTTCCCACGAGGTTGAGCTTTGTGAGCTCTACCGTAGTGTGTGTTGGACATCCACCATCAATTAGATGCACCTTTTCATTCAGGCCATGGTCTGGAAAATTAGGCCATTTTTTGATTTAGGTAGGCTAATAGTTGAGAATGAATGCCCATAGAGGTGTACCCGAGTCGAATTGAGTTGAGTAGTTGGGCCACTAGTTGACCCTAGCTCGAACTCGGAAAAGCTCAGTCCTCTCGAACTCATAAAAGCTCAGTCTTCGAGTCTGACTGGCCAGCTTGGCTCGGTTCGGTTCAATCAGCAGCTCGGGCTAGTTTGAGCCGAGTTCGAGCTCAGATCAAGCCTATGCAGCACTTTCACAAACACATGGAGTGCACTTTTGATTTTTTATTATATGTAAAACAATAGTAGCTGTTCGCAGATATTTCATTGAACACCTTGTAGGCAATATCGAAATCAATAAAAAAAGATATTTATTTCATAAACATACCTTCCTTGCCACCAGTTGGTATTTCGTTGAGTCATTTCATCAAACATTTGGTGAGCAACATCGATATTAAAGTATTCGAGTTCCTGAACTGGTTCGATCGGAGTTCAATTCGAGTTGGATTTGAACTGAGTTGAGTTCAGCTTGGGCAAGCTTGAAGTTGGTTTGTAATTTTTTCGAGCTCAAACAACAATTTGACTCGAGCCGAGTTAAATCAAGCCTTTTCAAGTTGAGTCGTGCGGGATAACCCATCTAACTCCATTCGTGTACAGCCCTCAATGCCCATCCACATAAATTTTTTGGCTATAAATGGGCTTACTGGGATATAGTTTAGGCATCTATTGTATTGAGTAATACTTGGACGAAGAGTCGCACCAAAATTTGAGTTCATTTCAAAACTCAGGTGGGCCACCAATTAGTTTTAGAGGTTTTAGGCACGATTTTAGATTGTGTGGCCCAACTAAGCTTAAGATACCGTTGCTTTTCGAGACATCCCGTAACCTGTGGTGTGGTCCACCTGATATTTCGATCTGCCTCATTTTTGAACTTACGCCCTAAAATGAGCTGGCAAAATGGATCGACGGCCGGATAGAACACATAAATTAGTATGCAATCCGCGTCCCATGTTTTGTGACGTTTATCACGTTTTCAGTTTTTACGCTTGCGTGCGCTGAGGTACGCTGATGGTACACTTCATCGCCACTCTGACCAAAGCTGCCGTCACTTTCAGCTTTTTACAAGCATGGCCCGCCTCTCTTCAGCAATCATCCGCGCATACAACAAATACAGGGGGTGCGTATCTGCGCATCATGCGCGACCTAAGTCCTCCATATTTTCGGGCAATTCCCGCCTGTTTCTTGCCATTCATTACCACTACCTATGGACCCGATTTTTAAGGTATTTATTCCATCTCAGCAGCAATAATTCTCGGAAGTATAAAAAATTGAAAAAAAAAAGAAAAAAGAAAAAAGAAAAAAGAAAAAGAGAAAAATCCTCTTTCTCATCTTGAATTAGGGTTCTCGTTTTGTCTCGATCTCAATCAAGATCTCACTACCAGCTCTCTATAAGATATCGACCGGGCATTTAGTTGTATTTTGATTGCTTCTCTTGCTTCTCTGTATTTTCTTAGATCGTTCTTCGGAATTCCTGAAGTTCTCGGTTAAATAGCTGTATTTTGACGCATTTGCTTACAGGAAATTTCAGGCGCTTCGTCAACGAAGCTGCTGCTGTATTCATACTGGCAAAGCTCGTGTTCGTGGCGTGTCCGATTCGCTTTGAATCTGAAAGGTTAGCAGTCGATGCTCGGATGCTTGCATTTTGTTTCTTGGTGAATTTTGATTTTTATAATTGGATAATTGGAATTTACTGGGCTGGTTCGTTGGGCTTTAAGGCCCAGTCCGAGCCCAGTTCTTGGCCCATTTGCGCTTGCCATGTGCTGGGCTGATGCCGACGCTGTCTCAATTGTACCTGGCTTGCTGGACCGTTGGTATTGAAATCCAAATTTTTTTTTTTTTTTTTCAAAAATTCTGAATCTGTGAATAGCATTCCTTTCTGAATTCTGAATTCTGATCCTTTTGTTTTCGGTAATGTGTAATAGGACTTTCTTATGAGTACAAAGCGGTAGATCTTTCAAAAGGGGAGCAGTTCAGTCCAGGTGAATTTGGAGGTTTAAATCAGTTTAATTGGATAATGATCTGTCGTGAAAAGAAGAATAAGAGGGAATGTGCTTTAAATCAGGAAGAGTACTGTCAATGAGGAGAAATGCAAAACCGTGAAAAAAGGAAAAGAAGAAAGTTCAGGCCTTCATCCCGTACGTTTATGGGTACATATGGATGGCGGGTCCTGCCATGTACGGAGTGATTCTATAGAAAACAACCTAATGGGGCAACACCAACCATCCAATATCTGGCCTACATATGGATGGTTAATTAGAAGTATAGCCGATGGTCCGTATGTAATGTAAAATGTTCCACTTATTGATGGCTGGTTAGATTTTAAAAAAAAAAAAAAAAAAAAAAAAGTTCAATGGCTTTTTTATTTTTTATTTTTTTGGTTCATTGGCTATCCATGATGGGCTTCGCCATCAAATGGTCTGGATCACCGATAGGTAGGCTGCAAGAGTATGGAATGCTGGATAAAACAAAAATGCTTCTGACTCGGACCAGGCATTTAGTTTTGTACTTAGCATCCAATTCGGTGTAATATACTGCTTCTGTACAAATTCTGGAGATTGCTACACTGCACTATCCATCAATGCTATTGCGTTCCTGCATCCTTGTATAGGAAATTCGTGATATGTATGTTGCTACTTATGGTGTTGTGATGTCATATTGGTGTGCAATTGATGACTTCATGTTGGTCATGCCTGTTTTGCAGAGTTTGAGCGTTTAAATCCTATTTGTTTTGTTCCAGTACTAGTGGATGGGGATTTGGTGGTTTGTGACTCGTTTGCAATCTTGTTGGTTAGTAATAAATGGGTTTTGTTTTGACGTTCTTCATCTGCGGGCTTGTTAACTTGCTGCTGCGTGTTATTCAGTACTTCCTAGTCATTGTGTCAGGAAGCTGCCTAGGGAATTTTTTTTTTCTAGCATACGCTGTATGCCTGTTCTTGACTGTTCATGGGATGCTGATCTTGGGATCTTGGACAGTATCTGGATGAGAAGTACCCCCAGAATGCTCTTCTGCCTGTTGATATTAAAAGAAGAGCTGTCAATCTTCAGGTAAGATTTGTGGTGCTTCTTTCTTCCAATGATAATATATATACTTTTTACAAACATCCTTAGTGGTAGCTATATGATTTGTCATGGAAACGTGAAGTACAGTTTGTGCATGGCCACAAAAGAACTCAAGGATTTCAACAGCCCCCTTGTTTTTTCAGCTCTTCAATAACTTGGGTAGTTAGCTACTGATTTGCAAGTTCTAGAACTAAGTCCTTTCACCTCATCCTATTGAAGGGGTTGATTTTGTCATCCCAGTTCTAATTCGACTAAGATTTGCTTTATTATAACAATATGATTGGGTTTCGTTAAGCCACAATGGAGATCAATTGGGTTGCATTGCCTATTCATTGCAAATCATCATTGTGCTTCTTCTGCATTGTCATCGAAAGTTACTAGATTACAGTATCATGTCTCCTATATGAATATTCTTGATCTATCATTTGGTGTGATCTCATCCTATGCTTATATCCATGTCAAATGTTAATTTTAAGCGTGTTCTCTGTTTGCTCTGCTGCCGTAATCAAGGTCAAGTGGCATGGATAGGGACAGTCTCTGGTCCTATGGTTAGTTTTCAGATGAGGGGTGTGATAACTGAATGATTTCCGGCACTTGAATTAAAAAAAAAAGAAAAGAAAAAAGGAAAATGCCAAACATGTTGCTATAGGCAAGTTTTCTTGCATAAAACGAGATACTCATTTTTGCAGTCGAATCTAAACCTAGTTGGCTGCAAGGGCTGAGGTTTGCTCCAGCAGACTTAACAATATAAATGAAAGAAACACAAGGTCTGCTGCTTGCAGCACATAGACTCAACCAAACACACCGGCTGTCTGTCTTAGCAAGTCTGACAGAACCTGAAAAGAAGAATGGTGTAAAATCACAAGGCACAATCTGAATGCGCTTAAAGCATCGTTTCTCGGATACTCCCTTCTCTTCTGCTGGAGTGCTCTTAGTAATGTTGTAAGTGGATTCTGCCAAATGCTCCTCTTTATCTAGGCCAGGGGAGAGAGGTCAATGCATGCAACGTGGGGATGACTCTCCTAGTTGAATTGCATTGTGCCATGTGAATGGAGATTTGCTAGCTCAGACGAATGTGCTGCCATGTCAACAGCTAGGATTTGTTGGGGATTATTCAGGGATGGCGATCTGATTAGCGAAGGATATTGGATTAAACCAAGAATCGAAAGAGCCTACTGGTAAAGGAAACCAGTTGGACAAGATCTCGAAAAATCCTCCGAGATCTTTCCTGATCTTAATCTTTCTCGAGCTGCGAATCTCTGCAGCTGGCTATTGATGCTGCTGACAGTGACAAGTCCAAGACAAACCTCTTTGAAATGCCTATGTCAGCATTTTATGAGAAGTCTTTGGTCATGATGCCTTGAAAGATTTGCTCAGCTGGATGAGGGTCCTTGGCCTCGAGACTTGCTGCTTTGGATAAATTTGGGTCTTCAGCCATGAGGGTCCTTGGTCTATGCCTCTTATTGCTGGTTTACTTAGGATTGGTGCTACTGCAACCCAAACCTGAGTTTGCTGGTTTCTCAGACAAACCCTCTTGAATGCACTCCTTATACCCTGAGTTTGAATCTTCGAACACTTTCTTTCTTGATAACATACCAAATCATCGTCGAGAAAAAAAGATGTGGCCAAAGTTTGCCATTGGCTGCCAACCTGACACAACCCTCCTTCATCTTGGCTTGGGACCGACAATGAGAGTGCAAAACTACAACTGCTGGATTGATGAGAGAGTACTACAAGGCATGCTTTTATACAATGAAGTGTCACATCTATTGAATTTCATATCAGATCACCTACTGGGCATGCTTCTATGGAAATTTCTCAGGCTTTATGCTAGTTTTGTGACTAATTTAAGTTCTACTTCCGGTTGTGTTTTCCTATCAATGCTAAGAATAATACTCCTTTGTAGGCTGCAAGTATTATTAGCTCAAGCATACAACCTCTTCAGATGCAGTCAGTGCTGGTATATTCTGCTTCTGCTTGGTGTGCTTATGCTTATTCTGCATCCATTAGGATTTGTATAATGGTTTATTAATTACCCAGCCTCAATTTCTGCAGAAGTACATTGAGGAAAAGCTTTCTCCCGAAGACAGATTATTGTGGGCTCAACATTACATACTAAAAGGTTTTACTGGTAAGCATGGTTCTTTGTATGCTCCATCTAGTGTTTAGCAGCCTTTTTTCTCTTACTCACTGAAAGCATTATGGATCATGATCAAAAGCATTTGGGTTTTGCAGTGGTCTTTCCTACACAGTAAACCACGGAAAGTAATGTCAATATCGCCATGTCCCCTTTGAAACATAAATATTCTATTGACCTTAGGGGTCGTTTAGCACCTTGGATTGGAGGGGATTGGAGGGGATCAGAGGGTGTTTCAAATCCCCTTGGTTGTTTGGCAGCATAAAGCAACTGGGGATTGCCAATCCAGGGGGTTTCCAATCCCCTCTTTGAGGGGGTTTGTAATCCACGGTGAGAGCTTGGATTACACCTAAAATCATTTCAATAGTTGCAGGTATAAATGTGTGTCACTGTACACTATCATTCTACTGGGCACATGGCCCACTAACGATGATCAGCACCGTCCAAACATTGTTCATGTAGATTAGCACCGTCCAGATATTATCCAACACCGTCCAAACATTGTCCATATTAATCAACGATTAAAAATCGTTGGTTAGTCACTCAAACATGATCTTGTGCTTGCGGTCCATCTGAGACTTGGAATTTCATCATTTTTAGGCAAAACATATATTTTAGCGGGCTTATCACAACCATAGTGTCAAAAATTATATATCTCACTAATTGGGGATATTAAAGTTGATTTAGTAATTAAATTCAAACCCCTGTAAATATGTCATGTATAGGTATTTTTGAATTAAAGTTGATTCACACTTCAGGGTGCCAAACACACCGAGAGGATTGCCAATCCAGGGGGTTTCCAATCCTGGGGGTTGCGATTCCAGGGGGTTCCAAATCCACGCTCCCAAACAGGCCCTTAGAGTGACCTAAACAACACTGTTGAACTTGCTTCATTTAGGTATAGCATTGCCTTACATGGAAAAGTTGTGTTACCGAGCCTTTCCTAAGAAGTGGGTGTGCTTTGGCATTGCTTCCGAACTTCTATGTTTTTTTTTTTTTTAGTGAGTGTTTCTATTGCTTTTCATGACTGTGGATTGTAATAACCATGTTTGTACAGCTCTTGAGGAGTTGCTGAAGGACTTTGTTGGCAAATATGCTACAGGAGATGAAGTTTACATGGTCTGTTTCAGTGTCCCTTTTCTGTACAGAAGATTGTTTATGATTATTCATTGATTGTACTGGCTTCTCACAATTACCTTATCTTTTGTACCATTTTTGTCAAAATTTAGTAAGTGTAAGCTGTTTCACTCCCTCTCATTGTGCTACAGAGGTCAAATATTCATGCTCAGTTTTTGTTAGGGCCTTTTTGCATGTGATTGTTTTTATCATCATTCGCTATCCTCTCCACTCTATTTCTACGTCCTGAGCCTTGTCTTTTTTTTTTTTACTCTATATTTTCATTTCCATCAGAAGCCAATACCTAACCTGTTAAACCAAGCTAATTATTTTACTTCTACAGATTTACATTAATAAGGCAGCAAACTAAGATGTTATTTTGATCTAGTGAATGTTTGGACAAACTATGCGTGCTTCTTATTCAAGGAAAATTCTATTAAGAGTTTCAAATTCAAGGGACATGCCCTGGAGTCATGATTGGGTTGAATATTTTGAACACGATGATTGTCTGTTAGCCTATGGTGTTGCCAGATGGTTAATTTCAAGAGTTTTCTTATAAAACGTATTAGTAATGGCTTCTTCTACTACCATCTGAGGACCTCAAAGGCCTAACTAACTTGAGATTTTTATATGCAGGCTGATGTATTTTTAGCCCCACAGATCAATGTTGCTATTGCAAGGTTCAATATTGATATGGTAAATTTTTTAACTATTTATTTTATCTTTGTTTATTCCTGTTCTTCATAAATAATTTGATGTGTACACTATTCAAGTACTTCTATGCTTTTCATTCAGTCTCTATTTGTGTTGCTTTTTTTTTCTCTCACTAGCTGTTGTCCCTAGGACTTTCACCATAGGTAAACATCTTGTCTCTATCAGAGTTTTCTTAGATCTTTACTTCCATGAGAAACTCTTTTGACATCTGGTCACCTATGTCAATCTCATGAGTCTTACTTTTTTTTAAAATTTTCTTACCCTTGTAGTGATTATCAGAAGCAGTGGGCCATCATTGAAACTGAAACAGTGTAAAATGTCATGGAAATGCGATTAAAAGAAGCCACAGAAATGAGATAACTTTTCCATATCAAGCCTTGTCGTTTTTACATGGCACATCCTTGCCATTTTCCATGTTATCATAGTTTAAGCAAGATCCTCAAGTTTCCTGAATTTAGAATCTACTATTTACCACCTTCTTGGAAATCCTATAGTTCAGGAAGTTATTCTCTGCTCTTGGGAACTCTATGATAAGATTTGTTCAACTCCAGCAAAATTTCTGAACCTTTTTGGGAATCTGCTTTTGTTGAATTTCCTGGATGTGTTTGAGACCCCGATTTTGGGTGGTAAATGTTGATGATTATCTGCTGCATTTGAGACTTCGATGCTGGGTAATAAGTGTTGATGAGTATTTGCTGGAAATCAAAATATAATATGATGGAAAAGAACCTGTGTTTGTGCATAGGGCTGGCAGTTTGTCGGGTTGACCCACTGGCTAGCCAACCCAACCTTGTTAAAAGCTGGGCACCGGTTGAGTTTATCAGGTTTCGGGTGCGATTCGGTCAGAAAACCTGGTCATTTAAGGACATGGCTAGGGCTTAGGTAAGAAAATGTGACCATTTAAGTAATGGCTCAGGCTTGAGTTGACCCTGACTCAATCTGACATGTCCCAACCCACCCATGTTTATCATTTACATAGAAGCAAATAGGTAGTGTTCTGGTGCAGGACATGAAATTCAAATATGATGTGCGAGGTTTCAGGCTTAAGATCACGTTAGTTCAGAAACAATTACATAAATTCCATATCCCACATGAAAGTTCAAACATTCAAGTAAAGGGGAATTTGCACGGGTCCAGGCCTACACAGGATAGGACTGGATCAGTAAAATTATGGACCAAACAATACTCAAAGGGAGGTAGAAATCAACCACACATGCATGACAATCAATCCCTAATCCAAGGAATTCTCTAATTTCAAATCAAGGAATCCTAGGGTGAGAAAAGGGGCAAATAAATTAAGATAACGCAATCTAGGGTTAGGGTTTATGAAAAACTGGTATGAGAGGGTAAAATAAGAAGAAAACCTGAACTGGAAGACAGGTCCCGCGCGCGGACAACAACAATAGCCTAGACGCACGTGCGTGTGATCACGGCTGCAAGTGTGGGGGGCCCACTATTCAGAAAAAGGTTACCTTGGCCCTGGTCGGCCAGGGATGGACTCCAAAACCCCCAAATCTCAGCTCGATCCAATGCACGGTTTGTGCGTGGTGGTCCACCGAAGTTGCAGCCCTCCTGCAGGGTCAGAATCTGAAATTCTGCTGTAGAGAGGAAAACTGCTGCAATAAAGAACGTATTTGAATCGTGGATGATTGTACGAGATGAGAAGTATGGATGGTAGAAGATGAAGGCGAATCGGGATAGATGTGGCTACGCACCACGGTAGTTAGCCCTTCGATGAAGGGAGAACTTCGCACCTAATTGGATTTCCACAACTCAAGAATTCAAAGGAGTAGAAAAACGCAGAATTTTTATTAAACTTCAATGAATCAAAAGAACTACAAGGGGTGCCTATTTATAGGGAAAACCCTATGCCCCTAAACTCGCGCCATATGCGCAGCCTCTTACTTGGCGATGAAGTAAACTAAAATAAAAACCAAACAAAGAAATTTAAAGCATTCATGATGTTCTAAATAATAACAATAAGCAAAACCTAAAATATGAAATCAATCCGACTAGTGGGCCACGATCATGAGATCCCATGATGGGCTTTTCTTGACTATCGGGTGCACTCTTTGAATCAAAACTCCGTCTTCCAACTAGGAGACCCTCCTTGGACATCGTCATCGAGCCAAATCGACGGTGGGACCCTCCTTCGTACGTTTGTGCGTAGGGGCGGCGTGCGTGCGCGTGATGTCCCCATCATGTTCAATGGCCATTTGCTTGCTTTAACTTTAGTGATGTGTGGAACCTTGCAAGAGGTCTCAGTTCTATCTTTCACAACACTTTTTTCTTTTTCTTTTTCCTTTACAAGTGGTTGGGTTGGGTTGGGCTGGGATTGGGATTCAGAATCTGGTCAAGGGTTGGGCGCGGCTGTCTCATTTGGATCACAGGTTAGGCTTGGGCCTCAACTCTGGTTAATAAAAGAGTTGGGCTTGGGCTGACCCTGACCTGACCTGAACCTGAGCCACCCCCTACTTGTGCATTCTCCTAGGTACTGGATGTATATAGTCTTAGTTTTATTGGTTATTATTACTTCTCAGTAAATGCTGCTACCATCTTTGCATAAAATGACCACTGCTTTCCTCTTATTTTTTTTTTTCTTATGCAGTCCAGGTTTCCCACTCTAAATAGGATCAATGAAGCATATAAAGTGAAAATGACCACTGCTTTCCTCTATTTTTTTTTTTCTTATGCAGTCCAGGTTTCCCACTCTAAATAGGATCAATGAAGCATATAAAGTTCTTCCAGCATTCCAAGCTTCTCTACCTGAAAGGCAACCTGATGCTAAGATACTGTAAATTTAGTTTCTCATATCCATATTTCCATGATAATTCACAATTTGTTGCTAGAAAAGCTTTAAATAAGAGACATGAATATTCATTACTTGTAACTGAAACTTCACCAGGTTATTGTAATGAAGAGTTGGTCTTTATTTTGATAATAATAATAGCGAGAGAAGTTATCCGGTGCTGATACATCAGAAAGTTTCCTGATTTCTCCAGCCCATACGAATGGAGTGTGGGCCATCGATCTGGGCTGACAACTTTATGCGACTAATCATGAACAAGGTTTAAAGTAACGTCCAAAACCGGTACTTATTGCCCGATACGTAGCAGTGTTGTCCATAAATGATACAGTTGTATTGGCCTGGAGTAGCCTGATACGGGGGGATATGACCCCATATCAGTGGTGAACAATACGATATGGCAAAACTGATTTTTAGACCATGATCATGAATGAGGGATGCCCCAAGGTCTTCAAGATTAGAAGGTCCTAACCATCTGATCTCTTTGTTTTTTAAATTGATGGCTCAAATTTTATTGAGAAGGAAAAAAAAAGTCTTATGTTTGCCCCCCCCCCCCCCCCCCCCCAACCTTCCGTTTTTAGGTCACCATCAAAAGGTTAGGTTTTTCTGACTTTGGGAGAATTTTTGGGCATCCCCCTTCCACATTGGGTCCATCAGATGAACAGTCTGGATCGCTTAGCCATGGGCCCAACTCGCACAGACTGGTATGTCACATGTTTTGATGCATCAAAACCATCGTTTCTCTAATAATGGTGATTATTAGTGCTGTGTTGACTGTTTTCTTTGATGTTTTTTTATTGGGAGTTTTGTAAAATTTTTATCAAGGGACGGTTGCTGCCTTCCTTTGTCAAAACCATTTAAATGCCCATGTCTTTTCTTACTGAAATGGCCAGCATTGGTTTTCAACTTATGAAGGTCAAAACTCACTCATCATCATGAAAGCCTTATCCCAACTAATTGGGGCCAGCTACCTGAATCCTTTTCCGCGATTCCATGAACTCAAAATGTACTATTATGGGGGAAGCTAAACTTCACATGATGTTTAGAAGTTAGTTTCATGCCAACTTCAGATGATAATACAAGTTAGTTCCATGCCGTGCAAATGTGGCCTTTTGTCAGATTGTAGGTTGTTATGGCAGCTGATATATTTTAGTCTGCTGAAGATGAGAATTTTAACCACTAAGACAGACTCCATTGAAACTAGACGAGACACATGGAAATGATAAAAATCTATCCTAGTATCTTTCTATCCCAAGTGAAGTCATAGCATATCATGGCATCAGAGAAATACTTTAACCGAATATATTTTCCCAATCTATGCTTGTGGAAACACCCAAAACTCAATACAGGTAAGGGAAATCTGAAATCTCATCAGAGGTGGAAGCTCTCTCAGGGAAGTTGACAATCTAGCTATCCTAGGTATATTTGCATTTTGTGTATGCGTGATGAGGAGATAGTGGTCATCTTTTTGTGCAGTCCTTTTCTGGGTCTGATTTGGACGGATATGTTGGGTCATTTTCATATGGTGTGGTACGTTCGGGAGTCGGTGGATTGTCTTTTGTCTGCATGGCATGGGGTGGGCCTAGGGAAAGTTAAGAAAGTGCTTTGGAGAACAGCTTTGCTGGCAATCTGGTGGGTTGTTTGGGAAGAAAGAAATGGTAGGTGTTTCAATAATGTCAGGAAGTAGTGGGAGGAAGGCATCTCCCGAAGGGCTAGATTGCTGGTTATAGACGGGCTTCTTGTGTTTCTAAATTAAAGGGATGTAATTGGATTTTCTTGGACAGTAGTCGGGTCACCTTCTTGGTGTCCTCGTCTGTTGTTGTTTCTATTCTCTTTTGTTTCTTAATAAAAGTTGTCATCTTAAAAAAAAAAAATAAAAAATAAAAAATCAAGGCATGGGCCTTTCAGTTCATGTCTTGGATGTGAGTCTAGACTCTTGCTTCTGACACACCTGCTGGGTTCGGATACAGTGACAGCTATTTCTCTGTTGGGACTATTTTTTTCTTGGTGTTTCACACCTCTGAGCATCTCTCTGCTTTTTATGCTTGGATTCCTTGCGTGTACATGCAAGTTTGGTGGCGTGACTTGTGAGACATAGGGATAACACATGAATGAGAGGCCACCTCCTGCCTGCGTATTAGGTATTTGTGTTAACTACCATGCTTCTCATCCAATATTTCATGAGCATATTACACAACTACGTGTTAATTGTTTCTCCGTTCATGAACATGATATTGCTTCTGGATGTACCTTGACCGACTATATCATTAGTCTTTTGGAGGCTGCATCTAGGTTTGCGACTTCGAGCTAAAGATACTATCACCATTCGGCTTCACAATTTTAGCTATCAGGTTTTCATAATGGCATTGCTGTAATTTCACGTTAGCAGCGATATTGCAGCATTGCAGTGCAATTTTCACATGATTTAACTGACTCAAATGGATCTTGTACAGCTTCACCAAAAGACCGTGGATCTGATTTTCCTGTTATCCTTCTCTAGCAAGTAAACTTCAGGTCATTTTTAGCTCATCAACCACGCCTCCTATTCATGGTGTTTGTTGGGATACCCTCCTGCATGCTGCATTAAGCAGCTGTCACGTCTGGCAAAAAAAAAAAAAAAAAAAAAAAAAAAAAAAAAAAACACTACCTGTCCTCATAAACCTCACAGAATTAGTCCATTGCATTTGTGAGGCATGGAAGGCTGTTGAGGGTGTCATTGCCGGATATTATTTGGTCCTTGACCAAAAGATATAATAGTATCCTCAGGTTGTCTGTTTGTAGAAGTGGTGCCTATGGTCCAGTGATCCAGATTTTGGATAAGATGGGCCCTGCCTTGGAGTGACAATGCCCTAAAAATCTTTCAGATCCGAAGGTCATAGCCATCTGATCTTCAGTCTCTTTTCATTTGAATGCAGACAGTCGTCCTGTTGATTTGGAGCATGGTCCTTCCCTACTTGATTTGTGCCCATCATTATCATGTTAACCGTTTGGATCACTGAACTGAGGGCCCCTCTTCTACAAACTGAAAACAAAGGATACCAAGCATTTCCTTGGGTCATATAACTCTTCCTTTTAGCATGCATGTCACAGAATATTACTTGGATACTGTCATGAGGTGGGTGGACCCCAGGTGATATGGACAACCAGCTACTCCGATGGCTCACCTCTAGCAAAGTGTTCTTGGTGGAAATGCAAAGCTAGAGTGCCTAGAGGCTGTTGACTGGGGGATGGTTGAAGACCTGACTGGGGGATGGTCGAAGACCGTTTGATCCGCAAATGCCAACAATGGCGTCACTAGCTATAAACAATTTGGCCTTGTGTCACTGCGTCACTGCACCTATATTAATGCTGAAAAGTCATCCAAGTTATGATTAAAAAAAGAGAAAAAACTACAATAATTTCAGAAATGGGTGGCTGGTATTTTAGCATCGACGATATGGATTGTGTGTATGAACTCTATATATTGCTTCTGAAATCCAGATCAGAAGACTTCCCTGAGGTTTTTTAATTTTTATTTTTTATTCTCTAATATGAAATAGAGTTTTTAAGGACGATTTTGGGCGTGCTTTGGAAAGAGAAATATGGAAATGGAACTCCTTTTGGCATAGGCTTTCTTTATGTATGCGGAGTGCCGTTTGTTGGATGATAATCCAAGGGTTGAGATAAGATAGGGACGTGAAAATGACCTTTGTCTACAAAAATAGATTAAAGTTGTTTTCTCTGTGCTGATGGTCTCTCCTATCTCAATAGATATTCGACTCTCCATGAATGCAACGTGGTACAAGATGTTTAGATGCGCGCAATCTGCCTGTGGAGCTCTGCCCATTCACAACACACAAGCACACATGCTGCTGTGGCATGTGTGCGAGATTCGACCTTTAAGCTGGGCCTTACATATCAGATCATCTAGTTCAAAAGTCAGGCTGTTTTACTCTGTAGGCGGGCTATAATGTACAATACAAATGGACCGCCAAAACCTTCTTCTTCTTCTCTCTTTCTAGCTACCCTTTTGTTTTATACAGTGACCCACCTGAGCTAACAGTTCGGCCCTCTCTAGGAAAAGCTAGGATCTTACATACGTGTGGCATAATGGCACATGTCTTCAGTGTGGATGAGCAGAGATCCACAGGCATGGTGAACGGTAATGATCTTAAGGAAAAACTCCGCCAGATTGAGGTCGCTGGTCATGGTTGATTTGGGAAAAATGGGAAAGCTAAAGATAGGGCGTTATGTTAAGGAAAAACTCCCGTTAAACACCGATCATTATTTAAGGAGCATTTGGATCTTAAGTTACTTAAGATAAGCTACTTATGCTTTAAGTAACTTATCTTGATTTCTACTTGTTAAACTAAAGTGATTAACTTTAAATAAAAAATTATTTATAATTGATCATAAACCAAACTTACTTATCTCAAATAAGTTACTTATGTGCTGAAAAGTAACTTATATTTGGTGGTATCCAAATGGGCCCTTAGTTACAGTCGTTATTTTGTTACGTAACAGTGGCTAATGAGAGAATTAGAGCTGCTATTTGATGGGGCCTTTTCTTCTAATGCAACCTGAGCGATCCTTCTGTTTTGCAAGGGGTATTGGTTTTATTTATTTATTTTTTATTGTTTTAAAACCTTGGAAATCTCTCTCATAATCCTTCATGTGCATCTCAGTTTTGCACATGTTAAAGGCCTTAAAGTAGTAACAATAAAAAGCAAGGACAAACAATATATGTACTTGCATTTGGTTGCACCAATTATCGTGAAGTTTCACGATATTTTGCACTAAATTAGATTGACTAATCATGAAACATTATAAAATTTCATGATATTTGGTGCAACCAAATGCACCTTTAGCTATTTATTTATTTATTTTTACAAATTTATGAGAGAGAGAGAGTTTATTATTATTATTATTATCATTAATCTTTTTTTTTTTTTTTTGTATAATTTGTAAAAAAAAAGGAGCAAGTTAACCACAAGACATGCAACCCAAGATATTCCAAAATTTCTTAGTTCTTTGTCCAACCTTACTAATCCATCGAGCAATGAAAGATAAGAAAAGCTAAGGTAGTGGGTTTCCATTTACAATCTCCTCCCTTGAAGAAGCTACATTGTCAGCGCCTCTCCTTGAAAAAGCTGTTGATGTTGTTCCGGCTCACCCCCTTTACTACTTGAATACCTGCACAGGAAGGACAAAGGAGACCCTAGCTAATACAGGGGACCCTCCGATGCCTAAGTCAGGCATGGAATCCGGGTCTAAGAATGGTATTAGGGTTTTCGGGGTGAGAACGTGTGTACCTTTCATCTTTTGGCGTCTCTATTTATAGAAAAGATGTAATCCGATTGCTTCTGGATCCTCCCTGAAAGGGATTGATCATCATCTTGGACGATCCCGAGATCTTCGATCCCTAGATTCTCGGGATCGAGAATTATCTTCTGAAGATCTCGGAAGGAAATCTTTAACATTGAACCGACTTCCTGGTTCGGCTTAGGGCGAGACATGATGGCGAGCATTCAAATGAAAACCAACTGATGGATCTCGACCGTCTTAGCTGGCCATCGACCGTCCTTGGAGCATTGGTGTTCTCAGATGGCTTATGCTGGCCGAGCCTATGGCTGACCCTTGATTAGCTATTAGATAGGGTGCGGTCGATCCGTAATCGACCTGTAACTGGCTGACGACCATCCCATTGGTCGACCTAGAAGACCGGTCAGATTGAGGTTGGGTCGAGGCCTGGTCAGTTTATGCCTAATTGATACCCGACCTATGAAATGGGTCGGGATGGAGTAGCTTCTGTGAACCCCTTTGAGGACCCCAAGGAGGTTTCGACCTCCTTGGAGGTCTCGCCTCTTGGCTTGACGCCTATTGGCTCTTGGCTTGGCGCCTATTGGCCCTTGGCTCGGCGATCTGGACATGTGGGCCTCGGTCAGGCTTAGCGCCTATTGACTCCGGGCCATGTCAGTAGAGTTGGTCCATTTCATAAGCTGGCTCATCGACTTGTCATATTTTCCCCCCATCAAGTAACAATAAAAAGCAAGGACAAACAATATATGTACTTGTGTTTGGTTGCACCATCATGAAACTTCACGATATTTTGCACTAAATTAGATCGACTAATCATGAAACATTTCATGCTATTTGGTGCAACCGAATGCACCTTTAGCTATTTATTTATTTATTTTTACAAATTTATGAGAGAGAGAGAGAGAGAGAGAGAGAGAGAGATTATTATTATCATTAATTTTTTATAATTTGAAAAAAAAGAAGAGCAAGTTAACCACAGGACATACAGCCCAAGATATTCCAAATTTTCCTAGTTCGTCGTCCAATCTTACTAATCCTTCGAGCAATGAAAGATAAGAAAAGCTGAGGTCGTGGGTTTGCATTTACAATCTCCTCCCTTGAAGAAGCTGCATTGTCGGTGCCTCTCCTTCTACCATCACCTTCATCATCAAAGTTGCTGCTGCTACGGCTACTGCAGCTCCGCCGGAGGAAGAAATTCCTGCTCCCCATTTCCCCAATCCTCTCCGTTTTATTCATACCTGTTCAAACACACCACAACCAACATCCTCACAACTTGTTTCCTTTTTTTTTTTTTTTTTTAAAATTATTTATTATCAAACTAGATCATGCAATTCCTGTCGTTTTTTAGGACAGCATTTCGATGCACTATTGAATTCGGTTCCAACGCAAAAACATAATTTGTTAAGAGGAATTGATCAACGGTTCAAACTCCCTACATGTGTGGCCCACCTGATGATCATTTTTAGCTTATTTTAGATACATGTAAGCCTATCAGGGCTTAAGCACAGTTATGAGGACCTGTTTTGATATGTCAGTACAAAAATCCCAAATCCCAAAACTGAAAAGAACCGTTGACGGATGGTGAACATGACAAGATGAATTATTAATCAGGTCCATTCATCTATTGGGCCCTAATAAAAATAGCTTATGTTAAAAAAATGAAGTCTATAGGACAATCCTATCCATTCATTTTTTTTTTCCTGCTCATTAGCCATGTGCACTTGCAAACATTACTGTGATAACTACTTGTAGGATAAATAGGAATGTGGAATATCTGATAGATTTAATTCTTTTATACAATTTGCCGTCCGTACCGGCACCCAATAAATGAACGGACGTGATTGGTAGATAAATATGCCACTTGGACTAAAGAATAATGACACTAAAATATTTCAATTGCTATTGTATATAGCATCCCAAGATGTAGAAAAAAGTTAAAAAATTGCTCAAATTTTCAAAAGACTAATAGAAAAAACAAGGGGCGTGCTACACAACGTGAGAAGACCACCGACATCACTCTATTTTTATTTATTTATTGATTAAATAATTTATAAAAAAATTAAGGAGATCGTTCAGTCACATCCATCTGAGTGGAGGGTAACATTGCCATCCATCGAGGGCATACAGCTAATATATCATGTGTGTACAAAATCCGAGCCGCTGAGAAGGTGGGCTCCACTGGAGCCCACGCTTTCAGTGGCTTAGATGTCATGTACACTTGAAACTTTGGCTATGTAGGCTAAATGGACGGTAACTGCGTTGTCCATTTAGATGACATCCAAGCCGTTCATCTGAAGTGTCTTAGTACCGTGGTTTCAGGAATATCCAGTTATTAGTAAAATTTGATCTGTGGACCTTCTACCGCAGGACTCGTTTGGTGAACGGTCATGATCAGACAATGAACTGTCTCTGTTGTGTACTTGGGGGGCACAATCTTTTCCAAAAATAGCCAAGCCTGTTCTATAGAAAGGTTGAGCGGAGGAAAAAGAAAGATAATGGGCGAGAAGATGGTGATAGTTAACCACCATTTTCGGAAGTGACTCATTGGCAATGCCTGTTCCTTAAATATACTGAAATCCTGACCATTGAAAGAGTAGGTCCATCGCCAACATCTGCATCTGCCAATTGCATCCATTAGAAAGCCACCAGGCGATGGGTGTATTAGTGGGCCATGCTACATTAAAATCAGACCCCTTATTTGAAGCGCGTTCGGATTGCCGTACATGCATGCCATGGTTACATTAGATGAGTCACCACCATTAAAAAAATGTTGGTAAACTCCTACCGTAGTCTGCCGAATCTCCAATCGTTCCATTAAAAATGAAAACGTCAGGATAAGCGGCCATGACTTGGTATACGATAAGAAAAGAACGAGTTTCATTGGTTTCCATCCCTTCAATACTTGATTTTAATACAGACCGTGTTCCAAGATCTGAAAAGCCAACCCAATGCTGGAATATCCAATTGAAAAATGCGACCGACCCCGGAACCCCCTCCCCTACTGTAGGGCCCACCCTCAAACAGTGGTTTAATTTTCGGAACATGGCCTAACATAGGCGTGGCGATCGGACGCGGATTTCCTGCCAAAGCCTTTAGCAGGAAGTTCAAGTTCTGCACTGGAAACCGAGGTGGGGCCCACCGTGATGTTTGTGAGGAATCCACTCCGTCCATCCGTTTTGTGAGCTAATTTTAGTAAACGACAGCAAAAGTGAGCGAGATAAAAAGCTCAAGTGGTCCGTACTAACGGAAAAGGTGTTTAGGGAAGTTCCTACGGATGAAACCACCCTGGGTCTCCAGTGATGTTTACATGCCATCCATACCAAATTACACGTATTAGCATGATTCAAAACTTCTGTGGCCCCACAAATATTTCAACTATCGACACTCGATTCTCACTAATAAACATCACCGTCGGCTCACAAAACGGACGGATGGAGTGGATTCCTCGTAAACATCACGGTGGGCCCCACCTCGGTTTCCAGATCAGGAACTTCATGCGAAAGGCTTCCGCAGGAAATCCGCCTCCGCGGCGATCTAACGCACAGCCCACCCTCACACCGACCCACGAGCTGTGTGATAGCTACTCCAATGAAAGATGGGCAAAACCTTTTTTTTTTTTTAAATAACAAATCAACCAATCAATTTAAAAATTGAGTGTTCTTTTTCTGCCATTTTAACAGCAATCTCACCCATTTGAAGTAAAATTCAATTGGGGTTTTATGAAAAAAAATCCATCATCATAAACACAAACAGACTGAACAGAGCTTTAAAAAATAAAAAATGAAAAAAAAAATGAAAATTCAATATGAAAAACCACACATCTATAGAAATCCTTCCCCAGAGAAATAAAATCCAATTGGATTCTATGAGAAAAATCCATCATCATAAATACAAACATAATCAAGGAGAACTTGAAAAGAAGACAACTCAATCCACATTTTGACAGCAATTCCTCTCAAGACAAAAAAAAAAAAAAAAAACCAGTTGGGGTTTATGAGAAAAATCCATTGTCGTAAACACATACACACGCAAACAGAAATCGAAAAGATGAGAACTCAACAGTCCCATATCTTGAGCCAAAGTCCTAAAACTCAAAGAAAAGGTCAATGATTTTAACAAAACACAGAGGCTGCGTTTGGATGTGCTATTGAATTGGATCACAATAATTAGTTCATAAGTAGAAACTTGGCTCCAAATTGCAATTACATTACTTTCAAGTAGAACTTTAAAGGAATCTAAATCCAATCTTAAGGCTATTTCCTCAGTATTAGTGCTATGAAACGCCACTCCAATCAAGTCATTTCCCTTGACTGAGCTGAGTATTCCCAATTCAGCTCAGTTGTAGATCCAAACGCAGCCAAAATTTCAAAACAGGGCTTTCATTTTCATCAGAAAATCAACCCCTCCCAACGGAAAACAAAATCAAATGGTCACATGAAAACACAAACAACAAAAAAGATAAAAAAAAAAAAACAACAAAATTCAACTTACTTTCGAGGCTGAAATATGAGTGATGCAATTCGAATTCCGATGCAGCTTCGACATCGAGCCTTGGGCTGCGCCCTTCTTCGCCGTATCTATTAATGACAAGCTTGATTGTATCTTCAACCGTCGCTCCCAATCTAACCAGAGTCCTCACAGGCCCAGGACTCCCTTCAACAGTCACGTTAACCACAACCTTTGAATCATCGCTATACTTCTGAAAAAGAAGTGGGGCCCAACAGATTATCAGAACATGGTACTTGCAAAGTGGGGCCCGATAGATCAACGGTCTGGATCATTGAACAAGAAAAACAGCGTATAGAAATTGAAAAAATAAGGAAAATGAGAGAAATACAGGAAAGCCAAGGAATAGAAGAAGACCGAAATCGGAATTACGTGAAATGAGTAGGGAGAAGGAGACAGAGACCGAAGCGACGATGTAAACACGTCAGTGCATGTCTGGGGTCGAAAGAGCAGAGCTTGCTGCTGGTGGTAGTGGTGGTTTTGATCGGCTTCGATGAGTCCAACGGTCCAAAGGATCGGTTCGGAAGAGCAACGTTGAAGACGTTTAATTGGCTTGTGTGGCTTGGAGTGCCGGGGTGTCGGAGGGGTCCGGCCATGAGGCGATCGGGTGGGGTGTGGGGGTCTCGATTTCCGGGCGGTGGCCGGAATTCTTCGACGGAGTTGTGTGTCAGACATGGGCAGATGGTCGGCTTTTCGACGTTTGAGAGAGAGAGAGAGAGAGGGAGAGAGAGGAAGGTGCGAGGAAATTGCTTGCAGTGAGGGATGTGGGCTGATGGAGAGAGGGCGAGAGGGGGCACGTATGATAGGCAATGTTATAGAAAGAGGGGCTTGCTGCACACATGCTCACTTGACACACGTGTATAAAAATTAAGCTAGTTTCAGCGGGTCCCACTAATAAAACTCCCTCGGCAAAACAGGCCGGTTTGCTCATCAGGTGGGACGCACGTTTTATGGGACAAGAGACGGTTTGACGGTCCATGTTAGATGTATGTTTTTGGAGGATAGGATAGGTGGGCCTTCATTGATTTTGATCTACGGAATTGAATCAGTATTAACCTTCGGTCCAGATCTGACTTTAGTCTGGTATTTTGGCATGAAAGATATGAGGGTCGTCTTCCATCTCACTCGCGCGATTCTCTTCAATCACTTCGTGGAGAATGGTGGTTGTTGTTGGTTGCGTGGGAATGGTGTTGTCTAACTGTTGCTTACTTTCGGGATTTTGGTTTGCTTTTCCTGGATTTTACCGTCAGCGTTGAGATGAATATTTTCGCTTTTCCTCTTGGGAAACACGTGTTATGTCCTTGGCCGTTCATCTGGCACGGAAATAGATGATGGACCGTCGGTCAAACATTTCTCTGCCCGTTGTTTCCTGTGGTGCGGCCAATCTGAGTTTTGGATCTGACTTATTTTTGCCCCCGTGTACTAAAGTGATCTTGGAAAACGTATGAATTGGATGGATTTTTCAAAAATATCACACAGGCCTCACCCACCTTTCCTCAGGTAATCCACGTCTTTTTTTTTTCTTTTTTTTTTTTTTTCTCGCGGGGACCGTCTTCCACATTTGCTCTTTATTTCCACTCCAAATCTGATGGGTACCACCACTGGTCAAACCGATTGCGTTTTTAGTACGTGACTCGGATTGCGAAGTGTAGCACAAAGTACCGAGGTTGGTACAGTCTGCTGCTAGAAAAGTTCTGTAGCCCGTATATGTTTAATCAAGGCCATCCATCCATTTTGCCAGCTCATTTGAAGGCATTAGCTCAAAAATGAGTCAGATCAAAATCTTAGGTGGACCACACTAAAGGAGTGGATATTGAACGTCCACCATTAAAAACTTCTTACAACCCATTGAATGTTTATTTGGCATCCAACCCGTTGACTAGGTCACACGTGCCTAGATGAAAGAAAAACACAAATATCATCTTGATCCGGTACATTTGTAGCCCACTGAAAGTTTTTAATGATGGGAGTTCAATCACCTTTGTTTCCTATGGTGTGGCGCACTTAAATCTACTTTATTTTTGGGCTGATGCCGTGAATGAGTATGGTAAAATGGATGAATGGACCGGATAAAACACATACTGTTGAGAATTTTATACAGATTAATGTAATATCTGTATAATATGGAAACCAAAAATTACTACGATCAGAACTAAGGACAGGCTGAAGCACGTCTGAAACGCTGTCCTTAAAGCGTTATTTGCCCCTACTCAAGTAAATTGAGTATGCTGATAGGTTACAGGCAAATTGCTTCTAGGATACGACAAGCCTGGTGTGGGTCTGCGTTCAGCAAACACGAAGGCCCACCAAATGGAACTCTTTTACACACTATCTGGCAATATTACAATATAAAAGAAAAATTCCAAAAGAAAGAGAAGAAAGAGAAAAAAGGTGTTTGACCACTGCACTGGTCAGTTCAATTCGTCAGCCACTGGTTCAGTTTAACAGTCCTAGACCACACCTCTGGTCTATTCTTCTAGCTAAGGTTCAAGCCTTGCTTTGTTGCTGGTTGTCTATGTTCGTATGGATTTGCTGGAGTGAGTTGAGATGGTTTGGAAACCCATCTAGACCCTCTTTTTATAGGCTATGATGGCTGGGGTTTATGGTCCAGGGAATTAAATTCCATGACCGTTTTCTAGCTGTTGGAGAAAACTAGCCGTTATATGGCTGTTGGAAACTAGCCGTTTTATGGCTGTTGTGAGAGAGCTGGCTAGCCATTTTATAGTTTCTGTAATTAACTCCATAGCTGTTACACATTTGTGCAACAGCTATATTTCCAGCCTCTATATAATCAGAGGGACTCGCTCCGGCTCGCGTGCGCACGTGCGAAGTGCAAAGTGCGCCTCTACAGCCACACTGCCTCACATGCCCACGCCCTCGCACCGAGACCGAGACCGAGACCGAGACCGTGCCCGAGCCCGAGCGCTAGCGCGCGCGCGCGCGGGTGTTCCAGTGCTTCGCACTGGAACACGCAAGGTCCATAGTCCACGGACTACGCAGGTAAATATTATAATACTCCACTGTTTTCATTTAAACCCGATTTCTTTCTCTTCTCTTTCCCATGTGGGACTATTCCCAAAATCTTGAAAAACGTGTTTTTTTTTTTTTTCAAACATTTTTTTCAAATACTTTATTATAATATATTATTAAAATATATATTAAAATCAATATTTATAACACATACATCATGGTGGGGGACATGGAGCTTTTACAGCAGCACACGTACCGACGTGGTGCCGTGTGTGCTACACCACGCAATCCGAATCCCTTTCCATAGGCACATGGTGGCCCAGAATCAACTGTAGGATGACGGCAAATATTGCCACGTGTACCGTTGTAGGGAGCTGATAGAATATGAAACGGGCAGCATATTCAACTTGTGCGGTTGTCCCTTCGTTCACTTTTGGGGCGGTGGAAGTCTCCCTTTCGGTCATTGACAAACTTAAAATCACCCGATTATTTAATACTTTAGGAGAGTATCATGCTTTCTTACACAGCATTTCAGAAATTATACATTCCGCATATATTAATCCAAACTAAAACGCCTAAATAGCACAATCTACCATCAGTAAGTTGCATTCCCCAAATCAGATCAGTTGAATAATTTTAATTTTCGATTGATGGATATTCATTTGCAGAATTAGGACAATTAGCTCCAATAAATGTCTACAAATAAAATAAAGTACTTTTTCCCCACAATTTGGGCGGTTGGGTTGAATTAATTGCATACCATGTGTTTGATTTTTCTACTCATGTATATTATCTATCACATTGCTAGACTCTTAAAGTCTTTTTATGAAATTTGTAAATATTTCTACTTTATGAAAGGGATAACAATTAGTTTTCTTCAATAGGAAATGTTTAATATTTAAAGTTGTATAGGGCCTCTAGCAGGGTGTGTTATTGATTTAGTAAATGATATGATTGACTTGGAGTTAACACTAAGCTAATGAAATTCGAAATTTACAATAGACTAAAGACTGTAAAATCGCTATGAGCTGGAAAATTAAAGACTCTTTAAGTAAAGGGACTTTGGTGATTGATACGTGGCTAGGAATTCTAAATAAAGGTATTGGTGATGAAGAAGGGTTTAGATACATTATATTTTTGCCTATATTGGAATACGGATTCTACTTTATAGAACTTTTAATTTTCTTTGTTTTAGAAAGAAATGATATATATATATTTTTTATATAATTACAATTATGACTATGCATATGAAGCACTTGACATTGATCATGATTAAGAAGATAATAATTGTAGTAAAGTAAAAAGTAAGAAAACGTAGTAAATGCAAATGCAAGTAAAATGTATCCTCTAGATGGAAACTTAAAGATTTGATCAGTTAGGTGGTAGTAGCTTCTGATTTTTTCACCGCTTGATTTTTACCTTCTGATTTTTTTCTTCCTCTTTTGACTTGCATTGCCCTAGAAATCCCATAGGTGGTAGTTTTTTTTTTTTTCTTTTTCTTTTCCTTTTCCTTTTACACATGCAACCGACACACCCACGCACGCCATAGTGGGATTTCACCACCTACGGGTCTCGAACCCAAGACATCGTATTGAAACTCCTCAAAATCTACCACTGAGGTAAGGACTCGAACCCAATACCCTAATCCATAGCTCAAGTGGTAGATTGAGCGAAACATACCTAGTTTCAACACTAAGGTCTTCATATTAATTCTATAGGAGGGTGGCTAACAGGGAAGTGTGAATTGATAGTGGGTGTACTAATAAGCTAATAAAAACAAAAAAATAAAAAACAAAAAGACTTGAACCCAATGAATTGACCGATAATATTAAGGCAACATTAAAAATAAAAAAAATAGTCAATAGTTATAAGAAAATTGACTGATAGTATTATCTGATAAGCCTGATTTTTAAACAAAAGCTATCTTTTTTGGTGCCCAATAGATGCGATTGGCCTACTAATAATTCATATTGCCATGTGTATTGTGCATGGTGCAGTTCCTTTACTAGTAATAATGGAATGAGACCGATTCGGAAATCTCTGAGACGATAAGAGAATATTACCACAAGCCCCTTCACCATAATCGGGCATCCTTGTAATCTATACCGTTGATATAGTGGGACTGCATAACAAAGTTCATTTACCAGTTTTATGCTAGAATACGAACCATTATCAGTTTTTTATTTTATTTTATTTTATTTTATTTTATTTTATTTTGTTGATTTTCTTTTTGTATACCACAGAAGTACACAAGAATGGGGGTTGGCTAGTGGTCTGTGCTCTGTGGGTCCACCATGATGTATGTATTTTATGGATGCTCTCCATTCATTTTTCTATATCATTTTATGGTATGAGCCAAAAAATTAGGTAGATCCAAATCTCAAGTAGACCACATAATAGGAAATTAATAATGTTGATTGAACACCCACCATTAAAAACTTCCGGGTGGCCACAAAAGTTTTGAATCAAGGTGATCGATATTTGTTTTTGTTTTTTCCCTTCATCTAGGGGCAGCTTAGGTGGATTACCGGATCCACCAAGATGGGTGGGAACCATGACTGTAGGGCTTTTGATGATGTACGTGACTACATACAAGCTATTCCTGCTAATTGAAAGGTTGTTTTAAGGCATTATCCAACCAAAAAAGAAGAAGAAGTATATCCAAATTTAAGATGGACCATAGTACAAGAAACAGTGGTAATTGACCATTAAAAATTTCTTGTGAACCATAGAAGTTTTGGATCAAGATGATATTTGTGTGGTCTCCACATCTAGGTCTTTGTGACCTGGTTGGAAAATAAACTTTCCAGGAATCCATGAAGTTTTTAATGGTGGAGACTCAATCATGATTGTTTCCTATGGTGTGGCCCACCTAATATTTGGGTCAACATCATTTTTGGGATCAAGCCCTAAAATTATACGTCAAAATGGTTGGACAACGCGAATTTAAGGCACATACATCACTATGAGCCCCATGGATCCTTACTCTTGCTCCAATGGTAGACTCTCAGAAGTTTCACACACACGGTCAAGGGTTTGAGTATCCATAGGTGGAGAAATCCCACTACGGTGTGAGTGTGTGGGGGTGTTTGTGGGTATGGACCATCTATGAGGGTGGCCCACTGGATGAATAAGGTGGGATCATATGATCCTAGCCAACTATTAAATTGATTAAACTATTGATTAAGAATCTTTGGCCATTTTTCTTTGTCCATTAGTTTAAAGTTTAGATGAAGGTTGTTGGATCCAGTGCTTTGGAAAACTAATATGATCTCTAATCTATTTACCATGTGGACCTGATTATAGTCATTGGGAATTTAAGATTGTATGGACTGTCTCCACCATCGGGAATTGACTTGGTGTCGGTTTATGATATACCCTTATCCTACACAGGAGTGTGAAATCAAGACTTAATGCATGAAAGATGATTAATTCTTAAACTTGAGAACGTGTGAGGATCATGATCTTGATTGATTGACTTTGACTTTTTTCAGGAGGTCCATGTAGGGACAAATAAAGTGGATGTAGTTAGGTACTTCCGTTAGTAACCGTTGATTCTTGCACGGTCCAACAAATGATCTACTTCTTTGCCTAGAAACATGTTTATAACTTTAATATGGATATATCAAAAACTCATCGAGTAGGTTTTTCCGCTGGCCCCGACACTTCGATTGTTTTAATCAGTTTTTCAAAAGTGGCAATTGTTGAAATTTGGTTTTAATGTTAACACTGTTTTGATTGTACTTGATGATAATTTAATAGTCAAGATTTGATGGTCCACTTCTGATGGGCATGGGGTATGATCATTAGTGGATGGCCATATTGGTGGAGGGATTAGATCATAATTATATGTATAGATGAGGCTGGTCGACTCACTTTCCTTCTAATAGGTTACTAAGTTGTGCATAAAGTGGCATAGTACCCTCCTGGTATTTCCCTTAACTCATGATTTTTCCTTATTTGTTTTATCATACCTTATATGAGTAGATATGAGAAGCCCTAGACACATTTCCCTTTGGGTGTATGAATTAGAGAAAATAGAGAAACATCAGTAAAGAGAGCAAATATATTTTTCATCATCTTCTCCATCCTTGTGTGGTCTAATCTTATAAATGACTATGGGATTCCTTTATACCTACTAGGGGATATTTCTTGGGCCGTCTAGATCTTTTCGATTCTATGATATATCGACAAGAGACATTCTAATTTGGAGAACCATCATCTACATTGCATCAATACCTATCGTCATATTCAAGTATGATCTAATTTTCTTTAGTTATTCGATTCACTCACGGAATTATAGATAATCTTATCCTAAAGATATTAAAATTGAGATTGTGATTTCATTTTTGGTTTTGAAGAAAATTAAATTTTACTGCAGTTCTATAAGATCCCATCAGAGGTGTTGTGTCATTGTGTGATTTTTGGGATATAACATATTCACCTTAGGGTGTGTTTGGCCGGAAGGATCCCATGGGGTTAGGAGGGATGGGATGGTAAAATCCTGGGATATGCCAAACGAGCCAAACAGATATGGTGAACTTGTCCCGCACATAGCAAACCCATGGATCTTAAACCAATCCACTGACACCACCATCGTTACCTTAAAATCCATCCTGGCCCTCCTAATCCCATTCAAAATCCCATTCAATCTTGCCTGGCGTGTGTTTGGGCAAACGGATTGGAAGGGATTTGAAGGTAAAATCCTGGGATATGCCAAACGTGCCAAATAGACTCGATGAACTTGTCCCGGGATATAGCAAACCCATGGATCTTAAACCAATCCACTGACACCACCATCATTACCTTAAAATCCACCCCATCCCTCCTAATCCCATTCAAAATCCCATTCAATCGTGCCTAGGGCGTGTTTGGATGGACGGATTGGAAGGTAAAATCCCGGGATATGCCAAACGTGCCAAACAGACTCGGTGAACTTGTCCCGGGATATAGCAAACCCATGGATCTTAAACCAATCCACGACACAACCATCATTACCTTAAAATCCATCCCATCCCTCCTAATCCCAGTCAATCTGGCCCTTAGACCCGACTGGAGGTACGGTACCTGCCGGTAATTTCCACTCTTTTGGACATTTATTTCGATGGTGCTCTGACTGTCTAACCACCAAATAAGTCTCCCCATCGCTCATGGATGGACGAGTCCCATAATTTCATAGTTTGGGCCCGACTGTTTCCACCCACTGGCGATTGAGAATAAGGGAGCGGATTACGAAATGAGTAAACTTTGTGTTATGGACAAATGTCTTAAATTTGTCTGGTGGTCTGTCGATGATATCGACAGGGTTTTAGATGATATCGACAGATGTCTTAAATCTGTCTGTTGGACCGTCGATGATATCAAGGCTGTCATCGAGAGACCTTTGATGACATCGATAATTGTTGGATTTTTCACCCCTGGTCGCTGGACAATTTTGGTCCTGTTTCGATATCATCAAAGGACCGTCGATGATATCGAAGCTATCATCGAGAGACCTTCGATGACATCGATAAGTTCCGCAGATGCGATTGCAGAAACGCAGATTCTGCAGATTTTGTTTCCTATTCCAAGTCTGCTTCTTTCTATTCTTATTTAAAGGGGTGTATGCGGGATTGGGATGTATTCTAAGGCTTTCTAAAGTAGTTCCAAGGGTTCCTAAAAGGTTTTTTAGAGTTTCTAAAGGGTGTAGCAAGGGTGAGATTCGAGGTTGTTCGAATCGGGTAAGTCCTCTCTCTTTGTAATTTCTATTTTCATAGTGGAGATCTGTCGCTTTGTGTCGTGGTTTTTTCCGCAAAGGTTTTTCACGTTAAATCTGTGTTCTCTTGTGTGTGCTTGGTGTCATTGGATTGCTATCCTAGATTTAGATCTGTGTGATTCCGCAGGCCAAAATCCCCAACACTTTGTGGGGTCCACCATCTTGTATTTATCTTATGCACTCTGTCCTATCGTTTTTCCATATTATTTTAGAGCACGAGCCTAAAATTAAAGCATATCCAAAGCTCAAGTGGACCACACCATACCAACCGACGGTCTGTTTCGGTGCTGATCGGGTAGCCCCATCCAGATCCGAAATATTTTGGGACGAGTTCGGATTGGCCCTAATCCGACCAGACCCGACCCGAAAACCCGACCCGAATGGTCCCGAACAGATCCGATCCTACCCGATCCGGAGTAGTTCTTATTGATTTTTCTATTTTTTCCCGTGGTATGGTCCGCTTGAGCTTTGGATATGCATCAATTTTGGGTTCAACCACTAAAATGATATACAAAAACGAATGGACGGTGTGGATAAATAACATGCATTCAAGGTTGGGCCCAGTAAAATTTAGGTGTACAATAACATGGTAATCTAGTGATATACCATACACAAAATAGATTAGCTGTAGCCAGTAGGTTGTCTCGTCAAGACGAGCACGGACGCTCCTCGAGCTCCAAGTGGTACGAACGATTCAAAGGATATCAAAGTTAAATGGGCCCCACAGTGATGCATTTATTATATCTACACCGATCATATTTTTTTAGAGACTATTACAAACCATTTTCCAAAAAATTAATAATATCCAAAGATCATCTGGACCACACCACAAATAGAAGCAGATAATAATTTTCACCGTTAAACAATTTGTGTGGTCCACATGGTATTAGATCTATCTTATTTTTAGTCTCAAGCCCTAAGACGAGCTCGCCAAATGAATGGACGGTTGGATATAACACATACCCCACCGTCAGACTCATATGGCTTGTTAACCACTTACCATACAGCTCGTAACGTCACGTCCGCGGACGTGCCTGAAAAGAAGCAAGTACTGTGCACTGCACGTACACGTCCAACTTTACTTTTCTCATAGTTATGTGGGGCCACCTTGATGTATATGTTTTATCTAAGCCGTTCATTCATTTTGAGGTATAATTTTAGCCGTTGAATACAAAAATATGATTAAGGTTTGGTTCGCAGATCCGATTCAGTTTTATCAACGGGTCGGAATCGGACTCGGATCAGCCCATTCAAATTTCGAATCTGTCCGATTCAGGTGACCCGTACTCGATCCCCGGATCGGAACGAGTTCGAGTCAAGCAGTTGCCATTTCGGATCTGATCGGGTTGGACCGAATCCGATCCGACTCGCACCGATGCCCAGCTCTGACCACCAGCCACGGGGCTGATGGCAGGGGGAGTAGCCAATCCGTTTCCGTGAAGGCATACGCTCGGCTACCTACTTTTTGTGGCCTGGATTCCAGCCTCACAATAAAAGACAATATGACAGTTTTCCCCATTTTAAGAAATAGTGATCACTTTTTCATATGTACAAATGACATAGTTTCAAGACAATCTACACCGTCCAAATTTCTGAATAAACCGTGCATGTGGCATAATCATCTAAATTGAGAAAATAACAGCGACCATCTGCATTTTATCTTGGAATTTGGCCCACTCACTATTTACTTTTGACCTTCCATTTAGCATACATCAGTTGGATGGCTGGGATTATTTGATCACTGTCATCCACGGCAACAGAGTTACACGAGTGTCATGTGCTAAAACTCAGAAGAATGAGCCACCGTGAATTTCAAAATGGTGGGTTAGCCCACGTTTTTTGGGGAAGATTAAAATAAATAAATATCGCATGTATCGCTCTCCCTTCAAAGCTCTCTCTCTCTCTCTCTCTGCAAGCGCATTCCTCGCGATATGTCCACCGGAACAAAAATTGTAACGTGGTAAAATTATAAAACAGTCACCGTTCAACGCACTCGTGGCCCATGGCTTCTGTGCCGGAGTATATACGCAGGACCCTACCTAACCAACGGCTCAAATATACAAATAAGTGCCGTTTTGGCACCTCTCCGGATCCCCCTTTTCTCGTGACCGAACATTGAGCAACCGTCCGTAGTTTCAATGCGTTTACTTTAGTTAGATGAGCACGTTTCATTTTTTGACTTCTCCCAAAAAATAACAACAAAAAATAACCAGAAACTAAAGGAATGGGGGGCAACTAATTTTGGGGGGCAACTAATTTTGGAGTTTGGTAGTCCAAGCGCTTCAATGTATGATTTAATTAATGTATGGTAATACCACTTTCAATGGAAAAATGAGTGATTTAATGCGGGGAATACCTGCTAGATATTCGATCAAGGGTACACTTGTAAGAGGTCCCATCAGTGGCTACGTGCTGGCCCATTTTTTTTTTTCCTAATGGAGCCTTATTCAAAAGATTTAATTAATCAAATGTTTGAAATAAGTTGAATTTAAAAATTCTTTTTCTCAAGATAATTTCATTGCAAATTAGCCTTCAGTTCAAAATGATTCCACATAAGTGATTATCTTAGTTTAAACCATACATATATGTTGAAGTGGAGGCATGATGCGGAGATGATCACCATCTTCCTCAAGGATAACAACTTTTCTGGACTTCCCGCAGAGACTTCTCAAATCCACAAGGAAAAAGAAAGAAAAAAAAATGTATAAAATTCATAATTTGATTGATTTATGAAATAAACGAATCTACAACCCTTTAGATAAGGATACCAATACTTGGAAGAAGTTTAGAAATTAAACTATAACTATAACTCTCTAAAATTCGTAACTTACTATAAATAGGAAATTTTTTATTTATAGTAAGTATCCTATGTAGCTTAACTACGTCATTCTCCTAATTTTTCTAAACACTTTTTATGTTAGACACAACTCCTAAAGTCCAATGGATGAAGAGTTACCATCAAACTAAAACTTACTAAAAATAGTAAAAATGGAAATAAACATAGAATTCAACTGTCGATATGATGGAATGTTGCAAATTCTGTGTGGGTAACTAGGCATAGCCGGGTTGGCTGGCTAAAGTAGCTTGTCCTACCCCAAAATCATATATGGTATGTTGAGTAACTCATTCTAGTTTGCGAGATATGTCTGTTTTAAGGTTCTGACGATCTTGATGACTTATGCCTTTGATCGGGCATTTTCTAATTTACATTGGAAATGAAAGTGTTTACGACCCACTCTACATCAGTCCCCTCCATTTCAAAAGAATTCGTCATCGAATTCTCGTGCTGCTTTGACTCTTGATACTCAGTCTAGCGTCGTAATGATATTCGGATAAAAATTATGAACAATTTATAGTTCACCTTTTTTTGGTCCAACCATGCATGCAAGGAATATATTGGTAACACGTTCTACATTAAAACATTGAAGACTTTTTAAGCCAATGTAATGGTGGCCTATTGATGCCACCCCTAACATTTATTAGTTAGGGAAGCTGCACAAATATGCAATGGCGTAAAAATAATATTCGCTCTTTAACTAGTTAATTAGGTGGTTAGAACAAGTCCAATGTTTACCTTTCAATATACATATGTGGCTCACCCGATGAGTGTATTACTTTGATTTTTGGTTCATGGCGTGTTCACTAACTAATGGACAACTGGAATCTCTAGCATGTATGCCAGTCACCTAGATGGACAACTGGAATCTCTAGCATGTATGCCAGTCACCTAGATATTTGGGATGCCTGCTCTGTGACGCCGATACCGTCTTATCCTGGCTGAACGGAATCAATCAAGGCCAGGTCTCCGTGGGGCCCACCATGATGTATGGGTTTTATGTACATTGTTCTAACATTTTTTTTAGATAGTTTTAGTATATGAGCTCAAAATTAGGTAGATCTAAGGCTCTAGTGAACCACACCAGATGAAACAGCCCTAACAGAGATGTGTAATATTTCTTATTTCTTTTATTTTAATGAAAAAGGAAACTTTAATCTTATCTCTTAATGCATTGATTCTTGGGGGTATTTTTGTGCAACACAGCTAAACAGATGAGCAGATTAAGCAGACTTTTGGCCCATGGTATGTTCATGGAGAACCCCACCTCCTAGTGAATGGCCTGGATGCAATGTTCAAGGTAAATCCCACCTCCTAATGAATGGCCTGGATGCAGCAATGTTTGCAGCAAATCACCTATTGGATCTTGCGAGCATTTCTTGCGTACAGTGATGTTTATAATTAAGTTCTCCACATGAGAAGCCGACCATTTTGCCAATTTAAAACATTATCTCAGGGGTGCAGATTATGTAGTGATGAGCAAACTCTGTGGGACCCGCCGTGATTTATTTGTCATTATCCACTATGTCCATCCGTTTTCCATCTTATTTTATACCATTACACCAAAATTGAAGCATATCCAAAACTCAAGTGGACCACACCATAAGAAATAGTGGAGATAATGACGTCTGTCGGGGAAAAATAGATGAGTCGATAGGTCGACTTAAGGAATGAACTAACTCTACAAACTAGCACGGACCTAATGAGATTTGAGCCTTAAGAGGCATCTACTGCTGAAGACAGGTCGACCTTCAAGGAGGTCGATGCAACTATAAGGATATGGTAACCTAACCTATAGGTCGGCCATAACTCAACTATAGGTCGGCCATAGCTCGGTATAACCTCTAACACAAAGTAAATACTAATCTAACGGAAGACTCAATATTACTTGCGCCTATTATATCTAACACCTCTATTACACAACTTTTTTCCGGATCAACAGTCTGGGAATCTCTCCAACGACTTGAAGATCTCTCTCAAGATCTTTGGGGATCAAATCAGATCCTGAGAACATCGGATGACGATAATCTCGAGAGAATCTTGGACGAATCCGGATATCTGTGCGGAATGATATCCGACATATCAGGAAAAACTCTTTACGGCATGATTTTCATTCTCCTATAAATAGAGGTACCTCCAACTAATGTAAGGTACACATACATGTTCTAATACTCAACATGTGATTATTTTCCTTAAGATCCTATCATAGAAAAGATATAAGGTCCTGACTTAGACATTGGAGGGTCCCTTGTACAAGCTAGAGTTTCTTTTGTCTCTTGCTTTCTTCTGTGTAGGCCCCTAAGGATTAGCCAAGGAGGATTTACAGAAAAACTGCATCAACAACATCCATCATTGAAACCTTTATAAGGATGTTTATTTACCATCTAACCTGTTTATAAGGTCAGACATACAAGTTGAAGATAAAACACAAATATCAGCTTGATCCAAGGAAGTGATGTCCTTGAGCTAAGGATATGCTTCAATTTGGGCTCATTTCTAAAATGAGATGGAAAAATGGATTAACGCAGTGGATAAAACACAGACATCAGGGTGGGCTCCATATAGTTTAATCACTGCGTTGCATGGAATCGCAGGAAGCCTGTCGGATGGGATAAAATCAACGGTTCATATACGCCTTCGCATGAGAACTTTAACATGCAATGCTTTCTTACCTGCCAATGTACCATTTAGTTATAACATCTTAGCCGTACTAATGGTGGGACATATTGTAAAGATAATCCAGATTGAAAACCAAGCTGGTGACCGTTCACCAGCGGATTACGCTGCTGAAATTAATGGAGACCCAATGGTCTGACCAAATGTATGTTTGTGTCCTACCTAATGAGTAGACTGCTCTGATTTTTGTTGTGGATGATTTTCATATTATGATCCACTAGTTTCACGGATCAGATGTTCCATTGAAGTGACAAATGAACCGAAAGAACATAAAAACATTGTATTTTAAAGCTCCTCAACAGCGTTGTATGAGAACATTTGTCCTTGTATGAAATAAAAGAAAAAAGTAGCAATGTACTCTTCCGTTGTATGCCTTTTTTTTTTTTTTTTTTTTTATAATTAATTAATTTATTTATTTTATTCTACACTCGAAAACTTATATTACCCAAGTGAGTTTTTAAGGTATGGAAAGAGGTTTTGCGACAAAATACTTACGAATTCTAGGTAAAGCAGTTGAAAAAGTAAAGGTATTTTTACCGTTTTTATGGGTTGGTCTGTATGGCTAGAGGCCTAGTTTGATAAGTTAGTTGTTTTTTTTTTTTTTTTTTTAAAGGACGAACGAAAAGAAGGCGGGTGGTACGTAGGGTTGGCATAGGACGTGCCCGAGGAACGTGTGGGTGAGACCCTGACTGGAGGTCCACTTAGATGTATGAATTGTATATCCACATTGTCCACATGTTTTTAGAACTTATTTAAAGGCTTGGTTCCAAAAATGAATCAGATACAAGTTACAGGTAGACCGCACCAAAGCTAAAAGTGGTCATTGAACTCCCACCGTCAAAATCTTCCTAGCATCCACCGTAATGTTTATTGAGCGTCCAACCTCTCTATAATGTCATAGAGATCTGGATGAAAGGAAAAAACAAATATCAGCTTGATCTAAAACTTGTGGCTCACAACAGTTTTTCAACGGTTATTAACTATTGTTTCTTGTGGTGTGGTCAACTTGAAAGTTTGCATCAGCTTAATTTTTGGGACTGTAGCGTAAAATAATCTATAAAAATAGATGAACGACGTGGATATATGATTCATACATCGAGGTAGGCCCTACGGTCAGGGTCTCACCCAAATTGCTGGTTCCCGGTATCACCATTCACCGAAGTTGCGGTCGCCTGATTGAAGCGGGTTGGATGATCCGGTTGAAAAGATGGAGGCTACTGCTTCCCAGGGAATAAACGATATAAATATAGAGATTCGCTAAGTGCACACGTGTGTTCAATAAATCCAAACGTGTGACACCGTGACACATTCATTCAGGATCCAATCCATCCAAAAGGTTGGTCCAACCTTGTACAGGAATTAATAGAAATAAATCTGGTCCACTCGGCATGTAAGTCCCAATACTGGAAATAGGTGAATGTATTAGAGATTCCAACCCAATTTTTTTTAGAACTGTACATTTGTTTTACAAACTGCGGCCCACCTGACCAGTGTATCAACCTGAGTCTTGGCGTGGAGCATCAATATAGTGATGCGATTCTAACAGATGATCGAATTGGTGTAAGTGGGCGCATTTTGGTTGTGAAAATGGAATAAATACATACAAGGTACCAAGACGGACTATTCTGTGATACTCTAGCTGTATATGAAGCTACATACTCCATCTAACGCACACAAAGTTGTCTAATACACATGCTATCTTATCACCCATTTGCATACAAAAAGAGTGGAATCAGTACAAATTACACAACACCATTTACCCATGGATAGTTTATCCATGCTCAAACGGTTGGATGGAATAAAAATGCTGAAAGTACACGTTCAAATGCTTGCAACAGACGCGTAGCTCATGTAAGAATATAATATTCGATGTACATTTGGATCACATAGAATATTACGTATTATGCCAAAGTACTGCCCTTGCCACCATCCATGTTTAAGCACCAAAAGGGATTAATCTTTAGGTGCTTCACACGTGTAATATGTTACAATAGTACACATATATGCCATAATTATATATACCAGGTATATTGTAGATGCCATGTGGGACTTAATATATATGCGGAATAGGCCTACAGATCTACCTGTGCATAGGACATGGGGATGATGGCTTCGGACGGCTTACCTAACCGAGACGCCATGTATACCAGATAAAAATACCTAAATACCAATGTTATAGTCTTCCTTTCCTTCACACCCTTATACAGAATATCAGATTAGAATTCATCTTCTGTCGTTGTGTAGGATTGTGGACTCAGCAGTCTCTTATATAGAGTCTATGGAGAGAGAGTTTGAAACCCATCACAGCTCTCTCTTCCATGCTCCACATCGTTGTGTCCTAGTTCAACTCAAGTAGCCCTGCGTAAAGTGGTTACAACATATGCCATCCTCTTATGTGCTAAAATCGTAGTCATTATTTGCTATCCTCTTTAGAGTTCCTAATCAATGTCGTGAAGATGCATTGTGAAGGCAAAAATGTCCAAAGCTATTTGCATATGACATATAACTAAGGTGTCTGGAACGCGTGACGCACATGGAAAGAAAAAGGAGAGAGATGGAAGAGGGAAAAGTCTAAAACGCTTGGTACCTCATGTAGTTACCTCTTGGGGTTTCTCTCACAAATATAAGGTAAATGACACACAAAATCTATGCCATCCATAAGTTAAATTGCACCTTACTTGACTTTGATTTGAAAAATTAGATTGATTCATCTCTAAGGTGGGCTATTCGATAAAATTATACCTAAAACCTCTAAATGTGTGTGGTATGGTCCCCCAAACTCTTGGAATAATGTACTTTTTGGGTAATTCTTTTATCATGATGGGGCATATAACATGAATGGATTAGATGGCACATAAACATTATAATAGGCCTTGCACAAAAATAATGGTGGGGCAATACTTTCCATTATTTTCTATGGTGTGGCCTACATGAGTTTTGGTCGATCACGGTTTTTTGTTTCTGTAATTAGAATGGGGCAATGCGTCTAATGGACTGGATGGATCTCATAAAAGTTCCACTCGCAGCTCTTTCTATTTGGGAAAGTAAAGTTGGTAGGTATATCCATAGGGATATTGAGCTTTGGTGGGGGAGAAGTAGATCGTTAAGGGCCCCTTTGGATACTAAATAAGTAGCCTTTTTAAATTATGCAAGTTAATAATTTACTTTTCTTAATTTAGTTAGTTGGGCTAATCAACTTAAATAAATAACTTATTAAATAAAGCAACCTATTCTCTTAAGTACCTGTTGTGGTGAAAATTCATTGTGGTGTTACCGCGTGGGTGTGTGTGGGGTGTGAGTGATTTTTTATTGCTTTTTAGCTTACAAAAATAACTTAAATCACTATTGCTATGAGGAGTGTGCTCTAAACTTAATGATGAATGTGCCATGTTGGGAAATGCATGAGTGATATATATATATATATATATATATTATATATATATATATATATATATATATATATTATATATATATATATATATATATATAAAACCTGTGAGCCAATTCGTACGTACGAACTTTTTTGAGAACCCATCATACATGATGTGGATCCAAAATCTGAACCGTTCATGTGAAGCAGCACCTAGTGAAACCCCCCAGGACCAAGTTTTACTTTTATCTAAAACTTTCATACATACCGTCCGTAGCAAAGAGAAATTAAAATCAAAGAAAGAACCTGTTTACATTATTCATGGTCCACCAAAGTTTCGGATCAAAGTAAAAATTCATACTATGAGGTTTCATGAGGTTCTGCTTCATGTGGACCGTTCAGATTTGCGAGATTCATCACGTATGATGGGTTCTCAAAAAAGTTCGTACGTACTACGTACGAACTGGTTCGCAGGTGAGCGTTTTCCTATATATATATATATATATATATATATATAGAGAGAGAGAGAGAGAGAGAGAGAGAGAGAGAGAGAGAGTAATGGTCTCCAACGAACCATACCTTGGTGCGGTCCAATTCCCACGTCAAGGGGATGGAAATTTCGATCCTGCACAAGGATGATGGGTGGGACCCACCGCTATGTATGTGAGAAATCCACTCCGTCCATCAATTATGCGAGCTCATTCCATGGAATGCGATAGAAAATCAGGACACCATTTGAGGTTATGAAAGCCATTCACTTTACGTGAAAGCTGTTTCTGCACAGTCGTGAAAGCCATTCACGGAAGGGGTGGTCCACCTCTGGTGGGTCCCACTATTATGCGTTAAAAAAATCTACTCTGACTATCAAGTAAATGCCTTAGTTTTAGGCCCATGGTTGAAAAACCAAACCCAACCATGATTCAAATGGACCATAAGAATGGAAATAGTAAGAGGGTGACACTTACCCTCCAAATTGTTTAACTAGTTATGGGCTGCATGTATCATGGATGGGCCTGATTTTTAAGTCGCTGACCTGAATTTGTGTCATCTAATGGTTTGGTGGGATGACAAATAAGCATTACAATGGGCCCTAGGAAGTTTTTAATGATGGGTGTTCAACCACCAATGTTTCCTGTGGTGTGGTCCACTTATGTGGATGTGGTTCATTTTTGGGTCAATGCCCTAAAATGAGTGGGCAATATGGATTGACGGAGTGGATATATAACACATACATCAAGATGGTCCGGATCACAGCATAACTAAACCCGGTGTTTCAAGGACGTAATGATGATAGATACTTCTTCGGTTAAGTCTTTTAATAACACACAACTTTAGCCTCTTCTGGAGCTACTCTTTCAGGATCACATATTTTCCTTGGAATGACTTATTTGAATTAAATATTGTGCATATTTTTGGGCCTTACGGTTAAAACATGGTGACTCACATGATGCTCGGGGTGGATTTCACCAAAACATTACGGTCAGCCCCACTTCAGCTAACCCCACCTTAAGACCGTAGATAAGGTTCGCGGACTAGTGTGCAGTAGACCATGACTCATATCTACCTATTATCTTAGCCCTACGACTAAATTTCCAACGGTTACCTAATGGTCGGAGTAGATTTCATGTACGCATCACTATAGGGCCCACCCTATCTAAGTTCCTAAGAGGATAGGGAGGTGGAGTGCACAAAGGGGCTTGAGTAGCGAAACTGGCTACGCAACTGACATCACCAAGTTCTATGGACGATGTATGTGTTGTATCCACAACGTCCATCCATTTGCAGATATTATTTTAAGCCATGAACCAGAGAACGAGGCAGATCCAAAGCTTTAGTGGACCCCACCACAGAAAACAACGGGAAGATTGATGTCCACTGTTGAAACCTTTTTAAGGGTCACTTTGATGTTTTTTTGAAATCTAACCTGTTCAAAAGTTAACAAAGATATTAAAGAAGGGAAAATACAAATATAATCTTGATCAAAAACTTTTGTGGCCTTTAGAAGTTTTTAACAGTGGTGTCACTCTCCCCACTGTTTTCTGTGGTGGGTTCCACTGGAGCTTTGGATGTGACTCGTTCTTTGGGTATTACCCTAAAATGATCTTTCCAGATGGATGGACGACGTTGATACAAAACATATATCATGGTGGGGCCACAAAATTTGACGATGTTACTTTAGTAGCAGTCTCGCTATCAGTATCCTGTGGGGATGCGGATTTCCTGTAGGTTTCTGTGCAAGGATGGTGGGTGGGACCCACTGCTATGTTTGTGAGAAATCCACTCCATCCATCCGTTTTTCGATCTCATTTAATAACATGAAACAAAAAATGAGGAGGATTCAAAACTCAAGTGGGTCACACAAGAGGAAACAATGGGTTTTCAGCGAGCACGGTTGAAACATTCTATTGGCCATAAAGTATTTTATCAGCCTAAATTTATTATGTTTTTGCTTCATCCACGTGGGAATAATCTTATAAGGGGTTTGGATTACATATAAACATTAAGGTGGAGCCCAAAAAGGTTTCAACTGTAGGAATTTCTTTCTCCATTTTTCCATCCGGTGAGACCCACTTGAGTTTTTAGTTCTCCTGATTTTTAGTCCAAAGTAATATAATGAGCTTACAAAATGGATGGACGGAGTGGATTTCACACAAACATAGTGGTGGATTCCACCCACCATCTCATGTGAAAGGCTTTATAAGGAAAACCACGTCCCACTTGCGGTGGGAATTTGCACCGCTGTATCCTGCTGGATGGTTCACAAGAGACCATTAATATATATATATTATATATATATATATATAATATATATATATATATATAAGAAATTCATCCTATCAACTATTTTATTCATCTTATTTTAAGAGGTGGACCCAAATATAATGTAGATTAAATACTCCGGTGGGCTACATGACTTACAATAGTGGTATTGCATGCCCACCATTGAAATTGAGCCCATTGTTGTGTGGCCCACCATGATATTTTGAGAATCTATCCTATCTACCAAAATTTCCAGCTGATTTTAATTGGTGGGTCAAAATATAATGAAGATCCAAATTCTGGACGAGCAGCTTGAAACAGTGTTACTGAACTCATGTAGAGTCTTTAGTCATGCTTGGATGGTAGACTTATAAGAGTTTCAACATGAGGTCATGGGTTTGAGTACCTTAAATCCATTTTGTCCACTTATTTTAGAATATAGGTTCAAATATGAGACAAATCCAACACTTAAGTGAGCCACACTACTTGAAATTGAGGTATTGAATCTCCACTGTTGAATTAGTCATGAGGCCTACATTTATTTTTCAAAAAATCAACCTACACACCCATTTCTTCATATGTTCATATGGATGTGGGAATGACATTATGACCGGTTTGGATGGCATATAATCAACATCATTGGCCCCATGAATATTTCAATGGTGGTCGTTCAATCTCTATTATTTCCTTCACTGTGGCTCACTGAAGCTCTGTATCTATCTATTTTTTAGCTCACCTCCTGACATGATACGGAAAAATGGATGGATTTGGGTTCATCAACCAATTCATTTCTAGCAAGAGCAACAGAGAACATTAGGTTAGCAAGGATAACAAACTACCCCAAACGTATTCAGTCAGGCCATGATCATGTGCCCACCTTGATGTATGTATTGTATATTCATGCCTTTCATCCATTTTGCAAGCTCAGTCAGGGCATGAGCCCAAAAAAGAAGTAATACAAATCTCAGGTGGACCTCACCATAGGAAACATGGTGAATGAATGCCCACCATTAAAAACTTCTTTGGGCCCACAAAAGTTTTGGATCAAGCTAATATTTATGTTTCTCTTCATCCCAGTCTATGTGACCTTATCAACATGTTGGATGGAAAATAAACATTACGATGCACCCTTGGATGTTTTAATGGTGGGTGTTCAATGACCACTGTTTCCTATAGCGGTCCACTTGAGATTTGAATTTGGCCCATTTTAGGCCAATATATACCCTATAATGAGCAAGCAAAGCAGATGAACCGAATAGATATATACAGCACATGCATTACGGTGGGCCCCACAATCACAACATTATTAAACTGAGTGTTTCAGCAACTAATATTCTTCTCTGATGAGGTTTAAAAAAATATATTTACCAAAAATATTTATTTACTGATTGAGTAGAAATCAAGATAAGCTACTTAAACATATAACTTATCATCCAAACACGCCCTAAGCATTGGGCTTCTCTTCTTCTTCTTATTCTTCTTCTCGTTCCTTTTTTCTTAAGAAATATAAACGGTTTAATGGTATACCATTAGTGAAATCTTTATAGTGCTTCGGAAGCATTAGGCAACCTTTTTTTTTTTTTTTTTTTCTTTTATGGTTAGCGGGTTAGTACACCCCAATTTTCAGTTCACACTTCATTGTTAGATCGATACTAAGACCTCAGTGATGTAACGAGGTATCTTTCACTCAGTCTACGTATCAGAGTGTCATTAGGCAACTTCTCTACACGTAATTTTACAACTTATCAGGGGCATTTTAGGAATAACTGATAAACGTAAATAAGGAAGTAGCTGCAAACATAGCGAAGCTGATGGCAACACACGGTTGACGTGGCAAAGCTCTGAGGCCCCACCACACAGTATATGTTATATCCACCGACCATCCATCCCAACCATAAGACAGATCCAAACCTCAAATAGACCACATCACATACAGCCATAAGACAGATCCAAACCTCAGGTAGACCACATCACATAAAGCAGTCGGAAATGAACGCGTACCGTTGAAAACTTCCCAAGGTTATAGAAGTTTTGAATCAATTTGAAATTTGTGTTTTCCCTTCATCCGACCTGCACAACCTCATGAACAGGTTACAGATAAATAAAATTCATGTTGAGCTCGTTTTCAACGATGGGAATCATTGTCACCACTACTTTCTATAGTGTGGTACACTTGATGTTTGGATCTGCCTTATTTTTGGGGTCATGCCCTAAAGTGATCTTGCAAAATGGATGGACAGTGTGGATATAACACACGCATCATGGCGGGGCCAAAGAACTTTACCACGTCAACATGCCATCCAAATCGGTGGTGCGACGCACATCACGCAATCCGCTCCCGAATTTGCAGTCATTTCAGGAATGAAGGGTAAAAAGAAAAGAAGAGAAGCTGACGTGGCGCTTATAAACGAGGCAATATAGTATAATTCAAAGTCTATGCGTTGCATATAATTCCAACCGACCTGCCATATTATTCCCGCGTCCGTCCCTCGTAGTATGGACGCACAATATACAATGTTGAGCTTGGCTAAGCTCACACGCGCGTGTATAAGGCAACTAACATATACGTATTGCTAGATGTGTCCATCTTTCACACTGGTTCCACATCCAATCCGTACCTCAGGTGGGCCCAAATGTTAGTAAGAGGATAGCCCAGTAAAACTTGGCCAAATTGTTTTAATGATCCCTTTTATTTCCCCAAAGGATATAGTCCTCCTAATCCATGAACTGATCTGAATATTTGGCAAGGGAATATACATGCTGGGGCCCACCTGATGGACGGTTTGGATGTTACACACGTGTCACGTGTAGGCGCATGTGAGGTGTGTAGATAAAATGCTGTGTACACACGTGGGGCTGAGAACACAGCTTCTTTATTATGGTCAAGATTCAAAACTTTCACAGTAAGCATTTTCGACAGCAACTGCTGAAAATATGGGAATTGTTTTTAAAGATGAATCTGTGTAAAATAGAGCAAGATTCTTTTGTTACTCTCAAAAGAGAACAGGTCAATAGTACCGCAAGTTGTTGTAATACACCATCTTTTCTACCGACGGTTACCATGAAAATGATAGGCCCCACTACGAAGATCACCCTTCTCGATCGGTAATCGGGTTGATCTGCTCAAAAGTGGGCCACACCCTATGATATGTCAGGCCCGCCTGTTGTCCATGGATATTTCAACTGATGAGCGGAGTGGCTTGATTTTTATAACGGGTCATCTTCATGGCATGGTACTGAGGTCCTGTACAAAATGCGTGTAGCAAGTTCTGATATCTTGCATGTTGGTAATGGTGGGAGTGGGCCCGGTAAGCCGTCTGCTTCGACGAGCCCTACCTGGGATTATGGCTATCAATTGGCCAGGCTGCCCTGCCACGGGCCAGGCTTGGGCTGGAGGATCAGGCAGCAGGTTGGGCTTAAAATCCACGACCATTTCTTAAGCGGGCTAGGCTTGGATTTAGCTGTCCAAAGCCCTCAGCTCGGCTAGGCCCGTTATTTTTTTCAAAAATTTTTAACTACATTATTCTCCTTCTTAAATTTCAAATTCAAAATATCTGTCGCCCCCCGTCTTCTTCCTCTTCTGTCTCCTTGTCTGCTTCTCTTTCCTCTCCTCTCTCCCTCGTTAGACTCCAAGATCAAATGGCCCGGATCACTGCCACCGAATCTGGCTCAAGATCGGAGGACAGCTCTGCGGACATGATCGATCGGGCCCTTGAGGGAAAAAAAAACGCCAAAAACGAGCAAACTGGAGGTCCAGAAGATCTCAACATTAGCTTCTTCTTCGGTTTTTTATCAGCTCCATCATCTCCTTTCGGAACTGTGTGATGTGGAAGGATGACATGGGTTTAGAGGGAATTAGGTGAAGGAACGAGTGCCAAGTTGGGGTTCGGTGTTCTTCAGCTCCAAGAGGATGGATGGCTACGATCGATACTTGTAAAAAAGGTTCTCTCTCCTTGGGAATGGCTAGATACAGGCTCAAGCAGGACCATTTTGGCCCGTCGTGGGCCTGAGCTGGGTTTGAACAAACCTCGAGGAAGACGGGCCGTTAATGAAAGAGTTGCTTGTTCTCTGGTATAAAAAGAATGATTTTTTCATGTTGAGTCGGAAATTTACCAGGAGTGAATACGATCATTATATCTATCACTAAACGTTGAGTAATAGTAAGTTCATCATCCTGATATTGTATGTACATAACATGTTGATCGCCAATAATAATATATTTGAAATTGATGTACTGAAAACTCAGTTATCAGGAACATTCGAGATGAAAGATCTGATGGATACAAAGAAGGTTCTCGGCATATATATTCATAGAGACAGGAAGATAGCCTGCTTATTTCAGGTAGAATGCCTTGAGAAGGTGTTGATAAGTATGTGGTGGACAAGGTAAATCCGGTTAGCGTTCCCCACGTAGCTCACTTCAAGCTTTCTTAAGAATAATGTTCTAAATTAAATGAGAAAAAACATAATATGTCTCATGTGCCTTATTCGAATGTTATGAGTAGTTTAATGTATGCCATGGTATATACGAGACCGAATATTTCACAAGCAGTTGGTGTTGGAAGCATATATATGTCAAATGCCGGAAAATAACATTGGGAAGTAGTGAAATGGCTACTTCGATACATTCGAGGTATAAAAGAATGTCTTAACTTTTAAGAAAATAGGGGCAAAATTAGTTGAGTATGTGGATTTAGATTACGTAGGTAATATGGACTTTAGAAAGTCGATTTCAGGTTACTTGTTTGTACTAGCGAGTGGAGAAATCATTTGGATGTCGAAGCTTTAGTCTGTGGTGGCTCTTAATTTTCACAATCGAAGCAGAGTATATGACAATGATAGAAGTATTCACGGAAAGTGTGTGGTTGAGAGGCACGATAAAACAGTTGGGCTTCAATAGGAGGTCATGCCTGTTAATTGTAATAGCAAAAGCGCTATTAATCTAGCCAAGAATTTTGTTTATCACTCTCGTAGTAAATGCACTGATGTTCGTCACCATTTTATTCAACAAGTGCTTGAGGAAGGAGGCATACCTTTAGAGAAGATTCACACAAGCATGAATCTGGCGGACATGCTCACCAAAGTGGTTCCTGAAGAGAAGTTCATGTTCTGTGCAACTTTTTTAGGTTTGACGAAGCCGTAAAAGAAGGACGGAGTGTGCATGAGAAGCAATTATGGAGCTATGATGCAAGGCATGATTAAAGAAAGTGGAAAAGAAACTTTGAAGGACGACGATTGAAAACATTGTGGAGATTGTTGATTGATGTCTTAAATCTGTAATTGATCAATAGTCTATCGATAATAGGTTCGATGTCATCGAGCAGACTTCGATGCCATTGAAATTTTCCGAATTTTCTTCGATTGGTTGCTGGACATATTGGGTGCTTTTCCGATGACATCGAAGATCAAAGTTCGATGCAATCGAGAAAATTCGATTTTCACGTTTGGTCGTTGCAACGTTTTGATTTTAGTTCAATGTCATCGAAGTGGCTTCGATGTCATTGAGGGTTAAGTTTCGATGTCATTAAAGTGTGTTTGATGTCATTGAACGGTTTTGTGCAAATTTACACAGTTGCGTATTTGTGGAATTTGTTTCCTAGTTTGATTGTGATTCTTCCAATAACTATATATTTGGATGTAATCGAGATTTGGAGGTAATCTAAGGCCTTCTTATTCGTTCCTAGGATTACAAGGGTTTGTAATGAAAATTTGAGGTTTGTTCGAACTGGGTATTCTCTCTATCTCTTTTAATTTTCTGCTTTCATAATGTTTATGGTTGCTTTTTGCTGTGGTTTTTTCCCGCAATAGTTTTTCCATGTTAAATTTGTTATGTTTGCGTTGTGTTGACTTGGTGTGATTGGATTACTCCACTTAATTTATCTTTGTGTGCTTCTGTAGTCCCCCAACAACACCTTGACTTGGCCCTAATCCAGCCCATTGACACTCCTGCCTGGCATTTGACCGCATCGACAATAACTAGTTTGGGCCTGTGGGCGGGCTTGGAACTCACATGCATTGCCAGATCCATTTTCCATGGGCTTTAAGGAGCCCGCCCAAGGCCAGCCCATTGCCAGCCTGACGTGGAAGTGACCCTTTTTAATTCTATGGGTAGTCCGGTAGGTCTACTTTGAGTACTCTAGCAGAGTATGTCACTTGATACCCTCTGATTTGTGGAAACTTATATTGTTGAAATGGGATTATCAAATAATTTTCATATTTAACTGTCCAATGAATGCCCAATAATCCAATACTCCAATGACCAACTAAACATAATTTTTGTTGCATGATACATAATTTTGGATAGTTTAATTTGAATTAGTTAGATGCCACGTATGCAATTTCTAACTGCCCGTGTATCATCCATCACGCTTGAGTCTCCATCCTACACATGTTTCGCTCTAATCTCCACCGTAAATGGGTCCAACCTACATGGGGACAATTATTTATTTATTGTAGATCTCAAGCCACTATATTTGATTGTGGGATATGGTCTGGTCCATTTGAGGTGCGATCTACATGCTTGTGTGTTTCTAATAGTACGAACCATGGTCTGTGGTCTGGCTCCCTCTTGGAAACGGATTGGCGACTCCCCGACACCAGGCAATGGCTGCTGGTCGGTGCTCTGTGGGCCCGACCATGATGTATGTGTTTCATCCATGCCGTCCATCTATTTTTCTAGATCATTTTAACAAATGAGACCAAAAATGAGGTATATCCCACTCTCAACTGGACCACATTACAAGAAACAGTGTTGAATGAACGTCGACCATTAAAAACTTTTTGGGGGCATACAAGTTTTGGATCAAGCTGATATTTGGTTTTTTTTTTTTTCCTTCATCTAGGTCTGTATGACCTAATCAACAGATTGGACGTCAAATAAACAGTACAGTGGGCCTTAGGAGGATTTTTAATGGTGGATATATAATCACTATTGTTTTCCTGTGGTGTGCTCCACCTAAGATTTATATCTCTCTCATTTTTAGGATCAAGCCATAAAATGATCTATAAAAATGGATGATCGGCATGGATGAAACACATACATAATAGTGGGACCCACAGAGCACCGACCACCAGCCACCGCCCACCGGGCTGGTGGCAGGGGAGTAGCCCATCCGCTTCCCTGGCTTTTGGCTTGCGTGGTGCGCTGATGATGGCTAGGTTGACCAGTTGACGGGCCAGGTGAAAAGGTGGCTAGTGGAGATTAACCGTACCTGCATGGCAGTTTTAGATTTGATGGCTACGTGGTGGTTACCTGGTAGTTGTTGACCATGGTTGCCAAAAGCGTCTAAGGGGGTGCCACGAATAGGCGTGATTAGCTGCGGCCGATGGGGTCACTTGCATTAAAAGTCTAGGCTGGAAGCACTAACAATCATGATTTGATGGTCCACCCAAACACTTCTTAAGCGTAGTTAAATATTAATTCGACGATATAGTGCAAACAAGTGATGTGAGAGTGGATGTTGAAATCTGCATTACGTATTTGTCTGTTTGATGTGAGAGTGGATGTTGAAATCTTCATTACCTATTTGTCAAATGTGGGCCTCGATCGTGATTGTTGATTTTGGGAGCTTATAAATCTCAACCATAATACAGCCTGATGGTATTACAATGGACTGCAATTGACAGCTTAAATACACTATGTGAGAGTGGATGTTGAAATCTGCATTACCTATCAATCTGTTTGATGTGAGAATGGAGATTGAAATCTTCATTACCAATTTGTCAAATGTGGGCCTTGATTATGATTGTTAATTTTGCCAGCTTATATATCTCCTCCATGATGCTGTCCCAATGGATTGCATTTGACAACTTAAATACACTAACTTTTAAAATGTGTACCATCTTGGATACAATTCCGAATGAGGGGATTTAAAAGTAGAAAGAAAGCTTGATGAGCCTTGTTTCAAAGAAATAAATAAAAAAAATAAAAGAAAAAGAAAAAATAAAATCTGAAGTGGATTAGGGCTGATTTTAGAATTTAGAAAGTTTTAAAATTGTTCTGAAAATTGTCGTTTATAGAAAGCTAATATTTCAAAAAAATTAATAATTTTTCTAGAATTCAAAATGAAATGAACTTTTATAGGATGAAAGTAAACTTAATGATGAATTATCAAAAATATTATAAAGATAATTCACTTATTAAAAGTACCTAAAAGTAATAAATAACATGCCTATCGAAATTTAAAATTTCTACAACCGTAAGTTGTAGAGGAACCGAGAATCTTGATTGGTATCGGTCGTACTTCCTCACAACCAAAGAGGAATTACTGGAATCTCTCTTCTATTGAAAATTTATGAAATTTACAATAAATGATATGTTTTTTTTTTTTTTTTTCCTTTGTTACAAATGGGTCATTCTTGGTCCGAAGCCATGCATCATAAAGACTCTTAAATATAGTCGGGTTGGAAATCATGGTCTGACTACCAAGGTTTGGGCATGGTTGATGAGCCGGGCTTTGCCTTTGAATTGGGACTACATCACTCAATTACCTAACTAAGCCCAAAACTAAAGTCCTAGCTTAGTTCCTGACAGCGTAGTCATAGTTTCAGGCTAAGGTCACAAATGCACGCCTTTGGTTGGTTTGGCCCAAGAGCGTTTTCTGGCCGATCAGGCCCCGGCATACCTACCCATTTCATCCGTTTGTAAGTTAATGATTGGATAGTTCTTTTATAGATGAATAATTGGACCATTATAACAAGCTAATCTAACCGTCCGTTTGAAATGTAAATGTGCTTGTACAAGTTGATCAATGAGCTAGATCCATGCCTTTCATCATGATACCCAAATGACTGGGCCACGCTCGGTCTTGAGTGGGCATCACTTAAATCATTTCTATCAATTCTTCTCCTCTTAGGACCACTGATGACTTGATAAAATTCTTCTTGAAAATGGGTTAATTTGGTCCAGCCCGGCCTGACTGCCCCCTTTTTGAGTTTGGGTTGACCCATAAGGCCCATGGGTTGTAGTCGAGCCCGAGTTTTATTCCCAGAACTAATTGAACTGGACCTCATCTTGCATCTGACTACAGGCCTGATTAGTAGGCTCAACACTACCTGGCTGGACACATTATTACTTTTGGGCCCGAGTGAATTTTTTCACGGTGTGCGAGGCCCTTCAGGCCCATCTTTAGTTAATGGGCTCGACGTGGACATGCTTCAATCCAGCTCGACCAAGCCCCGTCCCGCCCTAAAATAATGTTGGTGTCTACTTCTACCTCGTGTGATGATCTGGACTGTTCATCTATAGCCCTCCGATGTACACGGTCCACCCGTTAAACATCTCCTTCATCCCAGATATCTTCATCCGTAGAAAGTGACTTAGAAACAACGGTCTAGAAAAGGAATGTCCAACTCATATTATTGGGGATGATCATGACCACTTAGATGCTTTCCATATGGACTACATATTATAGGAACTTCTAGATGAACGGCCTGGATCATGAGATTATGGGGCAGAAGGTACGTTGATCCAGACATGAGAGTACAGTGGCACAAGAGATCACCTGTGCTATGCAAACTGTTGGGTGCCGTTGCACAAAACCTTAAGATAGCCTCCCAAAATCGCCAAATTATGGGATAATAAAGCAATAAAATAAATTAAAGCACGAACCACACGACACAAGAAATTTTTACGTGGAAAACCCTCAAAGAGGTAAAATTCAGGAGACTTTGTCCAGATCAGCAATCCACTATGAAGTAGAACGTTACAACCGATCACAAGCACACCTCGCTTAGGTCAAACTTTCTTCACTCAGGCAGGAGCGGATGAGCAATAAGAGAATAAAAGAAAAACGGAAAGATTTCACCGATCACGAGGACGTAGAAGCGCTGAGATGTCGACTGTGAATTCTCCCTTCCACAAGCTTCCTTTCTCTATTTCTTTCACATTGGTCGTGAAAAACCCTTAGAATACCCTTCTCAATGCCTTAGAAAAGCACTAGGGACCTCTATTTATAGTTTAGGAAACTTGCTTCCACACCTCTTTGAAAACCGCCTCAAATTTACACAGTCCGCACAAAATCCGGAATGAATCTGCGTAACCTTGACTAGTCGAGCAGAATCTTCGACTGGTCGAGCACTGTTCACTTGACTAGTTAAGCACTGTTCACTGAGCTCGCTGGACTTTGAGTCGAGTGACCCTCAACTGGTCGAGCACTGTTCACTTGACCGGTCGAGCAATCCACTCGACTGGTCGAACAGGGCGGTGAAACACTCCGATTTTCAACCGACAACATTATCTCTCCTCTGAATTGAGGAGGAAAAACTGTAAGTGTTATGGTCTCATGCTCTTTTGATTGTCAAATTTTGTGGTGCCAAAACATCTTATGTGCCAAAACCTTTATCTATGTGTCTTGTGCTTGTATGTTGATATATATATGATTCAAGATGACATCACAATAGTTCAAGACATGTACGGTGCTCTACTTCAAGAAATGCAAGGTTATGTACTTTGTCATCTTCTGTATGCATCAATGTTCAGAGCTACATTGATAAGAAGAGTGTTTGTTCAAAGACTCAAGTGCATTTCAAGACTCAAGTACTACTCAAGTTGAAGTTTAAATTCAAGCTGTAGAAGATCTCAAGATCAAGCTACATCAAGTAGAGATCTCAAGCTTCAAAGGTTAAACCATTATCTGAAAGAATGAAATTCAATGTTTATACTTCATGTCCCAGGTATGATAGACCTTAGTTTGACCTTAGGGTAGGTCATTTTGGATACATAATTCAAGATAAGTCTTCTTACACGAAGTTGGTCTGTTCTAAGACTAGTCCTGGACCTTGTTCGACTAGTCGTAGACCTGGTTCGACCAGTCCAAGAAATTCCACGATCAGTCCTAAGTTGTTAAAGATTTTCAGAATTTTTTGGTTATTCTACGACCAGTCATGGAGACTGTTCGACCGGTCGTAGGGATGTCATGACTCGTCCTTCGACCAGTCCTAGAACTACGACTCAAACTCCAGCAACCAATTCTGGTTACATATGACCAGTCCTGGGTCAGCTATGACCAATCGTAGAATCCTAAGACTAGTCGTAGAACTGATTTTTCAGATCGCGCTTAAAATTTCAAAATGTCGTTGGTGCTATGACCAGTCGAAGGGTTCTTAAGACCAGTCGTAGACGTGATCTTTGCATCTATAAATTGAACACGAATTTCAGAGTTTTTCATCGATTAATTTTGAGAAAATTCAAGCCTCCACTCTGAGATAAGTTGTGTTCATTTTTAGCTACACTGTGCATATTTAATATTCTTTTTGTTAGATTTTCTTATTTGATTTTATTCTTATATTCCAATCTTATTTGAAAAAGAGGAATTGCTGTATTCCTTCTTCATTGAAATCAAAATCAAATAGAGCTACGCTCAATTTGGTTCAATTTAAAATCAATTAGAACCTAGAACAATTTCTTAAGTGAGTATTGGACATTGAACGTTGATTCGAACTTCTACTCTGATTGGTTCTACCGGGCTGCTACAAAAGAAGAAATCCAGGTATTTTACATTTATTGTAAATTCATTATTTTGGTTTTGTTTGAAATTCGCCAGAAAAATCTCACTGTGTTGGTTATCTGAGGAGAGCCAAAAAACTCAGAAAGTGTGGGTTTTTGGATTTTGTAAGCCCAAGTTAAAAAGACACAATTGTGAAGGTTTTAGGTGAACCTGTAAAAACCTGTTTGATAGTGAATGCTAATATCCCCTGTGTGAGGATATTAGGAGTGGAGTAGCAAGCTATGTGGCTGTTGTTTAACAGTTGGTGAATACACAGGCGAACCACTATATATCGGTGTGTTTTGTGATTTGAATGCTCTTTTAATTTCTATATCTTTAATCATTCAGATTTGTAGAATGTATATGTGGATGTGAATGTTGTAATATTTACATTTCAAGCAAAGTGGGGAATGTTGTAATAGTTTAGAATTTATTTCTTGCTATTTCCTTTATTTCCTTTCTGTTTGAGTTTTGATATTCAATTTGTTTAGTAAGGTTGTCCTCCCATAAACCCTTGGTTTTTATGGTGTAAAGGTTGTTCTTAGAACAACGTTAGTATTAAGCTCTTTATTTAAGATTGCTTTACATTTCAGTTCTTTGATTTATTTAAAGTACTGTTCTTTATTTTTATAAGGCTATTGTATTTCAATTCCACTGTTAAATTTTAATTTGGCATAGTCCTATTCACCCCCCTCTAGGACATATAGCTTGGCCTTTTCAAAACCCCATCAAATCTCCCCGTTACCGACTCAGGAGGAATTCACCTTCTTCAAGCCAGCCCGGTTTCTACAAACCTCAAATTTGCCATTGAGCAAACCCTTGGTCATCATGTCTGACCCATTATCGTCCGTGTGGACCTCAATCTGTAACAACTTCTGTTCCAAAGTATCCCTGATCCAGTGATACTGAATCTCTATGTGCTTCAACTTAGAATGCTAACTTGGATTCTTACTCAAGTGTATAACACTTTGAACATCGCAATAGACCACGTGCTGCTCCTGCTTCAGGCTAAGTTCCTGCAGGAACCTCTTTATCCAAAGCGTATCTTTACATGCCTTTGTGACCGCAATGTACTCAGCTTGCTATGACCTTCTGTAGCTTGCTTTGCCAAGAGACTGCTCCCCCTGCAAACTTGAACATGAACCTCGATGTAGACTTCCTAGAGTCTATGTTGCCTGCCATATCTGCATCTGTGTAGCCCTCTAACACAGGTTTTCCATCACCATAGCATAGGCTCAACCTGGATGAGCCTCTTTGCAATGCCCTGAAAATCGGGGGTCAAACAAAGCTCAACTCCCGAGTTCAAATGCATCACTTATGCAACATGGATTATGATGATTGTTATGAGTGCATTCGAACATGAGTGAGATTATACTAAAACAGCATATATCATACTCCAGGGATGAATAAATTAAGCAAGCGGAAGACTGTGATAGATATATAAAGTACATAAGTGGTTTTAAAATCCCCAAAATATGAATATGTAATAGGGCTAAACATATACATGTTTTGTGTCAATTTATACAAAATACCAAAATGTAATGTGTTCAACTAAATCATATATCCCGGAAATTCCATCGAATCAGAACAAGGTCTACGTAGACCCGCCTAAGAGCTGAATGTAAGAGAATTCTTCCTCCTAATCCACAAAGTCCATTTCAGCTGCACAGACTCCGCCTGATACCTTCATCCAAGCCAGAGTTTGGGCGGTGTTTTAAAAACACCGTCCCAAGTGGGAATGAGTAGCTAATTCAGTGGAACTATAACGCAAAGGTTAACATGTTATCAATTCAGTCAAACAGTAATGATAAAGCAATAGAACAATCATTCCTAAGTACTCTGGTTAATGTAAGGATAATATGTATTAATGATGCATGCCCTCGCTTGCGCTTCCTCTGTGAATTTCATCTCACGATCGCGGCATGCACCCCTTCCTCTGTGCTCAACTCCAACGCCAAAGGCACATGCAGTGCGATGTTATGGTCGTGTTAATCAAGTAATTAATTAGGTTTGTTCATACAACAGGATTGGGAAGCTAAGGTACCTCCATTTATATTATTTACCAAAACAATGATCCATCTAGGGTCGTCAGTCCTAGTTAATCATATACGATAGGCAAGTTCATGAGTTTATACCATAGGTTGCTACAGGGGGCTCGTCACCTTAGCGTAGTCTTAATTCACACTCGAGATCGCTTCCACCAACGCCCTACCAACTGGCAGTTTATTTTCGAAGGCTCGTCACCAACTCGACTGGGGACCATAGCCAGGTTGCGTTGGGGTAGGCCTATTTTATACTCGAGGTAACTACGGAAAGGCTCGTCGCCTTAGCGTAGTCCTAGAGTATACTCGAGGTCACTACGAGAGGCTCGTCACCTGATCGTAGGCCGACAACTCGAATAAAGTGTCTCATACCACCGTATTCGGCTCACGACTTGGGTTACTCATTGGTCACTACGGGGAGGCTCATCGCCCCAGCGTAGGCTGACAGCTCGACCACGGTGTCCTCTACCACCATGCCCAGCTCATGAGTCTTAGCGGATCATGATACCAATGTTAAACGGGCTTTGCACTGGTAAGTTTGGTACTTTAGGTTCAAATAGTAGTGTCCATATATGGTAAACATACATTAGGCCAATCGGGTTACTTGACAAGCTCGACTGGTATGAGCGTACGCTTGACATGGAGTGCGTAAGCATTCCGCGTGGCCCAACCACTGTAGACAAGCAGCGTATGACTCAGATTCATCGAACGTGTCTTGTGTGGCGAATCGACCTCGACCACAAATTCGGGAATCGTTACCGATTGCTTGGACTACGCAGTAGTCCCAATCATATCCATACACAATAAGCATTCATATGTGATAGTCGAACAACATGTGACAAACAATCCAAATATAAATCTCATTTGAACATTTTAACAAACACATAACACATATTATCATACATAGACATTTCATCCATAATTAACGTAGTAGTAAGGTAGGTTACACGAAAGAATTTATATATGTAGATAAGGCAGTTGAGAATCCTATCTCAACACCCTTAATATTTACAATTCAACAAACAAATACTCATTCAGGCATTTTATCAAACACTTAACCTACACATTACTACGTACATACCCTAATTTAGTTATAGCTTATATTATAGCAAATCCTTTCATAAAGGAGTTGTTATACATACAACAAACATATATTCAAGATTAATAATCATGTTAAGTACAAATCATGATAATGATTTCATTCAAACATTTCAACAAACTCATGAAGTACGCTATATTCAACATAGTTCATATATATGTGTAATACACGGAATACGTCTTATCTAAGCACATGTAACAACATTCAAGCCAGACATAAATCATTGCTGACATTGAAAGTCTTGAAAACCATAACCTAAACATTTATAGTCCGCACCTTTCGCCGGTAAACCCATACCGAGCTCAGTTTGAACACTACATCTTTGTCTATGGCACAACGACTATCTGAATCATGAAATAGGTTAGCTATTCCGATGATTCATCTACTTGGATACCTAAAACAGATTAGGGTTAGGATTTCTTACCCAACAATAGGATCAGAATCACTTGTGTAGATAGGTTTAGGGTTGATTCGATGTGTGGAGTAGCAGGGAAGAATCGCTGCAGCAAACTCCAAGGATCTCTCACACTTCTCTTCACTTTCTCCTTCTCTTTCCTCTCTTCTCTCTCTTAGGGTTTAAAAAATCGTATGGATTGAGAGAGAGGTGGGTTAAGGCCCTTATATAGGCCCAGAACTAACGCAAATGGCCCCAGGGCCATGGTATACTTAGGTTGTAGCCAATCGGTGGCCGTTTCGGTTCAACGGAACTCATCTGGAAGCTCCTTTTCTGTATATGGTTTAGAGAAAGTTCCCTGATGATGGATCTACGCCAGATTAAGTTTTCGGTCTAATTGAATTTATAGATAGACCGCGGAGGGCCAGTTTCAATTTAACGGTCATCATTACTCGATCAGGGCCACAAGTACACTGACCTATGTAAGGAAATTTTCCTGATCCGATGGTGTATTTAGGTCAGATTCTTATGGTCTGAAACCTTAAATTTGGCCCGCAAGCGAACGGCCCAAATCACTTAAATCTGAGTTCATTTTCTAAAGATATTCGCGTTTCTCACACACTTCGCTCTGTGCTCAAGTTGTGCGTTTCTCGATACTATTTGGACTTAATTTTCAAGATGGTTTTCAAGCCCAATAAGGCGGTCATAACCGTATAGTTTCGCAGTAATCGGACTTTCGACGCGGGTTTAGGTCCGATATGGAGTTTCAATGTGCTCCCGAAAGCAACTGGGTTTAGAGATTGATCCTAAGTTTTTAGGTAATGTAGCATTAGCGATTCTACTCATTTTAGGTCTTTTAGTTCGTATTTAAAGTGGTTCAAGCTAATTCTACTGAGTATTCAATTTCGTACTTAACTAAATTATGCCCTAATTATGACAGAATAAGATCCTATGACAGTTCTACGCCCCTTTCTGGCACTTTTAGTTGGTATATTATTTTAATTATTTTTCTAGTAGTTCTTCATCAAGTCTACTTCATCTCTACCAAATTTTATTTGATTTCGTGTTGTATAAAAAGTCTAAAAATTCTAGAAGCAGCAGTTGTCCAAACTAATGCTTTTCGGATAATTGTCATAACGACCTATATTTAACTATATTAAAAATTTTATTATATTTTCACTTATTTTTATATAAAACTAAATTTATCAAGCTTCAATCTGGCTTTTGAATCACCTAAATCGGAATTATAACGAGAGAGATATGACTTTTTGATGTCAGACAAAAATTTGTAGAAAACGGGACAGCAAACGGGCCTCTCGGCCCTCTGGCCGGGGATGCATCCCCGGTTGCTGGACAGTTGAGGGATGCCTCCCTAATTCGGGGATGCCATCCCCCTCCCCCCCTTCACCCCCCCTTCCCCGGGGACACCGAATGTGCGCGGGACCTGCCTCAGATCCATCCGATTTACGTCGTTTGGACCCCCGAGTCCGTTTGACGTGGTTTTGTCACCCAATATTTGAAAAGAGTGCATTTTGTAAACCGGAATGAGTTATTTGACGTGCAATATATGATTTTAGGATAGGAGAAGTTGATCTATCCAAATAACCTATTTATTTCATGAAATTCCAAAAGGTTTATGGTCAAAACCATATTTATTTATATATTCACTATTTATAGTAAATTTTAATTTTATTATTGTTCTTTATCATTTAATCTTTAGGATTAATGGCTAATATGAAAGTAGTTAGAAAATTTTAAGAATAAGGTGGTGAAAAGTGAGATTTTGAAGGAAATGAGTTAAAAAAGGATTTTAAACTTTGGTATTGAGTTCTAAGATGGTAATAAGGTGTTAGGATTGACCCATTGCCTAAGGACGTCTAACTCCAGGTTGGCAAAAATCAGGGGTGTTACAATCTACCCCCCTTAAAAATAATTTCGTCTTCGAAATTAGATAAGGGTAATAAGTAAAAGATTTTATTATTTTATTTGCTTAAATTTTATTGACCTTAAGTTTATATACGTGGTAGGGTGTATACTATCTGTGCCAGTCTGGCTCACTTTAGTTTATCCTCCTTGAAACTTTTTCACTCTGAGATTGATTAAGACTTCTATTGGGTTCGTATCCAACTAGCACATTTGTAGATATACTGACCTCGGCTATTGTAATTCAGCTCGTACCCATTGTTAGGCCTCTTCTTTAATACGAATTGGTTTAACACTTGAACCCTACTTTCTTTCCTTCAATGACTTCATTATTGACATGCTAATGAAAATTCAGATCCTATTTAGTGACCTAACCGTACTTATAACCTGACTCAATTTCCTTCGATCCTGGGCCAGTGGGGCAGGGGCCCACCACGCTTCCGCTGCGCCACTTTGATCAAACAGATGTATTAGCTGACCTAACAAGATTGGGCTTATAATGTTCTACCCCCCTTAAAAATTATTTCTACTCTCAAGACTCAAGAACCCATGTCCCGACCTGTATGTCGGATCAAGGTATAATTTAGTACATATCCTTGACATGAAATGGGAAATGATCTCTCAATACATGGTCTACCCTTCATCGATGATGTGTACTATGGCATTGGTACCTATGATCATAGAAAGGAGCTAAAAATGATAGGTATTATGGTTGATTTCAGGGACGGGTGTGAGTATGTGGCAAGACGCCTAATTCTACCAAAGGAGGAACTTTTGCTACGGTCCGACTTACCCTCTTTAGTTATGTCCATTTCAATACCATAAGATAATTTATACATTATTAGTACATAAGAAATTTGGACAACATAGGTTAATGGGCAGACTATCCTTCCAAGTTCATATGCATAATATTTATGTCAGAATGGTCTGTGATTCGAAACCTAATTCCTAACTGTCTATTGTTCATTTAAGAAATTTCTTGCACCACAAACAAAAATATCCCTATTGGCTATATGCACCAAAAACAAAAATATCCCTATTGGCTATATGTTCTTAACACTTCTCAAAGGTGAAGTAATAAACTTTTCGTTGTAAGTGGTCGGTCCAACACGGAAGGAAAGTTGTGTGGTGGGTCTGAGTCGGATACATAGACCTTCTGCCTAGCTAGGACAGAAAATTTGTCGTATCAGTTCTTAATCCTAGTTGATTCCGACCTTCTGCTTGATCAAAGCATTGAGTTCATTGGTAACTACCAGGATTTAGAATTCGATTCAAACCGTGAATACTTTGCTTATATCTAGTTCCTCTACTCCGTGTTCTCGATTGTAATAAGTCTTTGGGAAGGCAATTCTAAGGGGTGTGCTGATTTATCCTAGCATTCAATCCGAAAGATATATAAGTTTTCTCTTAACGTAACTAGTTTCTAAGTCGAAATAACTTTCCTAAGGGTTATTAAAGAATTCTATAAGTATTAAGGGAATCCAATGAAAGAATGAGGCCTCACTCCAACCAAATGAAGCCGACTAAATAAGTCTATCATTCAATTATCTTAGCATAATTAGTCTTTTACATTCCTTAGTATAACCAGTAACCTAGTCTTAATTTAGGAGCAGCGGTAATCCAATAGTTGTAATCCAAAGTCTATGCTCATACGCTAGATGATTTCATACCATTTCTAATACAGGAAATTGTTTTATCGCTTGGGGTCAAAAGTTGTCTCATTGGAATTGAGTTACCCAAACTTGATTTAACTGCGCTCGAGAACCTCACACATGACCATACCAGCTAGAGAGGTCCTAGGGTTCACGTTATTAATTTATTAGGTTACTTATACTATCAGATTTTTCGAAATGTATGAGTACCGACTCTAGGTCCAAAACTTTAAATGTCCCACCATTTGATGGTCATTATGGTTTATATAATCCTCATTCCCAAGGTCCTAGCTCTCATTACTTTGCTCTAAAATTCTTGGTTTGGGTCCTTTGGCCCGTAGGGTCCGTTTTTATGGTCCAACGTGCCCGTACTCACGCCATTTGGAACCGTTTCAAGTTTGGAATTCGTCAACTAACGACTCAAACCCGTCGACTGATGACCTAAAGGTGACCTAGGTCGATTCACATGATCAAAGATACGTTGTGGACTAAATTACAATATTCGGTCTCACCTGTCGGTGAAACCTTGGGATCCTAATGTCGTCTCTAAATTCTATCGCCCATTTCCTAAATCAGAGTGCGTCGTGTTACCATAACCCAGGTCCAGTTTAATCCAAATCATGCTCTGATACCATCTTGTAACGCCCTGAAAATCGGGGGTCGAGCAAAGCTCAACTCCCGAGTTCCAACGCATCACTTATGCAACATGGATTATGATGATTATCATGAGTGCATTCGAACATGAGTGAGATTATACTAAAATAACATATCATACTCCAGGGATGACTAAATTAAGCAAGGGGAAGACTGTGATAGATATATATAAAGTACATAAGAGGTTTTAAAATTCTCAGAATATGAATATGTAACAGGGATAAACATATGCATGTTTTGTGTCAATTTATATAAAATACCAAAATGTAAAGTGTTTAACTAAATCATATATCCTGAAAATCCTGTCGAATCAGAACAAGGTCTACGTAGACCCGCCTAAGACCTGAACGTAGGAGAATTCTTCCTCCTAATCCACGAAGTCCATTTCAGCTGCACAAACTCCGCCTGATACCTGCATCCAAGCCAGAATCTAGGCGGTGTTTTAAAAACACTATCCCAAGTGGGAACTAGTAGCTAATTCAGTGGAACTATAACGCAAAGGTTAACATGTTATCAATTCAGTCAAGCAGTAATGATAAAGCAATAGAACAATCATTCCTAAGTACTCTAGCTAATGCAAGGATGATATGTATTAATGATGCATGCCCTCGCCTGCACTTCCTCTGCGAACTTCGTCTCACGATCGCTGCATGCACCCCTTCCTCTGTGCTCAACTCCAACGCCAAAGGCACATGCAGTGTGATGTTGTGGTCGTGTTAATCAAGTAATTAATTAGGTTTGTTCATACAGCAAGATTGAGAAGCTAAGGTACCTCCATTTATATCATTTACCCAAATAATGATCCATCTAAGGTCGTCAGTCCTAGTTAATCACATACGATAGGCAAGTTCACGAGTTTATATCATAGGTTGCTACGAGGGGCTCGTCACCTTAGCGTAGGCTTAATTCATACTCGAGGTCACTGCCACCAATGCCCTACCAATTGACATTCTATTTTCGAAGGCTCGTCACCAACCCGACTGGAGACTACAGCCAGGCTACGCCGGGGTAGGCTTATTTTATAATCGAGGTAACTACGGAAAGGCTCGTCGCCTTAGCGTAGTCCTAGAGTATGCTCGAGGTCACTACGAGAGGCTCGTCACCTAATCGTAGGCCGACAGCTCGAATAAAGTGTCCCATACCATCGTATTCGGCTCACGAGTTTAGATTGCTCATTGGTCACTACGGGGAGACTCGTCTCCCCAACGTACGCCGACAGCTCGACCATGGTGTCCCATACTACCATGCCCAGCTCATGAGTCTTAGCGGATCATGGTACCAAGGTTAAACGGACTTTGCACTAGTAAGTTTAGTACTTTAGGTTCAAGCAGTAGCGTCCATACATGGTGAATATACATTAGGCCAATCGGGTTACTTAACAAGCTCGACTGGTACGAGCGTACGTTAACTTAATCGACATGGAGTGCGTAAGCATTCTGTTGACCCAACCACTATCGATAAGCAGCGTACGACTCAGATTCATCGAAAGTGTCTTGTGTGGCGAATCGACCTTGACCACTAATTCGGGAATCGTTACCGATTGCCTGGACTACGCAAAAGTCCCAATTATATCCAAACACAATAAGCATTCATATGTGATAGTCGAACAGATATGTTACAAACAATCCAAATATAAATCTCATTTGAGCATTTTAACAAACACATAGCACATGTTATCATACATAGACATTTCATCCATAATTAACGTAGTAGTAAGGTAGGTTACATGAAAGAATTTATATACCAGATAAGGTAGTTGAGAATCCTATCTCAACACCCTTAATATTTACAATTCAACAAACAACACTCATTCAAGCATTTTATCAAACACTTAACCAACACATTACTACGTATATACCCTAATTTAGTTATAGCTTATATTATAGAAAATTCTTTCACAAAGGAGTTGTTATACATACAACAAACATATATTCAAGATTAATAATCATGTCAAGTACAAATCATGATAATGATTTCATTCAAACATTTCAACAAACACATGAAGTACGCTATATTTAACATAGTTCATATATATGTGTAATACACGGAATACATAGTATTTAAGCACATGTGACAGCATTCAAGTCAGACATAAATCATTGCTGACATTGGAAGCCTTGAAAACCATAACCTAAATATTTATACTCCCCACCTTTCGCTGGTAAACTCTTACTGAGATCAGTTTGAACACTACGTCTTTGTCTACGGCACAACGACTGCCTGAATCACGAAATAGGTTAGCTATTCCGACGATTCATCTACTTGGATACCTAAAACAGATTAGGGTTAGGATTTCTTACCCAACAATAGGATCGGAATCGCTTGTGTAGATAGGTTTAGGGCTGATTCGATGTGTGAAGTAGCAGGAAAAAATCGCTGCAGCAAACTCCAAGAATCTCTCACACTTCTCCTCACTTTCTCCTTCTCTTTCCTCTCTTCTCTCTCTTAGGGTTTGAAAAGTCGTATGGATTGAGAGAGGGGTGGGTTAAGGCCCTTATATAGGCCCAGAACTGATGCAAATGGCCCCAGTGCCATGGTATACTTAGGTTATAGCCAAACGGTGGCCGTTTTGGTCCAACGGAGCACATCTGGAGGCCCCTTTTCTACATACGTTCCAGAGACAGTTTTCTGACGATGGATCTACGTCAGGTTAAGTTTTTGGTCCAATTGGATTTACAGATCGACCGCGGAGGGCCAGTTTCAGTTTAACGGTCATCATTACTCTGTCAGGGTCACAAGTACATTGACCTATGTAGGAAATTTTTCTGATCCGAGGGTGTATTTGGGTCAGATTCTGACAGGTCTGAAACCTTAAATTTGGCCCGCAAGCGAACGGCCCAAATCACTTAAATCTGAGTTCATTTTCTAAAGATATTCGCGTTTGTCGTACACTTTGCTCCGGGCTCAAGTTGTGTGTTTCTGGATACTATTTAGATTTAATTTCCAGGATGATTGTCAAGTCTAATAAGGTGGTCATAACCGTGTAGTTTCGCAGTAATCAGACTTTCAACGCGCGGTCCAGGACCGATACGGAGTTTCAATGTTACTGGGTTTAGAGATTGATCCTAGGTTTTTAGGTAATGTAGTATTAGCGATTCTACTAATTTTGGGTCTCTCAGTTCATATTTAAAGTGGTTCAAGCTAATTCTACTGAGTATTCAGTTTCGTACTTAACTAAATTATGTCATAATTCCGACAGAATAAGATCCTTGGGCAGTTCTACGCCTCTTTCTGGCACTTTTAGTTTATATATTATTTTAATTATTTTTTAGTAGTTCGTCATGAAGTTTACTTCATTTCTACCAAATTTTATTCGATTTCGTGTTGTAGAAAAATTCTAAAAATTATAGAAGAAGTAGCTGTCCAAACTAATGCTTTTCAAACAGTTGTCACAAAGACCTATATTTAACTATATTAAAATTTTTATTATATTTTTTACTTATTTTGATATAAAACTAAACTTACAAAGCTTCAATCGAGCTTTTGAATCACCTAAATCGGAGTTATAACCAGGGAGATATGACTCTTCGAAGTCGAACAAAAATTTGTAGAAACCGGGGCAGCAAACGAGCTGTTGGGCCCGCTGTCCGGGGATGCCATCCCCGGTTGCTGGATAGTTGGGGGATGCCATCCCCCCCTCCCCTCCCAGGGACACCGAATGTGCGTGGGACCCTCATCGGATCCCTCCGATTTGCGTCGTTTGGGCCCCCGAGTCCGTTTGACGTGATTTTTTCACCCGATAATTGAAACGGGTACATTTTGTTAAGAAGAATGAGTTATTTGGCATGCAAGATATGATTTTGGGGTAGAAGAAGCTGATCTATCCAAATAACCTATTTATTTCATAAGATTACAAAAGGTTTATGGTCAAAACCCAATTTATTTATGTATTCACTATTTATAGTAAATTTTAATTTCATTATTGTTCTTCATCATTTAATCTTTATGATTAATGTCTAATATGAAAGTAGTTAGAAAATTTTAAGAATAAGGTGGTGAAAAGTGAGATTTTGAAGGAAATGGGTTAAAAAAGGATTTTAAACTTTGGGATTGAGTTTTGATAAGGTAATAAGGTGTTAGGATCGACCCATTGCCTAAGGACGTCTAACTCCAAGTTGACGAAAATCTGGGGTGTTACACTCTTAGATACTGCAATATCCATTTCACCGCTGCCCATTGTTCTTTACCAGGATTGGCAAGATACCGGCCGACAACACCAATCGCATATGCTATGTCTGGGCGTGAACATACCATATCACACATCAAACTTTCGATTGCTGACGCGTAGGGTATCTTCTGCATCTCTTCCACCTCTGCCTTCGTCTTGGGACATTGCCTGTTGCTCAATCTGAAGTGACCATCCAGTGGTGTATTAACCGACTTCGCTGCATTCATATTGAACCGCTCTAGGACTATCAATATACCGCTCTTGTGACAACCAAAGCTTCCTGTTGTTTTTGTCACGGGTTATCTCCATTCTTAGGATCTGCTTAGCTGGGCCCAAGTCTTTCATCGTGAACGACTTGCCCAACTCCTTTTTCAGCCTATCAATCTTCTTGATGTCTTTTCTCATGATGAGCATGCCGTCAACGTATAACAGCAGAACTAAGAAATCACTATATGAGAACTTGCACGTGAACACACAGTGGTCCGACTCCGTTTTGTCATATCCATGCTTTAACACGAATGAGTCGAACTTCTTGTACCATTGCCGTAGAGCTTGTTTCAGCCCATACAAGCTCTTCCTCAGCCTACACACCATATGTTCTTTGCCCTTGACTTCGAACTCCTCTGGTTGGTACATGTAGATCTCTTCTTCCAGGTCACCATGGAGAAAAGACAGTTTTAACATCTAACTGCTCTAATTCCAGATCTATGCTAGCTGCCAACCCAAGCAACACCCGTATGGATGTCATCTTCACCATTGGTAAGAATATCTCTTCGAAGTCTATACCTTCCTCTTACCGAACCCTTTTGTTTGTGAATTCTTCTGGTCAATTTTCTTTCTAAACACCCACTTGTTGCTCAGAGCTTTCTTGCCCTTAGGCAATTTCACCATATCATAGGTGTGGTTCTTATGCAAGGATTTTATCTCCTCTTGCATAGCTTTCAACGACTCCCCCTTATGCTCGTCGACTAGGGTCTCGGAATAATCTTCTGTCTCTCCCCCATCAATGACATAATGTACTAATGCGGCGAGTACCTTTTGGATGGTTGTTTGTCCTTAAATAACCTCCTCACTTGTAGTTCAACAGGTGGATCAAGTGAAAGTTGCTCCCCCCCGTCCATCTTCTGTAGGAACTACCTCGTCCTCTGCACCTTGCTGTACTCCCCCGTCATCAGGCACCACTGGAGGAATAACCGGATTCATATCCTCTAGCTCACCTGAATTAGGTTGGTTCTTCTTTTGCTGACCAATGTCTTCTATACACTGATATTCAAAGAAAACTACATCTCTGCAACTTACGAGCTTCTTCTTAGTCAGATCCCACAATCTGTAATCGAACTTTTCATCACTGTACCCTAAGAACACATATTGTCTGATCTTTGTATCGATCTTGAACCTCTCGTCCTTTGGTATATGAACGGATGCCCTGTATCCAAACACCCTGAGAAGACTGTACGATGGATCATGTCCAGTCCACACCTTCTCAGGTACTTATCCACTCAACGGGGCTGATGGAGACCTGTTTATCAGATACTGCCATGTGCATTACTTCTCCCCAGAACGTCTTGGGCAATTTCGCATGGGATAACATGCATCTGATTCTCTCTATAATGGTGCAATTCATTCGTCTCAGCCACACCATTATGCTGGGGGGCCTTGAGAACCGTCTGTTCATGCCGTATACCCAGGGACTTACAATACTCATGAAAGATACCGATGTATTCACTACCATTGTCAGTGCAGATGCACTTCAATGATTTATCTGTCTCTCTCTCGAACATAACATGAAACACTTAAACATACTAAAGACCTCGTCCTTGGATTTTAAAGCATAACCCAAACCCTCCTAGATGCATCATCTATAACAGTGACAAAATACAATGCCCCACCCAAGGTTTTTGTCCTCATAGGACTATGCACAAACATCAGAATAAACCAATCTAATGCATGAACTTTATTAACATGAGAAGCAGTTTTAACAAATGAAACTCTATGCCGTTTTCCTGATAAATAATCAATACAGGTTTTGAGAAGTATACCTGTCACGTTTGGAAGGAGCCGCTTCCTCTCTAGTAGTTGAAGCCTTTTTTCACTCATGTGGACTAAACGTATGTGCCACATGTCAATAGTTGAATCTTCCTCTGCGTTCACCCACCCTTGCACACACTGACACTTACCTTGTAAAGGGTACAACACTTCTTTCCTCTATCTGTGATCAATGAACCCTTGATGAGCTTCCAGCGCCCCCCAGCAAACGGCTTTCATAGCCATCATCATCCAACCTTTTCATCGACATCAAGTTGAGTCGAAGGTCTGGGATATGCCTCACATCCCTGAGAACCAATGTGCAGCCCACATCAGTTTTCACATAAATATCACCGACCCCTACGATCTTTGATACACCATAATTTTTCATCTTCACGGTCCCATAGTCACCTGACTTATAGCTTGTGAAGAAGTCTCTACGTGATTCGCATGAAACGAGGTTCCTGAGTCTATCACCCAGTCGGTGTCCTGACTCGTAGCCGTGAGACATACATCGTGATCTGTTGAAAGAATAACTACAAACGTCGTCATATGAAGTGACTGCAGTGGAATCTGATTCATCTTCCTTCTCCTTTCCTTTCCTTTCTTGTCATTCTTCTTACGACATTCATGCTTGTAGTGGCCCTTCTTGCCACAATTCCAACATTCAACATCCTTCCTGGTACTCGACTTGCCCCTTGATTTATTTCGGGCCTTCCCGCCTTTTCTGTTCTTTCCTCTCCCTCGATCTTGTATCGAAAGGGCCTCTTACTAAGTAGACCCCTGAGACTTCCTCATTGTCTCCTCATTAAAGAGACAACTAGTAACTTTTCCATGGACACCTTTCCGTCTGACGCGGAGTTACTTAGAGACACCACCAATGTCTCCTAACTATCAGGCAATGAACTAAACAATAGTAAAGCCTGTAATTCATCGTCCAGGACCATCTTCATGGCGGAGAGTTGGTTCAATATATTGCTGACTTCATTCATATGCTCAGCCACATAACCACCATATTTGAACTTAAGATTCACAAGTCGTTTTATCAAAAATATTTTATTGCCGACTGTCTTGCTCTCATACAACCCTTGCAGTTTCAGTCATAGGCTAGCGGCTGAGGTCTCCGTAGACACATGGTGGAATATGGAATCGTCCAACCATTCTAATAAACCCCACTGCCTTCCGATCCAATTTCTTCCAATCATCATCTGACATATCCTTTGACTTTTCTGATATGCCTTGAATTGGGGAATATAAGTCCTTGCAATAAAGCAAGTCCTCCATCTTAGCCTACCATATGGTCCGTTAGAACCATTAAGACTGATCATTCTTGATGAACCACCTTCCATAATTCAGAATCGATCCCACTCCGTTCAATGAACTTAGCTTTGATACCACTTTGTTGGGGGCATTGCACAAAACCTTAAGATCTAGCCTCCCAAAAACACCAAAATTATGGGATAATAAAGCAATGAAATAAATCAAAGCACAAATCACACGACACAATAGATTTTTACATGGAAAACCCTCAAAGAGGTAAAACCAGGGACCTCTCGTCCAGATCAATAATCCACTATGAAGTAGAACGTTACAACGATCAGAAGCACACCTTGCTTGGATCAAACCTTCTTCACTCACACAGGAGCGAATGAACAAGAAGAGAATAAAAGAAAAATGGAAAGATCTCACCGATCACGAGGACGTAGAAGCGTTGAGACGTCGACTGCGAATTCTCCCTTCCATAAGCTTCCTCTCTCTCTCCCTTTCTCTCTATCTCTCTCACCTTGGTCGTGAAAAACCCTAGAATACCCTTCTCAATACCCTAAAAAAACCCTAGGGACCTCTATTTATAGTTTAGGCAACTTGCTTCCGTACCTCTTTGAAACTGCCTCAAATTTAAGCAGTTCACACACAAATCCGGAATGAATCTGCATAACTCGACTAGTCGAGTAGAGTCCTCGACTGGTCAAGCGCTGTTCACTCGACTGGTCGAGCACTGTTCACTAAGCTTGCTGGACTTTGAGTCGAGCGAACCCTCGACTGGTCGAGTACTGTTTACTCAACCGGTCGAGCAGTCCACTCGACTGGTCGAACAACGTAGTAAATACTCCGATTTTCAATCAACCGGCTACACTATCTCTCCTCTGAATCGAGGAGGAAAACTCCATCAAATCTCCCCCTTTCCGACTTAGGAGGAATTCACCTTCTTCAAGCCAGTTCGGTTTCTACAAACCTCAAACTTGCCTTGAGCAAAACCTTGATTATCATGTCTAACCCATTATCGTCCGTGTGGACCTTCTCAATCTGTAACACCTTTTGTTCCAAAGTATCTCTGATCCAGTGATATTGAATCTCTATGTGCTTCGACTTGGAATACTAACTTGGATTCTTGCTCAAGTGTATAGCACTTTAACTATTGCAATAGACCACGTGTTGCTCTTTGTAGACACCCCACCTAGGCTAATATCTTGAGAAAGTTAAGACAATCCGAAAATCATGATCATATCCTAAACCTAACCCTAATCCTAACTTGAGCCATTATGAGTCATCATTCAATCCAGACAATGTCCAAAACTGATCCATTTCTCGGGTTATTTTCGGGTAACAATCGAGCCAATTTCGAGCCATTTTAAGCCGAATATCCAAACGGACTTTGTTTCACTCTAAGGACCCAAAAAAGGACCCACCGGCTAAATTCCGGCGGTAGTCAAACTAGTTCTCAAAAAACGTGTGCGGAGCCAGCCACACAAGATTCAGACCCAACCCAGTCCGGGCGGTAGTCGAACTACCGCGGGCGGTACTATCTCCGATTGCCGCCGCTCGCGGCCCGCGTGTGGACAGCTGTCCCAGCGTCCAAAAGTCAACTTTTCCTGGAATTTACCCCTCCAAGTCTCACTATTTACTGTTTTACTAGCCCATTTAGCCAATGAGAGCATGCCACGTGGCGTCTCTCTCCTCTCCACCAATCACCATATGCCACATCAGCATTTACCCTCCTATTGTCCTCTATTTACCAAAAAACCATTGGAAAGGGCTATAAATAGCCCTCTCCCCTTTCATTTTCAAAAAAACCCAAAAAAAGAGAGGAAGAGAGGGAGAGAGAGTGAGAAGGAGAGTGTGAGAAAGAGAGTGAGTGAGGAGGAGAGTAAAGGAAGGGAAGGAGCTCCCAAGCCTTCAAGCCCAAATTTTCCAGCCACCACCTCGTAGCCTTCATCTCAACCCTTCCAACCTACAAGCCTAGCCCAAAATGATCATGGTTCAATCTATATTTTAGCCTACTTAAGATCAAGCCAAAGATTCATCATCCTACAAGCATTCATCATGACATCTACTCCCTTCTCAACCCCCCTGCTTCTCTAGATCTCTAGTGAACGTATGCTCTGTGACTTGTCGTACATCGGATCCTGTCACATCAGAAATTTCTAGTGATCTAGTTCATTTTTCTTACCTCTTTGCATAAGCATCATCACATCCGCCCTCTAGACACATTGTCGGACGTATGCTCTGTGACTTGCCGAAATCTCGGATCTTGCTATATCAGAAATCCACGTGTGACTAGTCCCATCATGACCATAACATCATCATCATCCCTTGAGATTATTTTACACACTAAGTAGAGACCGCACATTGGTGCGGGCAGAGAGGGTGCCTAACACCTTCCTCTTTGTAACCGAGGTCCCTTACCCGGAATCCCAGATCGCAGACTAGGAGTCAATCTAAGGTAGAAGAGTCTTCGAATTCTCCAACCTTACGTATTCCGTGGGTTCTAGCCGACCGCGGGATTCTGAGTAATATTGGCTAGTGGCGACTCCAACAATCATAAATCAGCTTAATCATCCCCACCATCAATACCACAACACTTTTAACCAACGTGGGCGCCGATTTTCAGTGTCTACACTCTTGCTTTGGGCTAAGTTCCTGTAGGAACCTCTTCATCCAAAACTTTTCTTTACATGTCTCTGTGACCGCAATGTACTTGACCTCTGTCGTCGACAATGCTACGACCTTCTGTAGCTTACTCTGCCAAGAGACCACTCCCCCTGCAAAAGTAAACATGAACCCCGATGTAGACATCTTAGAGTCTATGTCACCTGTCATATCTACATCTGTGTAGTCATCTAACACAGATTTTTCGTCACCATAGCATAGACTCAAATTGGATGAGCCTCTTAAATACCACAGTTAGGCCTAACCATCAAGATCACATGTCACAAAAGCTAGGTGGGCCTCTCATCAAGTGCGCCACACCTGTATGCTGAGTTAGACCATCTGCCGCCCATTGATTCCAACAGTGTGGCCCTCTTGATGAGCAAACTGGCCTGATTCTTGTGCCATGTGTTTGTATGGTATAGATTTTCCTACCCAAGTGGCATGTTGGCACGAAAGATATGGCTGCATCGCAACTTAGGGTACATGGGGCTGTAGGGGTTCAGTCATCCCTTGGTAATTTACATTTGGCGTGGTCAGTTGAGATTACGTTTGAAATGATTTACAAATTTTCGAGTGGCAATTTCCATGACTTTCTAAACTATTGTGGCAGCTAAACGGTTCCAGGAATAATCCAACCTCACATGCATGATCATATAACGAATTGCATGTACCAAATAAATGATCCTAGCTCCCTCTAAAAGAAGAAAGAAAAATACAAGAAGTCTTGTTTTAGAAATGATATGGTGCTGTTTGGAACATGCTTCAAATGTGGACCCATGTTTCCATAGTCTCTAAGGGCCTGTTTGGATATCATGGTTTTCTTAGATGGGAGCATGAGATGATCTCATATTGCTACTTGTTTTGCTCTGTTTGCCTTTTGTATGTTTTTATTTGGTAACTAATTCCACCCTTCCATTGACCCAGATGCATTCAAATTGACTTCTTTTCACCTTAATCTCATTTTGAGATACATTCAAACAAGCCCTTTTTAAATTTTCAAGCAGTAAACTTAATTTCAAGAAATTAACCCCACCTAAGAGAACAAACTAGAGGGGGCTCGCGCGGCTACTTATATCTCATTAGTTGTCAATCCTTACTTTTGTTGGAACTTGTTTAATTTTAAGGCCAACTTCAAAACATTAAAGTCATGTTTGGATACCTTGAATTTAAGAGAACAGAAAAGAATAAAAAATAATAACTGGTTAGGGGCGTTTGGATAGTAAATTACTTATGATAAGCTACTTATGCCTAAAGTAGCCTATCTTGGTTTCTACTTATTAAGCTGAAGTGATTAAGTAAAAAACGTTACTTATAATTAATCTTAAACCAAACTTACTTATGTCGAATAAGTTACTTATCTACTGCTGTAAGTAAAAAAACTAACTTATTTGGTGGTATCCAAACAGGCCGTTTTTTTTTTTGGGGGGGGGGGGGGGGTTAGCTTGTTAGTACACAACTGTCAGTGCACACACTCCATGTTAGCCAACCCTGCTAGGGATCAATGCCAAGACCTCAAGTGTTGAAACAAGGTATTTCCACTCAGTCTGCCAGTTGAGCTATGGATTTGGGTGTTATCCAAACAGGCCCTTGGTGACTAGGATTGCAAGTGAAAGTTTCATATTCCCCTCACAAAAGTCACCTAATTAAATTATGGAAAAGTATAGTAATTGCTTGCTAGAATTTACCCTTTTCTCAACTATCAAAATGTCATAACGTTAAACGGAATTGATTTTTTCCTTTTGTTTGGCATGGAATCCAAACATGGCCATCATATCATTCTTAATTCGAGCTGCTCCCATCCAAACAGACTCATGTGGAACTTCAAATGATGAAAGGCCATCATAACATGCCATGACCAATATGGCGAACATTCTCTCTGTAAAATGCCTAAAGTTCTAAAGATAATTTCTGAATTACCCATGAAAATTTCACAAAGTGGCCCCCACCCTTCCCTTCAGATGTCAAGACCATGGTAGACATTGTAGTACAATAATTGAATTCCATTAGCTTCTCTTTGTCGTATTTGGCTGGCTCTCTTGTCCTGGAATTTAAAACATCATATTTCATTTGCTTAAGGGTCTGTTTGGCTACGAAATTCCCCAAAAGATGGTCCCACAATCTTCTGATCACAGTAGTGCATCGATGATTGACGGCGCTAATCATTTAAGCATGTCATGGATCATATACCTTCCAAACCCAACTTGGAAATGAACTAATTGCAATCCAGAACTGGTGTCTTTTGGTAAAAACTATATTGTGATTCAATTTGATGGAACATCCAAACGCATTTTGACAATTTCTGAGACAAGTCAGCCCGAGCCGTGTTTCTAAAATAATAGGTGGTCCTAAGAAAATAACATAATCGATCAGGACCGGTCACCATCAGAGGCCCATCCCTTGTAGGTGAAGTCTCTCTATCACAAGGTATTTTACTTATTTCCACGTGTGCAGGAGGGGTCATGCGTTTACGCAGGTGATGATCTTTCAAGAGATGTAATCTGATTTCACGTAGCTTTCAAAGTAGAAAGAAAAGAAACGATGCTTCCTTAAACCTACGTAATCGATACTCTCCTCCTAATTTGACGTAGTACCCATGAACAAGTCCTTGTAGAATAAGCTTATTCTACATGGGTTGTGGATGGGGCCCACCATCTCTCTGCACGGCATCCAATCAATCTAGAAGGGTTGCTCTGGTGTGAAAGTTAGATGCCCCACATATCAGGCCGAGCCAACCGTCGGGTGGGCCAAGTACTGAATTTGGAGGTTTTTGAATGGTTGTTGATTATTTCTTATGGTGTGGCCCACCGAATGATTGAATAGGACTTTAGTGCATCCCATCATCGTGGCAGGACTCACTTAGTTTACGGTTTGGATGGAATACACGTAACATGGTGGCCCACATAGGTATAAGAAAGTGAATAAGTATGTGAACAGTCAAGGTAAATAACTTTCGCACGTAAGTTAATAAATGTTGACAGTCAGGTGCATCACGTGTTTAATAAGTTTGATCTACACGGACTGGAAAGCGGCTATGATGTTCTCCTGTCACTCAAAGCCTAAAGATGGTATCGTGTATAATAGGGGCTGGCTTTCATTTGTACGAGCATGGCCATGTTTCAGTGATCTAAGCCACTGATATTATGGACCCTACGACTGGTACACCTAACACTTAGCTATTTACTGTGGGCCCCGCTGTGCTGTATGTGTTTTATCCACCCCATCTGTCCAATATTTTTGCCAGCTCATTTTAGGGCCCGTTTGGCCGGGTGGATTAAAAGGGATTGAATGGTATTAGGGTGGATGGCATGGATTTCTAGGTACTGATGATGTTGTTAGTGGATTGCTATATCCCTGGATTGCTATATCCAGTCTGTTTGGCACGCCCGACCAATCTCGGGATTAAACCTTCCCATCCCTTCCAATTCCTCGAACCAAACACGTCTCAGGCAAATTTGAATGGATTAAGGTGGATTGGATGGGATTTAAAGGTAATGATGGTGTTGTCAGTGGATTGTCTTAAGACCCATGAGATTGGGATCAGATCACCGACTCTGTTTGGCACGCCCGGCCAATCCCGGGATTTAACTTCCAATCCCTTCCAATACCATCCAATCCCTTCCAATCTGACCGGCCAAACGGGCACTTAGGGCATGACTTAAAATTGAAGCACATCTGATGTAGTGGGTTGCGGACACTTTCATGGCCAAGATAGACCAGAGAAGGACTGATTGGAGGTGGAATTGATCATGACTGTCAAAACCTTAAAACAGTCACATCTCGCAAACTGAAGTGAGCTTTTCGACATAACGTATATGATTTTGGGGTAGGAAAAGCTACTTTACCCAACCAACCGGGTAGCCACGTTGCCCATGCTGGATTTGTGAGATTCCATCAAATTGACGGTTGAAAGTTCATTTTATTTCCATTTTTACTAAAAATAAGTTTTAATTCTATCATAAGTTTTGATTCTTTGAATTTTAAGAGTAGTGCCCAACATGAAAACGGCTCAAAAAACTTAGGAGAATAACATGGTTTGGCCAAATTGGACACTTACTGTTTTTGGCCGAAAACCATGAAGTCTAGTAGAAAGCATGACTGTTTGTAAATAGCAAATTTACTATTTATAGTAAGTCACGTTTTTAGGGAGTTTGAGTCTGAAACTCCATTCTAAGTTTGAGTTCACTATTTAAGGAGTGTAAATTCATTTTTTATCATTAATAAATTTATTTCAAATTATTAAAAATTATTTCTATTTTCCTCCATTTGTGAGGAGTCCATAGAAACTCCATATAGATTCAGAGTAGTTACCTTTGAATAAGACGGTGATCGACCTCATCACATCTTTCCCTGCATCAATTGGTATTAGAATGAGTACTCTGCTCGGGCTGATGGCTACTAATGATTACATGGACTAAATTCCTGTGTATGGTAATTCATAGATTCATTATCTATTGGAAAGAATGACAGCTTTTCACCCGCAGAGTCAGTTGACCATACAAGGATTGTAGGTAACCCCCAACCGTATTATGGATAGACTAATTCCACCCTGAAACCAAGGCGATGCTTAGTCGCTCGAGGTCGCCGTACGACACAACCGCTATTTATGTATAACACTTTTAGAGGTGAATCGTATGACTACCTCAAATGAGTATAGCTCCAGCGACAAGGACATCAATGACGGCTTTGCCCAACGACTGGTACATGGAGGCAATCAACTAGATCGTGTTGAAAGATATTATCGAGGTAAGGCCAAACTTTCTAGTTTTAATCACTTATTGTGTATAGAAGATTTCCTAGACCGGTTAGCCAAAGTAGAACCATATTTTGATTACATGGACGTGCCAGAATATAAAAAGATAAAAGTAGTAGCATTTAAATTAAAATTCAATGCTTCTGCATGGTGGGAGAAATTACAACTCTCACATGCCCAATAGAACAAGACGGCCATCCGATCATAGCTACGGATGAGACGCCTTCTTCGATCATAATTCCTCCCAAGTGATTACAAGTATGTATTGTTCCAGCAATACCAAATTTTTCAACAGAAAAATCGAACCGTCACTCATTACACCGAAGAATTCCAACAGTTGGCAATGCGGAATGACCTGTTGGAGACCAAATTATAGAAGGTAGCACGGTTCCCAGGTAGAGCAAAAACATAGCTTCCAAGAGTCCCTACTCGACTTTATCCTTCGACTTGACCCCCCCTAATGGGTCCCACAAAGGACTCAATACTGGCCAAAGGAAAGGAAACAATAGGAGGATGTCCTTAACTTCCTACAACTGCAAACTATGATATGGGGAGCTGTCCATTTAGGCATCAATGTGTGACACCCACAACAGCGGGTTCAAGTAGGATCCTAAATCCTTTTGGTCGGCCAAGGTCGAACACTTGTTACCGATGTGCACCTGCCCTTGACTCCCCACAACACACTTGGCCATTAATGAAGGGACACTGAATGTGATGCGGTCGAAGAAAGCCCTGAATTTGATGAAGATGAACAAGCTGCTGAAAGAGCTGGTAATGAACAATGGTTGGGTGAGGATCATGGCGAGTTATTGGTCGTGAGACGATTATTTTACACTCTAAGGAAGGAGGTGCACTTGCAATTGCACAATATATTCCGTATGCGATGTACCGTCAATAACAATGTCTGTGATGTAATCATATACGGTGGCAGTAGTGAGAACATCGTCTCGAAGGTGATGGTGAACAAGTTATAGATACTTATGACAAAACATCATTCTCCTTACTCGATTAGTTAGATAAAAAAGATGAACGAGACCAGTGTAAATAAACGATGTATTGTTTCATTTTCAATTGATAGTATTTATAAGAATCAAATACTTTATAACGTGGTCGACATGGAAACCTGTCATATGTTACTCGGTCAATCATAACAATGGGACTGTAATACAACCCACCGGAAATGAGATAACATTTACGTATTCATCAAGGATGATGAATCATGTGTATATTAAGTTTGATCCACGAGGACTCGCAGAATAACCTATCTGTCTTATTGTTAACTGAAGAGAGGGAAAAGTTGTATAATGTTCTCCTGTGGCACAAATTCCAAAGATGGTACGGTATAATAGGGGCTGGCTTTCATTTTGTATAAGCACAACCATGTTTCAGTTATCTAAGCCATTGATATTATGGACCCTACGACCCGGATTGCTGGTACACCCAGCACGTAGTTAGGTGGTGTCAAGACTCTGTAGGGTCCACTGTGATCCATGTGTTTTATCCATGCCTTCTATCCATTTTACCAGCTCAATTTAGGGCATGACCCAAAATTAAAGCACATCCAAACTCAAGTGGGCCACCTAAGATTGAACACCTAAGGATGAAAGCTCCCCACTGTTTTTAATGGTGTGGTCCACTTGGGCTATGTAAATATATGCTTTAATTTTGGGCTCATCTTCTAAACCGAGCTTGTAAAATGAATGGAAGGACTGGATAAAACACATACATTATGATGGCCCCACAATCCTGACCCACGTAGCTATGTGGTGTCGGGGTCATCACGCGAACCGCCCCCAGCGCCTACTGTGTATGGTTATGGTACCGAGATCTCTGAAAAACAAAAATCCAAAGGACCTTTGAAGACAAAGTTCAAAAATCACTCCAATTCATTTCTGTCTTATTAGCAACGATAAGCAATACCATAGCTCAGGTGGTAGACACAGCGAAAATAACGTCAGTTGTACAGTTTAGGTGTACATAACTATTGCAGCCCGCTAAAAGATGGCCATGATTTTTCACTAAGGGTGGGATTACATGATGGTGCATCTTTTGGACGGTTAGGATCTTTTACGTGGACATCCTGACACGTGTCTTGATTCATGGTAAAATACCATCTTCCAAGCTCATTTCGCAGCAAATAGCACTCACCTATATTCTAGACGGTGCCAACTGGACAGACAGAAATGATTTTAAAAATTAAAAAAATTAATTAAATGGTGTCGTCCAAACTGGCACGAGACCTGTCGGTAGCGGCCAACAACGAAACTGTTAATAAAGAAAGTACTACAACGACCGTTTCCATTCAATCAATAAAAGGCCAAAAATTCTACAGCTAGGATTTTTTAGTGGTTCTCCAAAATCGGATAGCTCATTACCAGGGCTGAAAGTCGGGCGGATTGGGTTGGGCTGGGTGGTGTTCAACTCTAGCCCAACCCAAGGTTCCTATAACTCAATCCTAACCCAACTCAACCCAACCCCATGTTAGGAATTCTCAACCCAAGCCCAACCCAAGCGGGCTCGGTCAGGTGGTCGGGTCGGTATATGATAATATTTTCATTATTACATTAGTCTATTAAATTTTAATACACGTCTTATTTTTGTACCTATAGTTTTATTAATTATATACGTGGTTATTTATAGTAAAGAACTTCATTTTTTATTTTCTAAACAAACAAGCTAAAATATAGGACAACTATTTCTTTAAAAGTCATGTTGTGTAGCACACAATCTATTTGGGTGAAAAGAATCCAGCATATCTTATTAGCTTGAGTCATCGGAAATGATGTGGACCAATGCGACCCAACAACAATGGAATTGCTTATGACTTCAACACGAACCATCCACTCTCAGTTGTAATTTATTAGTAACTTATATATTGATCGGGTTCAGGTTGGGTCGGGAAACCCAAGATCTCAACCCGAGCTCGACCCAAGTTTTATCGGGTTGGCGTTTGTATAGCCCAAGCCCGAAATCGGACTCAATACATCCTGCCCGAACCCAACCCAATGTCGGGTCAGTCACGGGGTTGGTTGGGTTGAACTCGCCCAACTTTCAGCCCTACTCATTACCCTCTTATCATACCAACCAACAGAACTGAGAATGTATGTGGTTTATCCACGTCGTTCATCCGTTTTTCCAACTCATTTTAGGATTTGAACCCAAAATTGAAGCAGATCAAAAGCTGATGTAGAACGGGTCGCAGACAGTTACATGGCCAAGATGGATCAGAAAAGGCCCGGTCGACGACAAAAGTGATCTAGACCATCGGACCTTAAATCAGGCATATCTTGCAATCCGGAATGAGTTATCTGACGTAAAATATATGATTTTGGGGTAGAACGAGCTACTTTAGCTAACCAACCCGCTACGCTGGGTTGCTCAAGCCGGATTTGCGAAATACCGCCAGATCAACGGTATTTTTCTTATTTTAATTTTGTTTTTACTATAAATAGTAAGTTTTAGTTTGATTATAACTCTTCATCCGTTGGACTTTAGGAGTTGCGTCCAACGTGAAAAGATCTTGGAAAAATTAGGAGAACAGCTTGGTAAAACCAAATACGACACTTAATATTTTTGGCCGAAAACCTTGCGCATGTAGACCTCACGACTGTCTATAAATAGTAAGTTTACTATTTATAGTAAGTCGCGAATTCTAGAGTTTTAGTTGTAATTTGATTCTGATTTCTTTCCCATTGCTTGGTACCCCTATTTAAAGGGTTGTAAACTCATTTTTATTCATTCATTAATTAATTTTGAATTTATTAGAATTTATTTCTATTTTCTGCTTTCTTTCCTCGTTGATTCGAGAAGTCTCTATGAGGAGTGCAGAGAAGTTTCGTGGATTCGGAATAGGTATCCTCTTGAGGAAGACGATGCTCGACCTTGTAACGCCCTGAAAATCGGGGGTCGAGTATAAACTCAACTCCCGAGTTCCAGAACATCACTTATGCAACAAAATGAATGATGATTGAATGTTGACTGTATTCGTGCATTGAACATGAGTAAGATTAAGCCAAAGCAGCATATCATACTCCAGAGACAGTTACATTTGCAAGCGGAAGACTGTGATAGATAGATAAAATATATAAACTACGATGAGTCTCCAGAGTGTGATAAGATTACCAGGTTAAATAAATACAAGTGCAGTTTTAAAATATACCAAATGTGAGGAAGTGTAATGCCTCCTATCCCATGTACCATAGCCCCGTCAATACAATATCAGGTCTTCATTGACCTGCCAGAGAGATACAGATAGGAGAATTCCTCCTATCATCATAGAAGTAGTCCGGCTCTGCTTCACAAGCATCGCCACCACCTGAAACTCAACAAATCTGGTTGGTGTGTACAACACCGTCCCGTAACGTGGGAATGAGTGATCAACTCAGTGGAACAGTAAAGCATAGGTTAACATGTTATCAATTCAATCAAGCAGTAATGATAAAGCATTACAAATCAAACAATTCTAACTACTCTTATTAAATGCAAGAATGAAATGACATGATGCTGTATGCCCTTGCCAAACCACCCTCAAGCGACATCATCTTACGTTCGCGAATGCTTACTCCCTCAGTGCGCCACATCTACAAAGCACATGCGTTGCGATGATGCTCATGATTACCAAGTTTTTATTAGTCCATTTCAAACAACAGTATTGGGAAACTAAGGTACCTCCCTTGTATCATTCCCAAACATGATCCATTCTAGGGTCGTCAATCCTAGTTATTCTCATACGATGTTATGGTTTGAGAAGCATAGTGAAGGCATCGCAAAGGGCTCATCACCCGTCAGCGCGGATACAGATCTCACCGTATGCGGCTCAATTGCTGGCCGTCAGCTCGAGTACAGGTCTCACCGTACTCGGCTCAATCACTAGCCGTCAGCTCAAGTACAGGTCTCACCGTACTCGGCTCAACTCACACTCTAGTTGCTGTGAAAGACTCGTGGCCAATCACAGACCCTTGGAGTGTACTCGATGATACCACGGAGGACTCGTCGCCCGTCAGCACGAGCACAGATCTCACCGTACTCGGCTCTCGCCGAAGTATCGACAGCTCGAATACAGTGTCCCATACCACCATATTCGGCTCACGAGTTGATTGCGCAATGGTCACTACGGGGAGGCACATGGCCCCAGCGTAGGCCGACAGCTCGACCACGGTGTCCCATACCACCATGCCCGGCTCATGCGACTTAGCGATCTAGGTACCATGGTTAAACGGGGATCGCCACTGGTAAGTTTGGTACCCTAGGTTCAAGCAGTAGCGACCAAACAGGGTGAACATGCATAAAGCAGATCAGGTTACTTGATGAGCTCGACTAGCACGATCGCCCGTCGAGCTGCACGACATGAAGTGCATAAACAACTTCGTGTGACCTAGCCACTGCCGACAGGCAACGCACGACTCGAGTTCGTCGAACACATCCCACGTGGCAAGTGAATCTCAGCCACGAGTTCAATCCCGTTACCGATTGCCTGGACTATAATCATAGCCCCAAACACAATCAATTACAGAGATATAAAGCAGTAATAGATCAGGATTCAAATCATACAATCAGTCTGGTATTATCCGTTTAGGGCTGCTAGGGCTGTTGCACGCACTCGTTGCACCGCTCCCCCATCACCCATGACGGATCATACAGCGTAAATATAAATTTAAACATATGCAGTTCACAGTTAAAATCATAAAGCAGTTGAGCATGTTATGAATCACAACACAAGCATGAGTTTGTACATGTTTAATTCCTAATCACACAACTATTAAAGGAGATCATACACATAGTTAAAGGAGGTTGAGAATCATATCTCAACACCCTTATACTTTACAATTTGCTAACTACTACTCATTCAGACATTTCAAGAAACACTTAAACAAACATACATCAACATACACGACATATGTCGACCACATAGGCATCAGGCCAAATCCTTTCACTAGGGTTGCCCCCAATCATAACACGCATACACCCACGACGGATAGTCATGGCAAGCAGGAATCCAAGTTCCATATCCATTCAGTCATTTCCACAAACACTTGGGCCGCACATTTTAGCATATATAGTGTATAATGGCCGTGGCGTGATTTAGGGCAAATCCTTTCGTCAAAGGGGTATCGCCAATATAATAGTCATGAATCCATGACAATTAGTCATGGCGAGCATGAATGAGAATTCCAAACTCATTCAGCCATTTCCACAAACACTTAGAATACACTATTACAACATACATGGTGTATGTTAGTAAAACATGTATTAGGGTTATCCTTTAGCCAAGCTAGTATTTTATCCATGTATAATATATTACTACAGCAAATAATCATGATACATACATCTCCAAAATTTATACGTATACAGTATTTCTAGAATACACAATTTCAACATACATAGCATTTACAAGTGAACATGTATTACGGCGATTCCTTTCGCCAAACTAGTATTTTATCCATATATAGTATAATCATACATTAAATAAACATGTCAAACACTTCTCCAAAAAAATACGTATACGGTATTTCTACGTATATCTAGAGTATGTGAAATTCCATATTCTACAATGTTAATCGAAACAGGAAACGGAAAGCACTTTGTACATGTGCAATTGCATGCAGATCATGAATCTATCATTATCTGACATTGAAAGCGTTGAAAAACGTAACCTATACACCTGAAGTCCGCACCTTTGGTCGTAGAATCGTAACGGAGTTGATAGGTTTGCTAAGCTTCCGTATTCGGCAGTTTGGCACACCTAGAGAACGAAATAGGTTAGCTATTTCACAACCTACAACAGTCTAAACTCCAAAACAGATTAGGGTTAGGGTTTCTTACCTAGAAACGGGGCTGGAATCGCCGGAAAGCGATGAGAAAGGGATGGTGCAGCCCGTGTGGTGGCAGGGAACGACGGCAGGGAGATTCTCCCACTTCTCCCTCACTTTCTCTCTCTTTTCCCTCTCTCAAATCCAAATTCGTATGGCTGGAATGGGAGAGGGTTTAAGGTCCTTATATAGCCTCAAAACTCACCGAAATAGACTCCTGTTCAAAGGTTACTGCTAATATAGGTATTTCGTCACTTTTCCAGCTCAAAAGAGAGGTTCTGGTGGCCCTCCTTGAGCCAAACGTCAGACTTAAGCTCACCACACATGGATCTATGAGGGATTACGTTTTCCACTCGAACGGATTCCCAGATCGCACGTGGCAGGCCACTTTCAGTTCAACGGTCAGTGGGCCACGATCCGAAATTCCAAGTACATGTAAATGTTCCTGAAATTTTTCCTGATCCGAGGGTGTAATTTGGTCTGATTCTGACGGTCTGGTTGCTTAATACTGATGCGCAAGCGAAAGGTGCCAGATCACTATTCCAGATATTTTAATTTCAAAGGGAATAGTGTTTTTCACACTCCCTCGCTCCGGATCGAAATAAATGGCCGTGGGACATCGGAATTGCCTGATTTTTGAGATGATTGTCAAGCCCAGTGGGGCGGTCCTGGTTCCTTAGCTTCGTGTTAATCGGACTCCCGATGTGCGATCTAGACCTCATACGAAGTTTCGTTTCAGTCCCGAGAGCAGACGGGTAATGAGTTTGGCTCTAGACTTTAGGGTAACCTAAAGTCACTAATTCTGCAAGTTTTGGGTCTTGCAGATCGTATTTAAAGCGATCCCAACGGATTTCATGGCTAATCGAGTTTTGCACTTAGTTAACTTTGTTAAATTTCTAAAGGATTTAATCCTAATTGTTTTCTGGTTGAGATGGTACTTAGGCCTTTGCAGTTTGTATATAAAGTGATCCAAGTTTTACTACTTAGCTAGTTTAAGATAGTGTCTAGGGCGAAAGTGCTTTGAAAAATTGAAAGCACAAGGTAGTGAAGGGTGGGATTTGTGAAGAAAATGGTTTAAGACGGGATTTAAGGCTTTGAATTGAGCGTTTGAAAAGTTAATCAGGTGTTAAGATTGACCCAATGCCTAAGGATGTCTAATCCCAGGTTGGCAAAAATCCGGGATGTTACAGACCTCATGTCCTTCCCTGCGTCAATTTGGTATCAAATCGAGGTTTTTCCTCGGATAGATGGCTTCTAACAACCTGTCGGACAACAATCCCATGGGCGGTGCTCCAGGGAATTTACCTTTAATGGAGGCAGCTTTCGAAGCAGCGCAGCTAGAGAATCGGCAAGCCATGCAATAGTTGCAGACTTCTATCGACTGCATAGCGGATCTCTTGGCGGAAACCCTAGGGCAACTCCGTGTTCCTAGTGGTAATCCTCCACCGCCAATTGCTGAAACTCGTAATCGTTTTGATCGCATGATAGTACCGGCAGTGCATCCAAGGGTCATTCCTGAGGAAGGGGGATCCAATGAGGAGGAGATCGATGACATAATCTTCCAACACTCCAAACAATATGGCGATCGAGTAGATCGAACAGATCGAGAATTCAAGATGCGGGTTGATATTCCTAACTTCATTGGCCAACTACACATTGAGGATTTCCTCGATTGGTTTTCTGAAGTTGAGTAATTTTTTGACTATATGGACATCCCTGAAGCAAAGAAGGTCAAGCTTGTGGCTTACAAGTTGAAAGGAGGAGCTTCAGATTGGTGGGAACAACTACAACTCACACGAATCAGGCAAATGAAAACACCAATCCGTACATGGCAGCGGATGAAGTAGCTACCACATGCCCGATTCCTCCCTAGCGATTACGATAAGGTATTATTCCAACAATACCAAAATTGTCGACAGGGTAGTCGGTCGGTGAGAAAATACACCGAAGAATTTTACCGTCTGGCTGCACGTAACGATTTGGTCGAGACTTAATCGCAGCAAGTCGTCAGATTCAACGGTGGATTGCGTATGGCGATCCAGGATAGAGTGCAGATGCAGTCTGTCTGAACGATGAATGATGCGATCAAGTTGGCTACTCGGACGGAAACACAAATTGAACGTCCTAACACACGGACCTATCCTACCGCAAGGATCGCTGCGGCAGGTCCGTCCCAGGGAGCTCCACAGTCCAAGGGGAAAGAAGCCATAGGAGCACGCACTCAACCTCCTACGTCTGTGAGCCGAGATCAGGGAAGCGGGCAAGCTAGACCCCAAAGGGGCGTATCGACTGCTGCTGGTCCAATTAGAATCCCGAACCCCTATGCTCGGCCAAAGCCTGACAACTGCTATTGTTGTGGCTAATCGAGCCACTTATTAAATACTTGTCTCTAGCAAAAAGTGGCGAACATCGCCATCAATGATGGAAGTACTGATAACGCCTATGAAGATCTAGCTGTTGAAGAACATAAGCATACCACTGAGGACGAGGCAGATGATTCAAGTTGGGTTCAGCAAGATCGCGGCAAGTCGCTCGTCGTGAGACTGCTATTATATGCACCAAGAAAAGAAACGCATCCACAGCGGCACAACATCTTCCACACTAGGTGTACGGTGAATCAAAAGGTTTGTGACTTGATCATTGACAGTGGAAGCAGCGAGAACATCGTATCCAAGATCATGGTGGATAAATTGCAATTGAAAATGGAGCGTCATCCCTCCCCATATATAATCGGTTTGATCAAGAAGGTCAGTGAAACAAAGGTAACTGAACGATGCACCATATCATTTTCAATTGGCAAACATTGTAAGGATGAAGTAGTATGCGATGTGGTTGACATGTAAGCATGTCACATACTACTCGATCGACCCTGACTTTCTGACCGTAATGCCACTCATAAAAGGTGAGATAACATATATATCTTCGTAAAGGACGGCCGGAAGACTATATTGGCCCCTATGGATCCAGAGGGACCACCTGAAACTTCTAAAGTGGTGGGTCATTTTCTTTTAATCATATGGGACTTCGTAGAAGAATCCAAAGAAACAGGACAGGCTTATACATTAATTGTAAAAGGGGAAGAGCTCGAGCCTACCATCATCCCTGAAAGACTAAGGCCCTTGTTACATGAATTCAAAGAAATCTGGCCCGACGACCTTCCCGATGGGTTACCCCCCATGCAGGATATCTAACACCATATCGAATTTATCCTCGGGTCCAGTTTACCTAATCGTCTTCATTATTGAATAAGTCCGAATGAGTGTGAGATTCTGTAGGGGCAAGTGGAGGAGTTGATCCGTAAGGGTCTTATTCGAGAAAGTATGAACTCATGTGTCATAACAACTCTATTAACTCCAAAGAAAGATGAGAGTTGACGCATGTGTGTCGACAGTCGGGCCATCAACAAAATCACCATAAAATACAAGTTTCCTATACCACGGTTGGACGATATGCTGGACATGCTAGAGGGCGCAAAAATATTCTCTAAATTAGACCTAAGGAGCGGTTACCATTAGATTCGAATACGGTCGGGTGATGAGTGGAAAACGGCCTTTAATATCAAGAAAGGATTGTACGAATGGATGGTCATGCCCTTCGATCTTTCGAATGCGCCTAGCACATTCATGAGATTGATGAACCAAGTTCTGAAATCTTTCATTGGGTGATTCGTTGTGGTTTATTTTGATGATATTTGGATATACCGTCAAGATGAAACCACCCATATGAAACACCTCAAGAAGATCCTTCAAGTGCTCACTGAAAATAAACTGTATCTCAATTTTAAAAAGTGCAGCTTCATGACTGATAGTCTATTGTTTCTGGGTTTTGTCGTAACATCCACGGGCATTCGGGTGGATGAAGAAAACGTGAAGGCATTCAGAGAATGGCCTGTTCCCACAAATATTCACGAAGTGCGAAGTTTTTTTTCTCTAATGAATCTTTAATGCCATAAATCCAACATTGTTGTTTTGGATTATTATTGATTTTTTTTTTTTTCCTTGGCTGACTACTTTAGCAATAATTGAAGGGTCAAGATCTTCGAGATTTCTGGGTGTCCCACATCCATAATGGCCCACATCTGATTTGTCCACTGTCACATTAAATCACGTAGCTGCAATTAAACTGTTTTTTTAATTTTGCCAATGAGGAATCTTTCGCGTTTAATCTATATATTAATGCTATTTATAATGCAAGTGGTGTTTTTGGATATTTTTACGCTCATGAGTGCAAAACATTAAAAATTTCACATGAAATGAAGGATTATTTTGCTGAAATTAAGGGTATCTTAGGAACAAGAAAATATATTAACGTATACCAAACCGTTTAAAATTTTCTAACAAGAGCTAACCAACGGGTTGTATTTTATATGTAAGAAAGCTTCTCTTGATATTAAAAAAGAGAATAAAAAAAGGCTTTATGATTTCAAATCACAACAAGAGGGGAAGATTTGAAAACACAAAACTGTCTTTTGGAATTTGAATGCACTCAAATATACTCAAATCCCAGCAACAAACGACCAGTTAAAGTAAGGAACCAGTGTAGGGCTGACCGTCTATTTGAACCACTTGCTTTTAAAAGCCAATGAAACGTCATTGCTCTTGGTAGGGAAACAATGCTGGTACACCGACCATGAAAAGACTAATACAAGTGGAATATTGTAAACTCGAATTATGAGTATTTTAAAAATGAGTGTGGTAGGTACTTTTTTAAGGCTACTTTTAAATGTGCTAACTGGTGACACCCATGCAGGATCCGAACCGCCCGAGTATCAATTCATGACGTGGAAGTACAATATGGAAAATATCCGGCCCATCCTATATTTAGGTGGGCCTCAATAGTACGACACATCCTGGCCATTAACGACCTAGTTGACAGGTGCTGACATCCTGCGAAGTCCAAATTGTGGCTTTTTTTAGTAAAATTTTCATTTTTCTGAGACTTAAATAATAATATATAAAAAACAAACATTAGGTACTCTACAATTGCAAACGTACCTAAACTGTCAGTCCTCACGAATTAAAGAAAAGAGGACGTACGTAGGACGCGATTGCGTTCTGGCCCCTGCGACGGCGTAAGCCGATGAGTACTACTGTACTACCCTGCCCGTCCCTAGATAGGAACGGGAGCGGATTAGCTGTTATCACGGTAACAGCTTAGTGGGCGTTGCCGTTAACCGTGTGGGGCCCACTTTGATTAATGTGTTTCGTATCCACGCCGCCTATCCGTTGTTTCACCTCATTTAAGGGCATTATTCCATAACTTAAGCAGATCAAAATCTATAGTGGACCACATCAATGGAAAAAGTGGCGAATGGTTATTAAAAGATTTTTTAGGCTACAAAAGTTTTGGACCAAGACAATCTTTGTATTTTACCTTTGTCTAGTTCTGGTTAACTTTACATATATGCTTACAATAGGCCTTGGTAAGTTTTTAATGGTGAGCGTTCAATCATCACTGTTACTTGTAGTGTGATCCACCTGAGATTTGGATATACTTAATTTTTGAGTCCCTATACTAAAATGGTCTGTTAAAAAAGATGGTTTGGAGTGGATATATAAAATATGATCAAAGTGGGCCTTAGAGTAAGGGTAACACCCGCTCAGTTGTTACTCGTAGTAACACCTAATCCGCGCCTGGTAGGAGCTGACAGGGTGGCAAAGTGGGCTTTAGATTTACTTTCTTATTAGGATCACACCTTCAAACGATATGGCAAAATGAATAGATCGCACAGATCAAATCACTCCTTCCAAGTGGTACACATGGACTAATCAAACCATTAATTCCTGAGGCTGAATAGTGAATGGGCCATAGCCCAAAATTTAATGGCTTGCGTTCACTAATAAAAGATCCATTTATTGTATGATTAGGCCAGTCCAACCAGACCAATTTTAGGCAGTCGCCAATCAATGGTGGACCCGGAAGGATGTGTGGTCCGGATCATCATAATAAGCACGTGCCACGTGCATGGCACATGATCAGGCAACACAAAAATAGAGTGCACCGAGAGGCAGTGGATCAGCTCCCCATGTAACATCTCTTCCCTTAGTGGTTCGAAGAGTCTGTGGCCCAAAAAACAGACGAAGAAATAAATAAATAAGTGTCATTCTATATAGTAGAAAACTAATAATATAGTTAGTTTCTTTGAAGATTGTATTTTATAAGGATTCTTCCATGGATCTTGGATTTCTATTGGTTACATGTCAACCTCTTTCTCCAGAAAATGATACTGCGGCTGAAATTGGGTTGTCGTTGGTCATCTCCTTCTTTTCTAAGTCTTCTTTTATATCACGGGAGAGAGAAGACCCTTCCTCCTCCACTCAAAGATAGTTAAATGGTGGTGATGATCTTCTATAAACATACATACATTTTTAATCTTACGCCAATCGGAGCCATCCAAATTGTGGGCACCATTGTAGATGTAGCGCCTTTGAAGAACCTAGCGATCTGTTTCGTACAGACAATGGTGCGACATCAACCGGCGAAATCAGTTTGAGTCGCCCTCCACCTGATCATAAATCTTTCAATTTGGACGGATGGGATAGGTACATACATGCTGTATTTGTGATTGATGGGTCACCAACAATTAACAAAATGTGGCAAACGCACACCAAAGTAATGTTGCACATGTTTGTACTGTATACAAAGGAGAGATTGTTTGTTATGACAGTTGGCGTGCCCTTTGTTTAGTTTGAAAAAAAAAACATATTTTTTATTTTGTAAAACAGAAAAAGAAAAATATATAATATTACAATGCGGAAACTACACTACATCCAAAAAGTATATTATTTATTGCTCGAGAAAAAACTTTGATACTCTGGCATAGTTGATGGATGATATGCAGCCACTTAGAAATTACTTTAAAATGGCATCTTGGTGTACGATTCAAACTAAACTGTGTAAATCATATATCCCAATTAAATTGTTTTTTTTTTTTTTTTTCAAAGTCATGCTTATCAAATAAACATTTATTGGACGGTTAAAAATGAAGAATATCCAATGATCCTATTTAAAAATAAAGTATCCACGAATCAGAAGTTACAATTATTAAAAACCAATCTAAGTTTGGGATTGTAGCTTTGCCATAATGGGTTCCATAATTTAATCAGTTTAATCTGAGTTAACGTACGTCACATGTAAACTTTCTGTGTGCCTGAGTATCAAGAGTTATCCTCCGCCAGAGTATCAAATAATTCCGCTTATTTATTTCATTGACCTTTTTCTGGGAACCTCCTTATGCCTTTTTCTCGTGTCACTCCAACATACACGTGATATTGAAGTTAGAGATCCAGGACCATCCACGCCGGTTGGCCTATTGTATGCTATGTTAGTTGTTTCATAATTGATTTGTACCTTTAAAAAAGTGGTGCCAGTAAAAATAAGTTGATGGTCCACATCCTTTTTATATAAAAAATTTAAAAAAAAACTATTTATGGTAGGGCTACTATTCTCCAATCGTTGCATTTGTACTATTCTCCACCGAAATATTGCTGCGCCGACGTTTCGGTTGGTCATTGCAGTCATCAGCACACGTCGCACGTGTGTTGAAGGATAGATTTTAAGCTTTCTAAGCATCTCATACATGAAGTGAGTTGCAAGGCATGTGAGAAAAGGAATGAAAAATGGTTACTAAAGGCTTTTATGTCAAGACACATTATAATCCTAACATAGCTCAATGAAAAGCCTTAATAAGCAAAACATACCCATGAAAGGTGGGGAGAAACTATAAAAATGACAAAATCATAATTTTATATTTTATAAAAGTTTAATTTTTATTTTTTACTGTAGTCCACATATTATAAATGGTCATATGTTACTTGGTTCGTCCTTAAGGACATGGGGTTTGTAGTAATATGCCATCTAGCATACAACACGTGTTTTATACAACAGATGAAAAACACACAAGCTATGTGGGGTCCATCATGATGTATATGTGAAATCCACTCCGTCCATCAGGTGGGAATCCTTTCGTTTGTTGTACATACAAAATATAAGCCTGATAACAATCTCAGATGGACCACGCTAATGGAAATGATGTAGAATTACGCATAAAAGCTTCAAGTTTTGTGGCTCGCTTGATTTTTTTATTATGCTGATGTTTGTATTTTCACTTCATTCTCGTGGTGACACCTGATGAACAGTTTTAATGAAACATAAACACCATGATGGCTCCAGTAAGAGACCTATGGTAGATGGGTCCTTCCTCTTGCTCGGGTGGTAAACTCTCAGGAGTTTCAACTCCTGGTCAAGGGTTCGGGTACCCATAGGTGGTGAAATTCCACTAGTGTGATGTTCGTGTGTAAAAAAAAAATAATAATAAATAAATATTTTTTTTTGAAAAAAAAAAGACCTATGGTAGGTGTCCCATCCCATTGTTCCATGTGGTGTGGCCCACCTGAGTTTTATCTGGCTGGTTTTTCGCCCAAGGGCTGAACACCGAGGAGCCCACCTGATAACTGGAGTGGATTTGATTTTGATGGGTGGAAGCCTGGCATGGCTGTGTCAACTGAGTCAAACACCGAGTCCAGCTGAGTACAAAACTTTGACTCGCTTCATCGCCACCAGCAGAACGTTCTGGGCTTACCTTGGTTTGGGCCCAGATTTTGAACGAGTCAGTCTAAAACCCTTCATCTGGGTTTGTCATTGTCAACGAGAACTAGGCCCAACGTTGGCTTCGGTCCGGACACTGAGCTATTTGGGCTGGGTCATTGGGCCTGGCCTATTCAAAATGCCTGGTCCAGTCCATTGACAAGCCAGGGCCTTTCTATTGAAAAGCTTGGATCTCACGCACGTGCCATATTGAAGTGTGTTCTTACACATGTGTGTGGGATAGCAGACCCTCATCACCTTACAAAATGGGTACAGCAGTACCATACATCCTGGGCTTTAGCTTTTGAATCTGCTTTATCTTCCAATGATCCAAACCGTTTATGTGGCGGGCCCCACTTTGTACGGTGGATACCAATCAATAAAAGCTCCTAAGTTGGATCATTTCTACCCATTGATGATTTGTCTCTTTAGATGGCCATCGTAACCTTCGTATAATCCAGCAGCTAAAGTCCGGACGTATCTAATTTTAAAACGTCAGGGATATATCCTAGAAAACCACACTTCATTGCATGAAGAGAAATGCTTCCGGTGCTCTCAGAGCACTGTAATTTATAGTGCTCCCGGATGCATCAGTTCACTTGTACAGTCCAATTATTTGATCTGAACTGTCCATTAAGTTCAGAATACATTTCATGGTCAATATTCAGAAACGACACTGATCGGATGATCCAACCCATCTTTTATTTGGCCTTATTTTCTACAGCCATCCTTTTCCAAATCCATAGATGAGATGGTTACAATTGCCTAACAAAGGTGGTTCTTTAGAATCATAAGCAATCCATGATGGTCCCTATCAAATAGAAGGATCGAATTTAGAACCATTTTTATGCAAATGATCTTGACCATCCATATTTAGGGCCATCAATCAAATGGTTAATATTTATTAGATTAGTGTAATGTTTTCATTGTATCCCACGAACTGTGTTGGATCTAATGAACGGTTCAGATCAATGGATTTACTCTCTAAGTGCCCCGATAAAAATAGTAGCTCCATGACTTATAGTGCTCTCAGCATTTCAGTCATTTTAATAATCTATTTAAACAGAAATCAAGATATACCGTGGGATTCTCCATACGTCGGCAGATCCAAATACGGTTTTTTAAAATGGTGGTGATTTGATTAGGTGAGGTAAGCTTTTGTGTCAGAAAGAGTCAAATGTATTACGCCAAAACTAACAACTCTACCGAATATACCAAAACTCTTTTAATTCCAACAGGTTTGCTAGGTCACACGCGCGTGGACCATCCATTTGCAGCCACACGTGCCAATACGTAGCACATGTGCGAGAACTGAGCTTTCCATCTAATTGGAAATAATGCTTATATTTTTTTGACTCTTCAAATTCAATTTGGTTCATTCATCAGGTAGGCCACAAAAGTAAATAACCCGTTAAAACATTTTCTTTTTTAATCCATCCATTTTTTTGAATGACGTGGCCCTTTCTTAGGCCAGAAAATCTAAAAAGTCGATGCCCACATGATGAAAAGCTCAGATGTCCCACACGTGTTCCATATTGGCACATGTGAGTGCGTGTCGATAGAAAGGGCTTCCTTAGTGGGAACGTCAAAATCATATGTAGAGAGATACATTAGGTATTTAGGTTAGAAAAAAGAGTATAGTGGGTAACATGTAACCTCATTTTTCAAGCGTTATTATTCCATAGGAAGTTGCTATTTGAACCCTCTTTCGTTGATAGACACATCCTTTATTTCTCTTTTTTAGTAATAGAAAGGTACAAAATTGCATCCTTTTATACCAAAATATCTAAAAGGAATGGGCCTATTTATCTATCAATTTTGGTAGGTGCAGGTATCAATTTCCATTTTCAAATGACACCCGCTGAGGTACTGTACCATGCCAAGATCTGAAATGTTGTACCGCACATTCAGATCCACACCGTTGATACGATGTGTGTTGATGGCCCATGAAAATTTCTAATGCCTTGATCAATGATCCAAACTATATAGTTGTGAACAAAATACTACAGCGGTCTGCATTCAAAGGAAGATGGTCCAACTATAAAGGAGCTAGAGATTTTAGCCCAATTGCTTATTCACTGTAGCTTATATGATCAACGGTTTGGATCAATGAAAGATGGTTCTCATAAGGGAGCACATTCAAGCAGGTGCTACAAGTGTCAAAAAGACTAGAATATAAAAAGGAAAATGATTACAGGGTAACTTAAGAAGGTAAGCTTCCTGCTACGATTAGCCCACCTTTGTGATTCTGGGACCCACCAGGGTTGCTCCAAACAGTACATGGGTGGGTTCCACTTGCTTAGTCCTATCTATGGACCACTTAAACCGGATTTGAACGATTATTGGGACTTGACCATGCATCATGGTTTTCATGACTGGTCCGAGTCATATCCCATTCGCTTGAATCGACTCTGTTTCAGTCATCAACAGGTTCGGTCGGTGCCACGAGTTATTCCCTTCTTCACCTCCTACTTATTGGCACACGTGTTGATAGAAAGTTCAGATGTTCCACACGTGTTCCATATTAGCACATGTGAGTGTGGCTCAACTCCAAGATGAATGAATCGGGACGAGTCACTGAGTAAAAAAAAAAAAAGAAGAAGTCATGCATACACATGCCAAAACGCTGATGGAACAATGTACGGGTGTGAGATGACACGGTGGAGCAAGTGAAACGAGTCAAGGTGAGTCACCGAGTCAAAAAAACCATGGCTTGATTACACACGCCCAAATACAAAGTGAATGTAGCAATGTGAAAATAGTAATCGGTACAAGTTCAACAAACGGATGTCCATTACTTAGATATTAGAATCAACGGATGGATTTGAGTTTGGGTTCACTCCGTCTATGTTGGGTGCCGTCAATTCGATCTTGGGATGTAGTTCATCTGTGGTGGGGACCACTATTTGGATGCCTTGGATTGAGGCAAGTTTATACCAATTGCATAGTGGCCATGTGTCCGTCTCAATTTTATGAGCAAATGTCATCCATTGGACGGTTAGGATCGTCTCCTATCAGGCGAACAATCCAAGGCTAAATGGAGTACTTCATGCAGTACTACAAGATTACGATCACGACAAAAGGCTTTTTGTCTCGTCCGTATTATGCATGAGCACTACACGTGTTACGATAAAGGGTGAATTAGTACGGTCCACCTAACAGGCACTGCCGTGGATGGATCATGGTTTTAAAATCTTACCAATCAAATGATCCTAGCCATCAGTTCTTCTCATCATATCCGGGTGAATGCCAACTGCTAATTAATTTTGCTTTTTACTGGTACTGAAGGTACAATTGGATTTTTAGGATCATCCGTTTATTATAAATTTTTAACCATAAGCATTGGGCTCCTTACTTCATTGGTCATGTAAATGTGATAGCGTTCATCTCGATGACTGGTACTCCATGTGAACAACATGATATACATTTATTAATATCCAGTATTACTTTAAATGTAAATGAGTTCTTTCTTTAATAGGGAAACTTGAGATTGAATATAGTAGATATTATCAAGTTGTGATATATGGATTTCTGTACTCTAATCAACCATGACCAACACAAATGCTCAAGAAACGTTTATGGACTTCATTCTTTGATATATGCTGTCATCGGGATCCTGTATGAGAAGATTAATTTGATTTAGAATGAAAAGTTTCCACAATCGGAAATTAATATAATATCAATTGTGCCTTTGCCCTAACTTCACACAAAAGTGTATGTAATGAATAAACGACCTCATTGGTGAATCAAAATTTAATTCAATAGTCTGAGATGTATCAACCTAAGCTATAATCATATGATTAAGAACTTGATAGAAACCATTGAAAGTGTGTGATGTTGGGTACATATATCATAAATGTTGATTCATGCACAGGCTAACATGATACCCACTAGGTTTACCTACGAACTCGTTTATAACTTAGTTCTACTTAGGTCTGGGGTTCATTAAGTGGTTTTTTTTTTTTTTTTAATTTTTTTATTTTAGTTGACTGATGTAGAGCGGGTCGTGGACACTTTCATGTCCAAGATGGATCAAAGAAGGCCCGATCAAAGACAAAAGTTACCGAGACTATCAAAACTTTAAAATTGGCATATCTCGCAAATTGGGATGAGTTACTCGATGTACCATATATGATTTTGGAGTAGGATGATATACATTAGCCAATCAACCCGGCTATGTTGGGTTGCCCACGCCGAATTTGCAAGATTCCATCAGATTGACGACCAAATTTCTTGTTTATTTTTATTTTTACTATAAACAGTAAGTTTTAGTTTGATTATAAATTTTCATCTGTTCGACTTTATGAGTTGTGTCTAACATGAAAAGGGCTTAAAATAATTAGGAAAATAGCGTGGTTAAGCCATTTAGGAAACTTAGGTATAAAAAGTAAATTTATTATTTATAATAAGTTATGAACTTCTAGGAATTTTAAATTTAGTTTGCTTTTGATTTATCTCCTAAAGTGGTTATTGTGCTGAAATTACGGTTTTTGGAGATCTTAAAAATCTCTAAAATAATTTAAGTGTGATGGCATATGCATCCTTACACAATCTAGTTAGTTGATTACATGCACTTTGTTTGCGTGATGTGGGGCCCATGGTGTTTGGATCATCATGTGGGGCTCATGAATCAGGCATGTGCCGGGCCATGCCTAGTCCTTATCGCATCAAAAACTTTCACATGGTGTTTTGCCCAATTTTAGTTCCCTTTCAAGAGATCTGATCCATTCATCTTATGTTGATTATCTAAAGTTTTGAAATGATTGGTCATTCATTTAGATTAAAGTTCGGATTGTGAAGTTATTGGATGATTAAGATTAATCATTATTGAGCGAGACATATTTACTAATACAATAATATGATGGAGATGAAATTTGGTTTGAGTTGCATTCTTGATATGCCCTTCAAGATGGTCCTATAGGATTAGAGAGATTCTATGTAAATTTGGTTGACCATCCGCGGTTGTTTTCAACTGATCTTATACTTCTCATATTAGATTGGGCTGAATCTTGTTCATTATCCCAATAAGTGCCTTTAAAAACATCAGTAGGCTCAAATTATTTAATAGATGTTCCAATCATGAAGATTCAATCAAATCAATGCATAAACATCACATGACCCAGGTTTTGCCATGATGTAAGCTGGGTATGGATGGGTTTTGAGTTCTTTTTATCTTTGTTTTGAGTAAACATTAACAACATGTAATTGGATTTACTGAACTTTGATACTTCAAATATAATATAATTCAATTTTGCCATATGAAAAACAATTATAACACAAATACCAGCATTGATCTTATGCCAAAAGTCTTCTCAATTTTTAACTATGATACTAAATTTTGTGAAAAAATGTTTGTATGTGATTTGTGCATAAACAGAAAATGTCAAAAGCCAAAAATAAAAATAAGAGACACCCAGGTTCATAGCTCAATTGGCAAACTAAGTGGAGATACCTTGTTTCAACACTTGAGGTCTTGGTATCGATCCTTAGTGGGGGTGGCTAACATGGAGTGTGTGTACTGACATAGTTGTGTACTAACAAACTAACTCCAAAAAAATAATTTAATAATAATAATAAAATAAATAAAAATAAAAATAAGAGAATAGAAATAGAGATTTATGTAATTTCTTTAACACAAGAAAAATAAAGAACTTAAGACTTATATTTATTTATTTTTCATTTTTTCTCCGTATAAAAATTCTCTTACCAAGTAAAACCCTCTCTCTACCTTTTTTTTTTTTTTTTTTACACGCACACACACCCCACACACTCATGCTAGTGGAATTTCACCACCTATTGATACTCGAATCCTTGACCAGGTGTTGAAACTCCTGAGAGTCTACCACCCGATCAAGAGTAAGGATCCTTGATTGCTTGCCTCCAAGTACAAAGGTTCGTAAGTAGTATCCCGTGAATACATGGTTGATCCTACAGGGAGATGAATTGTGAGAAAGAAAAAATCAAATGCAAAACAAACTAAGTAATAAAAATTAAACTGATGATTTGATTTTTGAGATTTTTGAATGGATGTAATTCAACTGAATAAGATAACACCCAAGCTTCAAAGTTCCACACATAGGTTAATGTTCCAATATCATGATAACTTGGATAACACAACTAGGATCTGAGCACTATGGTCAACCTATTCAGAAAATAAAACAGTTTAAATATTTTAATAAGTGATATAAAATATTAGGAAATCATGGATTTGCACCATTGATATATATTCTCAAGCGTCAGTGATTTTAAGAATTCGATATCAATGAGATAATAAAAATCAAATAAATATAACAGGTTGAGAACCTTTACTATCTATGAAATCTGATTGATCTAGGGTATACCTATCCATCAATGCGAATCTCATATGATGGAAACATATAGATCTTACAAGAGGATAAAAAACAAAACCTAAATAATAGATAACATGCATACACCATTCTTCTCATCATTAAAACAATCAATCATCATATTCTTAAAAAAATATTAAACCCATGTGTTTTCCTTCTAGCTTGGGTTAGAGGGAACTTAGAAAAACATAAATAAAATTTTTTTTAAAAAAAAAAACAACAACAACAAGAAATAAATAAATATAAATAGAAAAAATCTAAAAGGAAAAAAAAAAAACAACTTATAAAATTAAAAACCCAAAATATTGCTCTTAAATGCTTTTAATAATGTTTAAGAATTCCATAGGAAGTTCTATTTATAAGTAGGGAACTCCAATTTTCGTACAAAGTTGAAAAATCCTATAAACTGCCTCAAATATATGCAGTTTTTTAAAATAGATTTCTTGCTGCACAGTTTGTTTAAAATAGATTTTCTGCTGCGCAGTTTTCCAAAATAGACTTCGGAGCTTCAGAATATACTTTTTCAGGATGATTTTAGGATTCTTCACTTCAAATTTTCGATTTTTTTCATTCTTCACTTGATTTTTTTAGATCTTTGGCATGTGAATTCTTCAATCTTGGTATCCTAAGATCCATCCATTGCCTTGGTGATTCTTGAGCATCAAATCTATGCTTTTTAGCACCCCTTTTCAATCTAAGTTTTTAAATTCACCTTGCAACACATACATGAGTAAAATAGAATATTAAGCTAATTCATGTTCATAAAATCAAGATGTAAATGGGAAAAATTATGCAATATTTGAATCTCAACAATCTTCTCTCTACCTCACGTAAGGACTGAAGAGAAAATGTCTCTCCATACAACTTGCACCATATCTGCAATGTTACCCACACTGCTTTCTCTCCCTTGCGCTATATCAATGCCATGCCCGCCTGCAAACGGATTGGCTACTGACCCTGCCACTCGCAAACGGCTAGTGGTCGGTGCTCTGTGGGCCCCACCATGATGTATGTGTTTCCATGCTCTGCACCCATTCTTCTAGATCATTTTACGGAATGATCTCAAAAATGAGGTTGATCCGAATCTCAAGTGGACCGCTCAGTGTTGATTGAACGCCCACCATTAAAAACTTCCCGAGGGCATAAAAGTTTTGGATCTTAGTATTATTGAATGCCCACCATGAAAAACTTCATGGGGGCATAACAGTTTTGGATCAAGTGGTGTGTGTGCGTGTGTGTGTGTGTTGTGTGTGTATATATATATATATATATATATATATATATATATAGTCTGTATGGCCTAATCGGCAGGTTAGATGTCAAATAACCATTACATTGGGGAGCGCAGATTGCGTACTACCCCCGCCCATCCCTAACTCCAAACGAGCAGTTCCGTGGGCAGGCCCACCGTGATATATCTGTACATCCAAGCCGTCTATCCCTTTTCTTAGATTATTTTAGGGCATCAAAATAAAAATGAAGCAGATCCAACGGTCAAATGGACCACACCACAGATGACTCTTATATCTAATGCAAGTGATGTTTAATGCTTTGTGCATTTTAATGCAGCCAAGCTTATGATTTGGTGTGGTCCATTTGAACGTTGGATCTGCCTCAGTTTTGTGATCATACCTTAAAATAATATGAGAAAAAGGATTGACAGCTTGGATGTACAGATAAATCACGATGGGCCCATCCACAGAACTGCCCATTCGGAGCTAGGGACGGGCGGGGGTAACGCAATCCGCGTCCTACATTGGGCCGTAGGAAGTTTTAAATGCTGAACATTCAATCACTACTGTTTCCATGGTGTGGTCTACCTGAGATTTAGATCTACCTAAGTTTTCTGTTCTAGCCCTAGAATTATCTTTCAAAATGGATGGACGGCGTGGATAAAGCACGTACATAATGGTGGGGTCCACATAGCACCGACCACTACCACCTGGTGGTGGCAGCGTGACTAGCCCAACCGCCTCGGTAATTCTTTCGTGTATAAGAAAGCAATTGCATCTTTATTTCGGGAGAAGCTACTGGTGTATCACACATCATTTATATAGCTGGTGTGGGTACAGCCAGTTTAAAGGAGATCAAAGTTAAATAAGCTTAAAAATGATATATTTATTATGTAACGCGGTTTATACATTATTCGAGATCATTTTAGATGATTTTATATCGAAAGCTCAATTAGACCACGCCGCAAATACTATCTGCAATGATGATTTTCACTGTTAAAATATTTGTAGGCCCACCATAATGTATATTTTCCATCCAATTTGTTCCTAAGGTCACAAAGACCTGGATAAAAAGGAAAAACAAATATCACGTTGATCCAAAACTGCTGTGAGCTCCAAAGGAGTTTCAATGGCATAGGTACAATCCCCCACTACTTTTTACAGTGTGGTTCACTTGATCTTTAGATCTGTTTTATTTTTAGGATCAAACCTTACCACGAGCTCACGAAATAGATGGACGGTTTGAATGTAACACATATGGGACCCACAGCACGTCAATACACCAGCTAGATCGCTGGTACACCAGCCAATCCGCTTCCAAGAAAGTGACAGCCATACGCAAGACCTATTCCGTCCAAAACAGTGGGGCCTGTGGCAGGTGGAGCATCGCACAAAATCAGACTGATTAGACCGTTCAAATCTGATTAATGGGCATTTGTTTTTCGAATCTGGACCATCCTGATACTTTGATTAGAACCCATCAGCTGGCTTACCACTGTCTATATCTCGTTGAAATTTGGATATGGTCTCTGCAATGGCCCACCGAAACACCAGTCACATATTTGCCACGTGTACTGTGAGGAAGCGACTGTATATACTTTCCACGCAGCAGCGTGCATATTAAATGGGAAGAGCAATCCACGACCACCCACGTGGCAAATATCTCAGGTGATCAAGCCTGTTGGTCCGGTAGGCCACCAAGTGCTGTTTCTAATTATCCAGCCATTGAAATTTCCCTATTCAGTGTGGATATTTTCCCATCCACTCCCTTTGTTTCTAACCGTTTGTTTGTGGGCCATTGATCGGATAACCAGAATCATCCAATCAGTGCAGCTTTTTACTGTACGTTGTCGATAACAGGGAAGCGGATTGCCTGGTGTACCACACAACAGCCAATTCAACCGAATTGGCTGTTGTGTGGGTACGTGTCCTGCGGAGACTAGCACTGACGCTCCTCGAGTTCCGACTCTTACGGACAGTTCAAAGGAGAGAGATCAAAGTCATATGTCCCTACAAATGTATTTATTATATTTACATTTGGCAAGATCTTAAAAATGAGTTACCTAAAATTCAAGTGGACATACCACAAATAGCAGCGGCAACAATGATTCTTATTATTAAAACATTCGTAGGCCTACTATCATGTTTATTTTCCATCCAATCTATTTAGAAGGTCACGCGGACCTAGATTAATAGGGAAAATAAATATCAAATCAATCCAAATGCTGTGACCCCAGAAGGATTTTAATGGTATACGTCAATCCCCACAGCTTTTTTGTAGGGTGGTCCAGTTAATATTTGGATCTGTTATACTTTTCGGCATAAGCCTTACGACGAGCTCACTGAATAAAGGGACGGTTTGGATATAACACACCTCATGAGGAGATTGACAGAACTTGGTGATGTCAGCACACTAGCCAGATCGGTAGTGTGTAGTACACCATGCAATCCGCTTCCCGATAAAAGACACCAGTGAGATATCCATAGCTTCGCTGTAAGCCTGTAACCCGTGATTGGTACATCGAATTAAAATGACGTACGTCATTGGTTTTGGTGGGCTAACTGCATGGAAATCATCACATGCAACACGTTTCATTTGGACTAGTAGAAATCCACACGACCTATCGGATCCGTCCATTACGTCCAATCAACTCTTCGTAGACTTCTTCGAAGCAATAACACTGATTGGATGATTCAAACTATTCATTCAAAGGCATTGAAAAAATAGATGGGCAGGATCGTTAGTAGAAGATAGAAAATAGGTCCAGTGACAAACATTAGAACCATCCGATTCCCGTGGTTTTTTCACTGTAGCGTAAGAAGGGAGTAATTGACCTGATGAACGGTCCAGATATACTATGTTTATGCTAACCAGGACAAAGGTAACCAGGAGCATGAAAAGTTTCCATGCCCCTAGCGTACTAGATAGCTCCTTTTTCAGAAAGAGAATGATATTTACGTTCTTTCTTTCTTTATTACGGCTGCATCGTTAGACCTTTTGCAACTCCGCCGTTACAATTATATATACAAGAGTATTTATAAACACGTCCCCTTCGATTCAAACAACTGTATTTTCCCTCTGAAAGTGACGTAAGCAGAATATGCACCAAAGGAGTTGATTTTGGGGAAGAGGATGGCGTGGTGTGCCGCACACACCTGACGTCACCAAGTTATGTGGGCCCATACCCTAAAAAATTGAGAGAAATCTAAAATTCAAATGAACCACATCACATAAAGTAGTAAGGATCAAGCACGTACCATTGAAAACTTATTGGTGGTTACAAAAGTTTAATCAAGTTAATATTTGTGTTTTCCTTTCATCTAAGCATGTATGACCGTATCAACAGGTTCAAGGGTAAATGAGCATTATGGTGAGCCCTAATAAGGTTTTCACTGTGGGCATTCATGTGCTCACTACTTTCTATGTTGTCGTCCACCTTAGCTTTGGATCTACCTTTTTTATGACCATGCCTTAAAATGATCTCACAAAATGAATGAATGAGGTGAATATAGGATATACATCTAGGCAAGCCCTTGGAACTAGGGTTGCACATTGAACTGGTAGAACCGTGGAATCGGACCGGAACCGACCAAACGGTCCGATTTGGTTCGGTTCTAGAGTGCACCAGTTTCGGTTCCGGTTCTGAAAATTAAAGAACCAATTACATCGGTTCGATTCTCGGTTTGGGAGTATGTAGAACTGAACCGAACCGAACCGTGAACCGATCCGTAGAACCGAATCGTGGAACCGAACCTGAAACCGAACCAGCAACCTTTTAATTGTTTTCATATTTGACTCATGATTTATAGTTTATAATGCATCATTTAATTATTTTTGTAAATGTATTTTTATACACTTTATACAATATCTAAACCATTCATCAAATGGATCACAACATGAATGAACATGGGCTAGATAATCGAATAAAATATGCAATTGGACTGAATTATAAAAAACCTAGAATCGTGGAACCGATCCGGAACTGAACCGGTTTTAACAGTTCGGTTCCGGTTCGATTCTAGGGTGCTAACGGTCCGGTTCCTGTTTCGAATATCCTAGAACCGTTAGGAACAGTTCGGTTCCGATTTTACCCTAGAACTAGACCGAACCGACCCATGTGCACCCCTACTTGGAACTTAGTGACATCAAAACACCGCTAAGGTACCTATAATCTGCTTCAAAATTTTCTCCCATGTGGGGTCCACCATTAGGTTTAAATAACATCCACCTTGTCCGGCAGGATAATTCCACCACAGGCGTTGGATGCCAAAAGAATCTAGCTAGTTAATACAATCATTGGGAAGCAATACTCACCCAAAATCTTCTGTACCTATGTGGTCGGCCATCCAATGGTTGGATCAACTTGATTTTTAGGGTTTTCTACTTTCACGGTAGAGTGGCCATGCTGAACAGGTCAGATGACAACCATCAGGCCAGGGCTCAGGGCTCCTGGGTTGACACCCTTAATTGGGAAACCACAGGGAGGTACTTACAATAATGCAGATCAAGAGGGAGGTGATTACAAATTTCATAAACGATTTGGAAGGCATTTACGATTATCCTATTATATGAGCAACAGTGGTACCGCAAGTTGCGCCGAAAGCGAGATGTAAACAGCGACTGGCTTTTAAAATACGAAGAATACTGACGCAACCCTTCATAAAAAGTTCCATGCATTTCCCTCTTAACAGTAAAAGGTGGAAAACATCTAGAGTAATCAGGACCCTTGTTCTGATGGCCAACATCGTGGATTGACCATATCCCAAAAGTTAATGAGTTAGACTATTGTAAACAACCGATCAGTAGGCTGTAAAAAGAATGGTTAGATCAACAGTCCTAAACACCAGAAATATTTTCCTGAGGGAAGTGCACAGAACTTTCAATGCAGCCATTTGGACATTAGCATGTCCCGTTAATGAGATTTCGCCACCCATCTGGAAAACGTGATCTGTCCCTCAATGGGTTGTTGATCTGTCTTCCCCTTCTAATCCAATCATCGGCCATTGAGTTGTAGGGTACGCTCGGGTTTTTAATTTCTAGAAGCGGGGCCTATGGTTTAGTGGGTTTTTAGTTTCTGGAAGCGGGGCCCATGGTTTAGTGGCTTTTTAGTTTCTGGAAGTGGGGCCCGTGGTTTAGTGGTCCAACTTTTATATCATGGATGGCTCATGTACCAAAAATTCTCCAAATTGGAAGATCCTCTCCCTTGAATCTTTGACTATTTCTTCATTGAATGCCGACCGTTCCTGTATTTCCTTTCCTAAACGTGGATTTTCGGGACATAACAAAAGGTAAGGATAATTTACATCAACGAAATTTCTGGTATATGAGAGTGAGATTAACTTTATTAACGGTTTGGATTGCTCAATCCCTGACCCTAAATGTTAAACTGAAAACCAGAGCGTATAGACATAAGGCAGAAACTCATTGTCCGAGCTAACCTTTTTTTTAAAAAAAATCTCTACACACGCACGCACGCACCCCTCCGTTGACACCCGAGCGGGATTTCACCCCCCTATTGTTGGAAAAATGTGTTGGAAATACTGAAAATTGAAAATTACAGTGAAATAAAGTTTGATTATATGGTTTAACTAGGCTTAATCACGTAAAAATGTATGCAGTCCTTAAAGCGTGATTTGGCCACTTATTATTTGTCTGTTTGAATATGTGAATGTGTTTATAATATTCTATGAATGATATGTTATATGGAGGATTTTTATTTTTATTTTTTTAACATAGGCACACACACCTCCACACACTCACGCCACACGCACACACACCCCACACATGCACACCGTGGGATTTCGGCATTGTGGGTACTCGAACCCTTGACTCGGTGTTGAAACTCCAGAGAGTCTACCACCCGTGTAAGCGTAAGGACCCATGTTATATGGAGGATCTAATGGAAGTGAAAATATTTATGATCGAGTTGATGAAATTTTGGACCGAAATAGTCCAATTTATATAGGCACTAGGGAGTGGACCGTTGCTTGGTGGCCATCAATGGTTCAGAACATTTGAAAACATTTCTGACCATGATCATTAATTTCAGCCATTTCTAGTCGTTGGATCAAAAGACCTGGCTATTGAATTATCATGGCCCATTCGTTTTCGTACTGTTGTGGCTCCCGACGGTTCGCAAAGTGCAAAGTGCGTCAACTAACGCCACTACAACCACACTACTCACGCCTTCGCCCGTGTCCGAGCACATACGTGCATGTGTTCCAGTGCGTAACGCAACCCAAGCATCTCATTCTTCAAAGCTCCAAGTAAAAATACTACACACACATTCACTTATAAACTTCAAATCATCTCTTATCATTTCCGATGCCGGACAAAATCACATACCATGCTTTTCCATTTGAAATTCCTAAAATTGGTTTTAGCGGCAAAAACTCAAAATTTTGAAATATTTGAAATATTTTTCGAAAAACCATGAATCTCAACACCTACGACTACTCGAACCCAAAACTTCATGTTAAAACTCTGAGCTTTGTGAAGCTAATCAAGCTAAAGCAACTCTGCCCTTGCAGAGTACCGAGTATCCAAGTCACCATCTCGACCGTGTCATAACTCTTAAGTCAGACCATCGGCAGGGCTCAAGGTAATTTGCACGGTGGATTGAAGAGGCGACTCGTGCTAGCGTGCACCCATGCTAATCTGGCACGTGGACAAGAGATCCCAGCCATTCAATATTTGGGTCCTGCTCGCACAAACAATGTTTAGAAATTCAAGCAAGCCCACCCATCAAGTTGACCACAAACGTTTGAAAAAGAAACTTGGAACAGTCAGAAAAAACATGGCCAAGTGTATATATTCACCTTGTCTGTGTGGGACGGGGATTGGGTACTGCCTCTGCTTGTGTTGACGTGGGCACAATAATGGCATGGCCTGAATTGATTATCAAGCAGGCCGCCATCAAAGATAGGACCTGCACTAAACATGTCTGAAAATTATTTGATGAGTATATATTTAAACGGGCTCCACCTTTACAGCCAGCCAATCAAACAACTCCCACCGTACCTGTTGGCACAGGTAGGGATTGTACCTTATCCTCGTCTATTCACGTTGGCCCTCCTATTGAGTGGACCAGCCTATTTTTTGGCAGGGCATGTTATCTCTGCCAAAAAATACAGTGTGATCCATTCATCAGGGAGGTGAAGCTTGTACTCAGAATCTAGATGGCTGAAAAAAGGACAGACATTCTAAATTTGGGAGCTGTTTGGGTACAGAGATTTTATGTTATGGTTAAAAAAATATGTAGCTAAAAATAATAATTTTGTTCAGGACATTTTAAACACAGTTTGATAAGAACGTGTTAATATGAAATAACTTTGAGCTCTATTTCAAAAAATAATAAGTAATTCTAAAATTAAATATATAAAGTACGCTCAGCTATATATTAACTAATTTAACAACTAAAATATAATTTTACTATTTTATATTAGTTTATGAATATCATTTAAAGTGAGGCCTATTACTTGAAATTATAAAATAAAATAAAAATTTCTGTTAGCTTGTTAGTACACCCCACCGTCAGTTCACACTTCACGGTACCAAGACCTCAGTGTTGAAGCGAGGTATCTTTCACTTGGTCTACCACTTGAGCTACGGATCGTTACATATATTTCTCATGTGTTTGATTTATAATCTATTTAAATTGGGTCAACCATTTACATTGTTTAATTTTGAGTTACATATTTCTCATGTATGGTAGTGGGTAAAGGTGACAATGGCAAAGTGGCCCAACAAGCCCAACTTTGGACTTGAATCTATAACACTTTCGGCTGAAGTTATTTTAGGCCAATCTACCCTAAGTCCAACCCAATTTTACTTAATTTTATATGTATATCTTATATTGCATGAATGACATTCCAATCCTTGATTAGCTAACCCATGCAAGTTGAACATAGATTATTAATTTTGTTCCTTATAATTATTTTATTATTATTTTTACACGTGTCAAGATCACTTGATTAACGAATAAATAAGGAACATTCAAGTAGAAAATAAGAATTTTATCTATTTTTCGAACTGAGCTTGGTTAGGTTTGAGTACAACTAAGTTTTTAGGATTTAGGCTTAGGCCACCTATACTAGACCATGTCGTGCTTGGATGTAGGGCCTTAAGAATTGAGCTTGAGTCGATCTAGCCCAAACTCGACCCATTGTCTCCTTTATTTGAGTATTTAGAGAATGAGATGGTATTTGGATGTCTTCAATCTATGCAAAAATAGGAGATTTTGATCGATCAAATACACTACTTAATCACTTGAGAAAATCTCGGATTAAACAGATTGGTCTGTAGACGGTTTTTGGACAGGTTTGATTAATTAACCTTGGAGGTTCGATCAATTAACATAATTTGAAATTTTCATGTTAACTTTTGGACACTTTTGAGCATGTTTAATTGATTGGACATGAGAGCTCGATCAATCGAGGGTTGCTCGATCGATCGAAGCTTAGATCGCCGGCGCGTACGATTTGTTTTCTATTCTGGGTATAACACTATATATATGAGTGTAATATAAGATTAGGGTAGAGAACAAGGGAAGTTAAATCATTTCTAGGATTTTGAAGGGAGGAAACTTGGGTTTTCGCATCCGTAAGTTAATAAATCTCTTTTACTTTCATTTTCATCGTGGATTGCTCATTGTTTTATGCCATGGTTTTTCCCGCAAATATTTTTTCATGTAAAATCGTGTGTTATCTGGATTGCTTTATTTGCGTTTATTTTTCGTTTGTGTGATTCAAATTCGAAGTTTGCTTCCGTGACTCCCAATAAGTGCTATTAGAGCTATATGTTAGGATTTGAGTTTGAATATGAGACATGGTAATGAAGGAATCGAACGTGAACTATGAGACGAATAAGTTCACAATGAAAAATAACTTTGAACAATGGAAGGTGAAGATGAGAGGCCTTCTAATGCGACAAGGTTTGCGACATGCACTCTTTAGTATAGCGAAGTGCCTTACGACTATGAGCAATAAAGAGTAGGAAGAATTTGATCAGAGGGTGATTACCTCAGTCCAATTATGTTTGACAGATGATGTCATTTATCAGAAGACTATCCTAGGGCTTTAGATGAAGTTAGAAGGCTTGTACATGACAAAATCTCTCTCCAATCGTCTGCATATGAAAAAGTAATTTTATAAACTAAAGATGGTGGAAGGGTCAAATCTTAATAAAAATATTTGCGCATTCAATCAACTACTTTGAAATTTGACAAGTGTGGAGGTAAAGATCGACGAAAAAGACCAAGCCCTAATCATGTTGAATTCTCTTACAGAGTAATATGAAAGTCTCGTAGACATTATGTGCCATGTTAGGGAGACCATTAATATCGAAATTGTTATCTCAACCCTTCATTCGAATCAGTTAAGAAACAAAGACAATGGTATGGGTTCCTCTATGGATGTGTTGGTTGCTAGGGAAAGAGCTTCTGAGTGAAAGAATAGAAATTCGATATTTAAGTCCAAGTCTAAGGGCTAGGTGAAGTTGTAGTACTGAAATCGTGAGATGATGGAACTTATGAAGAAGTATTGTCAGAACCCTAAAACCCATAAGGACGAGAAATCAAAAGAATCGACAAGGGAGACCAGTTCAACGAAATCTGGTGTAGGTACGAGTGGTTGTAATGTGTTGTCAGTGTGAAAGGTTGAACACTTATATGATGAACGTAAGAATGAGTAGATTTTGGATATAGAGGCATCATATCACATGTGTCCCCATCGGAATTAGTTCACCACATACAACAAATATGATGGTGGCCTGATTCTTATGGAAAATTAGCATGCCTGTAAGATGATTGAAATTCGATCTATTTGCATCAGAATGTTTGATGGGATGGAGCGTACTTTAACAAATGCGAGGTACGTTTTAGATTTGAAGAAGAATCTGATCTCTCTAGGTGCTCTCGATGCACTTGGGTGCAAATTCATCGGTCATGATAATATCATAAAAGTTTCAAATTAGTCACTCATTATTATAAAAGTGTAGCGGGACAGTAACTTTTACAAGCTGATTAGGAATATAGAAACGGGTGAAGCTGCAGCGTCTGTAGCAGGATTCATGCTGGCATGCTTGTGGCACGCACGCCTAGGCCACATGAGTGAGAGTGGTATGGAGGTATTACTCAATCATTGCTTGATTCATGTATTTAAAAATTTTGATTTAGATATATGTGAACAGTTCATATATGGTAAACAGTATATGTTATCTTTTAAAACTGAAAAGCATAGCAGTAACAGATCACTTGATCATATACACTTGAATGTGTGGGAGCCATCACCCGTTGTTTCTGGTGGAGAATCATCATTCTTTGTCACATTCACTGACGATTTCTCTAAAAAGATATTGGTTTATTTTCTGAAAAATAAATTTGATATTTTCGCCACTTTCAAGATGTGGAAAGCGATGGTGGAAAAAGAACTAGAGCGGAAGTTACAAGTATTGTGGACGGATAATAGTGAAGAATTCACTTCTAGTGAATTCAATCAGTTTTACAAATATAAAACGATAGTAAGGTATAATAAAATAAGACATACACTAAAGTAAAATGTTGTAGTGAAACAAATAGAAAATATAGCACATCTAATTATAAGATAACTGGGTCAACAAAAAATAATATACACTATTCAAAATATCCTAATTCGGCTTTATCCCATCTGATAACCTGATTGACACGAAGTTTTGTTCATGTTATGACTAGGGTGTGGCCGAATGCTATACACATATCATGTGCGCCCCACAAGTCCCGAGCTTCTTTCTCTTCTTCTTCTTCTTCTTGTTTTATTATTATTATTTTTTTTTCTAATCTCTAATTGTGAAAGCATTATTTTATAAAATATAGATTCTTAAAAGAAAAAAATTGAAGTAAAAACCCCAACGTGGCATTTTAAATCAGTGTATCCAATTGGCCCTCTCCAACAAGCACGTAGCAGTGTATATTGGCCCGTAGATGCTTCCTGGTTTAAGTTCATTTCTAAAGAGATGTTCCCCTATAATTCCGATTGGTGCCCTTTAAATGGACTGTCAATGATGTAGAGCGGGTCGCGGACAATTACATGGCAAAGATGGATCAGAAAAGGCCCGGTTGGCGACAAAAGTGATCTGGACCATCAGACCTTAAATCAGGCGTATCTTGCAATCCGGGATGAGTTAGCCGACGAAAAATATATGATTTTGGGGTAGAACGAGCTACTTTAGCCAACCAACCCTGCTACGCCGGGTTGCGACGCTCGGAATTGCGAGAAACCCCTGATTTGATGGTCGTTTCCCTGTTTCAATTTCGTTTTTACTATAAATAGTAAGTTTTAGTTTGCTTATAACTCTTCATCCGTCGGGCTTTAGGAGTTGCGCCCAACGTGAAAAGAGCTTAGAATAATTAGGAGAACGGGTTGGTGAAGCCAAATAGGACACTTACTATTTTTGGCCGAAAACCTTGCGCACTAGTAGACATCACGACCGTCTATAAATAGTAAGTTTACTATTTATAGTAAGTCGCGAATTCTAGGAGTCCTAGTTGTAGTTTGATTCTGATTTCTTTTCCATTGCTTAGTACCCTTATTTAAAGGGTTGTGAACTCGTTTTTATGGATTAATTAATCTATTTCGAATTTATTTAGAATTTATTTCTATTTTCTGCTCTCTTTTCTCGTGGATTCGAGAAGTCTCTGTGAAGAGTCCAGAGAAGTTCCGTGGATTCGGAATATTTATCCTCTTGAGGAAGACGGTGCTCGACCTCACGTCCTCCCCTGCGTCAGTCAACAAGCAAAAGTAATTAATATTTGGCATTCAAAGGTTAAAGGTGAGAGGAGGGATGGCTAGGATTCTTCTATCGGCCATTGAAGGCAGAGCCCACGGGGTGGACCGTTCGGATCCAAGGCAAACCATCTCGATCGTGGAAGGTGCCTCTGTCATTATAATATAGATGAATCTGCTAAGCCACATGGTCGGCCAAATTTTCAGGCGATCCCATGATGACAACGCACCCAGCCTCATCAACGACACAGATATTGCATCCTTCTGCGGTGAAATTTCATTTGTCTATTTCACGCGCGCGAGTAACTCTAGCAGCCATTCGTGTATTCCTGCCATCGCTGTCTGTCCTAAAACATAGGAAATGATACGTTAGAGCAGGAACTTCACAGGGCGGAGAAATCTGGACGCGGTTGGCTGGTGACCCAACCAGCAGACAGCTAGCTGATGTAAATTCTCTGTCGACCCATCATGATGTATTTGTTTTATCCACACCGCTCATCCATTTTGCAAGCTCATGTTAGAGTGTGAGATGAAAAATGAGGCAGAACCAAAGCTTACTTGGACCACACTACAGGAAACGGGGGGATAATGATGCCCACCGTTGAAACCTCCTGGACCACACCACAGAAAACGGTGCTGATAATAATGTCTACCGTTGAAACCTTCTTAGGACCCACTGCGAAGTTTATTTGCCATTTCATAGAATTATACAGACATGATAAAATGAAAACACAAATATCATATCAAATGCTTTTGTAGCCCCAGGAAAATTTCAATGGTGAGCAATTCCCGACATTTCTTGTGATGTGGTTCACCCGTGGATTTGACTAGTTTTCGGATTAAGCCATAAATGAGCCGAAAATATGGGTGGGGTGTACGGCCACAGAGATTGACAGCTGCAACGTATTTGTTGTACATACATTTCTCCATGTCATCTCCGAGATGAGACCAAAAAATATAGCAGATCCAAATCTAGTGATAAAAACTTCTTTGAGGTAACAAAAATTTTCATTTGTGCGTCCCTACGTCCAAGTAGTTTTAATGGTGGGGATTCAATCTTCACTGTTTTACGTGGCATGGACCACCTGAGATGTGGATCTGCAGGTAGTTTTTAATTTTGGGAATTCAATCACCACTGCTTCATGTGGTATGGTCCATCTCTGATGTGGGTCTGCTGTATTTTTGGGCTCATGCCGTGAAATCAGCTGAAAAAACGAATGAACGGCGTGGATTTAGGACACGTAGATGAGGATGATCCCCACAGCTAAGGATCGGGTGATTCACCGAAGCCGTGCTCTCTTTATACAGAACACGTGGCAGCTGATGTGTCAACAAGGACTCCCATCCAGTAGGTTTATTCATGGACCGTCCGTATTTAGAAAATCACAATTATCAGAAAATCCTAGCCTTCATTTTCTCTCACTTCAAATCACATATGTTGATCATTAACAAGTTTTGCTTCCTACCGTTGCTTTGAAAAGAACTGATCAGATTGATAAGATAATCGGCTTGATGTGAATCATTATACATTTGCCATCCATAGTAATTACCCCACTGATGGAAGGTCCTGATTGATACATCGACCTACCATGTGTGCTTTTGATGGATGGCTCTATCGTAGTACGGTTTCTTTCTGCGTCGTACCATCTTTCCCCGTCTGCTATAGCCGAGCGTGTCTGAAAAAGAGAAACGCAGTGCGACTTTCTCAGCAGCAGCTTTTGGGCATAAAAGCACGGAGGAAAGCTTTGATACTCTGGCAAAGTGTGATGGATGATAAGCAGCACTTATAAATTGGACACGTGGAATGCAACTAATTCAAATTTAGCTGGCCGAATTATGAATCCCTGTTTAGATGCACCGTAACCTAATAATTATAATTATTTCGTCGTATAACTATCGGATTGGCAGACATTAATTAGAGGGTTTAAATTTAAAAAAAATCCAACGGTCCTATTTCATCAAACAAGTGTCCATCAATCAGAGGCTAAGATTGTTCAACCAATCTGATTTTGAGATTGTGTCTTGGTTACTGTGAGCTCCACAAGTTTGGTGGTTTGATTGAATCAGGGCGGTCGAGATGACTCTGTGGATTGAGTCGTGCAATCAAACCAGATGATGAGGTAACGAGGCCGATCGAGTCGGCTGGATGAGTGGCATCAAACTAATCTGAGTCTTAAAACAGTCTCCAAATGCCACGTCTAATAACAAGCTACAATTATCTATGGTGTGGTCCACTTGAGTTAAACAGGCAGATCCCACGCTCAAGTGGACCACTCTGTGGTGTGGTCCACTAAAGTGTTGGATCTTCCTCATTTTTGGGATCATTACTTAAAATGATTTGAGAAAATAAGTAGACAGTGCGGATAAACAGATAGATCACGTTTGGGTCTCACAAATCTGTCCATTCGTGGCTAAGACAGGTGGGGTTGAACGCAATCTGCGTCCTCAAATACAATTTTCGTTTTGAATGGTAGCGACCAGAAAATCTAAGACGGAGATTGCTGAAACATTGGGCGTAGCGACCTCGTTACTGAATGGTGGTATGGGGCCCACCATAATATACGTATTTTATCCACGCCCGTCCATATATTTTCCCACCTTATTTAAGAGTAGTGGTGTGCAAAATGGGTCCGATCCGGCGGATCCGCTCCGATCCGCTCCGATCTGCCCCGATCCGAACAGGATCGGTAGACTGGATCTATTAGGTTCGGGTACAGCCAGGCATATCCGAATCTTGTTCGGATCGAATTCGGGTACAGCCAGGCATATCCGAATGTTGTTCGGATCGAATTCGGGTAAGCAACAAATCCGAACCGAAATCCGATCCATGGCCTCTTTTATCTCTCTCGCCTTTCTCTCTCTCTTCCTCATCCTCCCCCTCTCTTCCGCCATGCCTCACCAGTACCACAAGGACCGAAACACAGCTACTGGACGCACGCTATTCCAGGAAAAACCCAAAACAGCCACCGATTTTCGGCTCCCTAGAAATCCAACAGGCATGCAAAGCCACCTGATTCCCGGATTCATGTGAAACCGCTCTCTCCCAAGCCAATCTCCCAAACCCATCAAAACCCATCGGTATAATCTTCACATCCATCAAAATCTCCACCCAAAACCTCAAAACCACCCAAAACCTCAAAACCGCTCAATCCATGGCCAAAACCATCTTCGATTCCGCCTCCGACAATCCCAACATGTCCAACGCCGCACAGAACTGCCTCGAGGTTCTGGGCTACTCCCAATACCCCATCTCCCTTTCGTCAGCGTTCGGGATCCTGCCATGCAGGCAGTCGGATCTCGGATCGGATCTCGGATAGGTCCGGGTCAGGTGGCCAGGACTCGGTCCCGGATCTGTTCGAATTCGGGTCAGGATATTCGAAGTTCGGATCTGTTCGGGTTGGTCCCAATCCGGACAGACTCGCACCGATGCCCAGCTCTATTTAAGAGTCATGGGTTCAAAATTGAGGTATATTTAAATCTTAGGTGGATCATACTATGTGATAAAATTGGTAATATAATGCCCCACCATTAAAAACTTCTTGGGTGCACACTGTCATTTTTACATGCATGCCATCTAACCTTGGATGAAGGGAAAACACAAATATAAACTCCATGCAAAAGTTTAGTCTTTTAAATTTTTTTTTAATTGTGGGCGTTTAATCACTATTTATATGGTGCGGTTTACCTGAAATTTAGATTTACTTTATTTTCGTGCTCATGTCATAAATTGAGAAAGAAAAATGGATAAAACGCATACATCATGGTGGGGCTCACGTATCACCGTCCAGTAGTGCCGTATCTTGAAAATGAGAATACAGGATATTGAAATTTCATGATAGACACGTGTGCAGAGAGACCTGGCATATTAGAATGATGGGAATTAGGGAACAATATTAGAAACATGTATGTATGTGTACTTTAACAAAAACATACTTTATCAAGGTAGAACAATCGGATCCCATCTTCTAACAAGTATCACGGCATTTCTTTCTACAAATTTAGACATTTCTGTCCATCTACATCAGTCTAGAGCACTGTCCATCTACACAATTGATATTGACGCCCGATTTCCTTCTAAAGCCTTTTGCATAAGTTCCTGCTATGGGTGCTACGTGGTTCTACCTAATGATTCTTAAAAATATGTACAATTTTTTTTTTTTTTCAAATCATTGGAGGAAATGAGACCAAAAGTAAGGTTGATCCAAAACTTAAGTGGACTACGAAAGAGAAAACAATGGAAATTCAATGACCACATTTAAACATTTGTATTGCAGCAAAAGTTTAATATAAGGCTAATAGTTTTGTATTATCACTTTATCTCACTGGGAATGAACTTATAAATAATTTAGATGCATATAAACGTCAAGATGCAGCCTAGTAAAGCTTCAATGGTGAAAAACATTTTCTCCATTTTTCCTTCTGGTATAGCTGACTTGAGTTTTGGATCCACCTGATTTTTGGTCCCATCACCTAAAACGATCTGAGAAAACGGATGAACGGGGTGGATTTTTAATAAACACCATGGTGGGCCCATGTAATATCCCAGCGCAGGAGCTTCCTACCGAACGCTTTCGCGGGAAATCCGCGTGCACTGCTATTGACACACGTTTAAAATTTCAAACTTCCAATGAGTTGGAGTAAAGTAATTGGGTCTAGTGTATCGAAAATTGAGCCGTTGAGTTGGCCGGGCCAATAGGTCAATAATAGGGACGCCGATTAGATACTGACAACGTCAGTAGCCAGATCTCCACGGAAGTGACGTCACTAAGCTCTATAGACCCACCGTCATGTGTTGTATTCATACGGTCCATCCATTTTTAGAGAGATAATTTTATGGCCAAAAGAGAATGAGATATATCTAAAGTTTAAGAAGACTAAACCATAGAAAAAATTGGGAATAGCGATCTACTGTTTAAAACTTCTCAGGCGCTACAAAAGTTACCGATGAAGTTGATATTTTTGTTTTCAATTCCTATATCTTTGTGTTAACTTATGAACAGGTCGAAGTTAAAAAATACATCCCTTATGTGGGTGTGACTGATCCCACGGTTTTATGTGGTGGGTCCACTTGAACTTTAGTTCTATCTCATTCTTTTTCCCATGCCATAAAACGATATCTACAAATGGTTGGACAGTATGGATACAACATATGCATCATGGTACGTCCCACAGAGCTTGTGACTCAATAGCGAATTTGCTACTGATGTTGTCAGTATCTAATCCATGTCCCAATAATAGACAATCGGAAATAAGGTGTCTTGGATTCTACAGTGACCCGCCACTAAGTCAATGTTGTGGGCCCTGCCATGATGTATTTGTTTTATATATTCATGTCATGAATATTTTTTCTTGCCAGGACATGATCTCAAAAATGATGTTTATCCAGATATCAAGCAAATCTAAGGTGGATCACAACACAAGAAGCATGGTTGATTGAACGCCAATCATTAAAATTTTTATGCCTACTATAACGTTTATTTCCATCTAACTTAGACTGGACGAAGGGAAAATACAAATATCAGCTTGACTGAAAATTTTCACAGCTCAAAGAAGTTTTTAATGGTGGGCAATTGTTCATCAGTTTTTTCTATGGTATGATCCACCTGAAATTTGGATCCGCCTCATACTTGTGCTAGTGACCTAAAGTGAGCCTGAGAAATGGATGGGCAGTATGGATAAAATGCATATATTATTGTGGGCCCACTACACCGACTAGTACCAACATGGTTTGCTAGAGGGGCCACTACTAGAACTGAGTCCATGTTCGCTTCAATGTATAGAAGAAATGTATGGCTTAGAGAAAAATGTATCTAAAAATCAGGCCTTCAATCTTGAGGTGAACCTCCAATGGTTTCTTACATTGTGGCCCACTTGAGTGAAGCAGCCTCATTGAATATATAAATAATGTGGCCCACCTGATGGATGCTAGATGATGAAAAAAAGGAAGAAAAAACATAGATGATGAACACGTTCTTTTCCTCCATCTCTACTTGTCAATGTTAACATGTATCCCATGATTTTCAATTGGGTAGTGTCCCTTCCAAGGTCAGCAGTAGTTAGTATTGTAGGGCCAGAATGATATATGTGTTCTAGCGACTGCCATCCATCTATTTTGTCAGCTCATTTTAGACATTAGCCAATCCAAATTTCAGGTGGACAACACCATAGGAAACAGTGGTGATCGATTGAATGCCCACCGGCCACCATTGAATACTTCTTGGGGGCTATAAAAGTTTTGGATCAAGCTGATATTTATGTTCTCCCCTCATCCAGGATTGTGTGATGTAGAGCGGGTCGCAGAGACTTTCATGGCAAAGATGGACCAGAGAAGGCCACATCAGAGGCAAAAATGATCCGGACGGTAAAAACCTTAAAACAATTATATTTCGCAAACTGAGACGAGTTTTTTGACATATCATATATGATTTTTGGGATGCTCATGCCAGATTTGCAAGATTCCATCATATCGATGGTGAAAAGTCTCTTTTATTTTCATTTTTACTATAAATAGCAAGTTATAGTTCGAGTGTAACTTTTGATCATTTGAGTTGTAGAGGCTTGCCCAACATGAAAAGGGCTTAGAAAAATGAAGAGAATTACATTGTTAGGCCAAATTGGACACTTACTACTTTTGGCTCAAAACCATGAAGTCTACTAGGAATGGAAACCATCTGTGAATAATAAGTTTAATATTTATAGTAAGTTACATTTTTATGGAGTTTGAGTTCAAGTTCGAGTCTAAAACTTGGTTTGAGATCCTTATTTAAAGGATCGTAATTTCATTTTCTATCATCAATCAATTTATTTCAAATTTATTAAAAATTATTTATCCCTCCTGAATTCTAGGAAGCTAGGTGAGGAATCCAAAGAGCTTCCCTGAGAAAGACGATGATCAACCTCATCATGTCCTGCCCTGCATCATTGTGTGACCTAATCAACAAGTTGGATGGAAAATAAGCATTACAGCAGGCCCTAGGAAGTATTTAATGGTAATCATTCAATCACCACTGTTTCTTGGGGTGGGTCCACTTGAGATTTGAATCTACCTTCTTTTTTTTTTCTCATACCCTAAAATGAGCTAGCAATATCGATGGATGGCATGAATAAAATACATTCATCATGGTACATCACACAACACTAACCAGTACTAAGGTATAGGGGTCGCTACTAGAGCTGGGCATCGGTCAAGATCTGATCGGATTGGGTCCAACTCAATCCAATCCAAAATCTCAATGGTCTGACCCTAACTCGATCCGATCTGGGACCGAGTCTGGGTCACCTGACTTGAACCGATCCGAAATGTGGATTGCCTGATCCGATCCGAGTCCGACTCGGTCAGGAAAACCGAGTCAGATCGGATTGGGGATGGTTCAGATCGGTCCAAATGTGAGTTAATATATGTAGCTTATGCAATATTGGAGTGCATGTGTATCAAGTGTCACACGGAGCAAGAGTATCATATAACTCCTCTTTCCAATTTCATCTCATCTTCTTCCCGTGGGTGATGAAAATAACAACGAATGGCCTAAGTTCGACCTTCACTTGATGGTGAAGCGGCTAGTTCGTGGATAAAGTCCGGATCCGGAACAGGCAATGCCACATGGGCACTGGCAAGACGTCTACGCATGTGGGATGAGCGTCCCAAGGAGGGTACATTTAAGAAGGAGAGAGTATAATTTAAGAAGAAAATAATATAAAGCGACGTTGGCAGAGATGAAAAGGGATGCAAAGAGATCTTTATCAAATCATGCAAATTTGATACAAGAGTAGCACCATACAAAAGTGGCACCAGGTGATACGACTAGATGTCGATGGTGAAAGCTTCAATGTACCATTAAAAACTGGTTTACAAGCCATATGTTAAATCAGTATTAAATATTTTCGATTTTTATAAAAACTAATAGATGAAAAAGATGTAAGAAATACCCCCATATTGAAGGCAGATGTGGGACTGAAGTGATCATGCAATGCCTTCAACATCGCATGGGGATGGGATGGATGCCCATTCACCAACTTAATCATCAAGCCATGCACGGACATGTTTCCTAAGTCCACACGCCTATGGAGCCCTGTACATCCACATGCAAGCATGCATGCTAACATCAGATGCATGGGTGAGATCCAAGCTTTCCATCAGGTGGGTCACGGTGTGAGATCCAACCCTTTACTCTTCTTTTTTGGTCAGAACTCGGTAAACAGCTGTAACCCATTTCAAAAACCTAAGGATTCCAGATCGGATCGGATCGGTCCGAATCGGATCCAATCGGATCGGGTTGGATTAGGTCCAATCCGAACTCGACCTGAAGAGATTTCAGATTTGGATGGGTCTACCTGATCCTCACCGATCCAGACCGTCGGTTCGGTTCGAATCGGGTCGGATCAGGTCAGATCGGGTCAGATCCACCGGATCGGATCTAAAATGCCCAGCTCTAGTCACTACATAATCTGAGTCTATTGAAATGAGCCATGGGATCAAAGAGATGAGCATATAGTGAGTCCCACTTTGGCATGTGATCAAAACACATGATTGAGTACCCGATAGACCTTTTACACTGATCATGTGGTGTATATTAAGCAGCATGTAAGTATTAGAAAATTACCTAGCATAGAGACTTAGGGAAAGGAATCTTGTGGTGTGTTGAATTCCTAAGATTTCACTGTATAAAGGGGATCTTGATCCCCACCTATTGACACTGTTGCACTGATTTTATTATTATTATTATTATTATTTTAAAGGTGAAGATCAAGCTCTCCAAGAGGACTTCAATGGCAATTGCAACAACCATAACACCATGATCCATAGCTCAAGTGGTAGATTGAGTGAAAGATACCTCGTTTCAACACTGAGGTCTTGGTATTGAGCCCTAGTAGGGGTGGCTAACAGCGAAGTGTCAATTGACAATGGGGTGTACTAACAAGCTAACAAAAAATAATAATAATAATAATAATAATAATAATAATAAAATAAAATTGCAACAACCATCAGAACATAGGTACTCTGTTGTGAAATCAAGATTAGTAAAGTGGCATCTTGTCTTTATTATACAGGATTTTCATTTGGGGCGTGTTTGATTTTGAGGGTTTTATATTAATGGAAAATAGTTTCTAATGGTTTCACACTTTCATGTTACTGGATTAGCAAATAAAAATAGATTTCATAAAGTCATTATTAAACTTTTTTAAAAAAAAAATTACTTACATAAGAAATAAGGTTACTATTGTCTAATAAAAATGAAATTTCACACAAGTTTTCTTACAAATCAAACACAACCTAATTTTGAAATCCACTAATTTCTTCAGACGTTGGAAATCATCCAACTTTCTCCTTTCTTTTCTAAATGAATCCTTGAAACCAAACACTCCCTTAGATTTCTTTTCTGCATTGTAATAATTGTATTAAAATGGCAATTAAATATCAATCACTTGTTTCATCACTACTAAAATTGAAGTTTTTACAAAGCCATTTTTAATACAAAACCTAATTGATTGTTGATCTATGGCATCAAACCAATAAGGGATTTGTTTCTTTTGGTAATAGTAAAGGCTGCTAGCAGTTTAACATTGCTTGAGATTCAGCCCTAAAGTGTTGAACAAATATGTGAGTTGATCCACCATCCGTTTTGAATTGGTCATATGGGAAATTGTCGGATTGATTTCATCTGGCTAATCAACAATCATTGCTTGTGGTTTGATTGGTGATGAAGCCAGCTTGATTGTCGTTTTGAACTACTACCTGATGACTATTATGTTGGGGGCCTTGCACAAAACCTTAGGATCTTGCCTCCCGAAACAAACCAGAATTATGGAATAATAATGCAATGAACTAAATCAAAACATAAACCACACCACACCAAGGATTTTTATATGGAAAACCCTCAAAGAGGTAAAAACCACGGGACCTCGTCCAGATCAACAATCCACTATAAAGCAGAACGTTATAACCAATCACAAGCATACACCGCTTGGATCAAACCTTCTTCACTCACGCAGGAGTGGATAAACAATAAGAGAAACAGAAGAAAACGAAGAGATCTCACCGATCACGAGGACGTAGAAGCGCTGAGACGTGGACTGCGAAGTAAATCACCTCTACGAGCAGAATCTCCCTTCTACAAGCTTTCTCTCTCTCTCTCTCTCTCTCTCTCTCTCTCACACCTTTTAATAGCCCTAAGCCCTCCTAAAAAACCTTTAGGAAACTTAGAATGCCCTAGAATACACCCCAATCCCGCATACACCCCTTTATATAAAAATAGAAAGAGGTAGAATCCAAATAGGAAACAAAATCTGCAAAATCTGCGTTTTCGCAATCGCATCTGCGGAACTCGTCGATGATATCGAATGTCTCTCAATAACAGCTTCGATATCATCTGAAGGTCTCTCGATGATATCGAGATGGGACAAAAACTATCCAGTGACCAGGGGTGAAAATTCCAACAATTATCGATGTCATCGAGTCACTCTCGATGACAGCCTCGATATCATCTGAAAGTCTCTCTATGATATCGACAGGACCAAAAACTGTCCAGCAACCAGCAGTGAAAAGTCTTGCAATTATCAATGATATCGAAACCTGTTCGATTTCATCGATCCCAACAATGAGGAGAAAAATTTCCATCATATTAATCATGTATTGGTTTTCCAATTGGGTCAACACACTGCATTGTCGTCTAACTAGTAATTGTTAGCTAGATCAATCTCTTAGGCGACTATTAGCTTCCTAGATCATTTGTCCTTCTTTTTTTTTTGTTAGCTAGGTACGTTGATTGTCAATAGCATTCTTTGATTATTTCAACTTAGATTGTTTAACCAATTAAAGTAACATCATATGAAAAGTTTTAGATCATCAACATTTAGCAAATGATTGTTCGATTTACAACAATTTATGGAATTGATTCGGGCCACCAACCTGGTGTGGCTTTTGCCGATTGAGCAAGGACTTTGGTGCTTAAACTTGGGGCTGCTTAATTTTCAGGTCAATTCGATGCTTTGACTCATCCAAATATAAATGCAGTTACATCTATGTAGTAGACGTTGATGTACCTAAGATTCTCTAGGTCTATTTCTAAAACTTGTGAGTGGTTGTATTGATTAGAGGTGTACATGATTCGAACCGAGTCGAGCTTGGCATGGCTTGACTTGGCTTGGCCACTAGTTGACCCTAGTTCGAACTTGTCTCGGCTTGGTCCTTGAGCCTGACTGGCCAACTCGGCTCGTTTCAGTCAGCAGCTCGAGCTAGTTCGAGCCAAGATAGAGCTTGTATATAAAACAACAACAGTTGTTTACGAGTATTTAATCAAACACCTTGTAGGCAACATCAAAATCAAGAAAAAAATGATATTTGTTTCATATACATACATTCCTTGCCACCAGTCGACACTTCGTTGAGTCATTTAATCAAACACTTGGTGAACAACATCAATATCAAAGCAACCGAGTTACCGAACTAGTTCGATTTGAGTTGGGGTTCGATCCAAGTCGAAATTTTTTCGAGCTCAAAAAATAAGCTCGACTCAGCTCGAACTCAGTTTCGAACCAAGTTGAATCAAGCTTTTTCAAGTCGAGTCAAGTGAACTAACTGAGCTTACTCGGTTTGTGTGCAGCCCTAGTACTAATTACATTTAGGGGAAGTGAGGGTGAGAAAGTTAAGTGCCATTCAGAGTTTTAGTATCTTAGCCGTGAAATACATAAATATAATTATAACATGTTACTTACAACTTCTTAGAATGGAGAAAAATACTTAATTACTTTTATAGATGACTACTTTTGTTTTGGATATATATATATATATATATATATATATATATATATATATATATATATATATATATATGAATTATGAAGAACAAAAAATGATGCAATAAATGTGTTTAAATTTTTCAATATTAAGGTTAAAAATTCACTTAATAAGAAGATCGAGGTTGTTAGTTCTGATTGGAGTGATTAATAATATGATAAATATAATAAATCAAGGCAAAATTTACAGTCATTCCTAACATTACTATAATGTTGTAATATTGCCCTTCAATATACCATAAATATGACACTGGAGCAAAATGGTGTGGTTAAAGAGTCATAATTGTTCCCATAAAAGGATATTTGAGGAGCATGATTAGTAACTCCATCTTATCAGAGTTCCTACGAGGTGATGCTTTAAATACTATAGTCTACATCCTTAGGTCCCGATTAAGGTTGCTAGTATGATCCTTTTTGAGTTATAGACTAAATGACAATGAATATCATGAACTTTCATGTTTGGGGTATCCGGCTAAGGCCAAGCTCTACAATTTAATGGAAAAAATAATTTCAAAATTTTTTATTAGTTAAATCTAGGCTGCCAAACACAATTTTAAGATTGTATAGCATTTAAAATTTAGGCTGCTGAACACAATTAGAAAATCAAAACCTCTAGAAGCTAGTTGAATTTCAATTGAATTCAACAATATTCATAATTTGTGCTGCCAAATAACCCTTTAAATCTTATACATAATTAATCTTAGGAGTCAAAATTGTTTATTGCAGACAATTGTTTCAAACAAGCATATTACTAAAGTACTTTCTTCCCACCAATACACCTAACTTTATTCACGACTCGATAATTTCACTTATACTCTTAAGATATGTGGACACCACAACATTTGTTAGTGTCGAACACCGTCCATTCCTAACAATTGTTCAAAGGAAGAACAACCACTAATATGCATGAATACAAGATGGAATGCAATTACACAAGGTAATTAGTTGTAAATTTTAACTGATAAATGTCAAATGTTTTTTTGGTTGTTTACATCCATTGGATTTTCTATAAGAAAGTAAAACCAAAACATGATCATCTCTAAGTATGCTCTCTTGAGATCAAGAGGGGTTCAATCTCATCCTTGTCATGTATAAGAAAATGAGTAACAAGATATTTTTAGGTATGTTTGGATGACAACTCTTTCATCATCATCGTTATTTAATTCTTTTCACAATTAATTGGGGTCTGCTGCGTGAATCTTGTTTTGCCATTCCACTTTATTGAAATGTCATATTGTTTGGATGTTTGATATACAAATTACAACATGAATTTGACATTCGCCACCAACCTGGTTCAACCCTCCTTTAATGGGGCTTAGAACCTGCAAAGACAGCAAAAAATTCCCACAGGCACGAGGGTTGCGTACAATCAAGTGTTATCTAATTGTCCATTATATAAGTTGATTACAATCAACAAGTTGATAACCACTTTATTATGTAAAATAAAACATTGGTATAAAACTGTTTTTGTCCACAAAATAACTCTACAGTACTTTTCCTAAAATTGAGCTTAAGGAGCTATATTTTAGCACACTATCAATGGTATTAAAACCATTCATCATATTCCCACCAAGTAAAACTATACATGCCATAAAATCACACCTGTCTATCCTTCTTGTGGAATAATGGCTGAAGATATCCAAATTTGGGAAGTGAGTTTTCCAACAGGTGCAGATAGCTATAGTAAAAAAAAGGTTTTCACCCTTGAATTAGGCTATTAGAGTGATCTAATTGTCCTTGCTCTATTCTTCTTGATAATCAGCAACTCATAAATTATCCTTAATATTTTGATTGATTTCCTTCCGTAAAATATACTTTCTATATTTCTATATAAATTCTAATTAGGATTAGGGTACTCATGCCTTGTGATAGACTTACAAGTGTTTTAATAAAAGGTCATCAGTTCTAGTACTCATTGCGGTGAAATCCCAATGTGGTGTGAGCGCATGGATGTGTGTGGGCTTTTGAGTGTGCACCTACAAATAAAAAAATAAAAAAAATAAAAAATAAACCTCTACTAGTATTAAGCAATATAAAGACAGAAAATCACCCAATAACTCTATAATTGCTTTTGGTATTCCCAGTGTTAGTACTTCTATCCCTTTCAATGGGTACTGTTCCCATAACCTATAACCTAAGGTAAAATGACATTTTACAATGTGAGTCCAAAGGAGCATGGTTGCGTATTTCACTCAGCTACTTTTTAGCACATTGGTAGACTCGCAAATTGCACGTACATTTGATGACCTTTCAAGGCAGTCATGCTAAATGGTGGTCAGCCAAACCAAAAGACAGCAAAAGAAAGATAGGTACACCTTAAATTCCTAGGTTGCCCCTCCGTGTATATTCCTAAATTGAATAACCCACATGAAGAAGATCAATGCATTACAATAAATAGAGAGAGAGAGAGAGCTCAATAGTACCTAGTCAGGGAGTAGGAAAGAGAATGAGAACGGGAAGAGGACAAATGTGGTAGTCAGAGGGAGCACTGGGATTTGTAGCCTGCGTGCTATATGTTTTACCATTTTTTTTTTTTTTTTTTCTTGCTATATGTTTTACATGGCCATATAAGATGACTACCTTGAATAGCGATGCTATATGTTTTACATGGCCCACCTTGCAGTAAGCTTGCTTGAATGTGAAACATGGGCTGCTATGGGTCATCGCCGCGTAGGAGAGATGATACCAAAGAGCAAAACACCGTAATATGCTAGAGCTGTGTTGCTATATACTACACGCCGCTACTAGGAGAAATACACGTGGACTGGATGATCCTAGCCATTTAAGCAGTGGCCTTCAAATCAGCGGTTGAAAACAGAAACAGTTAATGTTCAAGGTAAAGTGATGGATATGTTCCTCAAATAAGAATGGTTTTCGAAACATAATCCATTCAGTCGCTATCTGGACGGTTCAGATTCATGGATAACCAGGCCACTTGTAATGTAAATGGGTGGCTCGGCCGCAGCTCTACCGTATCATCTCCTCTCTAGTACTATATTATACGCAATCCCGACCGTGCAAATTGCCGATCTCACAAAACCCACAAATAACAGCAATGACAGTTTGATTTTAGCCGTTGAATGAGAACCTTCGATTTTGATGGCTACCAATTGGATATCAAGGATTAAAGTGTAATAATTTCCGAGCTATGATCAATCCACGACTTGGATGCTCTAGTCATACACGTGTGCCACATGTTAGGACAACAAACCACTCCCATTTTGAAAATAGAACGACGGTCAGACTCAGTAAATCATCTAATCAATGACCATCTTACCATTCACCAATCATGGTAGGGCCCACCCGCGGAATGAACGGTTCTGGAAGGTTGGACCCATTTAAGACGCCCCTGAGAACCACTTCTTTTCAGTGGTCCCGCAGACTTGCAATCCTTAAAACATCAACCCCTCCCGTTTCTCTTTCTCCCAAGTGTTCTGTCCCCATCTCTCGCTCTCTCTCTCTCTCTCTCTCTCTCTCCTTGTCCGAACGGAAAGAAAAGGCCCAAAAACTAACTGAAAAAAAAAAAAAAAAAAAACCAGACCCAACGGAAAGAAAAGGAAAGTTAAAAAACCCCAAAACCCAAGCTTTGAGGCGTAGATCGCCGGTTCCCGGCATGGGGAACCGGAAAATTCTGACGCAGCAGCCGCCAGCGGCGGCTTTTTCCGGTTAAATGCAAGGAAGGATTCGTGGGGAATCTGACACAGCAAGAGAAAGTCCCAATTCATGCGATGGAAGAAGGAGATTAGCGAAGAAGAAGAAGAAGAAGAAGAGGAAGAGGCGAATAAGGACGGAATGGCGTCGACCGCTGCCAACGCCACCGCCGCTTCCATAGATTCCATCACAGTATCGACGACGACGACAACGACAGTTGCCGAAGACATGACAGTGAAGGCCATCCACAAGCGCTACGAGGGCCTGATCACCGTTCGTACAAAGGCCATCAAAGGCAAGGGCGCCTGGTACTGGGCCCACCTTGAGCCCATGCTCGTCCACCACTCCGACACCGGCCTTCCAAAGGCAGTCAAGCTCCGATGCACCCTCTGCGACGCCATCTTCTCCGCATCGAACCCTTCCCGCACCGCCTCTGAGCACCTCAAGCGCGGTACCTGCCCCAATTTCGCTTCCACTCCCAAGCCCATCTCTTCGATCTCCCCTCCGCCGCCTGTCCTGTCTTCCCAGGCCCCTGTTTCTGTGGGGCCCACTGCCTCGTCACGGAAGCGAGCGTTGTCGGCATCATCTTCTTACCAAATTCCCCCCCTGGCGGTCATCGACCCGTCCCGTTTCTGCACCGACATCGTCTATTCAGCGACCGTAGCTGCGCCGGCCCCACCTCAGCAACAGCATTTGGTGCTTTCTGGTGGGAAGGAGGATCTTGGAGCTCTAGCTATGCTTGAGGACAGTGTCAAGAAGCTGAAGAGCCCGAAAGCATCACCAGGTCCTACCCTCAGCAAGGCTCAGATAGACTCTGCAGTCAGCCTCCTCGCCGACTGGCTTTATGAGTCGTGCGGCGCTGTTTCCTTCTCCTGCTTCAAGCATCCTAAATTCAAGGCCTTCCTCCATCAGGTGGGCCTCCCTCCCATTGCTCGCCGTGAACTCGTTGGCCCTCGATTGGACGCTCGCTATGAGGAGGTGAGAGCAGAATCGGAAGCTAAGATCCACGATGCCATGTTCTTTCAGGTCGCTTCTGATGGGTGGAAGCCCCGCAGCGGTGCCACTGCTGCTGAAGCTGAGAATCTCGTTAGCCTGACCGTTAATCTCCCCAATGGCACCAGCGTGTTCCGAAAGGCAGTTTTCACGAATGGGCGTGCCCCGTCCAAGTACGCGGAAGAGATCCTGTGGGAGATGATCACGGGCATCTGCGGCAGCGCAGTCCACCGATGCGTGGGGATAGTTGCTGACAAGTTCAAGGCGAAGGCGCTGCGGAATTTGGAGGATCAGAACCATTGGATGGTGAACCTCTCCTGCCAGCTCCAAGGCTTCAGCAGCCTGATCAAAGATTTTAGCAAGGAGCTCCCGCTCTTCCGGACTGTCGCCGACAACTGCCTCAAGCTTGCCAACTTCTTCAACAACAAGTCACAGGTACGGAACAGCTTCCACAAATACCAATTACAAGAACTTGAGCATGCTGGGCTGCTTAGAGTTCCGCCCAGCGTGAGCGGTGGTGGAAACATAGATTTTGCATTTGTTTACACAATGTTGGAGGATATAATGAGTTCTGCCCGCCCACTCCAGTTGGCGGTGCACGATGAATCATATAAGGCAGTCTGTGTTGAAGACCCAGTTGCTCGGGAGGTGGCGGATATGGTTCGGGATGTGGGGTTTTGGAATGAATTGGAGGCTGTGCATTCACTTGTCAAGCTGATCAAAATGATGGCCCAGGAGATGGAAATGGAGCGGCCGTTGGTCGGGCAATGCCTGCCCCTCTGGGACGAGCTGCGGGCCAAGGTGAAGGATTGGTGCTCGAAATACAATGTTGCAGAAGGGGCAGTCCAGAAGGTGATTGAGAGGCGGTTCAAGAAGAATTACCATCCAGCGTGGTCCGCTGCATTCATACTGGACCCGCTTTACTTGATGCGCGACAACAGTGGGAAATATCTCCCACCATTCAAGTGCCTGACGCCCGAGCAAGAGAAAGACGTCGATAGGCTGATAACCCGGTTGGTGTCGAGGGAGGAGGCCCACATTGCGTTGATGGAGCTCATGAAGTGGCGATCAGAAGGGCTTGACCCACTCTATGCACAGGCAGTCCAGGTGAAGCAGCGGGACCCCACAACGGGGAAGATGAAGATCGCAAACCCACAGAGCAGTCGCCTGGTTTGGGAGACATGCTTGAGCGAGTTCAAGTCATTGGGGAAGGTGGCAGTGAGGTTGATCTTCCTCCACGCAACGTCATGCAGTTTCAAGTGTAATTGGTCGTTCTTGAGGTGGGTTTGTGCCCATGGGCACTCAAGGGTGGGAATGGACCGGGCCCAGAAGATGATATTCATCGCGGCTCACTCCAAGCTTGAGAGACGAGACTTCTCCAATGAGGAAGAGAAGGACGCAGAGCTATTTGCAAATGGTGAGGACGATGTGCTCAATGAGGTTTTTGTGGATGCATCCTCAGTGTAACATTTTTACCTGTAGAATTGAATTGTAAGATTATTGAATTCTTTCGACTCTCTGTGTCCTTGGTTGTTCACAATTCTTCTGATGGAGATTTTGGGGAGGCAAAGAAGAAGAGGGATGCAAGAGGGACAGGATCATCACCGATCATGATTCAAAAGGAACTGGCATCCCCCGCCCGGACATGATTTTGGGACTCTTGGGTTTGGTTGGCATCCCCTGCCCAGACATGATTTTGGGATTCTTGGGTTTGGTCGGCATCCCCTGCCCAGACATGATTTTGTGGTTATTGGGTTTGGCTGTCACCCCGCCTCCGGAACATGATTTTGGGAATTATTGGATTTGAAGAAAGAATCTCTTCTTGTTTATAAGATAGAATGCTGGAGGAGCAAAGCGGCAAGAATGATGTAGCATTTTGGTTCCTAGAGTAATTGGGATAAATAATATTTATGAAGGGGAGGTTTTACTTGGTTTGAAGATCGGAAACTGCGGTCAAGATGGGCGTTTCTTTCTCTTTCTTTCTTCTTCTCTTTCTTGTTGGTTTGAATCATTTAGCCTTGACAAACCAACTAACCATGATTATTCTGTACACTAATTGGATTTGTTTTCTTCAGTATGTATCTATGAATGTTTATGCAGGACTGATAATTTGAAGGTAAAATTTTCTGAGAATGTGCCAATTGTGTTCGACATGGACTGTCTTTGGCAGCCTTTGCTCTCTTAGATCTTGTATGTTCATCTGTGTGTGTGAATATTCAAGAACATGAATAACTATATTGTCTTCCGCCCATAATTGAAACTGCTGACTCTGGTTATTGTAGGATTTCATTCAATTTCATTTTCTCCATTGCATGTCTAGGCAGCAGCACTTGTGGTCCATGGACAGTTGCGCAGCGGGTTCTCTGTTAGGCTAGAACTATTGATGGATATTCCGTCCATTTTTTATTTTTCACCAGTTAGGCTAGAAGTATATAGAAACATGACATTGGTTTTTCACTAGGGTAGTCTCTAAGTTTCTATTGGTTTTTCACCAGCCTTTGCAGCTGTTTTCTTTCAGTTCAAGAGTTTTGCTTGAGACCGAACATTGAATCCGTTGACGCTTAAATTTCCGATTTCCACCTGTGGCTGGCGTAGGTGCCCTTCTTTGTTGCTAGAAAATCTTCATTGAGTTAATGGAAGCTTTGTGTTTTCATCTGGATTGTAAATTTCATAGATTGGATGGACAAGTGATTTGAATTGGGAATGTTCAACAGTTCAAAAAAACAAAAGAATTGGGAATGTTCATTACAGTCGAACAGTGTTTCCTTTCCTGGTACTCGTAGTGAAGAAGTAGCCCTCAAATTGCAGTTGTTTCTTCCATGCCTAACTTGGAATTGATGCTATTGTAGTGTGGAATCCAGTGTTATTTTTTCCACTTGACTGAAAATTGCAATTCAATTCAATTGTGCGTTCAAACACTCCATTTAGGTTCTGTAGTGTGAATGCTACCACGCCATTCTTACCATTTTACTCCGTGATTAAGACACATTCCTAGGAACAACTTTTTCCTCCATTACGGAGTTCCTTACAAACTGGATTGGGAGAACTTATGCAACTTCAATTCAGTGCACTTTTCCACTCGGTGTGAGTCGAATCATCCCCTGCCTTTATTAAGGCGGAGCTCCAACTGTCACTTGCAGTTGTCAAAAGAGCACCACCGCTCATTGTCCCTGTACTGCTTCACGTGTCCAGTTTCGCCAATTCAGGAAAGACAGGGCTAAACGGGAGGAGCAGCGACCACGGTGGCCTTTTCCCACACAAACCATTTTCAGCAGAGTTGCTGGTTTCCATTCTTTCTAATGCTGAACTTTGGAGTCCTGATTACCATAGGTCTTTGCCCTTTGCAAGTACATGGGTAGCTCTGCAAGTAATTGGTGGGGATCAACCCCTAACCCTTATAGCCGAGGTCTAGGACTCCCTACCAAAAAAGGACTCCAGTGTTTGTAAGTTCCAAGTCCTGTTGCCTTCACAGCCTGTTTCGCTCTTGCATAGACAGTGACAGTTCTGTTTCATCGTAGTTGTTTACAGAGCAGGACACTGGACTTTTCTATGAAATAAAATCTCTGAACCTTTTTGTCATGAAACATTATCTCCTTTGTTTTGCTTTGGACCATCACTCGTTTGATTCACACACACATCTGCAAGCACCAAAGACGCTCATCAGCTGGGGGCCACAACACAAAATAGGGACTGCACTTATTGGACAGGACATGCATGGCAGATGCGCATTGAAGTCCACCATTGGTTTTCCATTTTAAGCATACCGTTTTCTGTGTATGCGTGGCCCACCAGACGCGTAGGATGCTGGGGCACATTCATTGTGGTGGGGTCCACCTGATGAACACCCCAAATCTCACATACTCGTGAGAATTTGGCATGTATGATTCCCCTGTTGGTTTGTGGGTATCTGCAACAAGCATTCCTCTCTCAAATTTCTTATATGAGCTTTGCTTTCCACGTTTTTTATGCATATGATCTCACCAGTACCAATCAACAGCTCATGCCCACCACCAATCCAGCCCTTAGCTTATGATTTCTCAGTTCCAGAACTGGAAGAGGAGAAAAACACAGAATCTCTACTGAGTATTTACCCGCATAAAAACAACAGCACAGATGAACCCATGAGCTGAGTTGAAGGGCCAAAATGCATATGAAATACTCCAAACATATGTTCTTTTCATACAACCTTTTGTTCATAAAAGATCACCCCCATGACAGCAGCAGATGGTAAGATATGGTAAGACTATTTTATTTGTTGAAATTGCTTGGTTAGTTTGAAAAAAGGTAGTTGCAGAAAAAAAAGACACCAGAATGGAATTGATTTAGATTGAGAAATTCTGCAAGTTAGTGCATATTTCAGGCAGTAGGGGCAGGCTGGAGGTGGTTGGGTGGATGGCGAACCAGACGGGAACCTTGATGGTCAACCTCGGAAGAAAAAATGGGCGGATCTTTGTTGCCTGGGCACGTCGGCTGTTATCTGTTTTCTGGTCTGTTGGGAAGGTGGGCACCCACCATGAAAGCAGTGGATGTCTATCTCAGTGCTTTGTCACGGTCAAGTAAAAGCTGATGGTGGGCCCCAGCGCAAGGTGCCTGGGGCCCGCGCTGGGCCTTTTTCTCTTTAAAATAATCTTTTGGGTAGCTTGTCTTGTAAACATTACCAAAGTCCGCAAGCATAAGATCGAGTCGGGGCCGCGTAACTTTTGATTATGTGGTTAAAATTGGCTTATTGGGTCATTTGGTGACGATCGCCATGATTGAATAAAGGCTTCGAGAGGACCCAGAACGAGGCAGGTTGTCGGCACAGGGAAGTTCAAAAGATGCTTGATAGCGATCCTACAACAGACCCCATCGATCTGTTCTCTGTGGAAATTGCAGCTTCCATTTTTCATTGTGGTTTAGAGCTGTGTATTCATGTAATAGTGTATGTGTGCATGGTGAATGATCTCATATGTTTGGTAATTAGCATGCATTAGGGCTGTGTGGTGCTTATCTGTGATGTTTATGTGGAATCCAAACAGTGCATCTGGTGTGCCATTTCATGTTCACTGTGCATCCTAAGAATCACCTTGATCCAAAGGTCAGGTGGGCCACCCCACATGGTGGAATCTGCAATCTTGCCTAAAACTTTATGTATTCACTTGTTGTGGCCCACTTGAGTTTTTTTTTTTTTTTTTTTTTTTTTTTTTTTTATTTAAATTGTATTGAGTTTTGGTGTGTCCATTCATCCTGGTGGGGCAGACCTGATGATAGGGGTGGATGTATATATATACGCAAGATGTTGGACCCCACATTCTATCTTGAGTTTCTATGGTGGGCATTCACAATGCCCAGTCTCCCCCATTGTTCCTTTTGGTGTGTCCCACCTGAGTTATGGATTGGGCTGCATTTCGAGATCTAATTTGGGTTACATGGACATATATGTGGCATAAACTAAACCATTGAAATTGTGGGCCCAGTTTAGATGGGTCATAAACAAACAGTTGTGCTGGACTGATGACTTAACTGGCCCATTGTTGAACATCTAAGGAATGGCGAAAATGGAAAATAGCCAACAGTTAGAATTTGAAAAACGACCATTAATCAAAGGTTAAGATTTCCGGTCAATGACCTATCGACCATCTCTCAAGATCCATACGCTTTAATTTCAGTGTTTTTATTTCTTTATTTTAACACACCCACACCATATGGACACTCGATCCCATAATCTCAGTGTTAAAACAATTTTAATTTGATTTACATGCGTGCCAAGCATGTAATTTCAATGCAAGCATATGAACCATCATGCTATGGAAGAACACTAAAAATTCAAGCATGCTAGAGAATCAAATTCATTCCCCTCCATCCGATCTTAAAAGGCCCACGTTGGACATGAACTGTCATCTTGCCATTAAATGTCCACCTATTGTGGTAGGTCATAACCTACCGTATCATTTTCTGTTAGTAGGAAGTTTTGTTAAACAGGCAAATTGCCAAAGGTACAAGGCCAGTGTAATTTGAATGTTGCCAAATGAAAAAGCATCGTGCACCTCGTTAGATCAGATATAAGACTTGCAGTGAAAAATAAAGATTCTTTTATATGATATAATAATAATGACCTTTTCGTTACCAGACACATCTTACAGATGCCTAACTCTAATTGATATTTGTGTTTTTCCTTTATCCACATCCATATGGCCTTATGAACAGGTTAAACAGCAAACAAAAATGACAGACATCATTATTATCACTGCTTCCTTTGGTGTGGTCCACCTGAGCCTGTCATTTTTGAACTAATGTCCTGAAACGATCCGTCAAAATGAATGAATGGTGTAAATAAAACAAATGTGGCTCTACGGAGCGCCTACCTGGACCCAGTCTATACAAATAGCAGCGCCGGTGATTGCCATCTGCATCCCCATCACATCCTACTTGCACATGTGGCACTTTTTCATTGTGTAGTTGACATAGGGATAAACGTGATGAGGTTCAATCACCGTCTTCCTCAAGGATAACTACTCTAAATCCACGGAGCTTCTCAGTACTTGTAACATCCTGGATTTTCACTGTTTTGGATTTCCAAAAATCCTTGAATTTTTTTTTTAAAGTAATTAACTTATAATGTCACTTACTAACTATTAACACTCAATGCTAGTTTATACACGGGTGGAACCAATAAATAACCGCACAAGTCTATTTAATCAACTGTAGAAAGCCAACGAATCCGCCTGATCTTTTGAACATCAAGTTTAGCCCCATGATTTACTCATATAGGGCCCAAATCTAACCAACCCATCGCTAACTAATTAAGACAAGCATAATTAAATTATAGATCTAACCGGAGCCGAGTCAAATAAGGCCCGGATCTTAACTAATAGACCAAATCAACCCCGTTACTCTTTTAGCCTAAAACCGACGGTTTAGAGTAATCATGACCAAATCTCCACTTTCACTAGTTATAAATAGGTCACACTATAAACATAGTTAATCCAAACTCTAATCATTGCCCACGAGAAATCTCACTACCAAATTCATTCCAGAAATGTCCCGATTTTTTAAACAAGCTATAAACCGCTCGTTAGTGGGTCACTAGTTCCAAAACTATAGAATAATGTCCATCTTACTGGCTTGACGTCCATTGCGAGACATTCAGTCGAGATCGTGACTCGGATCGCTCAACTTGGACTTACAAGGTCGGTGTATGAGTTATGCGAATATTCTTGAAACTAACTAAGAACTTAAGTCACTTATCTGCGTTCGGTCTTTGCCTAAGTTGTGGCTTTCGGACCATTAAATCATAACCAAATTTGGGGCAACAACCTAGAGTAATGTTGTAACAGCTCACGCCCACACCGTATCATATTATTCGCTCTGGGCACAGCCCGCACGGTTTTGTTCTTGGGGTCACCCTCAAAAGGCCTCATACAGTATAGGGTGGCAACTCCACATATAACCACCACAACCTCAGACGATACTTCTGACGTGGGACAAAGTTTCACCTTCACTGTGTGTACAGTAGTCTGCCAGCCACCTCGGGGCCCGTCCACATGTGCGCCCGCCCATGTGTGCCCGCCCACATGTGGCCACGGTGACGGGGCGTCACAATATCGCCCACCGAGGGCAGAGCCGTCCTCGGTTCTGATACCATTTGTAACAGCTCACGCCTACATTGTATGATATTGTCCGCTCTAGGCACAACCCGCACGGTTTTGTTCTTGGGGTCGCTTCCAAAAGGCCTCATACAGTATAGGGTGGCAACTCCACATATAACCACCACAACTTCAGACGACACTTCCGATGTGTGATAAAGTTTCACATTCACTGTGTGCACAGTAGCCTGCCAGCCACCTTGGGGCCCGCCCACATGTGGCCATGGTGACGGGGCATCACAAATGTCCTATACAAATTCGTATAGTTGCGGGCCCGATCGATAGTCAGTGACCATTGAACTGAATTCTGATCCTACCCGTCGATCGACGCATCTAAATAACAGGTCGTTTGTGTCTATGGGTAGATTATCGCTAGGGCCAACTATCCAACTGTGGGTGTCGACTCCTACGCCTCGTAGTAGCCCCAAAATTGTAGAAGAAAAACACCCCCTAGGGCTAATATATTAAAAACTCATTCCTTAGGGCCATTTTCACCAAACCTGGCACTATATAAAGCCCTTATTTGGGCACCCCCTCTCCCCATACAAATTTGTCCTAAGAGGAACAAAGGGAGAGAGGAGAGAAAAAGGAGAAGGAAGAGAGGAAGAAGAGAGTGAAGGAGGGTGTTGTTGGTGGAGGAGTCAAGGAAACTTGGAACCTTAGCAAATCTCCTTCCTTTCTCCCACATCCACAACTCCAAGCTTAATTTCCAACCGATTGGGAAGGTAAGCACCCATCTTTTTGTAATCTTTTGTGTTGAGATAGGATTTGCATGTAACCCAAACATGCAAGTTCATTTGACTTAGGATCTCTACGAATCCACCTACGAGTTTAGCAACCCTAAATCATTTCCTAGAGCTCTCAACGATTCATAGGTGCGGACTATTATCCTTAGGTGGCCTAGCACCAATTTTAGTATGAATCTAATAATTTTGAATGTTGGGTGATGTATTTGGATAATCTTGAGAAAACTTAGGCAAGACCTTATATTTTAGACCCTCGTAATTAACATGGAATGATTATGGTATGTTTGTAGTTCTTCAACATAATTGGGTATGAATTTGGTGAATGCATGCTTAATTCTTACTTAATTCTTATGCAATGTTCCTTGTAGTACATATGATATATTAACCCTTGTGTATTTTGTGCTATGAAATATATGTAATGCTTGGCCTCCTCGTTAACCCACACTACACATATGCACATTTATTTCTTAATATTGTTAGTAGTTGTAATTATAGAGAAATCTGAAATTGTGCTAGAAGTGTGAATGCATGACATTACTTGTGTTAAATGATGGATTCTGATTTTGTTGAAATGTTATTAAATACCTTTGAAACCCCCTGGTTGGTGAGGAAATGAAGGTGAGAGAAGGTAGTCCCGTTGGTAGAACCATCAGCGGCTGAATCAGCGGATTTGGACGGGTGCGAAAGGGCGACAGTAGTTAGACTACATGGTTCGCTTATACCTGATGTCGTTCGTCACGTACTCGCCTGAACTCGCAAGGTTTAGCCCACATACTGACCAACCATGTTTGTTAACCCTATCTGCTTATACCTGTATGGAACCTGGAACACCCTTCAACCATTGAAGCCCATTGATAACCATTGAAAACCGATCCACTGACTCGAGAGCCGGGCATAGTGGAATCGGACACTGTGTCTGAGCTGTCGGTCTACGTTGGGGTGACGAGCCTCCCCGTAGTGACCGCGATCGATCCCTCATCTTAGCACTCCCCATGTGCTTGAATCGGGGATGGGAAACCCGATAGAATCAAAGATCGCGGGGTCTTGGCCTCACACATTGGGGGCATTGGCCTCACACGTTGGGGGGCCTTGGCCTTGCAACCAGTTGAGGGCATTGATATTGTGGGTTGTACTAGTTTTCCTAATCTACTGTTTGAACAGAACTAATTAAAAACACAGCTAACATGATCACAATTGCATCGCACTAGTTATGCTGTCGACTCGGCAATTGAGGTCGCAATGAGGGAGTGTTGGTCATACACGATCGTTAGACGGAGTCGCTTGAGGGAGTGTTGTTGCGAGGCCATACATTATATCATTTACCATGCACATGCATTAACAAGATTAGATAGGTGTTTATGAATGTTTGTCTTTCATTAAATTCATCATGAAATTGATACTTATTGTAACTTAAGACTAATAACACCCACTGAGTTGATCACTCACTCTCACTCTGAGATGGTGTTTTAAAACACCAACTAGACTTTTCAGTAGTTGCAGGTGACACAGAGTACGAGGAGCATGGCGGTGCGAGTCTGGATGAGGAGGACGAGTTGTCATATTTCCAGTTTATGGGTGGCTCGCCGTAGATTTGCGGGCGAACTTGGATCGCTGAGTAGGGGACTTAGCGAATCATTCTTTTGAACACAACTTTTTTATATTTTTATTGGGCAACGCCTTGTGCGACCCATAATTATATTTTTGGAATTATATACATTTAGTCATTTCCATTCCAACAGACTAGTTGTGAATTGTGATTCATATTTCAAGTAATTCCATACTGCGCACTTAAACTTGATTAAACGTAAAATAATAAAAATGGGTTATAAGTGATACCTGGGAACTTGGAGTCGAGCGTATGCACGACCCCCAATTTTCAGGGTGTTACGGTACTCCTCACAGAGATTTCTTGAATCCATGAGAAGAAAAGAAGCAAAATAGAAATAAATTCTATAAAATTCATAATTTGATTGATAGATGAAATAAACGAGTTCACAACCCTTTAAATAAGAATATTAAGCGATGAGAGAAGTTTCGAAATCAAACTACAACTAAAACTCTTAGAAAATGCGACTTACTATAAATAATAATTACTATTTATAGACGATTGTGATGTCTACTAGTGCTTATGGTTTTCGGCCAAAAATAGGAAGTATCCTATTTCGCCAAACCATGATGTTCTCTTAATTATTCTAAGCACTTTTCATGTTGGGGACAACTCCTAAAGCCCAACGGATGAAGAGTTACACTCAAATTAAAACTTACTATAAATAGTAAAAATGAAAAATAAAGTGGGATTTCGACCCTCGATCTGATGGTATTTTGCAAATTCGGCATAGGCAACCTGGCAAAGCCAGATTGGGTGGCAAAAGTAGCTTGTCTTACCCCAAAATGTTATATGGTACGTCCAATAACTCGTTCCGGTTTGCAAGATACGTCTGTTTTCAGTTCTAACGATCTGGATCACTTTCACTTCCTATCGGGCTTTTTTTTTATCCATCTTGGCCATGAAACTGTCTGCGACTTGCTCTACATCAGTCACATGCAATTTGCATCCCACAAGGCTTCTCATGTACATGCCATATATTTGCCAGCATGGCACGTTGGTACCAAATCCAATCCATCCGTTATGAGGGTATACCATCATGCATATGCTCGAGCCAAAAATCAGGCTTGTCCAGTCGTGAGGTGGTCCATCCAGCTGCATCTAATATTAGGATTGCCTGTTGAACAAATGAACTAGATTTATTTTTCTGCAACACATAAAATAGTTAGGCCCACCAAATGGACAGCTTGTATAATCTTCTTGTATCTCTGCTGACACATGGTCAAAAGTACATGAGTAGAGGTTGACATCGAGTCCAGTCGGACCGGATTAGGTCCAACTCGACTTGATCCGGTTTTTGCAAGTACCCAACCCGAACTCGATATGATTCAGGACCGAGTTAGTATGACTGACTCGATCCAAACCGATTCCTTGCTGGCCTGACCCGAACCGAGTCCGACTCGGTTAGGGAAACCGAGTCGGATTGAGTCGAGTCTGTCAAGTCGATTTGAACTAGGCTAAGTCAAGTCGAACCGGAGACTCTGGTGCTAGGAAGGAAACAGGAGGGAAATTGGGAGAGAAAGGAGGAGAGAAAGAAGGAGAGGAGGAAAATCGAGAGAGAAAGAGGGAGAGAGAGGAGGAGACAAGGAAGGAGGTAAGGAGAGGAAGTCAGTTCAGGCTGCAAATAGGGTTAGAGTTCGGGTAGAAGAAGGGTAAAAGGTTTTTTTTTTAAGAGTAAAATTTGACTTTATACTACCCGATTTCGGTCCACATCGGATCGAATCGGACCGGACCGGACTGGATCTGACTGGATCGGATTCCATATTGGATCGGATCGAGTTGCTACATTACTCTAACTCAACTCGGTTTGGCGTCAGATCTGAGTAGGTCTACTCGATCCGACCCAACCCTAACTTTCAGTTCGGGTCAGATCAGATCCGACTAGTTGGGTGGAGTCGGGTCGGATCCTGCCCACCTCTATACATGAGCTGCCTTGTACGGTGCTTTTAGCCACAGGATGCATTACAGGGGTAGAAAAAAATAATTATTCCAATCCATCTTGTAGCCAGAAAAACTTTGTACCGCAAATAACTATGCAGGCACACGTAGGTGATCACTACGTACAAATACATTGGAGCTTACAACCGTTCGATCATCAGATTTTTAAACGAATGGCTGTTTGAAATCTCAAATGGCTGAAGAAAACATGGGCGGGTGCAGGGTAAATAATTTGGTATGCCAGAGGAGCACCAAACCTGATCACATTCTTCTGTCCATGCAATTTCAATGACATTTATCATTAGACAGAGGGAGACAGAAGAAACTGGATAAAGAGAGAAAAGAAGAGCAGAGCATATGATATGGGCCATTGGGAAGTCATCATCCACTGTAGTAAAAGCAATGCTCCCTGTTTTGGATACTCATTTTCTCTTCTTTGCATCCAAACAGTATGCTGAGTAGATTTTTTTTTTCAGTAAGATGGGCATCATTTCTCCTTATCATAGGAACCCAATAAAGCATTTTCAACTACCAACTACTCTCTCTCTCCCTTCTACTCATGGGCTTACCCTAATTGTCTGCTTTTACCACCCTTTTCCTGAAGAGGAATGATCACAGACAATGTATGCATGCAACAACAGCCATGGCATGCGGTATGCCAAGCTTTTACCATGCTGCACCGTTTTTCTTCCTGTGGGACATCCGAGTCGTACAAAAGGTGGGCCATGTCGATCGTATTGATGAGTTGGAGTGAAAAATAGATTGATCCATTAGTCAGGTGAATCAGACGAACACATTCAACGGGATGAAGCATGGAGGCGTGTGTCCCACCTGATCATGATTGGATCGTGTTGAATTTTGTACTAGATCATCTTCATGAATTGGCAGGGCCAAGATTTCATGCACATATATGTGCTATTTTACATTTAAAATGGTGCGGCATGGTAAACTCTAGTTAAGTTAGGCTAGTTCAAGTCTTGTTTGGCTAGGTCATATTGTTTCCAAGTAGTCATTTTCATGTTCTTATTAATTCAAATCATGTTATTTTAAAGTAATTATTTTCATATTATCTGTTAAACACTAGGAAAATATTAATAATTTTTCAAAAGTATCACATATACACATTGAAAACTTTAGAATATATGACATTTGTGTGATACTTTAATATATATATATATATATATATATATACACACACACACACATTAATATATGCTGGGTACTTGGTGATGTACGATGGAATACATGTCAACTTATCACATATGGCGAATGTATACATAAATATATAGTAAAAAGGTTGAATGTGTTATATTTGCAGTATCTAAAGATATAGATAATGACACTTATAGCATGTGTGACACCAATATGATGATGAAATTGTCTAATATGTTATATAACCAAACAAGTTGGCCTGGGCCCTTACTTGTACTCCAGTGGTAGACTCACAAGAGTTTCAACACCAAGGGTTAAGTACCCATGGACGGTGAAATCCCACCACGGTGTGAGTTGTTTTTTTTTTTAAAAAAAAAAAAACACACGCACACAACCCCACATACTCATACAGTAGTGGAATTTTACTACCTATGGGTACTTGAACCCTTGACCAGGTGTTAAAACTCCTAGGAGTCTACCACCAGAGCAAGAGTTGGGTGAGGTCGACTAATTTTAAAATGGATTAGGGTAGGAATAATCACCTATTTGGGTCTAAGTCAGATTAAGTCTAATTTTAAATTGTAAGTAGCAACGCGGCACTCACACGCAAGATCCAAGCGGCTCATCTAGTGGGCCTCAAAACGTGGACGCAGATGCCACAAACATCAGGATCAGGCCCATGGCTGGCCACATTCAATATATGTGGACTGGGCTCATTTTCGGGCTACACATAAACACGAAGTGGGACCCATCAAACGATCAGCGTGGATCTCTAACACGTATGCCGTAGTGACACGTGTGGAGAGAGTAATGATAGGTACCCTCACACGAGTATATCTATGAAAGTGTTGTCCGCATATTTCAAATTCATACATCTTCAAAGCAGTAACAATTTATTTATTTTTTTACTTTCAAAAAGGCAGTGATTTTGTCATGAATGGGCACTGGTTCCCTTGAATTTACTGTGCGAGGTAGAGAGAGATGCGATGCATTCACCGTTGGTGGAGAGACAGCAGCTTCTGTCGGCAAACCCTTTTGTAATACTGACTGCTCACCAACTTCAATCCCTTTTCTTTTTTCTTTTTTCTTTCTTCTTTTTTTTTTTTTTTAATTTTTAAGTAAAAGTTTGATACTCCGGTAGGGTGTGATGGTTGATACTCAGGCACTAAAAATTTTTAGGCTCCCCAAAATTGTAACCAAAATTAAACCAACTAAATTCCAGTAATTAATTTAGATGGATTATAATTATTAAAAAAAATACTTATTTGTTTATCTAAATGACTGATTGGTGGATGTTCAATGGGTGGTCAGATTGAAAAGTGTCCAACGGATCAGACTCAACTAACAATTATCTACTAATCAGAGGCTAAAATCACTAAAGAAATATGATTTTTGGGGTGATAACCTATCTACAATGGATCTCTTAAGTCAGGCGGTTGAGCATGAGTTAATACGTGTATGTGTACAGTTTCTGAGTGCGTGCGTATTAATTATCGTACTCCGCCGGAGTTTCAAATTAATTCACTTATTTTCTTTTTAGCTCGTATGTATTATGCTCCTCCACTCATGTCTTTGTAAAAAGCAACAAACAGATATATAATGATTAGTGTAGGACGACACCACTTTCTACGAGAATCTCACCCTCTTTCAACGCACCTAATCCAACTTTTCTTTTCTACTTTTCCAATTGTAGACCTGTAAGTGGCAAGTGTTGTGTGGAATCCGACCCGTTCATATGGTGGGGCCCACTGTTAAGATAGTTTGGTTCTGTGATCAGGTTGCTCCGCTCATCAGGCGTGTGACGTGTGTATGCAAATGGGTGGCTAGGATAAATGACTAGTTCACACATGTGGCTCGCCCGATGAGTGGGACCGGTTCGATTTCTATGCCAGGGCACGATTACGTTTCGCCACACCTGATGAATGGCTGAGATCTCAAATTTGTGCCACGTGGGCACATTTGCCTTACTGAAGGTTCTCAGTTTTGATCGTTAAGTGTCCATCACATGGTACCGAGGTGAGTTCTGTGGGGTCCACCATGATGTGTACGTGTCATCCGTTTTGTCCATCGGATGTGGTGATTTAAGTTGACCGTAGAGGCGGAATATCAGCACTATCAGACACTCAGGTGGGCCACACCCAAAGGAACAGTAAAAACCATGATTTAAACCTCTAAATTCTGTCCCCACCTGAGTTTTGATATGATCTGAATTTTAGTGTTCCCCATGGGCCGCGTCTAATGAATGCATTAGATAGATTATGGCCAACACGACGGCCCCCATAAAAGTTTATAGAAGACTTGGTGTCCCTCCAAACTGTTCCTAGTGGTGTGGCCCACCTGTCTTTCCAAAATTTTTGGCCTCATGACAAAACATCCATGGGAAAATCTCATGGACGGTGTAGATCTGATGCACATCATGGTGGGCCTCCTAGACATCGATATTACCATTACACTGTCTGAACTATTATAAGCCACGTCAAAGATAGAGCATACCTTTTGTTTTTTTTAAAGCTTGTTACTGCACCCAACTGTCTGTTCACACAAGAGTGTTAGCCACCCCCATTAGGAATCGATGTCAAGACCTCAATGTTGAAACGAGATATCTTTCACTCAGTCTAACACTTGAGCTATGAATCTGGGTGTGAGCCTGCGACCCTAGTGCTAAGTGGTAGACTGGTAATACTTTTAACAGTAGGTCATGACTTCAAGCACCCATTGTGGCCGTGTGGGGGTGTCTGCGTGCGTGTGATGGAGCATGACTGCACCACATGAGAAAGGGTAATAGCCAATTAAATGCGGCAAGGGCCCACCATGATGTATGTGTTTTGTCCACATTGTCCATCTATTTTTTCTCCTTTTGGTACATTCCGTGGAATTGAAAACTTCTTAGGAGCCATGTAAGTTTTGGATCATATGGATATTTGTGTTTCCCTTCAACTAGGTCTGTGTGACCATATTAACTACTAGAATGGCAAATAAACATTACATTGGGCTCTAGGAAGTTTTTAATGGTAAATGTTCAATTAACATTATTTTCTTATGGTGTGGTCTACCTGAGATTTGGATTTGCTTATTTTTGTGTTTGTGCCCTAAAATGAGCTAGAAAATGGATAGACTGTGCAGATAAAATATATACACCAGTGGGTCGCACAGAGAGCTTTGACACCAACTAGTCGGCTAGTGTTGGGTTCACTAGCCAAACCATGTCCACGCATATAAGGTGGATGAGCTGGCACTAAGTTGCAACCCGTGAAGGTGGTGTAGCAGATTGGCTTAAAAGGAAATGACACGGTGGAGCAGAAAGAATCGTAATATGGTTGAGCAATCTCTTCACAAGAGACTTTACAGGTGATGTGAAAATCAGGTACACACATGCAGGTGCTGGGATGGGCGGTTTACATCTCAAAAGTCACTTTTGTTAGACAATCATCTCCATCTCATGCTTGCCCACTAAGTGACAGTGATAAACAAACAAGGTTGCCCGTTGGATTTGGAGCATCATAAACTGCATAAGAAAAGTAATGGAAAAGATTGTCTCTTTAATTTTGTTGATGTAAAAATCTGGCTTCCCCAGCCAAGTACCGATGGCTAGCTCCGAGTTTTGTGAACCTACACAAGGGAAGGACAAAGGAGACCTTGGTTAGAGCAGGGGACCCTCTGATGCCAAAGTTAGGCTAGGAATCTGTGTCTAAGTAATGTAGCTGGGGGTTTAGAGTACCAAATGTTGCGTACTGGTTACAATGGACTCATTTCCTATTTATACCTGTGGATCGAAGGAGTCATGGCCGTTAATCTCGGCACGATCTCTTCCATCAAGCGGGCGCTACGCATGCGCAAATGTCGGCCATTATCCTTAGATCGTGCACCGGAGAACTCTCCAACATGCCTCATTGGGACTGATCCCTATGCGTGATCTTCAACCATGTATGTATCCGAGCCGACCTCGACCCGCGACCCTCCGAGCATATACTTCCGAGCCCACAAATATCTATCCGAGCTGACCTCGACCCGTGGCCCTCCGAACCCACGAGGGAGTTACCCTTGTTCGGGCCTCAGATAACATATGTCGGTGCCGAGTACTCAGCCTCCGACTCCATATCTTCACCAGGGTCGAGCCTTGTTGGACTCGGCTCATATTTTCCCATCACGAGTTTTATCTAAAAACATAAGTCATCCATCTTAGTTCATGTATATGGATGGACCCTCTTCGTACCCCCTCCCCATGTCCGGTTGAGAGATTGCTCTACGATATTACAGCTTTCCGCTCTATGATATCATCTCCAGGCTTAAAAGCTCTAGTAAAGAATAATGGTACAAGGTTGGTTGTCACTGATGATTTTTCTGCCTTTGAATTGAAATACTATTTCAAAATGATGGGAAATTATCAGAGAGTTGAAGATTAAATAAGGGCCACTCATAGGGTGGAAGATGTGTTAGAGATCTAGGCCATTTATTAGTGTGGACCACGAAATGGCCTATGCCAAAAATAAGGGTAGTAAACTCATCAAGTCAGCCAAAGGTATATACGCCTTAGATTTTTCAACTATTTCACTTATTTTTCTAAACCTTCATTTTCTTATGCATGTTTGGACTGCCTGATCAAGGACCAACATTGATTTTAATATATATATATATATATATATATATATATATATATATATATTATATATATATATATCGCATGTTCATATCATACACCACATAACGAATGGTCCACCCCCTGAAATGAGGGGCCCCTATTGAATCATGACCGTTAAAGGACTCCAATCCAAACTCCAAATGATCCGGTTCAACCTGAACCGTACTGATAAGTGGTTTGATTTCGTACCAAACAACTACTAATATTAAAATTGTTAAAAACCATTTAAAACCAGCCTACAAAACTAGTCCATCAACCACCATTAATATTACTTGACTTTTATTTGTTTTAGTATCTACGTGTTAATAAATGGTAATATTGTTATTTATTAGTTGTTATAAATTCTCGATATCAGCTTCTATTACCATTGCATTGAAAGCCCTGGAACTGAAAATGATTCTCAAAGAATCTTTATTTTCCCCTTTCATTAAAAATAAAAGTTTTTTTCATATAACCACCTACCTTCAGGGCCATTGACTTACAATAATCCAATTTCAAAGTATTTAAATTAACAAGTTCATGTTATATAATTAAACAATAGCAGCCTCTTGAACTTTGACTGTAACTAAGGAGACATTCGGATCTTAAGTTATTTAAGATAAGCTACTGATGACTTAAGTAACTTATCTTGTTTTCTACTTATTAAATTGAAGTGATTAAGTAATTAAAAAAAAATTACTTATAATTAATCATAAATTGAACTTATTTATCTCAAATAAATTACTTACTCACGGTTGCAAGCAAAAAGGTAGCTTATTTTGTGGTATCAAAATAGGCCCTTATTTATCTCAAATAAATTACTTATTCACGGTTGCAAGCAAAAAGGTAACTTATTTTGTGGTATCCAAACTGGCCTTAATTAAATCTGATATCCAAAGTCTGAATCTGAAGTCGGAAAACTAATAGTGAATCTAGAATAACTTGTTTTTTAACTAACGACTGAAATGTTTGAAATATATTAATTTGACACATTTATCCATATGAAACAATCGTAATTAAATCCCTACCTTTAAAAACTCCATGAATTTCACTGAAATGTTTATTTGTCATCTAACATATTGAAAAGATCATAAACAGCTAGTTGAAGATATGACACTGATATCAACATAATCCAAAGCTTTTGTGGCCCAAAAGAATTTTTAAATGGTCAATCACCACTATTTCCTCTACAAAGGTCCATCTAAGATTTAAAGCTAATTTATTTTTAGATCATGCCCTAAAATAAACTTTTAATATAGATGGATGGTATGGATGTAGTCATATATATCATTGCAGGCCCCAGGTGTGAGCCAGATTTCATGGGAAAGCCTTTCCCAGGAAGTCCACCCTTGTAAATCTAGGTGGGGCCCACCATGATGTTTGTGTGAAATACACCTCGTCCATCCATTTCGTGAGATCATTTTAGGACATAGTGCTAAAAATGAGCCGTATCCAATGCTCAAACGGGCCGAAAATGTGAGATTGGACCCCCATAATTAAAATATTCGTGGGGTCACAAAAGTTTTCAATCATGTTAATATTGTGGTTGTTGAAATTTAGTGGTTTTTTGAAAAAATAAAAAGAAATTCAAATTTTTCAAAATTTCGGGATTTTGCCGCCAAAACGCTTTTTCCGAAAATTTCAAATCAAAGTGCGGTGTGTGCTTTATCCCACATCGGAAATGGTTGAAATAATTTTGTGGTTTATATAAGATGTTGAGAAGGGTATTCTTACTTGGAGCTTTTTGGAGGAGATGAAAAAAGGTTGCGTGTTCCAGTGCGAAGCAATGGAACACACGCAACGACGCAACCGCTCGGGGCACGGGCATGGGCGTGGGCGAGGGCTGGGCAGTGAGGCAGTGTGGCTTGTAGTGGCGCTAGATGGCGCACTTGCACTTCGCAGGTCCCATCGTGTCGCTCCCTCGCGAACCGGCGCGAGTCGGTGCGAGCCTGGGTTTATAGGTGACTGAGAAGGTGGATCTAGAATCCGAACGTCCAGCCGTTTCTAAAAACGGCTCTCTGCCTTGAAAGCCAAAACGGTCCGAAAAGGACGGGCCAGATGATCCACGGTCAGATCTTTTGATCTAACGACCAGAAACGTTTGGGATTAATGGACAACGGCCAGAAACGTTTTTCAAACGTTCTGGACCATTGATACACACAGCAATGGTCTAAACCAGAGGCCTATATAAACTGGACCATTCCAGTCCGATTTTATCATCTCAAACACACTCTCTCTCAAATCAAACCAGTCCTTAGCTCCATTGTTAGAATATTTGATCATCTCTACCGTCTAAATCTGCAGAAGAAATCTATTGCGTTAAACTGTTCCTCAGTGGACCTATATTGCTCACGCTGGATCCAGATAAGGCTTGTCTTATCCTGGAAGCAATTCGTCTGTAACCACCACAGTATAAGGGACGAATCGCTTTAAGGACAGCGTATTTTATACGCGATTCAGCCTAGTGAAATTGTTCTTTTTAATTATTATTTTTATATTTCGGTGTATCCAATCAAATTTTCTAACAGTGTTTTGAAATTATCTCACTAGGAATGATAGTATAAACTGCATTGATGGCATGTAAACATCACTGTCGAATGATAGGAATTTTCCTACCCACCCATCATGTTGGCTCCCAAAGAGGTAACTTTATCATTTTTTATAATACAAATTTTATACCATATAAAACTAATGCCAATAGATGCCAGGTGTTGGGATGACAGACAATGCAAAGCATAAGCTTGTTAGTAAAAATATTTTAAAATCAAGTGATTATAGGTCCATGGCCCTACAAGCAACTGGTTATATGGAAACCCTCTAAAAACAATAAAGAAAGATCACATGGGTTTTTTTTTTCTTTCATCTTCCAGTCAGTTCCTTTTAAGAGAGAAAAATTACATTATTGGGTTCTTTTTTCTTTACGACAAAGTAAAAAATTGAAAGTTTTAGGGTCTTTATGATATGTGTCTCACATCCAACTTATTCAACGGATGCACGTCAATATTATTACTGGATGAACGAAAAATATGATAAATTCAATCATAAAGTGGGCCAATCCATAAACAATAATATACACCATTCAAAAAAGATCTCAATTCAAGTGTACCTCATCTTATGATCTAACTGACTCCCCTGTTATTACTATGTTCAGGTACATATGTTTAATGGGTTGGATGTTATACATGTACCATGTGACCCCACAAGTCTTAATTTTCCCAAATTTTTAAAGAAGAATAAATGAGGCCACTTTTCTAATTGCATCCCTCAAAAACCATCTCTCACTGATTTCCAGTGGTTGAGGCATTATTTAGTAAAATATAAATTCCTCATAAATTCTGCATTAAAATTTTCTATTTTTTTATTTTTTAAGTAAGCTTTTTAAAAAATTGAAAATATTAACGCCATCCATGAAAGCTATTAAATTGATTTCCCTGGTAAGAAACGTGAATTGACCACACCTTGTTTTGGTTTTCTTTTCCAAGATATTCAATGAATAGATCGCACCTTAAAACAGAAGGAAATTTTATAGCTAGAATTCCTAGTTAATTTCTTATTTTAAATTTCTTCCATCCAAACACTTATATCAAAATTTCATATCTTGTGGTTGTCTTTAGTTGTTTTACTCTCAGAGCACTATAATTTATATTAATACTAGTTGCATCGGGTTGCTTGGACAATTCAAAAAATTGAATTGGACCACCCATTAGTTCGAGATCACATTTCCTGGCATGAAATGCAAAATTGGGAATGATAGGACAGTTGAAACAATCCAAAAGATGGCCAATAAATGCATAGACAAGATCATTAATTTATATAAATATAGGTCTACTCAACAATTTGGTATGTTTATTTAGGTGGTCTGCCTATGATTACATGACTCCAAAATATAGCTATTATTAGGACATCCCAACCATCCTATCACTAGCTTTGAAAACCATGGATTAGAAATCGTTTGAGCATACCCTAACGTAACCACCAAAAACAGGTCATATGTCGCTGCGTCCGGCAGTTTTGTGCCTTTGTAATGATCAATACATATCATTTTCAATTAGCAACATGTGAGCCGGAAGATGCCGTGACGCCGATATAATGGCCTTCACGAAGGGATCATCCACGAGCTGAAAAGTGGGCCATTGCTAGGGTATTTCGAGCACAATCTTTTATATGCTTGAGCATCTTCTAGATGCCTTTGAATGTTTAATTACTTGAATGTATCTACATAATCATTTGATTTTGTACTTAGTGCAGAGAAGGCTTACTGGTCAATCCACATGTGTGTAACCACACGTGACAACAACTTTAAGCCTTGTTTGAAACATGATGGCTATTAAAATGGCCATCTTGGATTTAATCATCCAATCTGTGCAGTCCTTTTATGATAGCTCATGAAAAATGGTGCTTGGCTTAATAGACACTCAAGATCGATAGTTTAATTGTCCAATGTCCTTATGCAACCATATATAGCACTATTTTATATTTTTAAATGAGAAAGTCTCAAGTACAACCCATTGGATCACAAGTTATAGTCCACCCACCAAATACCTTCCAACATGTTAAGTGCTTGTGACATCTAAACCTTGCAATAGGTTGTCTCCTCCTTGAGGTTTAGCTAATGAAGAAAAAAGAACATAAAATTCATCAAGTGGGCTACACTTAGAAAACAATATCTAGCAGTTGATAAATAGAAAAGTGCCTATGTGGCCAACTTAATGAGCGGATATAGCTTATTTTTGCACAATTTGATTTCATAGTGAGGCCAACCTATTGGATGGGTTGGATGCTACATTCACTTGATAGGTTGGGAGTCAACTGCAGGATGGACCGTAACTTATGGTCCAACTCATTGGACTTGGGACTTTCTCTAAACAAATATCATAATAATCACGTGGTTCAACTAACTGTACCGGCAATTGAAAAAGAAATAGATAAATAAAAAGCCAACTTTTCCATTTTAATGACCCCGTTTGGTCCTACAACATTGCTTGAAAGGTATGCATCTAAGATACGATATCGATTTTCAGCTTTTTCTCATCATAGATACTTGAAAATATCACAATGCTTTCTTTTTCAAGTGGACTGGATATTCCCAATTCAATTCATTTATGCATCCAAACACTACATCACAGATATCAATAGTATCTCCTTGATAGTAACATGTATGGTAGTGTTCATACATCTCCAGGTGAAAACCCAAATCAAACCGTTTAATAGTCCTCTTTAGTTGAATTATAAGCTAAAAATTAAACTGATGTATTGCCTATTTAATATAATCTATTTATGAACATTTTGTAGATGATTCTGATGAAAACATTAGGCAATCATAAGTTGAGAAATAACCATAGTTTGCAAAACCAAGTGAGTCGACTATGGACTCATCCGAGTCAACCCAACCTGGTCACTAGTCTTGTCATTGGGTCAAGCAAACCAGAGTTGTATGTGACTCGGGGAGGTAATCTAATGGGGCAGGATTGTAATTTTAAGAGAGGAATTACGTAAATAATTAAAAACGGGTTCTAGATTTTTAAGTTGCAAATTTTCCTACACTTTTCTTTGGGGTTTTATTGAAGAAAAGAGATGGAGGAGTTGAAGAAGAAAGACTTTACTAATGTTGCCATTTTATTTTATTTTATTTTTAGAAAGAAGAAGATGATGATCATGAATAATGGTATTTTCATTTTTCAATTATTTTTTATTTTCTAGTTTTTTTCTTATTTTCAGTTATTTTTATGATTTATTTCTCTTTTTTAATTTTTCAGAAAATGGGGGAAGAGTGGGCACATAGAATTTAGGGTGCCAGCTAAGCATAATTTTGAAGAGATTATATATGGCTAGTGGGTATGGCTTCATGGAGCAGTTCTCATGGAGAAGAGTAATCTGATAATCCAACAGTGTGATGGTTAATACTTAGATGCTTTGAAATTTTAGACATGGCCTATCAACTCAATCCAACCATCTGTGTTGTGATAACCACTTTACATTGGTTATGTTCAAGATTCAAATTGGTCAAATATTGTTAATTTCAAATTAATAAGATTTATTTGTTAAAGTTATTATTAATTTTAAATTAATATTATTTATTTGTTAAATTTGAATTATTACTTTTTTTAATTATTTGGCCATTCATAACTACTCATGAATCAGACCAACTATTTTTATTATTTTTTTATATGTCCATGTGACTCAAAACCCATAATTTTCATTATATGTTTTGTGCTTGTAGTATTTTACCAGTACAGAAAGTATCAAACTATTAAAGTTCCTTACTTCAGAAAAGTAAGCAAGCTTAGTTAAATAGACAACCACACTCAGCTAAAGTGATGAGTTGAATGCCCCAATGGATGACTCAGCAAATGAACCGCCAACAAAGAAAATAAATCAATGGCTTACATTCAATGGAAAATAGGCCAAACATCCTACTGTTAGGATACGCCAATCTTGGGGATTTCTGGTACATAGCTAGGCCATCCAGGGTGATAGACTGATAGCTATCAAATCAACGGTTTTGATCACCGATGTTCCTGCTTTGCAAACTGAAGGGGACGTGCAGATTGCCTGCGAAGCCCTCTGGCAACAATTGGAAGCTAGGTGGGCCAACCATGATATTTGTGAGAATTTCACTTTGTCCATCTATTTTTACAGACCATGTTAAGACACGTACTAAAAATGATGCAGAACCAAAACCGAAGTGGCGGCATGCCAGAGAATTGAACTAGCACCGTTGAAACATTCCTACGAACAGTAAGGTTGCCATATAAACACAACGGTGGACCCTAAGGGGGTTTCAACGATAGGCATTTACCCACCTTCATTTTCTTGTATTACAGCTCACTTGAGTTTTGGATTTGTATAATTTTTGGGCCCTTTTCGTAACATGATCTGGAAAAACGGACGAACGGGGTGGATTTCCTACAAACATTACGATGGACCCCACCTAGCTCTCGGTTGAAAAAAATTCCTACGAAGGGCTTGGCTGGAAATACGCGTCCATCCGTTTTACCATGCCATATTAAGACATAGGCTAAAAAATGATGCAAAACCAGAAGATTGAACTTCCACCGTCGAAATATTCCTGGGCCACAGAAGTTTCGGATCAGGATAATTTTTGTGTTTTCAGTTCACCCTGGTAGGAATAACCTTATGAAAGGTATGGATGGCATATGAATATCACCGAGGACACTTACGGAGGTTTCACGGTGCACCAAACTGTACAAACGAGGTTGCATTAAAATAAGATATGTCAGGACAAGCAGTTGGATTTGAGTGTTTTTTAATGCACCAAACCGTTTACTTGATAGGACTTGCCTTGGATGGGGATGCTCCCAAAGCTCTCTGATGGAATATTTCAGCCCTTTAATCCAATTCAGAGCTTTTTGTTGACTTTCCACCATAAAAGGTGAGACCCGTCACATGAACGGTTCGGATCATTGGAAGATGACCAGCTTGAAAGGCTAAATTCCTGAGTATCCTATTGTGATGCGTCGCAATGTATACATCCGAGCACACCCATTGTATTAATACCTCAGCTAATATCGAAAACGCTGACGTAGGTACGCGGAGGGCGTGACTTTCTCCAACTTGGGAAATACAACTTTACTTGCATGAGATCTACACCGTCCGTAGGTGTACTGTTCCGTGTTCGTCCTTGATTCAAAAAGGAGTCATTTTTTTATTTTATTTTTTTTAACACAGGCACGCACACCACCACACACTCACGCCCTAGTAGAATTTCACCACCTACTACCACCAATGGGTGCTCGAACCCTTGACAGGTGTTGAAACTCCTACTAATCTACCACCGAGGCAAGAGCAAGGACCCAGATTAAAAAAGGCAGGCTTTTTTTTTTTTCTTATATATTACACGCACTCACACCCTCACACACTCAGTTGGTGGAATTTCGCCACCTATAGATGCTCGAACCCTTGACGGGTGTTAAAACTCCTAAGAGTCTACCACCCAGATTCAAAAAGTCAGGCTGATTCAAGACTCAGGTGGGCCATTCTCTATGGAAAGGTGTAGTACCTGAAACCTTTAAATAGTGTGATTTTAGGAAAATTCTTTCGTCGGGTTGAGTCACATCAGATGAATGGCTTAGATGGCGTGAAAAAACTACAGCGAGTCCTGCACAAAGCTGATGGTGGGCATGCCATCCCGACTACTTCCTATGGTGCAGTAGCTTACCTGAGTTCTGGATCATCATCATTTTTGAGTTACAGAATGAGAAAGAGGCAGGTTACATGATAGACGGGTTGGATTTCATGAAAGTTTTAGCCACGTGGCATTCGATTAGCGAAAGTACACCATCCGCGTACCAACGCGAGGTACGCTAGCGCTATCCAACTAACGGAAGCAGATTGGCTGGTGTACCAAACACCAGCTATATAGCTGCTGTAGGTGCGTGTCGCGCGAAGACGAGGACTGACGCTCCTCGAGCTCCGAGTTGTAGGAACGGTTCAAAGGAGATTAAAGTTACGTGGCCTTACAGTGATGTATTTATTATATCTTTACTGTTCATCTATTTTTAGAGATCATTTTAGAGCATTATCCGAGCAACGAATCATATCCAAAAACTCATCTGGACCACACCACAAATAGCAGGAGATAATGATTTTCACCGTTAAACAATTTGTGGGGCCCACCATAACATTTATTTTCCATCCAATCTGTTTATAAGATCACAAAGACCTGAATGAAAAGGAAAAATAATTTTCATACTAATCCAAAACTTCCATGACCCCAAAAAGGGTTTCAATGGTAAACGTTCTATGTCCCACTGCCTTTTTAAGTGTGGTCCACCTGATAGTTAGATTTGTTTTGTTTTTAGTCTCAAGCCTTAAAACGATCTCGCCAAATGGATGGATAGTTTGGATATAACACATACCTCATGATTAGACCCACAGAACTTACTGGCGTCAATACAGCAACTATATAGCTGGTGTGAGGTACACCAGCCAATCCACTTCCACTTAGAGCTGGGCATTTTATACCTAAACCGGTGGATCCGACCTGATCAGACCCGATTCGATCCGATTCGAACAGAACCAATGGTCAGGATCAGTCAGGATCGAGTAGCATAATCCAGATCCGAATTATTTTCGCGTTGAATTCGGATAGGCCCTATTCCGAACCGACCCAATCCGGAATCCAATCTGATTGGATCCGATTCAGACCGGCTCGATTAAGTGCCTGTGTATGATCCATCAAACTCCACTAGAGTATTAAATTTTCTCGTAACTGCAACGCACGCTATAGTGGTTTTGAACAAAACAATGGGTTGGAAAAGCGGTTTTAAGTTTCCAGTTTGAAAATTCAGACATATTCAGTATTTCTGCTTGGAAACCAGTCCAAATGGACTGGTTTAAATTTCTGGGTCCGACTGTGATATATATATATGATGTATATGCATCGTCCATCCATTTTAGCAAAACATTTGGAGGCATGAGCCAAAAAATGAGGCCAATCTAACACTCAAGTGACCCACACCAAAGGAAACAGCGGCCCTAAAAAGTTTTTAAAGGTAAGTGTTTGATTTCATAAATCCTGTGGTGTGGCCCACTTGAGCTTTGGATCTTCCTCATCCTTTTAGAAGATGTCATAATTTCAGCTGGGATAATGGATGGACGGTGTGGGTAAGACACACATATCACCATGGGCCCCACATATATTTCACAGCATCATCGGTTTTAGTGCCAAAACAAAACAAGCAAGCATCGTATCAAGCATTGGTACAAATGTTGTAATTAAATAAATCATCATTAACCATTTCCTGTGAGTTTACCATTGGTTTGGATATCAAAGTTATATAGCCCTATAGTGATACATTTATTATATCTACACCGTTGATACGTATTTAGAGATCATTTTAGAGCATTATCCAAAAAAATGGATCATATCCAAAGATCATCTGGACCACACCACAAATAGTAACAGAGAATGATTTTCAGTGTGGTCCCACAACTTTTTCCAGTGTGGTCCACTTGATAGTTAGATCTATCTTATTTTTTGTCTCTAGCCTTAACACAAGCTCGCCAAATGAATGGACGGTTTGGATATAACACATATCCCATGATCAGACCTACATAACTTGGTAACATCAAAGTCATCTTTTCGTGGGCAACAAGTATAATACTATGTTTCTTTTAACGGTGGGTTCCACGGTTGTCGTTAGTGTGGCCCACCTGAACTGTGGATGACCCTCATTTTTGGGCACATGCCCTAACCTTGTCGGGCAAAACTGATGAACAGTGTGGATTTATCACATCATTTATGTGGGGCCTGCTCTTTAAAAAAAATAATAAAGCAAAGCAAGTGACGTGCTGATGCACGTCACCCACAAAGCAACCCCCATCTCCTCCATGACTCTCTCTCTTTCCCACTTCTCTGCAGTATGGTTGCGGATGGGAACCAATCCACCATGATTGTCATCATCAGGGTGGGACCCACTCCTCAATCTAAACCGCTCATTAAATTCAGAACCCACCAACTCTCTTGACATCATTTTTTATATCCTATTTCTCATGCTATCGAGAGAAAGCTATAGAGAAAATCTGTGAGAAGAAAAAGAGAGCTCAGGAGAAAAGAGAGTATCCGTGAGGGTTCAACATCGGGTTCAGAGTTTATCAATCCAAGCTAGTATACGTAGAAATCAGCATCGCTTCAGATTATTTTCCTCTCGTCACACAATTTTTCCACAGCAGGTAGGTGATCAATCCTTATTGAAATATTCATAAGAAATTGCCTTATATAATCTAGACATTGAAAGATTCATAAATAATTCTCTATTGAAGTATATTCTTTATTTGACTATTGAACTAATGCAATTATTATTATTATTATTATTATTATTATTATTATTATTATTATTATTATTATTATTATTATTATATTATTATTATTCGCATTTGATATTATCTAGTGGTGGTGATGAATATTTATTATGTGAACAATTATTTTTTTTATGCAATGATTATTACGGGTGCTCTGCCCTAAAAGGATCACCATATTATTTGTTATGGGTGCTCCGATATTTTTTGTTACAATGTTTCATTGTAAGTTAGATGCATCATGTGTGAACAAATATTCTCTTATGCAGTGATTCTTACGGGTGCTCTGCCCAGGGTCATTCCTGAAATGATCAGCACGACACGGGTGCTCTGCCTAGGGTCATTCCCAAAAGGATCGGCATGGGTGCTCTGCCCTGGGTGATTCCCTAAAAGGATCAGTACACACGGGTGCACTGCTCTGGGCTTTTGTCTCTAAAAGATTATACCGGTGCTCTACCGAGGGTCATACCCTGAAAGGATCAATAACGGTGCCCTGTCGTGGGTCATCCCCTAAAAGGATCAGCACACATGAGTGTTTTGCCCACTCCAAATCTTAGTATTTTTAAAAAAGATATATTAAACAATTTATTCATTCCATATTCATGAATGTCAAATTATTTACTATGATTTTACCTCTAATGTTCGTCTTAATTTGATTAATATGTCGAGATTAAATTTGATAATATTTGTGAGATTTTCAACTCGAGATTGATGTGATCCTATTGAGTTGTCGACTCATTATGTTTTAACCATTTCAGGTTATGAATATTTTGAAGATGTAGGGTACTACTATTAGTAGTGAAGCATGGAATATGGTTAGATACACGTGGCATGTCATTCTACATAGGATAAATTTTATTTTATTTTAGAACTCTAAATGTGGTAATGTTTGGCTTGATTTTCTTACTTCAAGTTAAGTTAAATAATTATGCATCGATGTAATAACAGATTATGTAATTAGTTATCTTAGTATGTGTTTGAATTTTAAAGTTTTGGACTATGGTGGGAGAAAATAAAATGCATATGAAATTGTCATACTTATTTTTTTTATTTTTTTTTTTATATAGATCACGGGTCTGGAATTCGGGTCCTGGACACCCTATTCGGGTACCCAAAATTTGGGGCGTGATTACAGCAGCTGCCATGCACAGTACGTTCGCAGCTGCAGCGCCTCGAGCTCCGAGTTGTACGAACGGCTCAAATGATATCAACCTTATATGGGCCCCACAATGATGTATTTATTATATCTATACCGTTTATCCATTTTTCATGATCATTTTAGATCATTTGGGAAAAAAAATATCATATCTAAAGCTTAAATGGACCACATCGAAAATAGCAATGAGATCATGATTTTCACTGTTTTTAACGATTTGAATCGCACCCAACCCGATCCGACTCGGTTTCCCTGACCGAGTGGGACTCGATTTGGGTCAGGCCAACCGTGTTTTGGGTCGAATCAAGTCCTATGTTCCGGACTCAGTCCCGGATCAGATCGAATTCGGGTCAGGGTCAGCCCAGCTGGATTTCGGACCGAATCGGGTTAGCCCCAATCTGATCTGATTGGGTCCGATGCCCACCTCTACTTCCAATCTGCTTCCCCAACTAAGGATGTGGATTGCGTACTACCCCCGCCCATCCTAGCTCCGAACAAGCAGTTCTGTGGGTGGGCCCACTATGATGTATCTGTACATCCAAGTTGTATATACCTTTTCTCAACTTATTTTTAGGGCATGAACACAAAAATGAGGCAGATCCAACGCTCAACTGGACCACACCAAATAATAAACTTGGTTGCATTAAAATGCCCAAGGCATTAAATGTCAGTTGCATTAAATGCAAGAGTCATCTGTGGTGTGGTCCAGTTGCTCGTTGGATCTACCTCATTTTTGTTCCGATGCCTTAAAATAATTTGAGAAAAGGGATAGACGGTTTGGATGTACAGATACATACCGGCGGGCCCACCCGCAGAACTGCCCGTTCGGAACTAGGGACGGCGGGGGTAGTACGCAATCCGCGTCCCCGCTAAATGCGTCGCCGTTCACCATAAGATTTTCTATTTTAAAACCGGAAAGGCAGGTTGGCGTTTCCTGTAGTCGGAAGCTGTGTGGGGCCCACAGAGATGCCAATGACAAATCCACTCCGTCCAGTTTTTCAAGACAACTAGAGGATAGGTATATAAAAATCAGGCAGATCCGAAACTCATGTGCACTACTACACCACATGAAAAGTAGGGATTGAGTGCCATTATTGGAAACTGTGGGGGCGACGGAGGTTTTGTATCAGGATGATATTTGTACCTACAGTTATCTGAGTAATAATAAAACTATTAACGGTTTGGATAGCATATAAACACCACGGTCGGCTCCAGGAACGTTTCAACGGTGGACGTTTCCATTCCTACTTTTTCGTTTTTCTATGGCCCACATGAGTTTTGGATCTGGCCGATTTTTAGAGTCCAGGCTACCGCTTTCTACAAAACTGATGGACGGAGTGGATTTGTGACAGGAATTCCTGCGGACCCACACAACTTCGGACTACAGAAACTTCCTGTGCCCGGGGTACAGGCAATCCGCGACCGGTAACCCCGACCCGTGTGAAAATGGGAATGCACCGGAGGGAAATATGAAGGGATGGAGGAGTATATTTTTCAGGTACTCGTCGCTCACGTATACCAACGTGGCCCACTTGCTATAGATCCAAGACGTTGATCAGGAATAACCCGCATTTTTTTATTAATTATAATGACAATTTGGCCTATCCCTTTATCGGCCGCACAAGCATGCCGAACGTAGACCAAGGATAAGTTTCTTCAAATGTTCGATCTTGTACATGAATGGACCACCTGTTGCCCATTTCAGCCTCATTTTGGGATAATATTTAAACGTGGTGGGTCCCTCATGATGGACGGATTGGATCTCAAACGTGCGTGCCAAGATGGATGGTATGAGAATCAACTAGATGAAATGTGCAGGTGCATTAGCATACTTTACACTACTAGTGTCCTAAGTTGCAGTGCCGCTGCGCACCCTTACGCCTTTGACACCGGGCACAGACGTATACCTGTGCGCGGGGCTGTGTGGAGCCCAAAGAGATGTTCGTGGAAAATCAACTTCGTCCATCTGTTTTGAAAGACATAAATAGGGCAGTTATGTAAAAATCAGATAGATACAAAGCTCAGGTGGGCCACACCAAACGAAACAGTGGAAACAGAAATGCACACCGTTGAAACCTTCCTGGAGCTGAGTATTATGTTTATATGCCATCCAAACCGTTCATAGGGTTATTACCACTCAGATAAACTGTAGACAAAAATATCATCAAAATACAAAACTTCTGTCACCCCCAGACGTTCAATCCCCGCTGTTTCGGGTGGTATGGAACGTATGAGTTTTCAATCTAACTGATTTTTAGTTTCATGTCCTATTGTGGTCTTGAAAAGCAGATGGACGGACTAGATTTGTCAAGGACGTCTCTATGGACCCCACACAGCCCCAGGCACAGGAATATCTCTGTGCCCGGGATCACCTGCAATCCGCTTCCTAATAAACGGAAAAGTAATGTCGTGGGCCCCACTTCATCTTGACCGTGAAGAGATTCCACTGATCCGAGATCGCCACACCGTGGCGTTGAAGTGGACTGCCAAAATAATAAGAAAAAATAGGGTTCAAGAGCATCGAACCAAATTATATTAATTGAACGGTTGGGATCGAACATGTAATCTGGAGGGCACGGACTTCAGTATTAGATGGTCCAGCAGATTACTAAACAAATCCAAATTTTGGAGCGTGCTTCTGTGCGTGCACCCTTTCCCTACTTCTATGCATTGAAATTGGTGCCAACCTGCCACGGATACAGGACATCCAAGCCGTCTATCAGGTGGGACATGCCATGTGGATGATCTGGTTAAAAGTCAGCGTGTTCAACTATCAGGTGGGCCACATATGAGGAACGGTGACTGCCTACTCAGCAAGTTTTTTGAACGTCATTGCTTCCCATACATGTGTTGTCTGCCTGATAGTCCTGAGGTTTTGGCGACATGATCTGAACGGTGTATCCTACCTGATCAAGCTCGGATGTCCTAAAATGGGCCGGCATGAATGTGATCTGGTCCAAATCAAGCCCGTTAGACGATCTTAACTGCTGGATTCCTAGATTAAAATCAACAGTTGAAAACAGATGACCAACAGTGCACTTTCAATGTGCTCATGCAGCAGCGAGGGTAGTCCTACAGGCCCCACGCCACACCCGTTGTGAGGGACTTCTGATGAGCGGCTTGGATCGCGTACAAGGTGCGGGGCTCAGCAACGAATTGACTGGCTACCTGTTCTGGATAAGTAATGTCAAATCTAGTTGTCTTTATATAACTAAGCCTTTTAACAAGATGATAGAATAGAGTGGGTTATTCTAAGATATCATATCACTGTTACAATGTTCTACGCTCCGATAGATATAAATATTACTATTGGCCCTTGAATTTTTCAATTGTGGGCATCTTTATTCTATATATTACATGTGGGATGGCTAATTGAGTTTCCTGTGCATTAGGCATCATTTAGCACTATGGATTTGGGGAGATTTGAGGGAATTTCAATTCCTCAAGTAGTTTAGCATTATAAAGTAAACAGGAGTTGTGTTTCAAATTTATGGTGAGAACTTAGATTACACCTAAAATCTTTTTAATAGTTGCATGTGTAACATTCGTATCACCATATTTGGCACCCTAGCGATATCCAAAAATAATTAGATTATCAATTACATCACTATAATTACTTTAATATGTTGATGAGTACTGTCCCAACATTGTCCATGTAAATAAATGGCCATAAATCACTAGTTAGACAATTTGACATGATCTTGTGCTCATGGCCCTTTCGAGACTCAAAATTTCGTCATTTTCATGCAAAGCACATATCTCAATGGGTTTGTTACAACCATTGTAACCAACATTGCATACATCCTTAACTAGAGATATTAAAGTTGATTTAGTAATTAAATTAAAACTCCCATGAATATACCATGCATAATTACTCTTGAATTAAAGTTGATTTCCAATGCAGGATGCCAAAAGCAATAAGAAATTTTCAAATCTAGGAGGTTTGGAATCCAAAGGGATTTCAAATCTAAGCTCTTGAACAGGCATTAGTTTTTGGCTCACGTCCTAGAATGAGAGGTCACAAGTGATCGATGGAATCGATGTTATGTGACCCCTAATCCTTTTGCTGCAGGGGCTCATAAAAATTCACGTGCCACATTAATGAGGAGTTAGGATGCTCCTTTCCAAAAGCTTGAATAGGCTGTGTCCATCTGATAGGGACTATAGCTTAGTCCACCATAAACCTGTTATAAAACACCCTAGCTGTCTGCGACCTACCATATTGTACACGTCACATCTACTCCATCCATGTAGCGGTGACGATTATGTTTGCCGTACATACAAAAGATAAGAAGACAAAGGCCTCAGAACTGGATCAAAGTAAAATCGAGCCTTACAATGTGTAAGTTCACACGTTATGGCCCACTTGAGTTTTCTATCAGTCTGATTTATTTATTTAACCTCCATCTTGGTGAGTCAAACCTGATGAGCTGGTTTGTCGAGAGATGCACACGATGGTGTCCCCCACAGCCAAATCTATGATTGGCATACCATCCCTACCGTTCCCTGTGGTGTGGCTCGTGTGAATTGCTGATCTGGCTGTTTCTTGGCTCAAGTGACTAGCATTGAGGAGCGCATCTGATGGACGGATCGGATTTCAGGTAAAATAGGTTGGCTCCAAAGAACGTGGATGTTATACGCGCGTACTAGATCATAATATCATTTCTACATATTCATTTGATTTTTGCTGAGTCCCCAACAAACCACCCAGTCATGAGATCCAAGCTATACATCAGGTGGGTCCCACTGGTCGGTGCCCTACCCCAATCTGACTATAATCTTGGCTAGATGTTATGAAGAAACTAATGAATGGCTGAAATAAGTTTGGCCAGGTTCTAATATTTTGGCCCACCTGAGGAATGAGTCTACCAATTTGTTTTCAGGACAGATTCTATACATGGTCAGACACAAATGATGAACAGATTGGACATTGCACCATGATGTGTTCGTCACATCCAATCCGTCCATCATGTGCGAGCCTAGCAGGTTCTCCTTGAAAGAAAATGAAAATAAAAATAAAAAAATAAAAAAAAACTCAGGTGGACCGAAACACGTAAATTCATGCCAGAACCTCTAAAATCACGCTGTTTGGACCACCTGGCCGTTTTCAAATGGCCTGATTTTTTGTCCTAGTTGGCACATCCTCCTGATAGACACGCAATATGAAAGGTTTCAATCTTGGGTGTCCCCGTCCAAACTCTTCCATATGGTGTGACCCATCTGTTTATTAGATCTGCCTGATTTTTGTAGTAATGGCAGAAAGTGAATGGGACCACCTTATGGACGGATTGGATGTGTACCGTACGTCACATTATGCTCATCACAGAAGGTTATACTACAAAGGTTGTAGATGAACCGGACGGTTTCAATCGTAGTTGCACCGAAATCTCATTACACGTAACTACATCGAATCGAAAGAATCTCCACCAACCCATAACTTTGTCGGTGATTGTTGAAAGAAAAAAGCAGTGGTCCCAGATTGGAGTGTCAGGTCTCAGGTCTCAAATCAAGAACCGCGAATTTATAAATGCCTACGTGGTTGACACGTGCGAAGAGATGGCTTAGGGGCCACCAGCTCATATGGACCACACGTGTCATGACACCTCATTTTTTTTCCATGACCATTCTTCTCGTGTGCTTACAGTCCACTTGATGCGTCGAATGGCCTTGTCTTCAGGACGGTCTGTTGATGGTGGCCCCAACCTAATGAATGTCCCGGATACGGCACATGCTGACCACGTTAGGACATGTGCTGTGGATAGTGTCTTGAATCTTTGACTTCATGCGTGATATGATATGATTCCAATTCGTCTTTTGGCTTAAAGAGTCAAAGATATCATTAACGAAGCTGACTATGGCTGCGTCAGTCACCATAGTAAACGTTGGCGACTCATCCACTTATGCACGCTGTATATGTCAATCCACACCGTCCAAAGCACGGGCACCATTGTAGACGGAAAATCCTAAAATGGAGGCCATTAGATGGCCAGATGATCTGTGGTCCGAATTCCGAGTGAAATCAGATGGTTAAGATCATCTGACCATCGTGATTAGCGGGCGATGCGATGCTCCATCATGATAAGGTGCAAGATTTGGACGGCTGGATTGACACACGTGTAACTCGTTTACAATGGATGAGTTACCACTATTTGATGACCTCCTCGCTGCACGTTTCGATAACTCGCGAAAGGCTTTCAGTGAGGCGTGCAACGTAGGAGAGAATACTAGAATCTGGACTCGCCAACGAGACTCGCCTTGAACGTGTCTAAAGAAATGCACGTGGGAAAAGTACCTGTCGTTCATCAGGCAGGAGCCCCTACGTAACGCTCTTGCAAAAGTCATGCAGGTCCATGCATTAGGTGGACCACGCATTTATGTGAATCTTGACTTACTGTCCCTTTTTTAGACACGTGTGACGCGTCACGCATTTTGTAATGACTCGTGCTCGTAAAAGATGGGGCCCGTCCGACAAACAGCCCAGATCTCAACCGCAGTTGCCACTTTGGCAGGTGTGGGCGAGTCCCTCGTACGTGTGCAACTGCGAGTCCTTTTAGCAGAGCCATGAGAAGATCCATCAGTGGTGACACGTGGCATGTCCGTGCTAATATTATAGAAATGTCTTTTTCCCCCCACCTAGGTGGATAGTATTAGTCGGAGCTGCTAATATCTCAGATGAACCGATAAGTAACATAAGTTATAGAATTTCCGTTTTCCCGCCAACATCTCACGTGTGTAGAAAATCCAATCCGTGCAAAATGTGACCCGGACCATATTTATCATCTGACACGAAAATCAGACTGATTTACGAATTTGGTGGGCCACATCAACACACTGAGACCTGTCATTGGATATCCATTGATTTTGATGTTATGTATGAGTTGATCCTCCAGATTTTCATATCAGATGATCACCATGCATGGTGTGGCCCACATTTTCTACTTAAGATACAGCAGTTGTATCTCTCATCATTTCTCTTTCAGAAAGTTTAAGGGCCTGTTTGGAACATCCACCAAATGAGGGGCCTGACCTGACCGTGTGGGCCCGACCTGACCGTGTGGGCCCGCTTTTGAATGTGAATGTGATGATAGCGAGTCCCACCCATTATCTTATGATTAAAACTTGGATACTCTGGCAGAGTGTGATGGATGATACGCACTTACTAATTGTACGGGTGAGGTATAAGTAGTCAAAGTAAACCATTCAAATTATGTTACGTAGTGTAGATGTATCATAAACCAAAGTTAAGCTTATTTGATTTTCTCACTATTGGCTTGTTGAACATTTATTGGATCGTTAAAAATTAAAAATATCCAATTAATGATCCAATTTCCACAAATAAGTGTCCACAAATTAAAGGCTGGGATTGGTGAACTAATTTGATATTGGAATTGTGACTTGGCGATACAATCTAGTCAGTTTTATTGAAGTTCATATGTAATTTCTAGGTGCCTGTGTATCAAGTGTCGTACCCAGCCTGAGTATATCATATAATTCCTCTTATCTCATAATTCAATCTGGGGTATATCCAAACGGGCCCTTAAAAGTACGGCATTTGCCGAGGAGTTTATGCCCTGACCACACAATCCATGGGCTTTCTTTCAGTATGCACGTGGTGTCTCCAGTATCAATTTTTCAGGTGGGCCACACCATAGAGTGTCCATTGAAAGCAGAGAAGGTATCCAGCGTTAAACAGTCCCTTCTCTTCTTATGATGTGGACACGTGTTCGAAACCTACGGACGGTGATTAAACACATCCCACAAGTTACACCAGCAAAACAATCCTAACCGCTGATAATGGTTTTCCCTTGAATTTGGAGCATTCATCATTTCTCTAACCACCTGCTTGTAGCCTTAAAAGGTCCTTGATCAGATGGTTATGATCATTTGATTGATCTAAATTTTAGGCTATGGCCCATCCAAGGTGCATCGTGCTGGATGAACGGTCCAGATATCAAATTGGAACAATATCGCTGATTTATTAAGACAAAATACAGGAAAAAGTGTTTGTCATTGGATCCTTGCCGTTGATCATTCATGCAACAGGGGCAAGATTCCTGTGTTAGTTTAGCACCATTTTGAAAATGGTGGTGGAGGACTCATCTTCCTCCCACGTCGCATTGATGTACAGCTGTCCAGAGTATCTAAATTGTCACTCGAACTGTGAACGGATCATAACTCTAAACTTACAGTGATCGAGCAATCTAACCATCCAATTAATGGCTATAAAGTGGACGGTTAAAACTAAAATATCGACTCGGTAGGAAATTTTCAGATGGTCAATGTAAATTTTCGGCTATGCTCCATCCATATTTGGGTCAGAAATTTGCACGGTTGGATTTCCTAACAGCTATGGCATGTGTGCGATTGAGATCACCACCATTATTAAAATAGTGGTGAACTAACACATCGGCCTATCGGTACCGTAATCATATATACTGAGGCCGGTTCCTCGACAACTTTTTTTGAATGAAGTTATTCTACAATGCGGGCTGTGGGGCCCACCATGATGTTCTCTCCAGATCCAATCCGTTCATAAGGTGCGCCCCTTTAATTTCACCAAATAGCCCAAAAGTCAGCTTGATCCAACAAAAGAAACATGTAGGTCAGACCATATGGAAAAGTTGTGTGGGGAAGCTCACCATTAAAAACCAAATTGTGTGTGGGTCCAACTTGTTTTTTTTTTTTAATTCCATCCACTCCGTTCAAATGATGCCTCTCACCAGGATGAATGAACATTCCAAATATCAGGCCATTAAATATCTCCGGTCAACTAACCGCAAGGTTTTAGGTATGATTTTATATTGTGTGGTCCACATGAGTTTTGAATCGGACTGATTTATGGATCCATGGAGAAGATGAAGAGGTACAGATTTTGGACGGATCAGATGTCTTGAAAACATAACCATGGGCCTCACTCAAGCGCTGAAGATGAACCGCCTCATGGTATCCCAGCACAGCCAAGTTTGAGGCCGGTTCCTCCACAGGACAACGAGTCCTCGTAAAATAAGATTATTCTACAGCGGTTGCACGTGGGGCCACCATGATGCGTGTATGGAAATCAACCTCTCCAGTAAGGTTACCCCACCATAAAAGTTGACACACCATAAATAGCGATCCAACCAGCATGTGGACCATCGTCTGAATTAGGTTGTGCACGGTTTTTTATGGTGTCACCCGACCAACAATTGTATATGCCTTATTTTTTAGACTACCCCGTTGTTTTAGTGGGGCTCACTTAATAAACGGGTTGGATGGTATATACATGAACATCATGGCTCCACATGAGCAATATTGTAAAACCATTTAGGGGGCGTTTGTACGGTAAGTTACTTAAGATTAACTTTTAATGAAAAAATTAGCACAGTAGACGCTTACCTTTTATGCTTCTTTTTTTTTTTGGAACGGCTGAAAAATTATGTTACAAAAGTACAATTTTCAAGTACGGAAAAAGAACTTTAGACAAAAATGCCCTTAGTTTTCAAGTAAAAGCAACTGAAAAAGTAGGAGTATTTTCATCTTTATTGGTTCAACCTCTAAAGTAGAGGTCTAGATTGCAAGATAGGTTTATTCGAGTCGAAAAAAGAAAGGTGGATGGAAGGTCGCATCTATAGTAAAAAATTACCCGCTTTTTATGTATCAAGTAGTCTTATACACCGCACCTCAAATAGATAAGCTTGATGAAGATTTAACAGAAACTCTAGTTTATACTCTTAACCCTGGTCCTAACCCTAATTCATACCCTTAATCTTAATTTAAACTATAATTTAAATCCTAAATATTGATTGGAATCCTAATTCAAATCCAAGAACCTTATAAAGCGACTCTAAAACTAGTCTTGAACCGAAACTTTAAGAAAAACCTAACTCATAGAGTTAAGCCCATCGAGTCAACTCACCTAGTCATTCCACATAGCTTACCAAGTCAACTCAACTTGTCAAATCAAGTTCATAAACTCATTTTCATCCAAGCCCATTGCAAAACCCAATTCAAAGAAAATGGAAGATAGCAAGACAACTTCGAAGGACCAAACATGTCCACGTGTGTATAAGGGGAGCCTCCCTCAGAATCTGAAGCAAAAAAAGAATGGCGAGCGGAGCACAAGGTGTCACTCGTCATTTGGCACTAGTAGTACTTCGGCCAGCTACTCACTCATGTTTTGTTGTCCTCATTGCCTATTTCATGCATGCACAAATTTTGGAAATTACTCCAATACCCCTTTCTTGAACCAAAACTACACCTTATGCCATCCAAACCAACCCATGAAATCTTAGCATATGGCAATCTTGAATCTCAGCCATTCAAACCCTTCTTAACCCCAAGTTTTGCAAGAATTATCAGAAAATTGGGCTGATAGGCTATAAATATCCCCCTTCCCTTCACATTTCAAGAATCGACTCCCATTTTCATGTTGGGGATTTTGGCCTGCGGAATCACACAAATCTAGATCTAGGATAGCAATCCAATGGCACCAAGCACACACAAGAGAACTCAAATTTAACGTGGAAAATCCTTGCGGGAAAAAACCACGGCACAAAGTGACAGATCTCTACTATGAAAATAGAAATTACAAAGAGAGGGGACTTACCCGATTCGAACAACCTCGAATCTCACCCTTGCTACACCCTTTAGAAACCATAAAATCCTTTTAGGAACCCTTGGAACTATTTTAGAAAGCCTTAGAATACATCCCAATCCCGCATACACCCCTTTAAATAAGAATAGAAAGAGGTAGAATCCAAATAGGAAACAAAATCCGCAAAATCTGCGTTTCCACAATCGCATCTGCGGAACTTATCGATGTCATCGAGCCACTCTCGATGACAACCTCGATATCATCTGAAAGTCTCTCGATGATATCGGAACAGGACCAAAAACTGTCCAGCAACCAGGGGTGAAAAATACTGTGAATTATTGATGACATCGAGACCCTATCGATATCATCGACAGACCAACAGACTGTTTTAAGACATTGGTCGATATCATCTAAAACCCTGTTGATATCATCGACAGACCGCCAGACAGATTTAAGACATCTGTCCATAACAATCTCCACCACGTCTTCAATCTTCATCCGTGTAACTTCTTGTCTCCTTCTCTTATTTCTACACCATATCATAGCTTCTCTTGCACACTCCGTCTTTCTTTTACCCCATCGCCAAGCCCGGAGAAGTTACACAGAACTTGAACTTCTCTGCAGGAACGATCTAGGTGAGCATATCTGCCGGACCAAAATCCACATGCTCAACCATCTTTGTTCCTGTCTTCTCAAAAAGGAAAGACGTGGTCTTTTTACCATCTCACCGCTACCCAATATGCTTGCCGGGGTACTTGCTTACAACATTGATAGCCTGTAAAATAACCGGTCTAATCCAGACCATGACATACACTACCAACCGCATTCGAAATAAGGCTCATGAGATATCCTGCTTTTCCTCATCTGTTTTGGGACATGTCCTGAGGAAAACTTGAGGAGAGACGTGTAGGGAACGCTCTACGGCTTAACCTGGCCCATCACATCCTTGATCAATACCTACACACATGGTATTTCTCCTGTGATTACCAAAGCCTACTCCTCCTTCAATCTCAATGCCGAGAACCATCTTTGCAGCCCCCCGATCTTTCATCCTAAATGTCCCACTTAACCGAGTCTTCAGTACATTGATTTCAGACATGTCATAATTGACGATTTACATGTCATCAATTCCTGACTCACCATGAAGGAATTAAACCACTGCCTAGGCGACAGGTCGAACCACGACCTTCTGCAAAGTCTTTTCTCGACCCCTTTAACTTTGAATCGCTCTGGTTGCTTCATGTAGATTTGCTCTTCACTTTTCCTTACAGAAGTACGGACGCCACATCCATCCTTCCAGCTCAAGATCACATTGGCCAACCAGCGCCAATCACAGATCTAATAGACACCTGATATACCGTTGGCACAAATATCTCTGAGAAGCCGATCCCTTCTCTCTAAGCATAACCCTTCGCTACCAACCTCACCCTGTATCTATGTTATATCCTCCTGAAGATCCACTTGCATCCAACCGCTTTCCAGCCCACTGGAAGCTCCACCAGTTCTCATATGTCTGTTTGGTACAATGAATCCATCACATCGCTCATAGTCACATTTTACTTCTCAGCACCAGGCTCACCTAGAGCTATCTAAATAAAAGATGAATCCCCTGCGATATTGGAGTCGTCCATGTACCTCGCTGATATCCTATGATCATGCCGTGTGATTCTTCTCACAGGTGACTGCTCCACCTGCTCTGTATCCCTGTCCGCACGTCTCAGCCTTTCTGCCCTGCCCGCTCATGTGGTCATGTCCAACATGCCACACATGTGCAGAGGTGAAATCCGTTACATCCACTGCAGCTCCACCTTTTGAAGTGCTCCCGATCAACCTGTACAAGTTATCGAGTCATTGCGCTTTCATGATTACCCGTGCCCCCTTAGATACCTTAAGAGCACTATCAATACCTATGTACTTGCATCCTTTTGCCTCAAGTACACCAAGAGAAATCAGATTCTGCTTCAAATCAGAAACGTGTCTGACATCAGTCAAGGTACGCTCCACCCTATCAAACATCTTGATGCACACCGAACCAACAATCACAACATTACAGGCAATATCATTACCCATAAATACCTGTCCACCATCGCACTCCTTGTAGCTGGTGAACCAACTCCAATGAGGAGTCATGTGAAAAGATGCCCCTATGTCTAGCATTCACTTGTCCTTACGATCATCGTATGGTCGCTTGATAGTAGACACAGACAAAATATCACCATCACATCCACTTGATCCATCTGATGTGGTAACATTGACCTCCCTGTACGAAGACTCAGAATCTTCTCTCTTCGATTTAGGATTTTCACAATCCTTCTTCACATGTCCTTCCTTCCCACAATTCCAGCACTTTACCTTTCCTTTGCCCTTGCCCTTTGATTTGGATCTATAACCTAAAGAACCAGTACCTTGTTCAGAATTCCTACCCATTGTAAATAGTGCATCAGAAGATGTCCCCATGTCGCCGTTTAGCTTTCTCATAGCCTTCCCTTGAAGGGCTGAGATAACGGTGTCGACACTCAGGGTTTTATTCGTGCTGCACATAGTATCCTTGAATGACTCATATGACGCCGGAAGAGAATTCAGCAACATACATGCTTGTTCTTCATTTTTCATCACTTCCTCCATATCCAGTAATTTGCAAACTAATTTATTAAAGTTGCTGATGTAAGCCTCCAGATCTTCACCCTCTGCCATCTTGAAGTTATACCACTGTCGCTTTAAGTGTAAGCGATTTTTCGAGGATTTTTTCTCATAGACATCCTCTAACTTCGCCCATAACTTAGTCGCAGTATTGTCCCTCATGACGTTGTAGAGAACCTTATCCGTGAAACATAAACAGATCGATGATAAAGCTTTCTTATCAAGAGTATTCCAATCATCATCAGTCATAGTAGACTTTCGCTCCTCAAGAGCACCATCTTCGCCTTGCCTAATTAAGGAACTCATCATCTTAATCTTTCATAACTCAATCTCATACTTGGTGCTCGCCATTATTACTAATCCTGTAGATTTAGATCTGTGCCCCAACAATTGCTTTGATACCACTTGTTGGGGATTTTGGCCTGCAGAATCACACAGATCTAGATCTAAGATAGCAATCCAATGGCACCAAGCACACACAAGAGAACTCAGATTTAACGTGGAAAACCCTCGCGGGAAAAAACCACGGCACAAAGCGACAGATCTCCACTATGAAAATAGAAATTACAAAGAGAGAAGACTTACCCAATTCGAATAACCTCGAATCTCACCCTTGCTACACCCTTTAAAAACCCTAAAATCTTTTTAGGAACCCTTGGAACTCTTTTAGAAAGCCTTGGAATACATCCTAATCCTGCATACACCCCTTTAAATAAGAATAGAAAGAGGTAGAATCCAAATAGGAAACGAAATCCGCAAAATCTGCGTTTCCGCAATCGCATCTGCAGAACTTATCGATGTCATCGAGCCACTCTCGATGACAACCTCGATATTATCTGAAGGTCTCTCGATGATATCAGAATAGGACCAAAAACTGTCCAGCAACCAGGGGTGAAAAATACTGTGAATTATCGATGGCATCAAGACCCTGTCGATATCATCGACAGACCAACAGACAGTTTTAAGACATTTGTCGATATCATCTAAAACCCTGTCGATATCATCGACAAACCACCAGACAGATTTAAGACATCTGTCCATAACATTTCAAACATCCACAATCAAGCCTCCATCCCACCAAAGAAAGTGAGAGTGAGAAAGAAAGAGAGATTAGCCCAAGTCCAAGCCTAACACCAGCCTCTTAAGCCAACCCAAGTTCAAATCTAAGCCACTCAATATGATCCTTGCGACACTACCATCCTCCCAACTGTTTTCAACTAACCTTCGACTAGCCATAACATTTGCATAACACAACATTCATCTCATCATTCAACACACTTTACACCAAATTGGTTCGAAAGTATGTTCTGAGACTTGTCAATTTAATTAGATCCAACCCAATAGAAAACCTGTTAATTGCTTCTCATTTTGTCACAAGTGTTGCATACATTATATACGAGAACCGAATCCTCACCTAAGAACAACAAATCCTGTGAAGTAGAAACTGTACATCTGTATGGGCAGAATGAGTGCCTAATACATTTCCTCTCTATAATCGCGGTCTCTTATCCAGAATCTCTTATCGCAAAATCAAATAGTCATTTTAAGATAGGAAATCTTCATATCTCACCCTAATATTTCTATAGGGTCTAGCCAAATGTAGAGATGAAGAAATTGGCTAGTGGTAATTCTGGTCAAACATAATCAATCGATCAAAACGTAAAACCCTCGAAAGATAAAACCCGTGGAGAAAGCGGCCCTCAAGTCGATTTCTGGCCCAGGATCCCTGCGTCCACAGTAGCTTGTCTTAGTTTTTATTTATTAAGTAGATAAGTACCAAACATCATACCTATAAGCTTCTCCTCTCTTTTGTTTCTCCTCATGTCTCTCTCAACAACTTATGAAAAGTTTAAAAGGTAAAAAATTAACCGAAGTGATTCAATAATTTTAAGTAAAATAGTTACTTATAGCTAATCATAAATTAAACTTATATATCTGAAATAAAGTACCCTGAGTAGAAAAAGTAACTTATTTTGTGGTATCCAAATATGCCCTTCATGAGGTAACTTTTTACATGCATGTGAATAACTATTGGAATAAGGTTACTTTGTTTTCTCGATCGAACCAAATGACACTATCAGATGAAAAGAAGGCTCATACAGAATAATCAGTTATGCTAAGTACGTTTGGTAGTTCGTATTTGGTATAAATTGATATCTAAATGATAATTACCATAGACTTGTTGTAAATTAGAATCCTCAATTATACTTGGTAGTCTATAATTGAAATATAGCGGAATTCAAAGATTGGAATTCTATAGCAGTTTAACCATGGTGCGTGTATGGAAATCAACCTATCCACTAAGGTCACCCCACTATAAAAGTTGACACCCCAAAAATCAGGCAGATCAAACCAGCATGTGGACCATCATCTGAATTTGGAGTATTTTGGGTGATTGTGCATAATTTTATATGGTGTCACTTGGGTAACGATTGGGCAAGCCTGATTTTTAGTCCATCAATGCGGCTCACTTATGACCCATTTGGGAGCCTGGATTGGAATGTATCATAATCCAAATCACAATTATATTGGAATTAAGGTAATTCCAAACCCTCTGTTGTATTTGGTTGAAATGCCCACTAATCCACATCCTCTATTTAAGAGCTTGTATTTGGAACGCATTGAAATTCTTTCGTTTATTCGTAGGACCTGGATTTGATTAACTAAATCAACTTTCATATCTCAAATTAGCATTTGTGTGTGTGTGTGATATTTGATAAAATGATTGTAATAAACCTATCGAAATATATACCTCGGCAAAAAACGAAGAAATATCAAGCCTTGGGTGAGCCATAAACATAAGGATCATAAACAAGTGACCACTGACATCTTCTAACCGTCCATTTAGATGTCCAACATTTAGATGATTGATATCATTCTATTTGCAACTGTTAATTGGATTATCTTAGGGTATCATCAGCATGCCGTGTGTATAGTGGATTAGTAGCCAAGCGATATCTTTGTTACATATTTGACGCTCCGGCCTTCAAAAAGAAGCCAAAAAAGGCATTTTAGCTTCAAAACAAAGGCTGTTGAACACACAAAGTAACTACTTGGTTTTGAAATACACCCATTTACCTCCAAATCAAAGGTGCCAAACGACCCTTAATATATGGATTAGATGGAATATAAACATGGTGAGCTCCACACAAGTAACAACGTGGAAGCTGTTAGCACGAGGTGAATAACTTTTTACAAGCATGTGAATAATTGTTGGAATAAGCTTATTTTGATTTCCAATTGGATAAAAAGACACTGTTAAATAATATTTAAAGAAGGCTTATACAATATAATTATTTATGCTTAGGTATGTTTGGTAGCTCATATTTGATATGAATTAAAATATAAATTACAATTACCATAGAATTATTGTGTATTGAAATCTTTAGTTATACTTGGCAACATGTAATTGGAATATAGCGGAATTTGAAAATTATGTTTTGGCAACATATAATTAAAATGCTTTGGAGCTCTATAGCATATTTATTGGAACTTAAATTTAGTTAAGTAAAGCTTTAAAATTCCAAATTAGTGTACATATATAGCATTTGATTAAATGATTGTAATAAGCTCATTGGAATTTATACTTTAATAAAAATAAATAAAGAAATTTGATGTACAGCGGGCTACAGACTTATTCTTGACACAATTAGACCCAAAGAAGCCCGAATGGAAGTGGACGTAGTTCATTAGATGTGGGCTCAATCCTATGTATGCCATGATGTAATTGGGCCCCATGTGAATCCGAATCGAAAAAAATTCATTTGGGATAGAAAGAAATTACCGTTCAAAGTGTGACCCGTAAATTGACCATACCTTTTTATCCGAGTATCATTACTGTTGGGGATTTTGGCCTGCGGAATCACACAGATCTAGATCTAGGATAGCAATCCAATGACACCAAGCACACACAAGAAAACACAGATTTAACGTGGGAAACCCTTGCGGGAAAAAACCACGGCACAAAGCGACAGATCTCCACTATAAAAATAGAAATTACAAAGAGAGAGGACTTACCTGATTCGAACAACCTCGAATCTCACCCTTGCTACACCCTTTAGAAACCCTAAAATCCTTTTAGGAACCCTTGGAACTCTTTTAGAAAGCCTTAGAATCCATACCAATCTCGCATACACCCCTTTAAATAAGAATAAAAAGAGGTAGAATCCAAATAGGAAACAAAATCCGTAAAATCTGCGTTTCCGCAATCGCATCTGCGGAACTTATCGATGTCATCGAGCCACTCTCGATGACAGCCTCGATATCATCTGAAGGTCTCTCGATGATATCAGAACAGGACCAAAACTATCCAGCAACCAGAGGTGAAAAATACTATAAATTATCGATGGCATTGAGACCCTGTCAATATCCTCGACAGACCAACAGACAGATTTAAGACATCTGTCGATATCATCTAAAACTCTGTCGATATCATCGACAGACCACCAAACAAATTTAAGACATCTGTCCATAACAATCTCCATCATGTCTTCAATCTTCATCTGTGTAGCTTCTTGTCCCCTTCTCTTATTATTAAACCATATCATAGTTTCTCTTGCACACTTCGTCTTTCTTTTACGTCATCACCAAGCCCAGAGAAGTTACACAGAACTTGAACTTCTCTGCAGGAACGATCTAGGTGAGCATGTCTGCCGGATCAAAATCCACGTGCTCAACTATCTTTGTTCCTGTCTTCTCAAAAAAAAAAAGACGTAGTATTCTTACCATCTTACTGCTACCCAATATGTTTGCCGGGGTACTTGTTTACAACATTGATAGCCTGTGAAATAACCGATCTAATCCAGACCATGACATACACTGCCAACCGCATTCGAAATAAGTCTCATGAGATATCTTGCTTTTCCTCACTGTTTTGGGACATGTCCTGAGGAAAACTTGAGGAGAACCGCGTAAGTAACGCTCTCCGGCTTTACCTGGCCCATCACATCCTTGATCAATACCTACACACAAGGTATTCCTCCTGTGATTACCAAAGCCTACTCTTCTTTCAGTCTCAACGCCGAGAACCATCTTTGCAACCCCCTGATCCTTCATCCTGAATGTCCTACTTAACCGAGTCTTCATTACATTGATTTCAGACATGTCATAATTAGCGATCTACCTATCATCAATTCCTGACTCACCATGAAGGAATCAAACCACTGCCTAGGCAACATGTCGAACCACGACCTCCTACAAAGTCTTTTCTCAGCCCCTTTAACTTCGAATCGCTCTGGTTGCTTCATATAGATCTGCTCTTCACTTTTCCTTGCAGAAGTGCAGACTCCACATCATCTTTCCAGCTCAAGATCACATTGGCCAACCAGCGCCAATCATGGATCTAATAGACACCTGATATACCGTCGACGAAATATCTCTGAGAAGCCGATCCCTTCTCTCTGAGCATAACCATTCGCTACCAACCTCGCCTTGTATCTATGTTGTATCTTCCTAAAGATCCACCTGCATCCAACCGCTCTCTGGCCACTGGAAGCTCCACCTGCTCCCATATGTTGGTCTGGTACAACGAATCCATCACATCGCCCATAGTCACCTTTCACTTCTCAGCACCAGGCTCACTAAGAGCCATCTGAATAGAAGATGAATCCCCTGCGATATTGGAGTCGTCCATGTACCTCGCCGATATCTTACGATCATGCCGTGTGATTCTTCTCAAAGGTGGCTGCTCCACCTGCTCTGTATTTTTGTCCGCACGTCTCAACCTTCCTGCCCTGCCCGCTCATGTGATCATGCCCAACATACCACACACGTGCAGAGGTGGAATCCACTACAGCCATTGCAGCTCCACCTTTTGAAGTGCTCCCGATCAACCTATACATGTTACCGAATCGTTGCACTTTCATGATTACCCGTGCCCCCTTAGATACCTTAAGAGCACTATCAATACCTGTGTACTTGCATCCTTTTGCCTCAAGTACACCAAGAGAAATCAAATTCTGCTTCAAATCAGGAACGTGCCTGACATCAGTCAAGGTACGCTCCACCCCATCAAACATTCTGATGCGCACCGTACCAACAGCCACAACATTACAGGCAAAGCCATTGCCCATAAATACCTGTCCACCATCGCACTCGCTATAGCTAGCGAACCAACTCTGATGAGGAGTCATGTGAAAAGATGCCCCTATGTCTAGCATCCACTCGTCCTTACGATCATCGTATAGCCGCCTGATAGTAGACACAAACAAAACATCACCATCACATCCACCCAATTCATCTGACGTGGCAACATTGGCCTCCCTGTACGAAGCCTCAGAATCTTCTCTCTTCGATTTTGGATTTCCACAATTTTTCTTCACATGTCCTTCCTTCCCACAATTCCAGCATTTTACCTTTCCTTTGCCCTTGTCCTTTGATTTGAATCTATAACCTGAAGAACCCGTACCTTATTCAGAATTCCTACCCATTGTAAATAGTGCATCAGAAGATGTCCCCATGTCATCGTTTAGCTTTCTCATAGCCTTCCCTTGAAGGGCTAAGATAACGGTGTCGACACTTAGGGTTTTATTCGTACTGCACATAGTGTCCTTGAATGACTCATACGACGCCGGAAGAGAATTTAGCAACATACATGCTTGTTCTTCATCTTTCATCACTTCCTCCATATTCAGCAATTTGTAAACTAATTTATTAAAGTTACTGATGTGAGCCTCCAGATCTCCACCCTCTTGTTCACTCCCCAAGTATAGGGTTGTGATGTAGTAATAATCTCGGTGAGACCGAGGTCGAATCCACAGGGACTAAAACCTGTACGTTATCTGAAAATAACTAGAAATAGAACTAGACTAAGATGAATTCTAAATCAAATAACAATTGAGAAATAATTGTGGAATAATTAATCTAAAACTTAAGAAAATTCAGAGGTAGGAAACTAGGGATTCAGGGGATCCACTTGTAGAGATCAGGGAGATCTTATGCCAGCATTAAAACTCAACTGAACTAGCCTTAATATAGTTTGCAAGAGATGAAAGGTATATGAATTAGAATGGATTCCATCACCAAACCATGCCCAGGAGACAAAGTAAATAACAGAATTAAACTAATTACCAACCAAACAATGTATGAAAGTTAGGAAGGGTACCGACATCCAACCATGCCCAGGAGACGATGGTGAACAACAGGGCTTCCTGACGTCATAACCATAAAAAGGAAACAGAACTATTCAAAGCCATCGCAGACCCATTGTAATTTTAGTCACAACAGCCCATTAACAACTAAAAAATATTCTCATAAATCAAACCATAATCAAGGTAGTTCAAGTATCAAAAATTGATTAACGGCATAAAAAAAAACATCTCCCATCTTGCTACAAGCTTCACCTCTTAGCCCTAGCTAAGAGGTTTAGCTCAGCATGATGGAGCCAGGTTTCTCAAACTAAAAATCAAATAAACAAAATAAAAAGAAAAAGGAAAAAAAATGACTTTCTCCGACGTCTGCCTCCACACCCTCTGTCCAAGCTCCACATGCTCCCCCCCTCTCTTGTGCTCCTCTGTCCTTTAAAGAGATGGAAGATCCCCTGCTTGAGACGGTGCAGTCGTGCGTGGCAAGGGATGGATGGTCGTTTACGCACAACAGTCGGTGGAGGCTTCCGCAGAGTGATACGCAGCAATGGATGACGCCGCACCAACTTTTGTTCTGGAATACACATCGCGGCCGCACATGCGAGATCAGAGACGTTCAGTCGGCTCAGTTATGGTCGGTATCACCTTGAGAGAATTTTGGACGGTCTAGATGGTCAGACCGATCTTAGCCAAGACCGTAAAACGGCCCGGATCTGCTGGGTCTTTAGACGCGTGTTAAAGCGTAATACTTACGCTATTGAAGTCGGTGGGCTCCTGATTACCACCATATGGAAAATCCAGTCCGTCCACTGGATTTCCCTTGAAAAACCGGTCAGATATGGGTAATTTGAGGTCTGTTTCAGTGTGGCCCATAAAATTCTCACCCGACCGTTCGTCCTGTGTATGAACGGTTGAAATATGATACCTGCTGCTTATTGGAAATATTCCACCTAGGTAGAGGTCACAGCCCCCGTCCAGACATGATGAACGGTTCCGATCATCGATTTATCTGATGATGGTGGGCTAGTGATGGATCAACGGATGGCTTTGCGAACGTAAACAGAGTCTCTGTTTGGAAATCGGGCGGGCGCCGGTCAGACGCGGTCAAACCGCGTTTCTGGTTCCGCGTTTTGCGAGTGCACGTCCAGTGTGCGTGCTCTCTCGCACACGTGGGTTACACTTTGATGCGTGTACAAAATCCGCTTCGTCCATCCATTGTTTTAGCTCATTTCATGCGTTGAGACCAAAATTGAAACAAATCCAGAGATCAGGCGGGCCCCAAATCCGGGATTTGGTGGATGATCTGTCTGTTAGGCCACTTCCATCAAGATCCAATGGTTGAAAATTTGCGTGTACGGTTAATTTATGGTCCTCAGGCCACCTATAAAGTCTCGAGCCGAACGGATGGTTGAAACCCTATGATCTTGCATTCTGGACCAATTTTTGGACCACTTGAGCTTCAGTTTCTCGATTTTCTTGGATCTCTGACGTGTAAATCCATCGATCTTGGTCCCCTGGGGTCGTTCCCTTGCTCTGGTAACTTCAGAGCGTCAAATCCAAGCTTTTAAATACCTTTTTTTCAGTCAACGCTCCAAATTACACCCTGCAACAAAAACATGATTAAAACGGGGCGTTAAATAGTACCATGTTCATAAATCTAGGCAATAACTGGGGTCTAATATGTAATATTTGACCCTCAACACAACCCCCAACCAGCATTTTGCTAGTCCCGAGCAAAGTATGCGAAAATTAAGTTGAGAATTACAGGAGAATTTCTATGAACTCGAATGATTTTGGAAGAACCACCAGATATTTAGAATTCAACAATTCATGAATGTTGGGCCCTACTCTCTCCTAGACTCAAACACACGGTAAACTTCATAACCAAGTTCAAAGTATTAGTCCCTTAATTAGAATAATCCTAAACATTGAGTTCCACAGGTGTAAAGTGTAATCCCAACTTTCAACATTAATATTCAATTCTTAATTTCAGGATATCGTTGATAACCAACAAGGGAATTCATGATAACCAAAGCTTGCCTCAAAGATCATCTTTTCATTTTTATTTTTATTTTTTCTTTTTTCTTTTCTTTTTTTTTTCTTTTTTTTTTTTTTTTTTAAGTAACACCAAGAAGGGAATCAAGTCCTCACCTATAGGGAGCAAACCTATGGTGAAAACTGTATACCCAAATCTTTTTACATATTATCCATGGGGAATGAAGTCCACACTTATAGGGAGCAAACCTATAGTGAAGATTCTTTGCCTAACCTTTTTCAACGTTATCTTTTCCTTTTAATTGATCATGACGGGCAATTGTTCAAGTTGGTTCCTTCTATGCTTACTGATTACCAAGTTAATCCTTCAATATGAAACTGAAACCTTAATGTGTAAGCGAGATGTGTCCTGTGAAATCATGACTCAATCAATGTTTACAACTTCTAATCATGGATTAACAATTCAACTTAACTGTGAAATCTAACCGTTACTGAATCCAAGAGTAGTAAATCACCAACCTTCCGTATCCTGAAATTCTAAATCAAAGATGGTCGTCAAATCACTTCAAATTCACTAGAAAGTCCAGAAAATTTTAAAAAATTTTGCAATTTTTGCTCAAGACTAAGAAAAACACTGATTAGGAAACCTAATCTCCCACCCCCAACCTAAAATCTCCATTGTCCTCAATGTACAAGATATAAGCATGCAATGCATATGAGACAACGCAAGTAAATGAGAAGTGATGGGAAGATAGTACCTGAATGAAGGACTCAAGAGGCTTTTTCCAAAGATTGAAGTGTGAGAGCAAGTCAGCACAAGAGAGAAACACGAAAGCAAACTATCCTAAACAATGCAGAAAGCAAACTAACCTAATCCTATGAAAACAAGGAAAAACTACTCAATTATATCGCAAAGTTCCTCTTCTGGCCAATACCTGGGTAAATTTCTCAGTAGGTTTCTCAACAGGATCATCCAAAAGCCCTTTTTGCAATAAGCTTGAATGCCCTGGAGCATTAATGTCCAGAGAAACTTGTGTACCTTAGCAAAGATTTGTCGTTGATTCGCTTGAGGTATCCAAAGTATATATGATTCACCTATGTCAGAAAAAGTTTCAGAATTAGTATCCCATGGTGAATCAGAGACTACAGGTAGATAAAATTCAAGAGAATTCTCAGGAAGTAATGTAGTCTCAACACATTCTAAAGTTCCAGACTTCGGTTCAATTTTCAGCTCCTCTTCCTGTAATGGTAAACATTTAGGGTCTGGGGAAAGAGGGGCTTCAGAATGAGGGTGCTCTCGGTTAGTAACAACTACCGAGATAGTCTCTTGCAAGGCATCCACTATTTCTTTAATCATAGGATCATTCGAATCTGAAAAGTGTGCCACGCAATCGTCCAAAGAATTGGGAAATTCAATTGAGAGTGACTCGTCTCCTGCATTAAAGTCTGTGATGATTTGTCCAAGGATTTCATCGTCTTTTGAAGTGGATGGACGCATGCTCACTTGCTCTTGCCCTTAAAAGACAGATAGACAATCAATAGGCGAAGAATTGATGTAAAGACGCTGGTCATTGAAGCTACTCAGTGGAGGCATTGAATCGTCTAAAGTGTGTAGCTCAGATCGTGGCCTCAACTGGGTAGTTTCAAATTCCAGAGTCATATCAAGCAAGTCGTCCATCGCCCGAATCATGTCATCATTCAATTCAGGGCAGTGGTCCAAATATGCATCACAAGGGTTGGAAGGGTTAGTTGAAAGTGGTTCATTCTCCACATTCAAATCAGTCATGTCAGGCAGGTGGAGTAGATCATTATGGTTGACAACTTCCTGAACCTCGTGATCATTGGCAGGGGCCACACTTGAGATTGAATCCCAATACTCATTATCGTCCAGTTCCGTGTAGTGTGCACTTGGGATGGGATCACATTCCTCACATTCTATTCTTAGATTGGGTTGAGGTTCGAATAAACTAACCTCTACCTCATCAGTATAATCATGTGTGTCATGTGAGTGAAATGTGTCACTATCATTATATTTGAAAGACACCCACGTCTCTTGATCATTCCTTTGGACAGTCATCGAGATCGACTCATCGGGAAATTGAACCATCTGCTCACTAATGGAATCCAATTCCTCATTCGTAATTTCAGTTTCTGCCATAAGCGAGTTATGATCATTTTCTTCGCATTGTGCTTCTAGAGTAGGATGAAGCTGGGGTAACCTAGCCTCTTCCTTCTCCATAAGATGTGATTGAATTATTGGAATTGAGGATTTGAGCAATTCGCATGATTGTATGAAAAGTTGATTGAACTGCTCTTGTGCTTTCATGAGCTTCTGAAGTGAGTCCTCTTGGATTGTTTCTGATTGGGTTTCAAAAGTAGATGACCCAAGAGAATTATCACTATGATATATAACTGGTTCAGCTTCCCGACATTGATGTTTCCACTGGTTATAGTCATACGGATCATAGGTGGGAGAATCTGATGGTTGGTAATACTTATTATCACTCATAATATAATCACGCATTGTTTTCTTTTTCTCAGATGAGTGATAATAATTCTCACTCCCCTAGTTATGATAACCCCAACACTCACGTACTGTCCGTGGGGTGGAATTGTTCTCCCGTATGTGATCGCGTAAAGACTTTTTAACCGATGGAGTGTTATGCTCAGGTCGGTTCTCGATGATTGGTTTAGGAAAATTCTGAGACATAGGCTGATGTTGATCATAATCATCATACATCCCTTCACACTGTTTCGCATGCTCAAAAGCTATCTCAGCATATTGACGTTCTCACTCATGCATATACATAGTGTAACCCTAACCCTGAATCAAATCCTAGGAAAAAGAAAAGATCCTACAGCAATATGGAAAGTAAGAGGAGGAGAAGTTAGAAGGAAAGTACCAATTGAGAAGTTCCTATGTTAAAATCCTGCAAAAGAGACAAAAGAGATTAGCTTCTAAAATAAAAAGTCTAAAGTTAGAAAGTTCCTACAAAATAGAAAATTAGTTTCTAAAAAGGAAAGTTCCCTAAAGTTAGTTTCTAAAAAGGACAGTTCCCTAAAATCTGAAAGTTTCTAAAACAGAAAATTTAAACCTAAAAATTAAAAAATTTCTAAAAATAAACTAATTCTTAAAAAGGAAAGTTTCTAAAAATAAAATAAGGGAAAGATGAGTTAGTTTCTAAAATTAGAAAGAGTCTCTAAAAAGGGAAATAAATAACCTAGTTTCTAAAAACAAAAGAGGAAAGTTCTAAAAATAAATTAGTTCCTAAAAATAAAATAAAATAAATTCTAAAAGAAAAAAATAATAATAATAATTAGGAAAGTTCTAAGCCTAAAGTTAGAAAGTTCTAAATTAGAAATCTTAATCCTAAAATGGAAAGTAATGTTAGTTTCTAAAAAGGAAACCTAGAATAAGAAAGTTTCTAAAACTAAAATCCTAATTCTAAAAGTAGAAAAAGTAGAGAAATTAGAAAGAAATTACCAATTTAGAAGTTATGTCAGGATCCTACAAAACAGGAAAACAGATTAGTTTATAAAAACAGAAAAGATTCTAAAATTAGAAAATCCTAATCTTAAACTAATCTTAAGACAAGTTAATCTCATAAAAACGTAACCGTCAGTCCCCGGCAACGGCGCCAAAAACTTCTTCACTCCCCAAGTATAGGGTTGTGATGTAGTAATAATCTCGGTGAGACCGAGGTCGAATCCACAGGGACTAAAACCTGTACGTTATCTGAAAATAACTAGAAATAGAACTAGACAAAGATGAATTCTAAATCAAATAACAATTGAGAAATAATTGTGGAATAATTAATCTAAAACTTAAGAAAATTCAGAGGTAGGAAACTAGGGATTCAGGGGATCCACTTGTAGAGATCAGGGAGATCTTATGCCAGCATCAAAACTCAACTGAACTAGCCTTAATATAGTTTGCAAGAGATGAAAGGTATATGAATTAGAATGGATTCCATCACCAAACCATGCCCAGGAGACAAAGTAAATAACAGAATTAAACTAATTACCAACCAAACAATGTATGAAAGTTAGGAAGGGTACCGACATCCAACCATGCCCAGGAGACGATGGTGAACAACAGGGCTTCCTGACGTCATAACCATAAAAAGGAAACAGAACTATTCAAAGCCATCGCAGACCCATTGTAATTTTAGTCACAACAACCCATTAACAACTAAAAAATATTCCCATAAATCAAACCATAACCAAGGTAGTTCAAGTATCAAAAATTGATTAACGGCATAAAAAAAAAATCTCCCATCTTGCTACAAGCTTCACCTCTTAGCCCTAGCTAAGAGGTTTAGCTCAGCATGATGGAGCCAGGTTTCTCAAACTAAAAATCAAATAAACAAAATAAAAAGAAAAAGGAAAAAAAATGACTTTCTCCGACGTCTGCCTCCACACCCTCTGTCCAAGCTCCACACGCTCCCCCCCTCTCTTGTGCTCCCCTGTCCTTTAAAGAGATGGAAGATCCCCTGCTTGAGACGGTGCAGTCATGCGTGGCAAGGGATGGATGGTTGTTTACGCACAACAGTCGGTGGAGGCTTCCGCAGAGTGATACGCAGCAATGGATGACGCCGCACCAACTTTTGTTCTGGAATACACATCGCGGCCGCACATGCGAGATCAGAGACGTTCAGTCGGCTCAGTTATGGTCGGTATCACCTTGAGAGAATTTTGGACGGTTTAGATGGTCAGACCGATCTTAGCCAAGACCGTAAAACGGCCCGGATCTGCTGGGTCTTTAGACGCGTGTTAAAGCGTAATACTTACGCTATTGAAGTCGGTGGGCTCCTGATTACCACCATATGGAAAATCCAGTCTGTCCACTGGATTTCCCTTGAAAAACCGGTCAGATATGGGTAATTTGAGGTCTGTTTCAGTGTGGCCCATAAAATTCTCACCCGACCGTTCGTCCTGTGTATGAACGGTTGAAATATGATACCTGCTGCTTATTGGAAATATTCCACCTAGGTAGAGGTCACAGCCCCCGTCCAGACATGATGAACGGTTCCGATCATCGATTTATCTGATGATGGTGGGCCAGTGATGGATCAACGGATGGCTTTGCGAACGTAAACAGAGTCTCTGTTTAGAAATCGGGCGGGCGCCGGTCAGACGCGGTCAAACCGCGTTTCTGGTTCCGCGTTTTGCGAGTGCACGTCCAGTGTGCGTGCTCTCTCGCACACGTGGGTTACACTTTGATGCGTGTACAAAATCCGCTTCGTCCATCCATTGTTTTAGCTCATTTCATGCGTTGAGACCAAAATTGAAACAAATCCAGAGATCAGGCGGGCCCCAAATCTGGGATTTGGTGGATGATCTGTCTGTTAGGCCACTTCCATCAAGATCCAAGGTTGAAAATTTGCGTGTACGGTTAATTTATGGTCCTCAGGCCACCTATAAAGTCTCGAGCCGAACGGATGGTTGAAACCCTATGATCTTGCATTCTGGACCAATTTTTGGACCACTTGAGCTTCAGTTTCTCGATTTTCTTGGATCTCTGACGTGTAAATCCATCGATCTTGGTCCCCTGGGGTCGTTCCCTTGCTCTGGTAACTTCAGAGCGTCAAATCCAAGCTTTTAAATACCTTTTTTTCAGTCAACGCTCCAAATTACACCCTGCAACAAAAACATGATTAAAACGGGGCGTTAAATAGTACCATGTTCATAAATCTAGGCAATAACTGGGGTCTAATATGTAATATTTGACCCTCAACACCTCTGCCATCTTATATACCACTGCCGCTTCAAGTGCAGGCGATTTTCAGAGGATTTTTTCGCATAGACATCTTCTAACTTCACCCATAACTTAGCTGCAGTTTTCTCCCTCATGATGTTGTAGAGAACCTCATCCGTGAGACATAAACGGATCGACGATAATGCCTTCTTATCAAGAGTATTTCATTCATCATCAGTCATAGTAGACTTCCGCTCCTCAAGAGCATCATCTTCGTCTTGCTTGATTAAGGAACTCATCATTTTGATCTTCCATAACTCAAAATTATTTTTTTCTGAGTACTTCTCAATCTCATACCTGGTGCTCGCCATTATTACTAATCCTGCAGATTCAGATCGTGCCCCAACGATTGCTCTGATACCACTTGTTGGGGATTTTGGCCTGCGGAATCACACAGATCTAGATCTAGGATAGCAATCCAATGACACCAAGCACACACAAGAGAACACAGATTTAACGTGGAAAACCCTTGCGGGAAAAAATCACGGCACAAAGCGACAGATCTCCACTATGAAAATAGAAATTACAAAGAGTGAGGACTTACCCGATTCGAACAACCTCGAATCTCACCCTTGCTACACCCTTTAGAAACCCTAAAATCTTTTTAGGAACCCTTGGAACTCTTTTAGAAAGCCTTAGAATCCATACCAATCCCACATACACCCCTTTAAATAAGAATAGAAAGCGGTAGAATCCAAATAGGAAACAAAGTCCACAAAATCTGCGTTTCCGCAATCGCATCTGCGGAACTTATCGATGTCATCGAGCCACTTTCGATGACAGCCTCGATATCATCTGAAGGCCTCTCGATGATATCGGAGCAGGACCAAAACTGTCCAACAACCAGGGGTGAAAAATACTGTGAATTATCGATGGCATCGAAACCCTGTCGATATCATTGACAGACTAACAAACAGATTTAAGATATCTGTCGATATCATCTAAAACCCTATCGATATCATCGACAGACCACCAAACATATTTAAGACATCTGTCCATAACAATTACGGGATACATGACTTATGAATTTTGACTAAAACAAGCTATATGAAGTCAACTAACCCTCATAAACAAGTCGTGTCATTCCATTTCATGAAAAAACGCTACCTTTCAATTCAAAATCCTAGTTTTAGAAAGAAAAAAAATTACTATGTTTAATAAGTTTTATGTTGGACTTATCTCCTTTGTTTTAGAGCTTTTAGAGTTTTAGCACATGTGATCTTCTTAGTTATTACTTCTAATCATGTTAGTAACCATCTGGCATGATTAAATTAGAACTTTATATTTTTAATAAAATTTATTATTTTAGGTCAATCCTAATTTAGTTGAATCAAGTCTCTTAATTGGGGTTTGTTTTTTTCTTTATAAATGATGTAATCGAGAAATCTAAGCATTATTAATTAATAAATTTTTTTATTTTTCTATTTTTTCTTATAAATTAAGAATAATTTTGTAGATTTAAAATTTTACACACTAAGGTAAACGATAATCCCTTGTCACACCCTTCCTGCTTCAAAACTTCAACCTCATAAGTGGGTCACAAACATAAAGATCCTAGACAATACAACTCAACTAACTTTTTCAACCATCCATTAGATGGTCAACTTTTAAACTATTTAGATCATATTTTATTAATGTGATTTTACTGATGTGGCCAATAATTAAATTGTCTGGAAGTAACATCAACGTGTCATGTGTACAGTAAATTAGTAGCCTAACAACACATTTATCACTCATAGCAACTCTCTCACCTTTAAAAACATGCCAATTAAAGTATTTCACATCAAATCGTGATTCAAAGCAAAATAAAGAAATTTCAAAACACACTATAATCTAATTATTCATTATTTAACTGCTAACTATATTTGGAGCTAAAAAATACAATTATCATCTGATACCACCAACTATACTGAGACAAACGACATAATTTTTTGGTCTAAGCTAACCTACTAATCATCATTTCTTGATCTACACCTGTTACTTTTGGGGCCCATGGACCATAAAAATTGGCCCGTGGTCCACCAACTTAGCAAGTGGTTGCCTCCACGTGGCAGCCATCTGATTGAGTGTTTGACTCTCTTTTTTTAAGTAATTGATGATGGTGAAAATAGGGTGCAAGTGATTCCACTGATCATTATCCCCTCTCTTTTTTATTAAAATACAAAAAGGAGCATCTTATTCAATATTTGGACAATAAAAGCTAAAATCACTTCCATGGACACGCTCCATGCAATCAAGGTTTGACACGTGGCGATTACTCATGTGGTGGATTCTGTAGTTAGCACGTGCGGCGTCAAAACCGGGAGCAGTTGGGATCTGGTGCGACAACACTCATGCCACAGGTGGGTGGTGGTGGGTACGGCTGTGGTCCCTTTTCCATGCCTACCCCTCTATATTTCTTTAAATTCCTTGCATGCCCTTTTTTTTTCTTTTCTTTTCTTTTTTCCCTTTTCTGTTTTATCTCTTGAGTAAATACTTCATACTCTGGCGGAGTGCGATGGATGTTAGGCAGGCAGTTAGAAATTTTTGAGATATCGCTTACGTGGCATATAATTAAATAAAAATAAACTGTTCAAATTATGGGTACCAGTATGGATGTATAATGAACAGAATATTAATATTATATGGTTATCTAACTATTAGATTTCTGGACACCTTGTGGACGGTCTAAAATAAAACCAATGATATCAATTCAAAATATAAGTGTCCACAAATCTGAGATTTCGATTTTTCTATCAATCTAACTTTGAGATTGCAACTTAAGGACAGTGAGGCCACAATTTAGTCATTTTAATTTGACTCCATACATGCCACGCGTACCATTTCTACATGCCTGCATATCAAGCGTCCTTCACAGCCAGAGTATCAAATAGTTCCCATTTTTTGTGTTGTTTCTTTGTAGATTGTGGTAGATAGAAGTTCGTGCACTAATTGGGTGTGGGACCCACTTTATTGTGTATGCACGCCATCCAACCCGTCAGAGTCCCTAGAAATGAAAATGGGACTACAAAACTTCGTGTCAATCCAACCGTCAGGGGAAAAAATGTATGAACCACCTAAAAGCTTTGTATTCAAATAGAGTTCACAGGACGGTTGGATCGGAATGAATTTTTGGGCCATCCCATTTTCATGATGAAGGAAAACTGATGTATGGATTGGATTTAATATAAAGAACATATAAAGGACCCTACACAAAATTTGTTGCACGAACTTCATATCTATAACTAGTTACATTCTTCTTCTTTTTTTCTTTTTTTCTTTTTCTCTTTATTTCTGTTGAAACTTCCCTTTCACATACAACAAACCGAATCATTTCCCCTACTTATTTCATCTGATTACTATTTACGATGAGATACCAATATGCGTTTGCCATAAAGTACTGAACTGTAGCTACTCATCGATGATACACGTGGCATACACTAGGGATCCAGACCGTGGAAATGTATGGACCCTTTTTGTTTGGAGCATGACCTGAGAATGTGAAAAGAATGATAGTAACATCTAATCGGTGGATATCAATAGACATTTAAGTATAGGAATCAACGTTCATCGTTGATTAAGAACTTGAAATCATCCGAGCAGTATGATTTTCAAAGGTACTGTCCGTCAACAATGTAGCCATGATTTCAATGGTCTGGATTGGCCCGCACGTGCCCCACATGTACAATGTATGATTTGCCAGAATTTAGTACATTTGTGTCTAAACGCACATTGAAGCTAATGCCTAAGATATTATTGTTTTAAGTAACCAGGGTTGTTAGGTAGTATACACCTTAACAAGAAAACCATCGATTTGCTTTGGGACAGTACTCCGGTGTTAGTTCACCACCATTTCTGAAACGGGGTTGGCTCATCATCCTTACATGCAAATATCCAGACCATCTAACTGGTAGGACACGTGGACGAAGCATAAACCATCCATTAATCCACGGACTAGGTTGAGTGGAAATATCTGATGGTTGCTATCATCTGCTCAACCCAACTTGGGGTTATGTTCAATCTACAACTGAGTCAGCAATTTCCACGGTCCCCATTGCCATACAACTGCGCCATGTGTGACACCACAATTTAAGAAATGTAGGCCACGATCGTAGCAGTCCATCCACCTATGGGTACTCGAACCCTTACCCGGTGTTGAAACTCTCCAGAGGCTACCACCGGAGCAATACAGCTCTTTTGAATTGAATCGATGGCTCTACGAACAACGATATCTAACCAGCCAAACATCATTATTTTTCTTTACGTGGTGTGCGTCTGTCACATTGAATTTTTATATTTGTTTTAGGAAGACAAACGAGGTTAGCTTTGTTAGTGTTGTGGGGATTAAACACTGATTAAAGAGATGTGATCGCTGACTTTCTTCCCATATTTGGAGTCATCAATCATGCTAACAAACGAGATTACTGTATTGGTGAAATATATATATATATATATTTATTTATTTATTTATTTGAGGGGAAATGATTTTTTTCAAAGTTTAGAATCTTGATTTTCATTTAAAATGATTGTTTTTGGCTCCTTTTACAGTGATCCACAAAATGAGATCATTTTGTAATTAAAGAAAATATTATTGTGGTGAACTCCGCCAAGAAAACAAGCATCAATACGTGTAGTATGGTGTCCGCATGCCACGTGTCGCATCAAGATGGCATCCACATGGTGCCAAAGGAGCACATGGGACCCGATTTTTGTGTTTTGGTAATCTGGGACCGTACGTTGTATGGACATTTCTGGTGTTTTTCCCAGATTTTAAACTGGTTGAACCAGGACTGTTTTGGCTTATATTTTGTTTTTGTGTTGTTTTGTGGGACTAATATTCAACGGTAGGGATTTTCAATTTTAGCTTCTATCGGTCTTTTTTTTTCGAGCTAAAACAAAACCAAAACACAAGAAAAAAGGAGAGAAGTACGAAGGACAATTTGGCGTAAAAAAATAATAGAATAAAAAACCTTTGGAAGCTCTATTTTAAAAATGGTGGTGACTCATCCTCCTCCCATGTGGATCTCATGCACGGATATCTAGACCGTCCAAATTGCAGGGCACATTGTCACCCCCAATCAAGAAACTCTGACCTTCCAATTCAAGGTTAATAAGTAGAAGATTAGTGAGTAAAATAGCGAGTGTTCCAAATTCCAAGGGATAGATCGAACCATTACTACTTTATCATCAAAAGTTTAGTTCCAGACAAACTATTCAGGTCATAGATCAAGCTATCCACCTTGATAAGCCTAGCTTTACATGAGAGATAAAAAGGTTCTTTTTAGCATCCGAACAAGCTATTTCAGGTCATAGGTCAAGCTATCCAGCTTAACCAGGTTATCTAAGGTAGGTCTCAGATTAAATATTCTGATGATGTTTCTTAAGCACGTAGATAAGGATGGTTTCCTTGACACGTGTGGTGCATATGCACATTCATGTGGCACTGGAAAACATACAGTGGCACGTGTAAGTGTTTGAAAATGAAAATGAAAATGTATGGTGGTACTTGTCACACATGGATTACATTTTTAACTTGGAAACATGCTGCATATGAAGGACATTAGTAAGGTCGAATGCTGAGCATCTGCCACACTTCAATATGGATGCTGAGGCACATTGGTACATGTGGTATTAACTCCACAACAAGAACAGCCCCGGTGGTACAAGAGACCTAACCTAAGTTATCTTTGGTCTTTTAGTTTTTATGAAAAGAATACTAGACAAACAACGAACACGTTAGTCCCCGAACTAAGTAATTGAAGACCGATGTTTTGGTGCTACCAAACAGGACTTTGGCACTGACCTTTTGTGGCAACCAAATACCACAAAAGAGACTTCAGTGCGCAAGCTGGAATTCGAGACAAAAAGTTCTAGGCGGGGCCCCTTTAGCAGCTGCCCAGCCTGCCAACACCACGACAGGGTGCAGATAGCGGCAGGCAGACTGCCAACACCACTACAGGGTGCAGATAAGGGCAGGCAGTCCCATGGACCTGGCCAGCTGTTGAGCCACTCCTCAGCTAGCAGGCAGGGTGGGTTAACCGGGCCCAAAGTGTCTGCTAGCGAACTGGGCCGTTGAGGCCTAGCTTGTTAACCAGCGGAGCACAGCACACCAAGCCAGGCTTGGTCCAGGCTCTTAACAAGCAGCACCAAACGAACGGCAGGTTGCAACTTTTAAGTGCAACCAAAGGGACAAGATTATTTAAGCCGGTACTTCATATTATCAGAAGATTCTTAATAGCGTCCTTTGTATTCCTCATTCGTCACCGACATTTCACAGACCATTCATTCCCATTACTCCATCCATGCAAGTATATTAAGCTGAAGCCCTTGAACCACAAAAGGCCACCCATATTCAATTCCAGACCCTGATCACCATTAATCACTGGTTTTTTAGGATATTATCCTTTGCTTGATGCCTCAAACAAACCCAGTTTTCAGTTTGTATGAGTGGAAAGCCTGTGGTTGAGCAATCTCAACCACTGATGTGATGCAGACCACCACTGTGGACGATATTTGCATCATGTACTAAAACTATCCTGGATGAGAAAACCCTAGACTTCAACAGGTGGCCAGCAAATATATGGCAATAGGGTCTATATTCAATCAGGTCTGGGTGCATGGCTCAGTGGTAGACATTTTTCATTTCAACACTGACGTCCTGGGTTCAAGTGCCCATGAGGGGTGTGGGTGGGAGGGGGCATGTGTAAAAAAAAAGGTCCATATTCAGTCAGAAAATAGCCCAAGTTTAAATCAGGAACTGAATAAAGCTGCCATCTATCTTTCAATAAAAGCCACAGACCTTTATACCATACAAGCATGGTCGTATTACTTTTGGCTGGGAAAAATACCTATTTAGAATTATCAAATCTCAGGAACCCAGATAAAATTCCATGAAGCATCTAAATCTGATTTTTTTTTTTTTTTTTTCCCATTATTTTCTACAAAACTGGTATGCGTTGCTTTGCTTTGCCTTGCCTTGCCATTAGATCCTTCCCTCATGATGATTGATGTAAATCTGGAGCAACCCAAAGCTTTACCTTCTTGTCAGCACCAGCCGTGGCTAAAACCGTGGCAAGGCTACCCCCTGTAAGAAGAGAGATGGGTGTGAGGCAGTTTTCTAATGGTACCACATTGGTTACCATATGAGGACCAGTCTATATCCACTGATCGTTGCAGGTGAAAAATGGTTGAAGAGTTTCTCTTTGTTTGTTATTTACCAATTTGAATAAAAACAGCCCTTAACCGACTAATGAGAGAGGACTCACATGTTGATACAAAGCCTTACTATGACATATGAGGCCATCTTGGCCAATACACCTGGCTAACACAGAGAAGAACGGATCATGTTTTCGATGTGATCTGACTCGAGTCAGATCCAGGCCACTGTGGAGTCTATAAGCAAGAGGACCATCTGACCATTTTTTAAAGCTCAGCAGCTCAGACACTTGTGGGCAGTCCTAACTGACTCATAGCAGTATAACCTGAGTAGCCAGCCCAAAGTAGAAGCCATGGGAAAAAGGCATGCACATAGCAGCTAACTTGGGAAGCCCCTTAGTTGATTCAGGAGTCACTTAGTCAGGCCAGCTCAAGTTCCCAGCAAACAATGTCAATAGTCTGAGTTTTTGAACCATGGTCTCTAACTGGGCTCATTTGAATGCATTGAAAGAAGAGGCATAGACATAGAGAGATGAATATTGAAATTTCTAAGTTGCACATTGATTCTGAAAGATCTATGATTTGTCCATCGAACTGTGTGATGGTTGTAAGTATTCTAGGGATGGAGATAGAAATACGTAGAAAGAGAGAGAGAGGTACTTACCCATTGGAATGGTCCGGGGTGCCCAAGCAATGCCTGTGATATCACCTGCATGATGAATAGAGTAACACTGGTTACATGAAGAGATTTTGTAAGGTAATTTAAATGGAAATGTTTTAGCATGTAGAATATCAGCAACCATGCACCATCTCGAGCAAACCAACATAAGAGTCATGCACCACTTCAATCATATGTAACTGATTCACAGTAAGTTTGCTCTAAATGACTCATAACTAACTGTACACATGGAAACGCTAACAATAAAAGAGGCTTAGCTAAATAGAAAATTACAAGACTGCCACTATCGAATGTGGTAAATCATTGACTTATATTAGGTCATTGACTTATATTGGGAAATCAATACCACTTGACTAATCAGGTCTATCTTGCTGTAAGAGACTAACAAGTAAGAATGTCACATCTAGTTTGCAATAAGCTTGCAAGTATGAAACCCAAAGTAGCTTATGCACTAGGAACTCTTCTCAATATTAGCTTTACTCAACAGTTCAAACTAATGTTACTGTTCAAAAAAAGTACAGAATATGTTCAGAAAGTCAGATTCAACTATGGAATGTGCCACTGGATACTGAATTCCAATCGGTTGGTTCGATGAAAACCTGACCAATTTTATAAAGGAAAAGAAACAGCTGAATTGACACCAATTGTATAAAGGAAAAGAAACAGCTGAATTGACACCAATTGCATAAAGGAAAAGAAACAGCTGAATTGACCGAACGCACTACTTCCTAACAAAAATGTAGTTCAGACAGAGTCCTAGTAGCCTAGCCAAACTAGCCAACTGGGCCGAGTTCGATATCTACCAAAAAGTTTTGCAACATCAATTCTAACCACAGATACAATAATCAGTGAATCAGATTGGAAAAGAGCAAGGACAGAATGGCAAACGCTTATACCTTCATGTGATTTTTCAGCTGTATCCAAAACCTTTCCAGTTTCAGCACATAACCATTGCAATGTGGAACCATGGGTTGCTGCCAATATCTTTCCATCAGGTGAAATGCTAAGCCGGTCATAATGCAGAGTTGAGCCATTGGCGTCATGAAGTGGAATTGGAAACACCTTCAAAGTCTTTGGGTCCTCATCAAGATGATAGCGAACTATTTAGGTAGAAGGAAGTCAGTGAACCAGTAAAAAAAATTCTGTAAAAACGAAAGAATTATATATAAAAAATAAAATAAAATAAAATAAAAGATAATTAAGCTTTGGTGTTGACATTGACCTACACAGCTTATGGATGATATTAAGGCCTTTGCATTTGAAGCATGAATAGCATATGAAGTTCATGTATAAACATGTCTGACCTAGCATTAAACTTAAAGTTCAGCATTAGGAAATAATACATATTGGTATTGTGCTATGCATATTTCCTCAGTGCAAGATTTTATCTGCCAGTGCAAGAAACACACAAAAGAGCAATCCATATGCATGTGACGCACTGTCATGTGTGATGCAAGATCATTTATATACTCCGACCAGGGATTACAAGGAGTCAACCAATCTACAAAGAGCAGATCATCCTGAAACAGTCACTGCCAAAGAAACCATGGATAAGCTCGTAAGGCTTTAATGCAAACAACCAAGGCATTTGAATATGAGAATCTGATGTCTACTTTGTGTTATTAGCTTTTGAAAGTAAGTCCTTTGAAGTCTGAGAGATGCCGAGAAGGAAGATCTCCAGTCAGGGAGGATGAACGTGCTTCTCACCCCTCTAGATTTTCACCAAGAGCATTAAGCCCTCCTACGTCTCAGCATCGGTATAGCTCTACTGTATGCAGTGATCAAAGTCTGGATGGTGGAGTACGAAGTACGAAGAAAGAAGCACCCTCACCAAAAGAATTGGCATGATCACAAATAGGTGCAAGAGGGAGACCAGGAAGATATCTATGGGGGTTCCTCTTCGTACTATTGAATAAATCATGATCGGAGTGATTATAGCAAACAACCGTCTTCTCGCCATTCCAAAGAGTGGTCTACGGTTAAAGCTAAGAAGAAGAATTACCAGCAGAGGAAGAATCCAGCTTACATAAACCCTCTGAGGGTGCTCCCAATGTAGCAAATTTTCCAGAAGAGTGGATGCATACCAACTTTCAGAGGGTTTTTGACAAATTCAGTGTGGTTAGGGAGGTGGTCATTCCTAAGGAGAAGGGTTCTGCAGTCATAAGGGGTTTCACTCTTGTGTGATTCAATTCCGACGAGTAAGTGCAGAAGGCTGTGGAAGCGATGATCGGAAAAAAAGGAAAAAAAAAAAAAATTCTATGGTAAAGTTATTAGGGCGAGTGTTGCCCATTTTGGTCCAGATAAGGCCAACCTCAAGATGGCCAGTGAGGTGGCCCGTCACAACCCTAATCGCCCTAAAGTTTGTGCCTTCCCCGTCAGGGATGGAGAAAGGGGGTGTCCGCACCCTTAGTGCAGTCGAGGAGATCTTTCAAGGAAGCCTTGATTGATGGTGGGGGATCCACAACTGGTTTCCTCGCCCCCGAGGAGATCTTTCAAGGAAGCCTTGATTGATGGTGGGGGATCCACAACTGGTTTCCTCCCCCCCCCCCCCCCAGCCGCTGCGCCTGAACCATACTCGCCTTTCTTCCTTCCGTGAACCAAGTCTCCTGGGAGTCTCCTACCATCAAAGTTTCGGAGGATGTTTTCCTTAGAGCAGCCGAATACTTCCAATGGTCGGTTGTGGTTACCCTTAATCGAGATTCCTCTATTTAAGACCTTTATTGGTGGTTTCAAGTCTTTCTGTCTTTCGGCCAGTATAATCTGGTCATTAGGCCCAGCGTTGAATTATCTCCGATATTATCGTTATCTCCAGCTTAGCGATACCGATAGCACTGGTAGCCATACCGATAACGCTGGTAGTATAAAAAAATCCAAGTATTAGCAATGTATCCCCAAGTATCGCCAACGTATCAATATCGCTAATGTAATCGCCAATATTTTCAACTATGTAAATTCTAGGTGTCGCTTGTATTACCGCATTCAATATCGCCAATGTACCACCAATATTTTTGACTATTTAAATTCTAGGTAATTCTTGTATCATAAGTGTATCGACGATATTTCAATAATATCGCCAACGAATTGATATCATTAAAATTTTGTTTATTAGAAAAAAATTTATTTCAATTTTTTGTTCATGGGCACATGGTTGTATGTAGTATTCAATTTGTCATTGATAATATTGACAATATCTTAATATTATTGATAAAGTAACATGCGCGATATTGAGACCACAATCTTCCGTTTCCTTTTCAATTGTTGATGATTTCTTGGTGAAATATCATGTGTTGTTGATATTTTGCAATATCGATGGATGTTTGGATGGAAGGTTGGATGGTTTAATAGGCCGAATGGGAGGGTTGGACTGATTCTTACAACAACACATGCTTTTAAGGCCCCATTAAATGGAAACTTGTTATGTATGCATTCTTTTTACAATTTTTTTTTTTCTAAATATGCAAATATGTACATTTTAACATCTCCTCAAGTTTCGCTAAAAATTCTTCTGTTTTTCCCATGTTTCCCCGCATTTCCGGTTATCAGCGATATTATCGACGATATCGATATTGTTTTCATATCCCTGGCCAGCGAAACTTGTAGCGATACTGATACTTCGAACATTGTTTCTAACGTAGTCTGGGTTTCTCTCTTTCCAAGTGCAGACATTGAGGACATCATCTCCGCCAGAAACCACCACATCATTAGCCTAGTGAAGATCTGTAAATGGTCTGATTGGTCATCTTTTGGTACTGAGACGGCCTGATTCGTCTTCCTTAATGTCCCAGGGGAGCTTTGGTGTCATGATTTCTTTGTCCTCCTCGGATCTTGTGTGGGGAAAGTTATTCAGATTGATCGTGCAATCGAAACATGGAAGGATCTCCGATCTATCTGGCTACTCGTCAGGTTTAAGATGGTGGAGATTCCTTCCTCTATCAAGATTATTGAAGGTACGCAACAGATTGAGGTTGAGATCCTCTGTGATAGCCAGCAGAGACTAGCGGAGGGAGAGGTCCCCGATGATCTTCCTCCACCGTAGTAGAATTCCTACGATTCTGCCATTCCCGCAGGTCCTTCGATGTCGGAACCCTATGGAACACCGATTCGGACTCTCCACGCGTTTGAAGAAGCTAACCACATGTGTCTTACCACTGCCCGGCTACACATTGCCCCATCCCAGCACCGCGTTATGTGCCTTCTGCCACGTGTGCATGATGGTCAGGAGGTGTTTCAGAAAGCTTTTTGCAATTCTCCCAAGATCTCGACGATTTTATCGTCTGATCATCTCCTCTCTGTCGATATCTCGGGCGTGCCATTTCCTCCTACACTAGGCTTAATGTAGTCACAGATCGAGAATACTTAGAATTCTTCAAGGTCCGCGTTGGTAACGTGTTAGTCGATGATGCATTCTTCGGCTATGAAACAATTAATGAAGCCAATCGCATGCGAAGAAAGGCCCACCTCAGTAGCAAAGTCGTCGTCGTGGCAAGCTAATAATAGAGACGACTTTAATGCGCCTCCCACTCCTTCAAGTCTCTTTGAAGACACAGGTCTCAAGGTGAGGCGACTGCCAGGTTCTTCGATTGTGGAGACAATTGATATGTCCTTGGATGCAATGAAGCCTACTAACGGTTGTATCTCTCGGATAGACGAAAGTACCCATGGAGTTTCTCACGAGGGTGTCGAGATCCCTGTAGAAGATAGTTTGGAAGATGATAGTCCTCCACATATCCAAAGATGTTTGCTCAGAATGCAGCGTCGAGCCAAGCCAAGAGCTTTCTGTTCTTTCCCTACAGCACTTCTCTGAGCCTACTCCCTTTGAGAAAGTTGGTTTGATAAAAGCCTCCCTGTCTAACTTACCTACTTACCTACTCTCCTTGTTTCAATGCCCAAAGTTGATAATTCAAAAGGTTGACAAATTTTGGAGACAATTCATGTGGAATTCGAGCGAGGTTGGTGGTAAGTTTCCCCTTCTTAAATGGAGGTTTGTAATCCGTATTCTTAAAGGGGGGCGAACATCCGAAACATTGAGACAATGAATATTGCTCTCCTTGGGAAATGGGTTTGGAGGTTTAATGTTGAGAAGGGTAGTCTTTGGAAACAGATTGTTGCTGCCAAATATGGTATTTCTCATCTAGGTTGGTGGATGAAGTAGTCCTCAATGTGTTGTGCTTCCTTTCTTTGGATAGGAATAGCTAGGTTGGCCCCCCCTGATGTTTGATAGATGTCAGTTTTCTCTGGGTAATGGTATGACTATCAGGTTCTGGTTGGATTGTTGGGACGGGAATTCCATGTTAGCCGAATCTTTTCTTGTGCTCTTTGCAACGACCAATAGCCCGAATATCTTGGTCAAGGAATGCTTTGTCGAACACAAGGGAGTTGGAACGTGGATTCCCCCTACCAGAAGAACTCTATCTAAAGTTCAACTACAGGATTTGAATTCTTGGTTACAGCTTATTGCTCCCTCTCCAAATTCTGAAGATGGATTAAGATGGGCTCTCGCTGGATTAGTGTGTTTCTCAGTGAAGACATTCTATACCTCCCTTTCTTCACAGAAAGTTTCAGCTCCTTCTCACGCGGGCCCGATATGGTCTTATGGTGTGCCGCCCAAGGTCGCGGCTTTCGGGCGGCTGGCTAGTAGGAATTGCATTCTAACGATCAATAACCTTAGGAAGAGAGGACTTGTTATCCCGAACGTTTGTCTCCTCTATTTATGTGCGGAAGAAACAGTTGACCATTTTTTCATTCATCATTACCCGTTTTCCGCTGACATTTGGTGGAGCATCCTCCGCTATGTTGGCATTTCGTGGTCAATGCCAAGGTCGTTAGAAGCTCTCTTCTTCAATTGGCATGGAGAACCTAGAGGAGCGCTTGGGAAACGGAAATGGAGGATCATCCTTCTCATGGCTTTTTGGGCAATTTGGGCTGAAAGAAACAATCGTTACTTTAGAAATATTAGTCTTCAGCCGAGGTTTTCTCAAGAGTCCTAGTCTTGTTCCGAGATTGGGCTCCGTAGTTTTGCTGTTAGTCTTTTGGGGTTTTCTTGCCGGGCATGGGTCTGGTTGTTTGTGTTTGGTTCTGTTTAGTTTAGTCTTTGTCTTCTTTAGGTTTCTTTTTTTCTTTTTGTTTGTTTTCTGTTTGGGTCTGTTTTGTTTCCTTTCCCTTTAATAAATTCTCATCTTTCAAAAAAAATCTACGAAGAAAACACACACACATACCCATTATATGTGAATGTACACACACAGAACATACAATGGCCATCAGAAGCACACATGTTCACATACGCACACAGTGATAACCAGGAGTTACCAACCAATCAAACCAAAAAAAAAAAACGCGCAAATTATATAAGGATATGTACAACATACAAAAACTATCAGGAGCACAGTAATTATCAAATTTCTTCAGCCTGAAGTATGTTGAAAAGCTTAATAAAGACTGCAGAACTGAAATTCAATGGAACAAGCATACCATTGATATTCCATACTCTTATGGAGCCATCCTTGGACGCTGTAATAATCTGTTCTGAATTTGGCGTGAAGCACAACCATGTTACTGCACTCTGGGCATCAATTTGAAAAGAAAAAAAAACATTTAGAACATGACCGAAGGACATCAAAAAGACCATCAAGGTATTGTAGCAACTCATTCTAATTGACCATGCAATTAATATTCAAAGAAAATAAACAAGGTGACCATGTACGGGATCGACAGATCGACAAACCCCGGCCTTCGATCCAAAAGAAAACAAAAGCAAAGGAGAAGGGAAGTCAAGAAAAGTCAGAAAGTATTTGGATTGCAAATTACAATACAAACACCCACCCAAATTCAAGAAGAATGGCTTTCAAGCCTCTTGCTCTAAGAAATGAAATTTCATTCAAATTCAATCAAAAGTCCTTACAATCCTTCCAACATTGTATTTATAGAAGAACCCTAACTAACCTCTAACAAATCATGGTGATTAGTGTGTTTCAACTAATCAAAACAAACTCTAACAACCTTATAACCTCCTAACTAAAAACTAACAAGGACAAGGAATGATCAAACTAACCCCGCAAGAGCTCAAAATTACTAAGAACCTTAAATCCTGCAAAAATCTAGATGACCGTGTGTGACCCTTCCTCTCGATCTTAGCACTCAAGATAAGTGGACCCAACGTGGACTGCATCACAAGGCAAATTCCAGCAGTCAAACAAATCCACAGCTCAAACTGCAGGGGTCCATGTAAGATAACAATGGAAAATGTTGTAAAGATCACAACTCACTCTAACCTCTAATGTTGTTTGACCAAAGACCATCCATATCCTGTTCCATTATCCATGGACTGTTTAGACTAGAAAGGGCAGAAAAGAGGTGATCCAATTAACTGGTTATTTTAACTTATATATAAGGCAGGTGGAAGCTTTCTCTGTGAACATCAAGCTCCTGCTTCCATATCCCAGTCAAAACAACCTCTTAACTGTCACCATATTAGGGATTGGATATGTGGAAAAAATTTTCACAGAATCTTTACTAAGGGGTAAGGAAATTTGTTTTGAGGTAGCTATTTGACTGGAGACATTGTATGGTGCCAAGCGTTGAGCAGTTAGAGGGCAACATGGGCAGGGATTGAATGCCGTGATAAGGATGCTGGATGTACAGGAAGCCTAGTGATAATGAGTTGAGAATGGAGCTATTCAAAGCCAGCTGAGAGTGGTCCCATTAAGAGATAAAATGGTGGTGAACGGATTGAGATGGTTCCAACATGAGCAATGAAGACCAACGACCGAAGATGGCTCCAGTAAAGGAATGAACTTTGATTAGAGTTGAACAGCCTGAAAAGAGAACGAAAAGGCAATGAAGACTGAAGACCGAAGACCAAAGATGGCTCCAGTAAGGAAGGAACTTTGATTAGAGTTGAACAGGCTGAAAAGGGAACGAAAAGGAGTTGGGTGGCGGATATTAGAGAGACAAAGGAATTGGACTGAGGTGGTGAAGGATATGACGGCTCATTCACTTGCCGAAGATAGGGCCAAATAATTGGCGAAATAGATTCCCTAAAGCCTGTAGAGATATGTTTGCATCCATGCCTGTACTGCATGTCCATTTGTTTCTATTTTGTAAGTAATCATGCAGATTCATGGTCTCCTTTTATTAATATCATTAGTGTGGTTGTCTATAAACAATGAACACAACCAGACCCAGTCTTCTCTATCTCTTCCCCTCTCTGACTCTTCCTTCATTCTTCTCCCAGATCTTCCATTCCTTTTCTTTTTATCCTAGAGATTCAATTTGGTATCAGAACATGATTGAAGTGCTAATCACAGCCTAGGATTGTGGGGCCCAGCCACTAACGTCATCAGCCATATGGATGACATTAACACAGTATGGCCATGGGTTCCCGTGAAAGGAACCCCCCCCCCCCCCCCCCCCCCCCCCCCACAAAAAAATAATAATAATAATAAAAAATAAAATAAACCGGCTTAATAGAGCATGATTTTAGATGTTCTATGGTGATACTTTTTTTAATGGAATTTTTTATAAGATTTGATAAGTGTTTTCTCAGATGGAAGCAATTCCCTGCTTGTGGAGTCTTTTTTTAAGGAGATTTGAGGCTTTTATTTGGTCTGTGTGATAATTTCCAATGTCTCAAAAGTAGATCCAAGGCAATCCATTGAGATTTGAGGAATCCCTGAAGATTTGTGGGATAAGTTTGCCTGCCAACCATTTCTCTGGTATTTTTGCTTGTGTTTGTACTGCATTTTACCTATTATCTTAATACTTCTGGTCTGTCTAATTATTTAAAAATATTTTAGACCTATTTTGATATTATTCTTGGAGTTGGGATGAATGTTGGTTGAATGATGGCTATGTATGTGTAGACAGGCTGTGCTATGTGCCTAATTGTAGGGTTGTCAATGGATACCCAGACGACAACCCATTTTTTTAAGGCTAGGCCAATTCGGTGCCATATCGCGTATTGCTTCAGGCCGATAAGGATACAATATGGCCGTATTGGCCGATACAATACTGATAACTCATAATAGAGTTTAAACTACTCCACTCATTCCCATTTCAATCTATTTTATACATTTATTTGGTATGATTTCAAAATGAAAACAAAGGTAGCCCTCTTCAAGCATCCAAAATATGTAAAAGAGTACCTAAAAAAAGAAAGAAAAAGTAAGCCACAAATAAAAGGAAAAAGTATGAGAATCAAGCTTCAAAACTATTGTGCAGGCTAGCGCTTTAAGAAAGTTGCCTTTTTAAAGACAAAGAAACTCTATTAGAAGAAACGCTAAAAGGCGATAAACAGCTTACAACAATGACCTACCCTAAGAAGAGGAGAAAGAAACAACAAAAACCCTTAAGGACAATGCCTAATCCAACACTTGTGACTTTGCCCTCCAAAAAACCTTCGACGTTGATCTGCACTTATCTCGAAAACACCAAATGGCTCATAACCTTGCTAGCAAAGCTAGCCTCCAGAAGATGTTGCCCTTATTCCCAAAGCCACCCCCATGCCGAGCTAAAAACATGCTGTCAATGGATCCCAGCAACACCCAATGAATGTGAAAAAGGTCAAAAATCCTCTCTCAAACCGATCTGGTGAATGGACAGTGGATAAACAAGAGGTTTACCAATTCCACATCACGCAAGTACATAGGGCATGCATTAGGGATGATGAACGATCACTTTCAAAGATTTCGATGGTAAGGACTATGTTCCTTTCCACCAACCATATGAAGGCAACCACCTTTGGGGGAGCACTGTAATGCCAAACATGAGACGCAAAACTCGAGCATGCATCAGGCAATACCTGAGCAAGTAATCCACAGAAAGATTGAATGGAAAATCGGCACGATTTATCTTTCCTCCAAAGCAAGGCACCCTTCCCCTTAGGCACAAGGTGAAATTCATGAAGACACTTAAGGATCCAAATGAAATCATCCAGCTCATTGTCTGTCAGGTTCCTCCTACAAGGAGGGGACCACACCATCTCCCTACCAACTACAAAGAAACAGCAAGCGACTGGAATGTTTGCCTTCAAAGCTATCCTTGCCAAACCTTAGGAATTCAGCTTAAAGTGGCTCCTCTCCTAACCACATGTTCTCCCAAAAGCGGACTCTTTCTCTGTCCCCTACAGAGAACAACACCCACTCTCCTTGAACTTGTGGGCCATGCTTTCCACTGCCTTCTAAAGGCTAGAGGCCTTGTAAAGAGATGATTTCCTGGCTCACCATACTCCCTCCTTATTTCCATATTTGCTAGCAATCACCAACCACCACATTAAGAAAGCTACCTTGGTAATCAAATAAACCAAAAGATAAGTTTTCCTCAATATTAAAAATATCGTTTTGTACCTTTTTTGGTTAGAAACATGCAGGAACAAACGCCGTTCAATTCCTTTGAGATATGAGAAAGTTATCTTAAATTCTTTTCTCTAGGTTTTTGGGTATTTAATAGAGGATGTAAATAGCTTTTATAAAAAAAATAATAATAATAATAATAAAAGGGGTGGGGAAGAGCAAGTAAATGAACAAATCGATTTTTTTATACATGTGGAACAGCCAAACTGCATCCTACAATATTCTTACAATTTGTATGAAACGTACGCTTCACAATATGAATCTTACCAATCGTATAATATAGGTACGATTTTTTAGGGTTTGCAATTCTAGTGATAATTCGTGGCGTGCATTGTACAATACAAAATGAATCATGCAACTTTAACAACATTGCCCATGACCATGCTGCAAAGGACTTGGAACCCATTATTGAATATTTTCTTCTCTATCTATGGCAATTACGATGGAGTGGTGAATCTACAAGTGATATATATAGTCCTTCCCCTCAATTTAAGTTCAAACCCTCGCCCATGAAAAATATAAAAGAATGAAAATTTCCAATCCTTCTCTTTGCTACATCACAACGGTGGCAGTGCCATTGATTAAGAAGAGGTTGGCTATTACGTTTACCCTCCTCTCAACATGGGCAAATGGAATGTTTTTCGAACATAATAAACAATCTCCACAGCTGGAAAACTCCCATGTGGATCTGAGACCAAGGTTCATTTTAGTTTTTGGTGGTATTGTTTGTGTTTTTGGCGGGTATTGTTTACATTCTTCCTCTCTTGTGGTTTTGGGGTTGAGCCCGTCAGCTTTTGTTTGGAGCTACGGAGCCCCTCCAAAGATGGGCTTTTGCGTAGTTGGTGTGTAGGAATCAGATTCTCACTATTGAAAATCTCCAAAAGAGGGAGATGGATATTCCCAATATGTGCTCCTTATGCCTTGGTAAGGCGGAATCAGTGAACCGCTTGTTTATTCAATGCCCATTCTCAAGATCCATATAGGAGCATTTTTTGGGGATTTTCAACGTGCCTTGGGTGATGCCAGGAAGTAGTGATGATCTAGATCTAGCTTGGCATGGAGGCAGGTCTGGAAGGGAAGGCAGAAAGCCTTAAAGGCTCTCTTTTGTGGCTATTTTGTGGTCCATTTGGGGCGAAAGAAATGATCATTGTTTTCACAACAAAAGTGGGTCGCTATCTGCTGTCATAGTGAGGGCTTCTTCTTTTGCTAAGGATTGGACTTGTAATTTGAATATCCCCGCTGATTGTTTCTCTTCGTTGTTTCAGGGCTTTTTTGTTTGTTGGCACTTTTTGCACTTTTAATGAAATTATCATCTTTCAAAAAAAGGACATAGGAATGACATGAACTCATTTTGGATATAACTGCATCACTTATGGCTAACAACACATAGTTTTGTCCCCTAAACAACGAAAAATTATTATGAATAGTTTTTTGTAATCTTTTCAATTATAAGTGTAATCATGTCTTTTAACGACTATGAAGTTTTGTTGAAAAGTTTCACCACTCTTAGTTTCCCCAGTATTTCCCTCAAGCTGAGACTGAGATACATTATTCGATACAGAATATTTCCAAATGTTTCCAAAGATATTTCCATATCCCAAGGGTGAAATGCATGGTGCAACACTGATTCATAAATAATAATAATAATTTTTTTAAAAAAAAAAAAAAAGGGCTCCGGCTCGAGAGGCAGTGTAGAGAGAGTTATTAGTCAGGCATGTATTATTTGTCTATTTGTTTCTATTATGTTTGTAGTCATATGGAGTGCCATAATGGTCTCCTTTTAGTAATATCATTAGTGCAGTTGTCTTATAGACAATACAAGCAACTTTTGGCATGGTCTTCTCTCTCTTCCTCTCTTCACCCACTCTTTTCTCATTCTTCTCTCGTAAATCCTCCATTCCTTTTTTTTTTTTCCCTTTTATCCTAGAGATTCAACTAAGCCGAGCCTGATAGTTGGTACCAAGGGTGTGATGATGATGAGGATGACGAGGATGACGATCTTTAAAAGGGGTTGATTCATTACGCAGATATGGACCGTGCGAATCTTTATGTTGCTCCAGAAGCTAAGAGGCCCTTCCCAAATCAGATCCAAAAATGTGCATGCCAGATGCTCTCTAGTATTATCTTCTTCTGAATCAAATAAGAAAATGCGCATAGCATATGATCTCTATTAATTATCCTCATAGATAAAATTGCCAAGTATTAGATAGCTTATGTTGTGGCCCAAATAATTAACCACTTGTACTAGAATACAATGTACTCATCACCTCCCTCCCTTCCCAAGTGCTTATCTAAAAGCAACCCTGGTAATCCTAAACACCAAAAATAAGGTGGGTCATAATGATGAAGGACAATTAACCACTTGCTCTAAAAGCTCAAACTGTTAGAGTGTGGCGAATTAGTCTATTTATCTCATAACCCAGGCCCCACATCTTATGGGTTAAGACCTCGGCCGAACCCCCTTCGTGGGCCCCAAATCACATGGGCTGCCCACCCCGAGTGTGTCCTCGCATCCCACGGCCTACCCCACTCAAGCCCGGTGTGAAATGCGCATTACTCACCCTTGGTAAGGAGTCTCGAACACGAGACCTCCCCCGTGGGCCCCAAATCGCATGGGTCACCCACCCCGAGTGTGCCCCTGCATCCCACAGGTGACCCCACTCGAGCCCAGTGTGAAAATGCCCCTGCATTACATAACCATTGGCAAAAAATAAAGAGTGAGACCAGAACATGGCATTGTTAGCACCAAAAATATGCTTCTAAACTTAAAGCACCTCAAACAACAATATTTGATACCACCACAGGAACATCTACACGTGACACGTGGCTGTGTGTAAAACATCCATGCATAAAGCGATCAGGGTCTTCCACTCAAGTGGGCCATATCTTTACAGAAGTAATGGACCATTAAAAAACTCACAGTCCACATTCAATATACACATGACCCGCCTTCTTTTTTTTTGCCACGTGCACGGTGGATCCCACCTTTCACGGCTCAGATATCCCACAAATGTGACACGCCATGTGTCAATGCACGTGTAGAGGGTCCATGTGGCATAGACACTATTCTTAAATACATATGGTACAGGAGAAAAGGGCAACAAAAGTTGCATTTGACATAACTCAAAAGTTCAGTAGAATCTTTCCTACCATAAAAAAATAAGAACCAAAGACTGCATCATGAATTTCATATGCAGTAAGCATAGGACATCTAACTAATGGGAAAATGCATCATTACCTTATGTCCTTTAAGTTGCATAGCTTTCAAAATTTCCTTCACTGAACCATCCTTGGAATATATGATCTCCCAAACCTACCAAGACAAATTGTAAGCAACAACAATCTCAACCATTAGTTCAGGAATTTTAACTTCCATGGTGAGCTTTAGCATTGAAGCATTGTCAAGGACATTCTAAAAGTTGAACCAATTTGTGAGGTGGCACTCATTTTTTTTATTTTTTATTTTTTTTTGAGCAATAAGGACGTTCTAAAAGTTGAATCTAAAATTATAAAGCATTCAAACCAAGGAATTTTGTTTAATGGTTCAAACCAAGGAACTCTCTTGAAGGCATTTGACAAATAAATTAAAGCTGGTTACAATGACCAAAGCCTATTCATTCCTATATGTCAGTTTCAGTGTAGTGTTTTACAGAGTTTGGGGAAATTCAAAAAGAGATTTTCCCTGGGAAGGTGCAGAAGAAAGAAATGAGTGCCACCTCACAAATTGGGGGGAGGTATGTAAGCCGCATTAGTATGGAGAGGCGGGAATAAAATCATATAAATTTTACAAATACAGCATTGTAAGAGAAATGGCTCTGGGGGTTGGGGTTGAGGACAGTAATCCATTAACAAAAAGACGTTGGATGCTAGTATGGGGATGTGCAAATTGGTGTCTTACCAAAGAAGCACCCCAATATAGGACATCAAGATCATGGAAGCCGGAGTTCGAATTGTAGTATTTTCAGAGGTGATCGTGTGTAAAATCGGCAATGGTTAGCTATGTGGTTCTAGGAGGGCGTGTAGTGCAAATAATAGATCCCTCTGTCATATCTATGCACTTTTGTGAATGTTAGTTGCAATGAGAGAGGTCATGGTCTCTCAATGCTTTAATACCATCAGAGAATAGGTGTTGTGGACACTAGCATTTCAAAGGGATCTCCTAGAAGAGGAGATCAAAGAGCTTTTAAGCCTCATGGACACCTCAACAGGTCAAAACTGATGCATAGAAATGGTATCTGGAAAAAGAAGGGAATTTCTAGGTGAAATCGTTTTTGTTCATTGATAACAGAGAGTGATAGTAGCATGGAGAGGGCTTCAATAGGCAAAAACAGTAAGCATCTTTGGCCACCAAGGGTAATTGCTTCATGTTGGCTTGTTGAAAAGGATAAAGTCGGGAAGTGCACACTACTGGTAATTTGACAAGGAAGATGATAATTACAAATGTTTCATTCTTCGCCTCCGGAAAGAGAAATCAGCGGATCATTGTTTCTGCACTGTGGTTTCAGGGAGTGCGGTTTCAGGGGGCTGTTTGGGGGATATTCTTTGACCTATTTGGGATGGCCTGGGTGATGCGAGGGAAATTTGTTGGTATTCAAGAGTGGAAAGCAGGTTGGGAGGGTAAGGAAGATTACTTTGTGGCGCCTTGCACTGATAGCCAGTTTGTAGTTGATTTGGAAGGAAAGTACAATAGGACGTTTTGTAACAAGTCAGAATCATGTACTGAAACCTTCCTAAAAGCCATGGGTTGGGGGGGTTGGTTGGGAGCTTTCATTGCAGTTGTCAACCTACCTCATAGTCATGAGTTTCTCTTGTAGCATATTTTGTTTTCCAAAAGAAAAAAAAAATGGTAAAGGGAGGTGCTCTTGCAAAATGAGGAGAGGAACTCAAGATATATTAAGGTGTTACTAATGCATAAATGTTACCCCTCTAGGTCACAATAATCAAGATATTAATATTTTGGGAGGAAGGTCCTTGAAGTCTTCAATAAGAATTCAAATTTGAAACACGAACTGTAACAAGTAACCAACATGTTATGGGTTTACTGAGAGAAATATGCATTTAAACAAATTGAGCAAAGATGCAATGTAATGCAGAATATATTCTAAAGTATAAAAATGACATTTAAATATGATGCTAAAAACCATGATTAAATAATCAACGCTCTGCAAGGTCAATGAGTCAGGACCCAGTCAAGACAAATTTCACACGTACAGCGTAATATTCAATACCAGAAAAACTCAATGCAGTGCTCAAAAAAGTTGTGTAGCAACCTGAATACATTTTTAGCACCCAATCGGGTAATAGGTTCTTTTGCACAAACCGGAGCCACAAATGAAGACAAGATTTCTGAATCCATGCCAAGTTTTTAAGTTTACAAGGGCCAGACTGTGTGAGACTTGAGCTAACAACAATCCATCACATCTTTCAACAACCTTCTTTCATACTGTGCAATCAATATACAGTTATGGATTGGCGAAATTAAAAAGAAAAACATTATAGAAATGACCAACCTTCACATCTGCTGTAAAGGCAGCTGCAGCCAGAAAACGACCATTTGGAGATACAGTTGCCATGTTGTTTTTGAGCTGATTCGTGTCAACATTCCCCAAGATCTTTCCACTTTTTCCATGCCAGAGTATAATATCAGTACCTGAAGATAACGGGCATTCAACAGAATTGAACAAAACAATGTTGAATCAAAATTTTGCAGTTAAACTATCACATGCCATCCACTGATCTTCAAAGAATAGAGGAGACTCTTCTCCAGGACCAAAAAGAGAAACAATGTGCAATTATGCAACTGTGACAAATGCTGGTAGTCTCGGACAAGTTCTCACACCCAAGCATATATCCTTGTTGTGTGTACAGTGTACGCAAAGGCAGGGTTGGTAGGTAATGTAATAGAAGGATTTATCAAAAGAAATTGTAATAGAAGTTCGCCTGTAACAGTTGTTTTATATTGGTTGATGACTTTCAACATAAAAGGTCCCCTCTAAGAGCTGTTGTACACATCATGTGGTTTGTTGGTCTCACAATGGAATTATCCAGCGTTGCAGCAACAAAGAGAGTTCCCCTGTCATTGAAATGTGCAATGTGTTGTCTACATGTTCGCAGTATTCGGAACATCAAATACGAACAAAACTAGTAAGTTTCACCAAAACAAACATTATGTTTGCTGATATGAAGATACCACTGAAGAACTAGATTATCCACACAACTCGAAAAATAATCAAACTGAAAAGCAAACGTCCATGTACTGAACAATACCTATATTCTTACATTTACCAAGCTAATCAGTCTGCATTTATTTTTTAGCTTTGCACTAAATTGCAATTTTAGACTGTAAAATCTGCTGCAGGTCAATTCAATATTTTTGAAAGAAGGTCCTATCAACTGGATCATCAATGGTAAAATGGATGACTGGAAACTGAGAACTCTGATGATCTCAAGATATGAAGCATCACTACAAGGTCTGTCAAATTGGAAAGTAATGGCACCACTACAGCAAACAAATCTGCAGCATGTGAAGAAGCTTCAGATTTCCACATATTCAAGTGGAGGTTACTGTTGTCTGACAATCAAAGATGAAGAACAAGCTTCAAATCAAGGAAAATAAAAGATTTTGCATCCAGTAGACAATCCACACCTTCTGAACACGAACAAATAATCGTGCTCCCATCAGCACTTCCATAACTAGCAGTGGTTCCAACTAGAGTAATGATATTCCTTTTGTCATGGACTTTGTGATGCTCCCATTTGATTTCCGGTAGAGGAAGCTTGGGTTGCTGCTTAGCTTCATTGTCAGATTTAGCACTTCCTTCTCCATACATGTATAAGGAAGACCCAGTTAGGGTTTGTGCAGCCACAACAAGAGATGACGCTCCCTCAGAAAAGACAATGGCTGTTGGGTGGCACCCAGCAGGCAAGTTAACCCTCAGAAATCTGCACAGCAGTTGCATCAAAAATAATCATGATGCAAGAAAGAATATTGACGAGTCAACTCCAAGTGCCCAAATGATATATGGAGATTGAAGTGATAAGGCTTCTAAAAATGGCTTAATAGAAGTCTTTCGCATTCGGTCTCTCTTAATAGAATTCTTTGCCTTTCAAAAAAAAAGGCTTCTAAAAATGGAAGAGAAAGGCATACTTGAAGCTTTTACTGGAAGCATCATCCAACTTAAAAACCCTGACCACTCCATCTGCACAGGCTGTGAACAGAAAGACAACAATCTATAAGAGAAGCATTTAGCGGGCATGAATTAGATCTGAGGTTTTTAAAAAAAAAAAAAAACAGCCAATGGGAAGTAGCATCTCCCAATATGAGAGGTAAGATGAGTAACACACACAAGCAAATAAAATAGAAGGACATGTCAATTTATGAGTAAAAATCAAAGTCATTGTCATATGAAATTGCAACCATCATAAAAGAGTGAATAGTCTAGGAAAAGACTTGAGATGTCCGCATATTTTGGGATGCACCAACAGCCAGGCAACTAAGATGGTGAATTGTCATTCAACAAAGAAAAGCATAACTCAATGATGCAATCGCCCCACATCCCACACATGCACACTCTACACGTGTGCACAAGAAAAGGCCCACTTTCCCTTTTTAGCCTATCTCTAATTTCCTTTTCTTTCATATCTTTATATTAGGAGTTAAGTAATCTTAGATTTTTCTTATTTAAGTACTTTCTTATTTAAATGCTTTCTTATTTTAGAGATTCTTACTTAAGTGTTTTCTTATTTTACAAATCTTGAATCCTACTTTTAGATTCCATAGATTTTATTGAAGATTGAAAGCACTCATTATAAATAAGGCTTAGGCCTATGGAATTAGACACGTGAATTATATTTTTTTTAGCAAATTCACTTGTTTCTCTATGGTAGTTGTTGAATGAGAGGGGAGGTGATCTCTAGTACAAGACTAGAGGATTGTTGAGCTTGCCCACAATCTTGTACTATTTTCTCTCTTATGGTTCGAACTTCAATCTGGTATGGTGAATCTTAATTGCAATTCATTTCTTCCATGATCTAGTTGCATTAAATTGGTATCAGAGCAAGTTCTGCTCTGGGGATTTTCTCTTTCATTTTTCTCTTCTCTTCCCTATCTTCTTTCCACAATTTTTGTCCCCATATTCATCTCAAACCTGGCAATTCTCTAAATCAGCCTATTAATTCAGCCCTTCCATTCAACCACAAACCATATATAATCTCCATCTCACCTAAAACATCACCCTATCCCTATCCCAAATTCCACTAGTAAATAGCCCATACCCTATCATACACCCAACGTTCCCAAAACATTTTTCCATTCCCTATATCCAAAAATAATAATAATACCAACAACCTTCTTGCATACTCTGCAAAAGCATGTTGTCATATGATAACTAAAAGAGGGACGACTTACAATTGTGAGATGACTACAGAACCTCAGAATGGTACTGCATCAACAATGCAACAAGTGGTCAATTTTATCATGAAATGGTTGGATGATATGGAGACTCGTTTCATGGTCAGAATAGATACTCTAGAAGGATGTGTTATTGTTCTTCAATAAGCAAGAAAGGGAATCCATCCAAACTGTCGAACATCTATGGATGGCCTTGAAGGAGATTTAGAATTTGGGAATGTTGTCTCAAGGCATCCAAGTTGAAATGGTGATTTCCATGAAGAAAAATATGAGCCTAGCTATGGGGTCCAACAATATCGATATGCGCAATTGGGAGCCAGAGAAATGAACAACCTCCAACGGGACTGTACAAATTGTCCCGAAGGAGGGAGGAATGTTTGCATCGCAAAACCCACTAAGCATATCAAGATTGAGATTCTGAATTAATATGGTAATTTGGATCCCAAAGTGTTCAATGGCTAGCCAAAGTCAATGGAGCAATATTCTCGCTGATATGAAATGGAGGAAGCTATCTAGTTACGTTTTGGTGCACTGAAACTTAAGGGCACAGGCTCATGACTAGTGGCACACGGTCAAAGAAGACTTATAACTATGTAGCTTTCCTCCCATAAGCAATTGAGAGGAAATGAAGGTGAAATCGATGCAAAAGTTTCTGCCGCTGGATTACGAGACGACTTCTTTCCATGAGCTCAGCAAGACAATATGATTGTGGAGGAATACACATAATGTTATTATGACTTAGTTATTCGTTACCACCTAACAGAAATTGAAAGGCAACAAGTAGCGCATTATCGCAATGGACTACAGTTCGATATTCAAACAGAACTAGTGCCCATCTAGCTCAATAGTATAGACAAAGCATATCAAATGGCCTGAAAAGTGCAGGATCAAAAGTTGGTGATAAGATATAGTAATCCTCAAGGAAGGGCCTATGCATCCACATGTCCCTCTGCTAGTGGCTCCACAGCGTGTTTGCAACCAGTCGCATCCCACAGTAACTTTCCCCGAGATTACAAAATTAGTTAGAACTTTGCTTCCAATCCTCTTTCCCGAAGTGATGACACAAAGGGAAAATCTGTCGTGGTAACTCAAGGGAGTTCGACCAACATTTGCTTCAAATATGTAGTCGTGGACACTTGCAATCTTCAATTCTGTGAGGTACAAGAGAGCAAATGGGACAAAGAAAACTTCATTGCAAACCAAGTGGAAGGTGAACATGAAAGCGGTCCAAAAGATGACGAGCACAAACCTAAGGCCTATATGGCCTTAACAAAAATAAGTTAACATTGATGGTGAAGAGAATTATGACGATATCAAAAAAGGAGGTCCAAGAGGACTAGTTGAGAGCCAATATTTTCCATACACGAGTGTCGTGTGGTGGAAGGTAATGCAGGAGCATTTTCACATCGGGCTCGAGTGGGATTGCATGTGAGATGCAGGGGCACACTCAGGGTAGGCGGCCTGTGTGAGGCGGGTGACTCGTGTGAGCCGGTACCTATGTGATTTGAGGCCCACGAGGGGGTTTCAGCCGAGGTCCTAACCCATGAGATGTGGGGCCTGGGCTATGAGATAAAGGGATTGATTCGCCATGCTCTAATAGTTCGAGCTTTTAGAGCAAGTGGTTAATTGTCTTGCGTCAAATTGGTACCAGAGCGAGAGGTCTCATGTTCGAGACTCCTCACTAGGGGTGATTAATGCAGGGGCATTTTCACACCGGGCTCGAGTGGGTTTGCCTATGAGATGCAGGGATACACTCGGGATGGACGGCCTGTGTGAGGCGGACCCCACCCGTGTGAGGCGGGTGGCTCGTGTAAGGTGGTACCCATTGATTTGGAGCCCACAAGAGGGGTTGAGGTCCTAACCCATGAGATGTGGGGCCTGGGCGATGAGATAAAGGGATTGATTCGTCATGCTCTAACAGTTCGAGCTTTTAGAGCAAGTGGTTAATTGTCCTGCGTCAAAAAGTTGTCAAAGTCATTATTGATGGAGACGGTAGTATAAACATGGCCTCATAAAGCATGGTGAACAAGTTAAAACTAAAACCTCACAGGCATCTCAAGTCGTATAAGATTGCATGGGCAAATGACACATTCATTCGCGTGACCAAGAGGTGCTTAGTGAACTTCTCCCTTGGTCATTACAAAAAATCACTTTGGTATGACATAATTCCAATGAAGGTCACACAAATTATTAGGGCGCCGGCAATATACAACAAGGATGTGACTCATAAAGGCCGCAAGAACATGTACAGCTTTATGCACAAAAGAAAGCCCGTTATTCTCAATCCTATGAAGGATGACAAACTCGAAGAGGCAAAGCTAGCTTCCACAATGTTAGGTACAGCTTGATTTATGAACGAAAGTCGCGAACAAGGATTATGTATGTTCTGGTAGGATGCAAGATTGATTCAGCTAGTGATGTTGTTGTTCAACCACCTGAGATTCAGGACATTTTGTACCAATTTTAGGATTTGGTCTCTGACAAGCTACCAAGTGAGTTTCTGCCCATGCTCGACATTCAGCATGTGATTGATTTAGTACCTAGAGCGCCCATACCAAATCTTCCAACATACCAAATGAACCCGACTGAGCATATAGAGCTTCATCAACAGGTGGAAGAATTACTAACTAAGGGTTTCATTCGTGATAGCCTCAACATGGGTGTCGTGTCGGCATTGTTAATGCTAAAGAGGGATGGCAGTTAACGGATGTGTTGATAGTTGTACAATGGACATCAACAAGATAATGGTAAAGTACAGTTTTCCCAATCCATGCCTAGATGGCATGCTGGACATGTTGGAAAATGCTACGATCTTTTCGAAGAATTATTTGCGAAGCGGGTACCACCAGATAAGAATTCGTCCTAAAGATGAATGGCAACCCGCTTTTAAGACAAATGATGGATTATATGAGTGGCTAGTCATGCCTTCCAACTTGACTAACGCACCTAATATGTTCATGCAAGTGATGACGCAAGTTTCATAGCCATTCATAGGCACGTTCGTTGTTGTGTACTTCGATAGCATCCTCTTGTATAGCCGCTGACGTGAAGACCAATTGGTCCATCTTTGCCAGATGATGAAAGTATTACGCCACGAGAAACTTTGCATCAATTTGATAAAATGTACATTCATAAGTTCCAGCATGGTCTTTCTGAGGTTCGTCGTTTCAACAAAAAGTGTTAAGGCTAATTCTAAAAGGGCAAGGGCCATTGTCAAATGGCCTACTCTCATGAACATTCATGATGTTCGCAGTTTTCACAGGCTAGCAATGCTTTATTGATGGTTGTTTGGAACTTTAGTTCAATTATGGCATCCATTGCTGAATGTATGAAGGTCAGTCCATTGAGTGGAGTAAAGCAGCAAAACAGTCATTTCAATAAATCAAGCGAAAAATGATGGGAGCTCCAATTCTTAGGCTTCTTGATCTTGAAAAGGCATTCAAAGATGCCTATAATGCATCACGCATAGACATAGGAGGTGTCCTCGGCCAAGAAGGACATCTGGTGACCTTCTTCAATGAAAAACTCAATGAAGCACAGAAGAACAAGCTATCCAGATACTTGAGGTGCAACACCAGCTTAAAGAAATCATTGCAGATGTGTTAGATGATTAAATAGTTTCCACACGCCAAGGAGGCCATCAGAAGTTTCTCATCAAGTGGAAGGGCCGACCAAGATCCAACGGCACGTGGATCTCAACAGATGATTTCCAATGCATCAACCCGGAGCTCTATAAGGAATACATTGCCATTAACTTGATGGAGCCAAGTTTTCTCAAGACATTGCCATTAACTCAATGGAGCCAAGTTTTCTCAAGCCGGGGAAAATTGATGCAATCACCCCACATCCCACACATATACGCTCCACGCATGTGCACAAGAAAATGCCCACTTTCCCTTTTTAACCTATCTCTAATTTCCTTTTCTTTTTATATCTCTATATTAGGAAATAAGTAATCTTAGTTTTTTACTTATTTAAGTTGTTTCTTATTTTAGATATTCTTATATAAGTGTTTTCTTATTTTACAGATTTTGAATCCTATTTTTAGATTTTTGAAGTAAGCACTCGTTAAAAATAAGGCTTGTGTCTATGGAATAAGACCCGGTTGAAAGATAACCTCTTGAGCAAATCCCTTGTTTATCGATGGTAGTTGTTGACGGGGGGGGGGGGGGGGGGGGGGGGGGAATATCTACTACAAGACCAGAGGATTGTTGAGATTGCTCACAGTATTGCATTCTTTTCTCGTTTATGGTTCGAACTTCAATCCATTAAATCTTATTGCAATTAGTTTCTTCCTTGATCTAGTTGCATTACCTGATGTCATGGCACACCTAAGCCAACATCTTCATAGAAAGAGGAGAGGGCTAAGGTCTAGTTAATACTTATCCACCATTATGTTTTACCCAATGAAAACTAATTCAATAAAGGCAATCCAATACTCATTGCCAAACTAGTATTTCTTTATTAATAACTTAAGAGCCTATTTGATACGAGGGAAAAGAAATGAAAATGAAGCACTTTTCTCATTACATTTCGCTATCTTTGGTTGGCAAAGAAATTAATAGATTCCATGTAGATATCATTACCCTTTTCCAAAATCATGAATCCAAAAAACAAAAATATATAACTCAAGATCATGGATCCAAAAAACAAAAATATATAACTCAAGATTATTCTTTAGATCTTCAACTTGATAGGAGGTAGCAGGTACCAACTTTCCCATGTACCAACATGTAGGAACCTCTATCCTGCCTTGTGTTGAACTTAGGGCCATAGATGAGCCGGGCTCCAAGGTCCAACCCACCAAGGGTCAGGCTTGGGTTTAATCTTTTTAGGCCTGCAGATAGCGCTCGTGCCTGATATTCTAGCATGACAGCTAAACAGGCTAGGTCCAGACCTGGATTTTAACTATATTTATTCAGGCCCAACACAAGAACTTAGGACCACAGGACCGTTAATGACTTCCTTCGGCCATAACCTTCTTTTTTTATATTTTTTCTTTTTTGGAGGGAGGGGGGTGTGGGAATTCTATTGAGACTAGATATCCAAAGGCCATGATTTTTTTTCTCGCAGCCAAGCCAAATTCAACCTAAAAATAAAAGGAACGTGTATGGTTGCCCAGCCTCGATGGGCTTGAAGAGTGGTTTCAAGGTCCGTTTGGATGCAGCAGAAATCAAGGTCGTACTGCTCCAAACCATTCCTCTTTTTTTCAGAAATAATAGTGAGTCCACTATCGATTTGAATGAAGCGAATCCGATCTGCCACAGAAAAGTGCAAGAGCCCAGTACATTTCTACTGAGAGCTGCAGGAGGGTTTGGGTAGGCAATCAGAATGCACAAGTTCTTGAGATCTAGTAAATCAGGTGATTTAGAACATGTAATTACAAATTGTAAAATTCAAAAGAAGAGGAAACAAAGGAAATAACAAATCACGAAAGCCAGCATTCGAAATTGTATCTACCCGTTGCCAAATTCCGACCATCGGACGAGAAACAGACGGCGTTAACCGAATCCCCATGACCTTTCAATGTATTCGCGTCAAGGGGGTGATGCCGTTTGATCTGATCCTGAAAATCAGTGCCCAGGCGAGAATGAGAAACGCGATGAGAAAAAAGAAGAGCTTGGGAACTTATGCTCGTGAAGATATATCATACCTTGTCTGCCGTCTGCGAGTGCGAACGCGGATGCGATTTCTTCGAGGTGGATGGTGGAGGCTTCGGAGCCTTCCGATCAACGGCGGGTTCGGGTTTTGCGATCGAACGGACTTCGGTCCTTTTCCTGCGGAAGTAATCTGCGAAGAAGAAGAGAACGAGCAGGCCTCCGACGAGAATTGAAAAGATGGAGATCGGTAGAATAGGAAACCCTAGGAAAGATGGAGAAGATGGCGGGGGAAGCATTTCTCTGGCGGTTGAGAGAGAGGTTTCTCTTCTGTTTTTCTAATTTCTACGCGTCTGAACTATGAAGAGGTGAAGCTTCCGGAGCTGACGATGGAATGGGGCGGGAGGTTTGCTACAATACAACCCGAGGTATTACAACAGGATAAGTCGGGACTATATCCCCTCATCTGGATCGTATTACCTAATCCAGACCGTTGGAAAATCCTAGACTTTCAGATCAATGTCCCACAAAGCAACGGTGGAGCGGACGGAGATGGATTAGGTACTACTACCCCGCCAGTCCCAAGCTCGGCACATGCAGGGGCTCTGAGGGGCCGGTTCTATCTACACCGCCCATCCATTTTTCCATATCATTTTAGGGTATAATCCTAAAAATGAGCCTTATATAAAGCTCAAATGGACCACACGGTGGGGATTAAATTATTACTGTTGAAAACTTCCCGGGGTCACAGAAGTTTCGCATCAAGCTGATATTTTTGTTTTCCCTTCATCCAGGTCTATGTGACCTTATGAATAGGTTGGATGGCAAATGAACATTGCGATGGGCCCTGGGACGGTTTCAACGGTGGCATCATTATCCTGCTACTTTCTGTGGCATGGTCTACTTGAGCCTTGGATCTGGGCTTATATCCTTCAATGATATGAAAAAATGGTTGGACGGTGTGGATAAAACACATACATCACGATGTGCCTCTCAGAGCCCCTGCATGTGCCGAGCTTGGGACAGGCAGGTGTAGTACCCAATCCGCCTAAAATAACCAAACTGCTTCGGAGTTCCAATTTGGGTTTTTACTCAGTAAATACCATCATTCATGAGGCCCATCTTATGAACAGTTTGGATTACCTAACACGACACCAGGTACACAGATAAAACACCGAAGTGGCCTGTTGTAATCCATCTGGAAGTTTTCTGGCGTGGCGGGGATTGGGTTTTGCGACACAGCGTTCCGACTTTTAAGTCGGGAGTGTAGACGTTGGACATGGATCGTGTTGGGCGCGGATTGGGTACTACCTCCGCCGCGACCTAACTAGAGACGGACGGTCATGTCAGGAGCACTGTAGGGCCCACCGTTATCTATATATTTTATTCACACCGTCCATCTATTTTTGACTGATCACATGAGCCCAAAAAGAATGGTAGGTCGAAGGCTCAAGTGTACCACACCACATGAAATAGTGGAGATTTTAATCATATCATTGAAAATTTCTTGAGCCATCAAAGTTTTGAATCAAGTTGATATTTAAGTTTTCTCTTGGTACAAGTCAACGTGATATTATGAACGGATTGGGTAGCAAGTAAACATCAAGGTGGGCCTTATATAAAAAATTCACGGTAAGATTTTAATCTCATCCCCACTGCTTCATGCGATATAGTCCACCTTAACCTTGATCTGCATTCTTTTTGGGTTCATGCCCTAAAATGATCTTTAAAAGCAGATGGCGTGGATAAAACATATATATCATGATAGGTCCCACAGAGCCCCTAACTTTACCGTAGTCTCTGGCTACGTGCAGATGGGGTAACGCCCGCTCGGCGCCCCCCATCGTGTTGGAATGATTCAAGCCATTCAGACCCGGACTGTCTCTGTTTATGGTTTTAGATAAGATCTTCCAATCTCGATGATTTATTGCGGAACAGCGTGGGTGGCACGTTGCACGCCACGGAGAAAATGATTAGTGCTGGGCGGCTGACTAATGGGAGATTCGCAGCACGCATGCCCCGTGAAACTTCATCGGATCTGTCCACGGGCCAGATTGGCCCCTTGGTTTCGGTTCCCGATGTGACATGGTCGGGCAAAGTGCCACAGTCGGTTACATTCCCGGGCCCGCTTGGAGCCCCGACTGATGATGAGGTCCGGTTGAACCGGAACCGGTCATTTATAATATCTGGTGCGCGGAGTCGGTGATGACCACAAAGCCCCGGTTACTAATGGCGTGTTTATTTTCCTGTTTACCACGTAAATGGTGGTAAATAGTTAATTATAACCTAAATTGTTTGGAAGATAGGGTAATTACGCATCTAATTTCCGAATTTCCTTTTTGAAAAAAATGGGTGAAAAGGAGTTAGTGAAATTTGTGGGTCACACCATAATGTATGTGATCGATCCACACCGTCTATCTATTTTATCAGATCATTTTAGGGCTTGTACCAAAAAATTAGGTAGATTATAAGCTTGAGTGGACCACACCGCAGCAAACAAGGAAATATTGATGTCCATCATTGAAATGTGAAGCCATTTGTAGGTCCCACACTGACATGTATCTGTGATCCAACCCGTTCATATGATCACACAGATACATATGAAGGGAAAACACAAATATCTGCTTGATGAAAAACTCCTATGGCCCACAGGAAGTTTTCAATGGTGGGTGTTTAATCCCCCCGTTTCTTGTGTTGTGGTCCACTTGCACTTTGGAATTACCTCAATTTTCAGTTCATACCCTAAAATGAGCTGTTAAAATGAATGGACGGCTTGGATCATAGACATATATCATGGTGGGCCAGAAAAATTTTGAACTTTTCCTAGGCATTAGTGTTAAGTCAAATGAAAGGTATATCGGCAGTTGCCGTGTATTTTACACGGGAAATAATGATTATTTATTTACTTCTGTTTCCAGCGGTTAATAAGAAAACAAACACTCCCTAAGTCGCTTCATCCATGCTCAGTATCTAAACACGATTTTGAAAAATAATTAGGTCATCCGGGGCGTACATGGTGTTTATGGTCGTATCCATTCCATCAGTCCATTTTGCCAGCTGATTTCAGGACATAGCCCAATAAATAAAGCAAATTCAAAACTCAAGTAAACTACACCTTATAAAATAGTGGGGATGGAAAGATGCATTTCATCTCATCATTTTAGGCCAATCGTTGTTGGCTTTCAGTTTGGTGCGATCACATGTGACTTATATGAGTGTACCATTGTGCGGCTTGATTTAAACCTAACAACTTGACCCAAGCACTATGATAGACAAATGCGTCAAACATGAGTGTATAAGTCCGAGGCTTAAGAAGATCGGCCGCTTATTCAACCACTCACAATACAGTTGTAAAGTGATCACGCGATTATCTAAGGGTGGAGTTCTTCCTCTCGAGATGGGTTGCATCTTGCCTTCCGTACAAAAATAAATTTTATAAACAAAAATAAAACTTATGATGGATCACATGGAGCAACGGTAAGATACATTTTTCTAAAATATGAAGTGATTGTACTGATACCATGAACAATCTCGTGCATAAGCATAACGTTGGATTATAGCTAGAGATGATCACTGTTGGATTATGACTAAGAATTACTGCTACTTATCAGATAGAGCTAAGATATTATAAGGAAATATAATTTTATTTGTTTGTTAGATTGGTACGAGGATTTGTTTGTTTGATTGGTATAAGACATCTTATCATGTTGATTTCCTCTGTTGTTTATAAGCTTTTCTGAAGGAGAAGAATTGTTTAGATGATACGCTTTATATTCAATCAGTGGCCTTTAAGTGTCTCCTTAATTTCTTGGATGTTTCTTCTTCCTTAACCATTTGCACACATCGTTCGACCATTACCCATCTTTAAATGATGTGTTCTAATCATCCAGCACCAGCTATTATTATAAAATACACACTCCATGTATCCCAACAGATAGCATACATGTTGTGCAACATGTGTCTTATTATAATTGGCTCGGCCATAATTAGGATACCACATTACCCCCACATCGCCTTGCCTTTGGTTGAAAACGTGAGAGCGACGTTGGTTTGTCGTTCGGCGCAATAAATATGATTACTCGACTGGGCAAAAATATCAAATTCGGCCATCTTGATTTAAAAACATCAAAGTTAGCCATCTTGTTTTAACTTTAGCCCTCTTAGTCGAAAATAAAAATAAAATTAAAATTAAAAAACATCAAATTCAACCGTCTTAGTCAAACTCGATTATCTCAATTAAAAAACATTAAATTTGGTCATCTTGTTTAAACTCGACCATCTTCGTCGAAAAACATCATAGTCGGACATCTTGGTCGAACTCCGCCATATTGATTGAGAAACATCAAATTCGCCCATGTTTACGGAGATTGTCGGTCAATCCACTCAAGATAAGGCTTATGGTAGACGTGAGTGGTTGTTTAACCAATAACTTGGCCTACCACCTCTTGAACCAGTTGTAAAAGTTGGTATCAGTCCAAATGGTGAGGTTTGGCCATAGGAGGTGGTTCAGGACCTACCGAATATTATTCCCCACTGTAAGAGATATTCTTAGGGAAAGGTTGCCTCTTAGGTATTTCCTGATTCATGGCCTTAAGAATGAAATTTCGGATACATTGTTCAATTCGTTTGAACTCAGCGAGTAGAGAAACATCCTACACTTCATGTATTAGAGCAAGGTGTTATTATGTTGTGAAAGAAGTATTGGTGGTGGTGGTTGTAGAAGTGTGAGATTTTCGATAGAATTAGTCTCAACAATTTGTCGATGCATTGTTTGTTGGGTTACGCTAGGTTCGCTTTCAGTGAAGATAGCCATAATCCGATTTAAGCTCTCAGTCTAATTGGTCATTCACATGTTGAAGGTTTACCTTGGATTCGTGACTGCTCGGCCTGAGTTCATGGTTGCTCTATAATATATATTGAATCCCAATTTGTATATCGCGTAACCCATCTGCCATTATCTCAAGAAGATATGTTCGAGATGAAGATGCCATATTCGGGTTTGACATATTAGACCGTGGGTTTGGTTGTGGATTTAATGGCTCAGCCGTTGATGTGCCTGCATTTCTTCCTATGGGGTAGGAGATTCACTAACTGCATAAGTGTTACGAGTACTTCTCCGGCTCATGCTTTCACCGAAATTGTTGCACTGGTATGTATACGTAAACTCTCGAGTCCCATCGGGCATGGCAAAATCTACTAACTTTTGGTTTGGTTCGTTCACGCATGACCTGTACAAGTGTGTCATAACTGATTGTGTGGCTCGATTCAAATCGAACAATTTAACCCCAAGCGCTAAGATAGGCAGATACGTCAAATGTGAGCATATATGACCGATACCTAAGAAGATCGATCACCTATTTAGCTACTCGCGATATGGTTATAAGATGATTAGGCGATTGTTGGAGGGTATGGTTCTTCCTCTAAAGATGGGTTGCACATTGCCTTCCATACGAAATTACTTTTAGAAATGAAAACAACCAAACAAAAATAAATACGTACGACCTATCAAAGTGAGCAACACTAAGATGCATTTTCGAAAAATGAAGTGATTATATTGATATCAGGAACAATCCAGCACTAGATTATAACTAAGGATTACCATTACTCTCATGATAAAGCTAAGATATGATAATAAAAAATAATTTGATTTGTTTGTTGCATTGGTATGAGATGCCTTGCTCTATTGATTTCCTCCATTATTTATAGGCTCTTATAAATGAGAATAATCATCTACCTGATATGCTTCATATTCAACCATTATGGTAACCTTTTAATATCCCCTTAATTCTTAGACACTTCTTATTCCTTAACCATTTGCACACCTCTTTCGAACACTACCTATCTAAAATACCGTGTTCCAATCATCCAACACAATATGCTATTTATGGAAAACATGCTCCACGTATCCTAATAGATATCATGCGTTTCATACAATTCTTATGTAATGACACGTATCTTCTTCCATTGGCTCAGCCAAAATTAAAATTAGGGTACAACAGGTGTTTGAGCACCATGGATGAGAATTTGGAGACCAATTAAGTTGGGTGTTGATGGATCTACAAGAGTATTCTCATCGCTAGAGTACTCGGTGCCCCATTACTTGTTTTTTTTTTTTTTACCGAGACCAAGCTGGGTGCTGATGGATTGACAAGAACATTCTCATCGTCAGAGTACTTCGTGCCCCATTACTCTTTTTTCTTTTCTTTTCTTTTTTTCACTGAGACTCAATTGTCCTTCCATCGATGAAGATATGAGCCAAACACCGTCAATCCCGTAGTTTTTTTTATTTTATTTTCAATCATTTTCACCTCATGGTGATCATCCTGTGTTTGAATTCTTAAATCCATTCATGCTTTTTATCCGAGTATCACAGGTGCACATTGAAGCAATTATTTGTAATACAAATGACTTTATACTTTATTGAGATGTAAGGTGTTATTTTAGGATACTAGTTTCTGTTATCGTACTTAAAATGAACTCTTGCCTCCATCATCTACATATAGTGAGATTATGTAAAGGATATATTATTTTATATCTAACCAATTCGATGAATTATTTCATATAGTTTATATCATAAAAGTGTTAATTCACGAGAGCGGCTTCAAAATCAAAATAAAAGAAAAAGTAGCGTGATTAGACAATATCCATTACATATTGGCCAGTCCATCTATACCCCTATGCACGAGGCAGCTGATTGCTTGCCTCCAAGTGCAGAGGTTCGTAAGTAGTATCCCGTGAATACGGGGTCGATCCCACAGGGAGATGAATTGTGAGAAGAAAAAAATCAAACGCAAAATAAACTAAGTAATAAAAATTAATCTGATGATTTGATTTTGGAATTTTTGAATGGATGTAATTCAATTGAATAAAATAACACCCAAGCTTCAAAGTTCCACACATACGTTAATGTTCCAAAATCATGATGACTTGGATAACACAACTAGGATCTGATCACTATGGTCAGCCTAATCGGAAAATAAAACAGTTTAAATATTTTAATAAATGATATAAAAAATTAGAAAATCATGGATTTGCACCATTGACATATATTCTCAAGCGTCAGTGATTTTAAGTATTCAATATCTATAGGATAATGAATACAAAGAAATATAACAGGTTGAGAACCTCTCCTATCTAGGAAATCTGATTGATCTAGGGGTAAGCCTATCCATCAATGTGAATCTCATATGATGGAAACATATGGATCTCACAAGAGGATAAAAAACAAAACCTAAATAATAGATAACATGCATACACCATTTTTCTCATCATTAAAACAATCAATCATCATAATCTTAAAGAAACATTAAACCCATGTGCTTCCCTTCTAGCTTGGGATAGAAGGAACTTAGAAAAACATAATTAAATTGCAGAAATAAAAAGCAACAAGAAATAAAGAAAGAAAAATGCAAATAGAAAAATCTAAACAAAACAACTTATAAAGCTTTAATAAAACTAAAAACTCTTTAAAAACCCTAAACCTTGCTCTTGAATGCCTTGAATAATGTTTTAGAATGCCCTAGGAAGCCCTATTTATAAGTAGGGACCTCCAATTTTCGTACAAATTTGAAAAAACCCTAGAAATCGCATCAAATATACATATTTTTCAAAATAGACTTCTCGCTGCATAGTTCGTTTAAAACAGACTTCCTGCTAAGCAGTTTTCCAAAATAAACTTTACAGCTTCATAATATACTTTTTCAGGACGATTTCAGGATTCTTCACTTCAAATCTTCGATTCTCTTCATTCTTCACTTGGTTTTCTTAGATCTTTAGCATGTGAATTCTTCAATCTTGGTCTCCTAAGATCAATTCCTTGCTTTGGTAATTCTTGAGCATCAAAATCATGCTTTTAACACCATTTTTCAATCCAAACACTTAAATTCACCTTGCAACACATACATGAGTAAAATAGAATATTAAGCGGATTCATGTTCATAAAACCAAGATATAAATGGGAAAAATTATGCAATATTTGAGTCTCAACAGCAGCTCACCTACTAGCTCACCTGAGAGTGAGAAACGCTTCAATGCCTTGCCAAAGGATGCCAAATGATACAAGAATGGGCGTAAATCATAATTAAATTGTTCAAATTATGGCTCTACTCTATGGTATGCATTTTAAAAAGAAAAAGAAAGAAAGAAAGAAAAAAACTACATATGCGAGCGGTGCACATTAGTACCAATTGATCTTAGTATCTTTGCACAGTAACAATGGGTTCAGATATTTAATCACATGTGCGTGGTGTATGGTTGTGTTGCATATCAAGCATCTTACTATCCCACGGTGTGCGTGTGGGGTGTGTGGCGTGAGTGTGTGGGGGTGTGTGCGCATGTGTAAAAAAATAAAATAAAAAATCAAGCATCTTACTATTCGAAGGGATCAAATTGTTTCCCAATAAAACTCCATGGAAACTGTGTATCCTATTGTGATGACATTAAAAAAAAAAAAAAAACAAACGTAATGATCGCGAGATTTTAATGGTCTCAGATTAATTTTATATATGCCCATGCTTTATACAAGGAAATGGGCTCATCTTATTCTCAATAGCCCACGACGTAGATTGACTTCTGGTCAGATCTTTTGAAATTTTCAGCCATCACCTGACAAGCTGCTTGGATCCCACACCCTTACATGTCTCGGAATTAGCAATATTGTCCATCCACTATAAACAATCAGGACTAAGATGGAGAAGACAGTCTGGATTGGCTCGCCTTTTACTACATTGAGCTACAATCTTCCACTGGACACAAGTACAACATTAAAGCAACCTATTCCATACTCTCGCGAGAAGCTTGAATGACCTTCAACAAAATGATACATGTACTTGAAACGATTTGTGAAACTATTGCCTATGTGCTCTACTAAGATGTAAGGTGTTATTATATGATCCCATTTTCTAATACCATAATTAAAATGATCTATTGCCTCCATCATCTTTACATAGTGGGATTATAAGAAGGAGACATTATTTTATGTCTAACCAGTTTGATGAATTATTCCTATATATTAGCTTACATCGTAACAGCCCTAGTTGATAAAAGTGACTTCAAAATCAAGATAAAAGAGATTTTAATGGTCTTAGATTATTTTTATATTTTGGGCCATGGTGCAAATCGACCGCCGGTAATATCTTTTGAAGTTTTAGACTATCACCTGACAAGCTGCTTGGATCCCATGCCTTTTGACGTACGGGCATTAGCAGGCTATCCATCCACGATTAACAACCAAACCCATGATGGAGAAGATCACGGTCCAAATTGACTTGCCTTTTGCCATGTCAGCCCACCATCTTCCGCTGGACATAGATTTCGCATTGAAGTAACCTGTGCTATACTCTCATGAGAAGTTCGAATGACCTTTAACAACAACAAAAAAAAAATACAACAATGTTAGTTGATTAAGATGACTTCAAAACCAGAATGAAAGAAAAAGCAAGGTAATTAGACAATATAAATTACACCTTGCCTGATCCATCTATACCCAATGCCCGAGGCGGCTCACCTACTAGAGCACTTGCGTACACAAGTGAGAAACACTTCAATATCTTGACAAAGGACGACAGATGATACGTGAAAGGCGTAAATCAGAATTAAATTGTCTATTCTGTTGGCTATACTCTATGGTATGCATTATGAAGAAAAAAATCTACACGTGTGAGTTGTGCACATTAATACCAATATGATTTTAGTATTAATGAAGGTAGGGCTCATCCTATGAAAATGAGTTGCCTCTTGCTTCCTGTATGAAATGACTTTCAGATATGAAAGCAAATAAAAATGAATTACTTACAATCAATTATAATGAGAAGCTACAGAACCACATTTCTAATAAAGTAACTGCTTGTATTACAACGAAAAGCATCTAGAACATGAGCATAAACTTGGATTACCACTTAGGATTATATCCTACTAGATCATTGCTAGTTCTAATGTAGGATTACAATGTTGGTTACACTAAAGAACGTGAAAGATATATTGTGCTAATAAATATAAAAGATAATTGATATATTTGATTTGTTTGATTGTGTTGGTATAAGATACTTTGCTTTGTTGAGCTCTTTTGCTGTTTATACATTTATTTGAAACAACCATTTAGATGTTTATTCTTACGTTGGATTGATCACAACAATCGCTTCAACACTACTTTGACTTTTTAGATTATTCATTTTTCTGTTGACATCTATTTCGATAATCACTTTTCTCACTCGATTACATTTCACTTCTGATTTCTCAAACACATTCCGCCGTCAAATGACATGTATCGCTCGACCATCACCAACTGTTATTTTCATAAAAAACATCTCAAACATGTTCGTAGATTTTACACCTGCTTTATATTACTTGTACAATGACACATGTCCATTTTTAACCGGATCTTTCATGAATGTTAAAAATATAGGGTACAATATAAACAATTTAATGCCTTGGCAAAGAATGATGAATGATACAAGAATGGGTAAAAATAAGAATTAGATGGTCCAAATTATGGGTCTACTTTATAATATACACTAAAAAATAAAAAGACTATGCATGTGAGCTGTGCACACAATATTAATATGATCTTAGCATTTTCACGTAATAACAATGGGTTAAAAAATTTAATTGCATGCGTGCATGTCAAACATCATATGCTTGCAATGGATCAAATTACTTCCCAGATCACAAGATTTTAATGATCTCATATTAATTTTATATCTGCCATATTTTATATAGGAAAAATGGGCCATTCCCCATCCACGGCGTAGATTTACTGCTGATAAGATTTTTTGAGATTTTCAACCATCACCTGGCGAGTAGTTTGGATCCCACGCCATTGGACGCCTGGGAATTAGCAGGACTGTCCACCACGATCAATAACTGTCCAACCATGAGGGGCCATGATGGAGAAGACGGTCCGGATTGGCTGGCCTTTTGCCACGTTCCGCGTTGGACACAGGCACGCATGAATGCCAACGGTCACATTCCCGCAAGCACGCGCGATCTACGGCCAGGATTCATCCGATCTGTCCTCGTTCCCTTGCTCCGCTCACGCCTCCTTGGCTCCTTCATCCTTTCTCCACCTTTTTCCTCCCAAAACCCTAGCGCATCTCATACCTTTCTTCACCGACACACACAGAGAGAGAGAGAGAGAGAGAGAGAGAGAGAGAGAGAGAGATGCCTCCTCGAGCGAAGAAGGCGTCAGCAGCAAAAAAGCCAGGTCCGAAGACAAAGAAAGCGACGCCAAAATCCAAGAAGGGCGCCGCATCCATCTCCGTCGAAGAAAACAATCTCTCCGAACCCGAAGTTCCGTCGCCCTCCGTCGATGAGAAGAATATTTCAGAACCGGAAGATCAGCTATATGCAATCTCGGAGGAGAAGACCGTTATAAAAGAGGTATCGACGGTTGTATATGAATCCGTCATCGTAGAAGAAGTGTCTTTACCGAGCGCAGCCGCAGCGTTGGAGCCGCATCCAAAAGAGGAATCTGCGGTCGTAGAAGAAACTGTTGTGGTAAAAGAAGCGGTTCTACCGAGCGCAGGCGCAGCATCGGAGGCTCATCCGAAAGAGGAGGTTCCAACAACGGTCGAGGAGTTGGAGGTTTCGGAATCGGAGGAAGCAGTCGACAACGGGAAGGATGATGATGTTTACGAAGAACCGGAAGAAATTGAAGGGGACGAGACTGAAGGCAGCACACCAATGGATACAGAAGAAGGTTTGCATCCTTGTTTTTGTATGCTGCACCATTTTCCTGTTCTTTTCCCTAACCCGTTGAATTCATTTTGGTGCTTTGGGCTAGAAAGGATCATATATTTTTTTTTTGCTACCGATGCATGTTGTTGTTTCGTCCTCTCAAAATCCAAAGATTGGAAATTTATTGGGTGGCAAAATCACATGCATGTAATGGTGCTAAATTCAGTGTTGTACCATAAATGCAGATAATCACACTATAGTCACTGAGTGGCACAATAAAATGCATGCATTGCGATATAATGTATCGAAAATCATCTTTTGTATGGGTTTGTGATGCAACCAAAATGGCCACACAAGCTGATTAATCAGGATTTGAAGAAAATGCCCACATCTCACACAAGCACAAGAAAATGCCAACTTTCCCTTTTTTATCTCACCACTTCCCATTATAGGCAAATCTCTACATTAGAAAATATTCTCACTTTTATTTCTTTAAAATATTTCCTTTCATATATTTAGATTAGGCAAAAAGTAATTTTAGATTTTTCTTATTTAATTATTTTCTTATCCAAGCAATTTCTTAATTACAATGCTTTCTTATTTAGGTAGTTTCCTATTTTCTCATATATTGGCTAGCTAGGAATTCTATCCTTAGAACCCATAGCTTTTATTGCAGATTGTAAGGACTGATTATAAGTAAGGCCTATGGCCTATGGAATAAGACAAGTTAGATGACATTATCTTTTATGAAATTCTCTTATTTTCTCTATAGTAGCTGTTGAAAGGGGGAAAGTGATCTCTAGTTCAAGCATTCGTGATCTCTAACATTCCGTTAGAGGATTGTCGAGTCTTTCTTGTAATCTCTTTCTTTTATTATTTATCTATTTTCTTCCCCTTCCGGGATTTGCATCAGTTTGTTTTGTTGATGTTTTCTAATACTAACACTTAATATCAGAATGTACCTCGTGTGTGGGTTTTGTTTTTTTTTTTTGGTTTTTTTTGTTGACATGCTCCCACCGTAGATTTGTCATATCCCTAGATAAGATTTATTAGACAATCTGGAATCTGATTAATGGACTTCCTTTTTTTTTTCCCCCGGTTGAGTTTGGAGAGTGTTACTACATCTTTAACCATCTGTTGGGCATCCACCAATGAGCCAGTTAGGATCATACTTACTTTGTAACTTTTGGGTTATTACCCATCTACATTGGATCCCACTATTTGGGTGGTGTGGACTTGATGCAATATGCTTGTGCAGCAAGGGAGCCTTTTTAGCACTGCAGTTGAGGTATAATGCCCAACAGCCAATTATTCCTAAGAATCAGAAAACATGAGGATAGAAGCTTATCCTGTCTGATAGGTGAGAAAAGAAAGGAAAATGACTTGTTTTTCACTCACATGAGTTTGCTCTGTAAAGAAAATAGTGGACATTTTCTCACATAAGGCCGAGTATACTCATTAAATAGAATGTAATAGGGCATGTGACGAAGGTGGAAGAGGAGAAAGTTTAGCAACTGTGCCAACAGTGTTTGATGAAATGATAAAGAGATACATTTGATATCCACAAGGCTTTGTTTTCAAGCAAAAGCAAGAAAAACATTCTTCTAATAAAACCCAAAAACCATATGCTCACTTGACCTTAATTTAATATAGGTTACCCTCTAATATTATAACTCCGATAAGAAACATTCTCATAGTTTATTTAATTTTATCTTTTTATTTATGAAGACAACCTTCCTTGGTTAAACTCAAACACATAATAGAAAAATCTTTGTACAAGAATATTATAATAGAACTAGATTGTAAAATTAGTAGTTCTCTAAATGAACTACAATTTATATATTTGCATCAAATTTGATATTTTTGATGAATAATTTGACTATATCATTCTCCCCCAATTGGGAACTTGTTTGCAACATGTTGAAGTTCTTATACTCTAGATTGACCTTCCAATGAACTACACATTTTGATGTAGGATGTGATCTAATCATTTGGATGCAGGAGATTATTAACAGATTAGGGCTGGACGCCCATGATGCAATAAGCTGAAAATAACTCGTCCTAAACTATAAATAACCATAAAAAACACAAAATCAGCTAATCCTAATACTAATGATCAAAGTGATCAAGGATCACGATTATCCAACCACCCAATCAAAGGAACCACATGATCCAACGGTCCGATTGTCGTGTCATCGCGATCCAACGGTCAAAACTCCTCAAATAAGTAACCCTCATGCATTTTTCTAGTGTAGGGTCTTCGAAGATGCACAATCATACATATGGGGTCTTCAAGTCCTCAGCGTGGCCCACACGGGCCCATGCATAAGTCATTGAGCCAAAGTGAAAGCTAGACCGATCTCCTCCCCTGCCTCTGGTATACTCTAAATGATCGGATGTCCTCATCACCTTTCTTATGCTTCTTTCTTTCTTTTTGTTTCTGAAAGGTGGCCAAAATTTTATCAACTGCAAAAAACCTACAAAACCTTCGAGGAGCCAATAGCAAGTGAACATCTCATCACTCTATCTTTTGTGAGCCTATTGGCCATCTCATTGGAAGCTCTCTAAACAAGAGAATAGATGCATTTAGACAACACACTAATGACTCAATTTCCTTTACAACCCATAAGCCTCCAAGGACTTGGAACATCATCCCTGATCAATTGAAACATACGACTAACATCCCATCTGTAAATAGCTTTGAAGGAGGTAAGGAAGAAAAATGAGGAGTCCTTCCTTCAATGCTAGAAAAGCTGCATCAAGCAGATCAAAATCCCCACTGGGGTCAGACAATGTGACCAACACCCTTCATCACCACCTCTTAATATCCTACCGGTCCACCCATGCTCGAACTCCTCGGAGCCCTATATGAACAACCACTAAAATTTAGTTTCAAGAATCCAGGATTTGGAGGCAACCTCTTGGCCTTCCCACTATCTGCATATGACCTCCCATTGGCCCTGCTTTCAAGATGCAAAAAAGATGTCCCTTGAAATCCCAAATCTGCCAGTTTCCCATCAAACAATCATTGATGTGATCCTACGCTTAATCAAGAATTCGCTGGCACTTGCTTATTATAGATTTTTTTTTTTTTTTTTTCTTCTCTCTTTACAAAGTACCCACATAATAGCATCCGGACCATTATAGAACGATTCCTCGTAGTTTGAAGAGGATTGGGAGACCAACCATCTATCAGCTGCATTTTTTTTAATGATTTTTCTTGGTTTTTTTTTTTGGCAAGTGGTCTTTCATTGGATTCTTGGTTTCATGGCAATTTGCTTTTGGGTTCCACAACACCTGAAGCATGATCGACTTCCCTTTTACTCAATCATGACTCTGAACTCCTATTTAGTAATGTTGGACTTGATCTTGACACCACCTTTGGAAGGAGAGTAGTTGTTCTTTTGGCCATCATGAGTCTCCTTTTGGTCAGATTGCATGGACTTCCCAGTGTGATGTGGCATTCATCTGCAGAGAGACAACACCATTCCAAGTTGAATGATCATTAGTTTTACTCACTGGTGGGAACATGCACTTCCAGTCAACTTTTGCCTTTGATAAATCTTCATAAGCCAAATATTCATTAAAAAATAATAATTGTACCTGCCAATTCCTAATCCATGACTTTGCAGTGTAGGGTTGTGGATATTCTGACAACCAATATTCAATTTATTCAACATTTGCTTGAATATGAAATCCTCACAACTAGCATTATCCATTACCATGTTAACACCTTATCATTGAGCTAAAATGACAACAAAAGATTGGTTCTCAACCAATTCTCAACTTTTGAGAAGTGAACTTTTTTGTTCTCAACCAATCCTCAACTGGCATTATCCATTTCCACGTCAACACCTTATCATCTGAGCTAAAATGACATCAAAAGATTGGTTCTCAACCGATTCTCAACTTTTGAGTAGTGAACTTTTTTTGTTATGTCTTATTATTTTTTAAAACAGTTTTTGAGAAATGATCAATCCTCATCTGATCTTTAAGTTTCATCCAAGGTGTGCCGTAATGGTAACAGTGGCTGCAACGGCCACCACCATTACCGTTACGATATGGGCTGTAACAGCTGTTACAATCTCCTTAAAAAAAAAAAATGGAAAAACACTTGTATCGGCCCCGTAACGAGGTTGATACGGTCATTTTTCTCTGTAATGGGCATTACGACCCTGTAATGCGTAACGGTTGGCACCGTTATCATCATGTAACAGCTGGTATGGCATACCATGGTTTCATCCTTTACATGAATCATCATTTTTTTTTTTTTTCATACTTCTCTATCATAAATTAGATCTACTTTTTCCTGAACTGTTCTTGAAAAGTGATCAATTGTCATCTCTTCAGTAAGCTCTTGTTCTTCTCTACACAAATTACCATTTCCTCATAGTCTCATACTTTCTCCATCATAAATTAGATCTCCTACAATTTCACGAAATTCCTTTCTTGCATGTATCCACCAATCTCACCTCCTATATTGTCAGCTTATCAGCATTCATAGGTTCAGTCTCTCGTGTTGCATATCAAGAGATGTTGATTTATCAATTTTCTCGCCATGTGCCATATCATTATTTGTCTCATGGCTCGTCCATATAACTTTTCATGCCATTTGTTTTGCCTGGATCTTTCTAATTTCTGTGCCCAAAAGCGGATTGTCCCTTCTCGAGCATGATTGATGAGTGGCATCTCACTGCATCTATTCTTTCTTCTTCACTTCTCATGGCAAGCGTCTCATTCTACTGAAACATTCTATTTATTGAGATTTTGCCATGGATGGTTAGTGTCAAGCCGTCTACACACCTGGATACTATTTCTGTTGACTGCGATATTGACAGTTATAACTATCGGGGTGCCCACCAATTATTGACATTTTGAAATTTAAAGGAAAGAAGGCATGAAAATCTGAGGAACAAGAATCTTTGTGGATACATGTCCTTTGGACCTTTGTTCTGGGCACAGTCAATGTAAGCTAGTTATGGGGCTAATTCATTTCTACTCATTAATATTGGCATGTACACTTATCCAATATGATACCCAGCATTTAAAAATAGAAGATGTATTTGTGTCATATTTTCGTCTGATGCATCCATGCTAAATGATAAATGTCATGTAGTCATGCTGAATCCTTGCCACATCCTTTCCTTTTTGTCTTATGATGGCTTGTGCATAATGCGTGGTGCCAGCTATTGATGTTTACCTCTTATTTGTATTTGTTACACACTCTACAACGCATGTAGCTTGTTGCTTCTCTTTTTCTGAGGAATTATAGGGTCCGTATCAACAAACATGCAATTTGTTGAAGCACGGGATTCCCTTCATTAAGGCCCATGGTTTGGTGATCCAAACCATTGATCTGATGGACCTCAACATGGATGAGTGATTTCTCAGATATTTCCCTTGTTGGACATGTCAACCGTCCCTGGTGGCCAACGGATAGATGGTTAAGAGAAAATTATAGCAATGGTCCGCATCAAATGGGAGAAAGGTCAGATAATGAATGGCTGAGATCTTCCAATCCAGGAGATTTCTGTTGCATTACCCATCCATTGTGGCAGCCATCACGTCAGTGGTTTGGATTATCGAGCATGAGCCTCACAAGGGAATCCACATTTGATGATGAGCAAGAGCCATTGAATTTCTTAGTGGTTGTAGTGATGTGACAGTTAATTTAGCTGCCTCAGGTGTCGAGCAGGAAATAGTTGAAGAGGAGGAGACTGGAGTAGATGAAATTGAGGATGCTGAAGGAAGTGAGGACGATAATGCTGGCAGTAATGAAGATGATGATGAGAGTGGAAGTGATGATGAAGAAGATGACGAAGGGACAGAAGAGGATGAAGAGGAGGCTGGAGTAGATGAAGGTGAGGATGCTGAAAGAGGTGAGCACGATAATGCTGACACTAATGGAGATGCTGATGATAGTGGAAGTGATGATGAAGAAGATGATGAAGGGACAGAAGAGGAAGATGACCCTTCTGTATATATGCATGCTCCTCTAACAGATAGGAAAAAAGGGGATTTTGAGATTTTTGTTGGTGGGTTGGACAAGGAAGCAGTTGAAGATGATTTGACAGAAGTCTTCACCCAATTTGGAGAAATTCAGGCGGTAAGAATTGTGAAGCATCCAACAACACAGAAAAGTAAGGGTTTTGCATTTGTACGGTATGCTACCACTGAGCAAGCCAAGAAAGCACTTGATGAGTTGAAGGATGGAACAGAGGTTTGTACATCTTAACCTTTTGAATATATTTTAGCTAAGATTTTGCTGGGATCCAATTTGCCATTGGCAACTTGATGATATTACTACTATACCAATAGGGAAGATCCCTATTCATTGCTAATGAAAACTTTGCCTCTTATTATTTTGATAGTCAGCATGAATTTAGAACCCTTGACCTCAAAGTCATTATTTTAATCAGGTGAAGGGCAAGCTTGTTCGTGTTTCAGCAAGTCTGGACAATGATACGCTATACATGGGTAATATTTGCAAGACATGGACAAAAGATCATGTAAGATTTCCAAGCTTCTCTATCTTGTTGCTGAATACTGTTTCACAAATAGAGCCATATCAATTGGCGTCAAGTTTGCTGTTTTATTCTTCTAAAATAAAATAAAAAGAAGCATAAGAAAAGAAAAGAACGTTTGCTGTTTTACTGCATGTGAGCGTGCAATTTTGACTTTTCATACATTACAATTGTGCATGTTTACCTTTAGGTAGTTAGCATGGGTGACACAAATACCTTGCTGAAGCATCTATAAGCTATCTTCATGTTCTGACGCTACTTTTTGTGCTACAAGGTACTTGCTACACTTAAAGGGTACGGCATTGAGCAGATTGAGGAAATATGTTTACCTGATGATCCCAAGAAAGAGGGAAAGAGCAAAGGTTTTGCTTTTCTAGAATTTAGCACCCATTCTGATGCTATGGCAGCATTTCAGCGGTTGAGAAAGCCAGATGCTGTTTTAGGCCGCGATAGGAGTGCCAAAGTTGCTTTTGCACAATCGTTACATCCGAGGGAGGAGGCGTTGTTACAGGTCTGGAATCATCTATGTTTGTTTTAATTGTGCTTTGTTATCTGACAAGTTATTTCTTTTACTTCTGCTCAATTTATCTATCTGCTTGAGTTCTGAACCATAATTCAATACTTGACATGGATCTTGCTGCATCCATAATTCAATTTTTAATTTTTAATTTTTGCAGGTGAAGACTGTATTTATTGAGGGCCTGCCAGCTTCTTGGGATGAAGATAAGGTAGAGGAACACTGCAAACAATATGGAGAAATTGAGAAAGTTCAACTGCCTCGAAAATCCACCACAAAAAAGCGTAAAGATTTTGGATTTGTGGAGTTTGCCTCTCGAGAAAGTGCAGTAGCATGTGTGGAGGGAATAAACAATGCCCAACTTGGGGAGGGAGAGACCAAGGTAATTATATGTTAGAGACTTTAACCATTTTTTGGTAATTATCTCAGAGACCTTAAAATGTCATGGAATTATAGTGGCTGTACATCTTAAGCTCCGCTTCTCATATCAGGTCAAAGCTAACATTGCAAAGCCTCAGAATAAGGGTCGGCTTGCAAAGCTGGGTATTCGAGGTGGATTCAAGGTTAAGAAGGATGGTGGAAATGCAGAAGAAGCCAGTCTACCTAAGGCGAAAGGCAATGCTAATCCATCTAAGGTGAAAGGCAATGCTAAGGCCAAAACAATTGAACAGAAGGGGAAGGCTCATGCCAACTTGAAAGGCAGTAAAGCAAGCAAGCCATCTAAAAGCAAACCCGTTGAAGGTCAAGGAGGTGGTCCATCCCAAGGTCGCCAGAAAAAGGAACAAGATTCAAAAGTTCAAGGTGCTGGCCCCTCCCGGGGTAGCCTGAAAAAGGAACAACAATCAAAAGGTGTAAAGCGTGGTGGTAGAGGCATGGAAAGTACAAGGCCATCAAAGAGAGCACGCGATAATCGTAATATCGGTACCACATTCAATTTATCTTGAATTTGTTCTCTTACTTGTTTGGATTGTGTAACTTGTGTTATCTACGAAAGTGGAATTGATGTTTGACATGCCTCTGATGTTTTAGGCAACACTCGTGGCAGACCTGTTCATAATTTTGGCAACCGGAAGAACTTCCGATTTGGAAAGCCAAAAGCAAATCAGTACATGCGTCGAGCTGCATATAGCGATGCATATGCACCAAGGTATGGAGCACATGCAACTAGCTACCAGGATCGTGCTTATGGTGCAGCTGCTGGATCTAGACATTACTATTCTGATATGGTAAATGTCCTCACATTGTTTCATTGTCTCCTGATTTGTTTGTTGTAAGTACTTTGCTCACGAGCTGTGCTTCACTGGTTTTCAGGAACCTCATGCTGGATACATGGAAACTACTGCAGATAGGGTCCGAGATCCATATGCTTATGGCCAGAGAAGGTTTGCTCCATCTGGGCTTATTCTCATTGTTTTGAGCTTTCAATCTAATCTGTAACTAATTGTAGTGTGTTCTTTATTTTGGTCAATTAGTTCTGGTGGATATGATAGCCATGGCAGGATTGGCGCAGGATATATTGGAGGTAGCATCTTCAGTCTAATGTTTTTTTTTTTGGTTGTTGGTGCAAAGGCAGAGTTTTTGAAGTGTTCATTTTCATAAGTGAAATCATGTTTTAATTGCTTAGGCTGTATTTGGCTCATAGCCATTTCTGGAGCAGAGAGACATATTTTGTGATTCTGGAGATTCTACTCTTATATTGTGCTTAGCTAGCTTGTCTGGCATTGCCTGTTCTGGATCTCAACTGTTTGCAATTTCCCTTTCTGGCCCACACAATAGTTAGGCTACATTGCATTGTGGGGAATAATCGTGTTGGCATATGAGTGGTGTTCGGTAAACATGCTATACTTTGCAGCCAACTACTTGAGCTTGTCCTTTCCATTTTTGGTCTGATGGTGGTACATTTTTACTACACTCCACCTGGTAGCAATTGCAATCACTCGCCCCTGGCTTGGGTAAAGCAGGAGGGATGATGCCAGGTGTGCAGCTGGTCATCGAACTCTTGCTTATTAACCATGAGAAAGAGTCAACCCCAAAATAGCCAGGACAGTGCTATAAGAATGATGATGGAATTTCTACTCTTGGTAGAATTGCAATCACTTGTCCTTGGCTTGGGTAATGCAGGAGGGATGATGCCAGGTGTGCAGCCGGTCATCGAACTCTTGCTAATTAACCATGAGAAAGAGTCAGCCCCAAATAGATGGGACAATGCTATAAGGATGATGATGGAATTTCTACTCTTGGTAGAATTTTGAAAAAGTAAAATCATGGAATGGGGCTCTTTTGTGTTGTATATGGAAGAAGCAGCTCTTTTGTATCCACAAGATTAGCATTTCATGGTTTATGGAAAGTCTACTAAGAGTAGAAATCCCAAAAACCGTGAATTGATTTTGTCACAGCCCAAGCAAAATGCACCTTAGCCAATTAATAAAATGCTACTGACATCTGAAGGCATCAGAACACTTTCTTAAGCATTGGTTTAACTGAATGTGGCAATTTTGTTATAAAGAAGTTTTTTTTTTTTTTTTTTTTTTTAATTATTTTATTTTATTTTTAATTGTAATTTTTATATTACACTTGCCTAGAGTTTGACCCTGAGTATGCTTTGCTCCATCTCAACTGTTGTGCACTTTGTTGCTGAATTTGCTTATACATATTGACATTGCTTTATTTTGTCAGTGGTTGCTTGTAAGTATATATTAACTGTGATTGGTAATTTTTTTGGAATAATTTATGTTTGATTACAAGCCTGACATTTTTTTCTTAGTTTGTTGTCTTTCTATATTGACCTTGTAAACTAAATGCTCCATCTCAAGTATGCATTCCCTTTGAACAATTATTCTCTTGGATTATGTAACTTTAGGACTTTATGAGAGCTGCTTTTTTATCATTAAAAAGGAAAGAAAGAAGGAAAGAAAAAACAAAAACTGCACAGCAAGGCTAATAAAGAAAGCTTGTTACTTGAAAACATGTCGACAATATAAATTTAGCTAGACAAATTAGGCAATAGGTGTTTTTGTCATTGCAAAATTGAGGGCCTGTTCCTTTTTTTAGGGTTCTTTCTTTGATTTAACCGAAGTTGGAGGTGCTTTGGTGTAGTCCTCGTAAGGATCGAAGCATGTCACTTCGTGAATCTTAGGATTAGACCACCCTAAAGTGCCTCGAAGTATCTACTGGAATTTCCAAGTGATTATTAATTTCTATATGATTCATGTGACATTGCTTGCGGCCAATATATTCAATAACGGTAAGGGCTGGCGGTTGGACCGTTACGTTACGGCCTTGTAATGGTTGGATTTTTTTTTATATATATAAAGAAAACAAAGACTAGAAACATTCCAAAAAATGTGAGGAATCTGAATATGTTTTCTTTTCTGGTTTTGAACAAGCTTATGATGATGTAATCGGCCATTCTTTGGTAAGAATGCCGTCTCAGGCTACCTGATGATATCGTTAACTTGAGAGGCTTAAGCTGGCTTCAAAACTCATGCATTTAATATTCTAAATATCTAACAATAATGATTCAATATAAATTTGAGGGAAAAAAATTGAATGAATAGTGTCAAGCTGATTTGGGGACATTTGAACGGCCCCTAAAATGGCCCAAAAGTCATACAATATGTGAAGTTCATCCCACCAATACATATTTTTAACCATTTGACACCATTTTCCTCTAGAAATTTAAAGAAAAGATTAAAATTGAATTCAGATGTATAATGCCGGGCTGATTCATGACAGTTTGAATGCCCCCAAAACGGGCCAAAATTCATGGAATTCAGGGGATTCATCCTGCAAATGTATATCCATAAGCATTTGACATCATTCACCTCAAGAAATTTGAGGGGAAAAAATTGTCACTGTTCATCCCTCAAAAGACCAGAAATTACAAAAAATACAAAAAGAAAAAGAGATGAAAAATATTGATTTAGTGCATGCATGTGTAGATCTAAAGTCCATATATCTATTTAAACAATTTGTATTTCAAATATTTTACAAAAAAAAAAGAAGAAAATTGCTGAAAATTATATAAAAACTAGCAAAATACAAAAAAAATTGAAAAATTATACAAACATGGTCATTTTTTAAAAGGTTAATGGAAATTTGATTAAAGGCCTGGAGCCAAACTCAACCGGAAAAGAATACAAGGGAAACTAAAAAAAAACTACGTCCCAAGGACCCTAGAAACAACATCCTGAGCAACATTTTGGGACATAGCCCACTCATGAACTAGGACCTTAATACGGGCTCTCACTGCTTTGCATGATCCTTCAGTATCCCGTAAGTAGTGATTGTTCCATTCACCCCATACAACCCACCAAACTGCTGGAAGAACCAGCTGCCACAAACCTTTAGCTTCCTTGGCCACGCCTTCCCTTTCCCACAACCATAGCAAAGCATCAACTGAGCCTGGCATGACCCACGACAACCTGAATAGAGTAGGAAGTGTAGCCAGATTTTGGATGTGAAAGAGAAGGAAATAAAAAAAATGATCAACTGACTCTGCATCTTGTTTGCAAAGGCAGCACCTATTTGGAATGGGCATCCCACGCTTATGGAGGTTGTTGATTGTCAATACTTTCCTTCTGGCCACCAACCAAAAAAAAAAAACCGACACCTTCGGAGTCCCGTGGAACTAAAAGTGATAGCCAAAGGGACCATCTAAGCTTGACGACTCTGGACATAGCATTGACTAAAAGGACGCCACTGTGAATTGACGTGAACTATGGTTGATCCAGACCAACGGGTCAGTTTCATTCAACCAAATTTGGGGGTGTTATCTGAATCATATGATTCATTGTGAACTGTAAGATTTATATCGTATCGTATGGGTGTATGATCCAAATCATACACTCAAATAAAAAAATCTTAAATAATCGCGCGGTTATTATACGACTCGTACGATCATCATAGATTGCATAAATGGGCCAAAAATTACTTTAAAAAATCATTTCTGTTTACTTTTTGTTCAACTTTTTATTCTTTCCTGATACCCTTTTTGCTTATAAAACACGTCAAGGCATTCTCCTTCTAAAAATATCCTCTTATTTTTTAGAGTAGATTTAGGGTTCATGATATTCAAAAACCCAAAAGAAACCAAGATATTTTTTATTCACTTGGTGGAATCGAATGCCTTTTTTTTATTCTAACATGATTCTTCACTCAAGAGAGATGCAAGGAACAAAAGATATACATTCCCCAAATTTCTCTTTCAATCTTGCAATTGATTTCCAAATATGAGAAGCCCGGTAGAGAGGCAACTCCTTCACCTCTCAACCATGGCAAAATTGAACACAAATCTAGCAAGATTTGGTTGATTTGGTAAGATAATGTTGAATCAATACATTTGTAGCCAGAAAAAGAAGAAGATTTTTTTCACCTTTTTTTCTACTCTCCCAAACTTGTCCCCGAATATTCGATTCTTTGAAAATGACTAAAATCTTGTGTTTTAATTTTAAACATTTGCATAAATCTAGTCGAAACTGTGTTAAAAATAGTCTCAAACTGTGTTATCTGAATCATACGATTCATTGTGAACTATAAGATTCATATTGTATCATATGGGTTTATGATCCAAATCATAGTATCATATGGGTGTATGATCCAAATCATACACTAAAAAAAAAGATCTTAAATAATTGCGCGATTATTATACGAATTGTACGATCATCATAGATTGCATAATGGGCCAAAAATTACTATAAAAAAAATCATTTCTGTTTACTTTTTGTTCAACTTTTTATCCTTTCCTGATACCCTTTTTGCTTATAAAACATGAAATAGGCATTCTCCTATTAAAAATATCCTCTTATTTTTTAACGTAGATTTAGGGTTCATGATATTCAAAAACCCAAAAGAAATCAAGATATTTTTTATTCACTTAGTGGAATCGAATGCCTTTTTCTTTCTAACATGATTCTACACTCAAGAGAGACACAAGGAGCAGAATTATTGAAGGACTCTTGTATGTTTTTTAATGTAAATTTTTTGAAAGACCACAACAATAAAAGGAAAAATTCAAGAATCCTTTACTATCATGATATGTATACCGTATACATTTTCTCAATTGATAATATTTATGTATTACTCTTTTGGTACATGTTGATAGAAAATGGATGATTGATGAGTTTTTTTACACCTTTTTTTATTAACTTATATATATTTAGATGTTTTTCATTTCTTTTAAGAAATAAAGAAATCTTACGATGTGCAATTTGATATGATTCAACCGCCATTACGATTAATTGTCAAAAAGAGAAGGAAACTTTTTTTTTGGGGGGGTGGTTATGCATGGTTGTCACAGACAATTACAGGCCCCATATTACGTAACAGCCCGTGCGTTTACCCTTCCATAAAGGCCTTTACGGTTGTTACATACCAGTTTTTCATATATTGTGGCATTCTTGTGTTGTGACTGACTTCCATGCTTGTGGTTTTGCTGTAGGATCGCTTCCCCCATCGTCCTATGTACATCAGTACCCAAGCTATGCTGGATATGAGGTACATACAAGGGCTCATAAACATGAGAAGTTATTTTGAATTTAGTTTTCAAGGTTGAGGTACACACACTGGCACATAAACATGAGAAGTTATCTTTATGGGTTTGAAGGTTGCGATGCTAATCCTTTTCCTCACTTACCTGTACACCTTTATTTCCATTATTTTTATTGTAGTTGGAGGAAATTAGGGTATGAATCTAAGTTTCCCCTTCTGCTTTGGGTTTTCAAACTCCCAAGTAGTCTTTTGTGCATCTCTTTCTTCCTATCCCTGTATGTTATGCATGTTTTCCTCTTCCTCAAGAGATCTTGGGGTGTGTACCATCTTCGTTCTGAGCTTTTGCTACTGCCTTGTCAACATCATTTATAGGGAACTCTCACTCTCAATGACACTCGATGGAATTTCCATTGAAATAGAATGCCACACATTGTTGTATGGAACTGTGGATCATATACAAAAAGAGGAGAAACTTGTCGCATACACCTCACCGTACCTTATGGTTCATGCAGATTAACATTGTAGGGTATCTTGAACATGCATGCATTTACGTTGTCTTTCTCATTTTGTTTTGAATCGTGCATGTGTTTTCCTGCAGGCTGGTTATGGATATCCTAGCACTGCTGCCTATCCACCTCGCAGGTCATATTATTAATGCCACTAGAGCTTGCTGATTGTGGGGTTGTTGGACAGTGTGGGAGGTGCAGCCCTGTCAGGTTTTTTGGTCCGCTGATGGGGGGTTTTTTCGGCATGTTGTGCATGCAGTGGAGAGTTCACAAATTGAGCATTTTGGAAGTCAGAGATCCTGAAGATTCTAGTCTCCCAACCATTACCTAAATATCTCATGTTAACTTTAATCTAAATGAGAATCTTTTTATACCGTTTCAGATGCAGATTTTCTGGCTGCTTATGAAATCATCTTTGTTATGTGATCTGGTTGGTATTATAGGCTGAGCTTCCTGTTTTATTTGCATGCTTAGAAAACCTTACAAGAATTAGAGCTTTCAAATGGGTCTGGCCTGGGTTTGGTGTTGGCATGGATTTTGAGTGGGCCTGGCCAATTGACAGTCTCTTGGGAAGAACTTTGTGCCATGCGTACTTATCATAACCTGCAGTTTCTGCAGGTATTATTGTAGGTTCAAAGCTGGGTGTTGTGCCATTAGCCATCAAATGGTAAGTGGAGCCCATCATCAATAGCCCCGACTCAGTCCAGGCCTGAACTTCCTCATTTGATTAATACACTGGCCGGGCCTGATTAAGAAATGGTGATATTGGCACTTTGGATGAAGTCTCAGGCCAGTTTTATGGGAGAAAATATCAATTCATGGCTGAACGTCTGCTAGCTTGATTTGAGATGTGAATAAAACCTTTCTCATTCATTGGAACTTGAGTGCACTTTGGAAGGCAGTTTGGTATGATGTGCACAGAGGAACTGAAAAGATAGGGTGAGAAGGCCCTTTCAAGTTACATATTTTTCCCTGCAAGAAAAACGTATCCTCTTCTGCACGAGTATATAAAAGTGCTTACCATATTGAGCCAAGGTATCATTAAACCATCTTACTGCTCTGAAACCAACAGTGTGTTGATTTTAAGCAGGATACTCGACCCCATTGGCTGCTGAGTTTCAATGGTAATGGAGATACAAAAATCATTGTTATAATACCATGTGAAATAAAAGGTAAGAAAATGCAATAATTATGAGCTTTCAGTACAACTATCAATACAATACACCCCTTTTTATATATATATATATATATATGGAAAGAAACTATCAATAATAACCTTGTTTGAAAAATACAACATGCTCTCATGGTAATCTTAGTCAATATCAAGGCAAAGACCTTCGAAACAGCATTTCTATGAATTATCTCTTACTCCCTTTCCCTATGCTGTAGACAATGGTCACTCCCAACTGTGGCCTATAAGCTGCCCAATGTAACTGACCCTAGGAAGGAGGCCTTACAATGCATTCAGACCAGAAGGCAAAAATGGGTAAATCAGTGCATTTCAGCCACTTATGTACTTCCTCTGGTCATCATACAGACTCTAAAGTTCTGGATTCCTTGGATGCTGGATTTGCTGGGTTGTCTACTTTCCTCTTCTTAGTTTCACCAACCAGCCTCTTCACGTATGATATGTAGCCATCAACATCAAATTTCCTTTGGCAGCCAGCATAATTCATGTAACGAATCTTTCCAAACACTGCTCGCTCCTTCCAACCCTGCAGTGACTAGAAGTCGTCAGGCATTCAGGTGCTTTTAATAAAATGTTATTTGCACATTACAGAATTGTTCTACTTGGTCCAATTTAGGAGGTAAATATACTTGTGTGAAATGATAAACCAAAGCCCATTGCATGTGTGCTTAGAATTAACATGCAACCACCAAAGAAAGGTGGGAACGTGTCATGTGTAGGACATCTAAGCTGTAAGGTGGATCCCATGAAGATCGCTTGGTGCTATTAGGTTGGTCCACTCATGAGGGAAGGCCATAGGTGTATGTTGCACCACCCAGTGGGCAGGTATGATTTGAACTGTTGACTGTTGGTGGGCCAATTTAAACTCCTACAGGAGCCCCACCGGATTATGAAGCAGCCTGATTTTTGCTCCAAGCAACTTTCATGATGGGGCCCACAATATGCATAACACTGCCTTCCACACGACAAATGTTGTTACATGAGGTGTGTTGCATCTGAAGTTCATTCAACATGCTCCTCAATCAAGAGAATAACGTATGAAAATATTTTATTGGGAGGAACGATCACCTACAACCCATTGCATGTGACACTTACATTTCAACCCACCCAGATCACATGCCAATGTGTCAAGTGTGGGTACATCCAACCATGTAAGGTGGGCTCAACATGAAGATTGCTTTGCACAAAAAAGGCCGGCCCATTCATTAAGCAGGCCATACGAACAGGTTGAATCAGAACGCTGGCCGGTCTGATTGAACCCATCCAATGTTTTCTAAGTGGTTAGCTTGATGAGTGAACCCGCCTGATTTCTGTGCCAGCTAATCTTCATGGTGGGGTCCATCTAATTCATGGCTCCGACATCCCATGCACATCACATGTGAAAGCCACATGCAATGAATTGTAATGATCATTCCTATTTTATTGGTTCTCTTAGCCCTTGACAAGACTAGCTGTAATCGGTAGGAGGAACACTAACCTGATCATGCACACCGCAAATTGACCACATACAACCAACATATCCATTTGGATCCCTACCATCTATTTCATACTGCATGCAAATCTGGTAGTCAGCAAGTCTAACAAATAATATGGTGATTTAACAAAGAAAACGGTGACAGAATGACACCAACTGATGGAGTTGCAAGAATAATTGTCTGTAAAGGCACTTTAATTTAATACCTTGTCGTTTAAATATATTGCTACTGAAAGAGCTTCTTCAGGTCCACTTGTCCATTCAAGAATTTTCTTTGCCCAATACATCCTGCAAAACTGTGAGCTTGTCATGTAAACAATTCGCTGCAAGGAACAGAAGAACATCCACTAACGTCCTCCATAATAGCTTTCTAGACATGATTAAATCACCCCACATTAAACACTGGACAAGAGATCATCAGACCATCAATTGAAAAATTGTTGCCTCGAAGCATGAAAAGTTCAATGCAACCTGATAGGAACCACTAGATTCAGCAACAAGGCTGAGAAAGACCTATGCCTAAGGCCACATGCAGCCCCAAAACTCTCTTCTACTGCTGTGGATAATGAAGGAACTGAGGAAATGCACCCCAAAATTCACATTCACAAGGCTAACCTCTGAAGAACTGCAGGAAAAATGGACGACTGGTCATTTAAAATGGTAGACTTTTCAGGACCAATCTCGATGATCATCCAGCCATATCAGCCAAGTGCAATGCCTCAACCATTCATCAGCCATTATCCCTGAATTCTCTCCCCTTAACAAAGCCACTCTAATTGGTTGAAACCAAGTGACCCATGACATGTTTTGAGGGCAAACACCTCCAAAAGCTTGTATAAACCCCCACTAAACTGATGGGGCATAATTCACGTAGATCCATGGCATTGCATATATTCAAGGATGACAGAACTCAGTGAAGCATGAATGTAATTCATCAATTTGCCGGAATAGGTTTTTAGAGTAATAGCATAAACTAAGGGCCTTGTTTGGTAGGTGCCTAAATTTGAGGCTGTCTCGTATTAGTTAATCATATTTATGTATTAGAGATCATATTTATTTTGGCAAGGATTAAATTAATCTTGATAACCAACAATCTCTAATACATAATAATGGTTGACTACAATGAGCTGAACTTGTTTTTGGGTGCCTACCAAACAGGCCTTAAACATCCAAGAGTACTCAGCTCTACTGCAAGAAAACTTAGGGAAAGTCACAGGGACCAAGGGCAGTATACTCAAAAGACTAGGGATGACCTGGTTAACTTCCTCACTCACAGGGACGTCTAGGCCTACATCTTCATAGTGAACAAGGGATCCATGAACTCAAATCCCAATCAGATTTTTCCAAGTGAGGACATGGTCTTGTGATAGAGTTGAATGGTGGAACAGGATTTGTGTAGCTGACCCAATTAATGGGGATAAAGCTTAGATGATGATGATGATTTATTATTATTTTTTTTGAAAGATGATGCAAATTTATCAAGGACAAAGGCCAAAAAGCAAACAAAACAACAAAGCCAAAGGAAAACAAAACAAAAACAACAACGGAAAAGACCTAGAAAACTAACAAACCAAACAAGATAGCCCCAAAAACAGGGAGCCCAAAACCCAGACAAACAAACACCCTAACCCCAAATCAGGAACCCATTACCTAACATACCTAGAACCCTGTTAAGGACCCTATCAGCTGACCCACTGAGATTCCGGAAGCAACGACTTTCTTTCCAACCGGAGAGACCAGGGAATAGCCAGCAGAGCAGACTTCCATCTCAACTTGCCCAAGTGGCTTCTTCCCTCAGCATGCCAAGATCGAAAGAGACCTTCTACCGGGTCTGGCATAACCCAGTCTACACCCCAACGTCAAATAATGCCTGACCAAATTATCCTCACAAAAGGGCAATGAAAAAATAAATGATCAACCGATTCCTCTACTTACATACATAGCAGACAAATGTTCGGCAGGACCATACAGTGCTTTTGAAGGTTATCAAAGGTGAGAATTCCTCCCGGCAAGCCAAACAAAAGTAGCAACTTTAGGAGGGGTCTTATAGGACCACATAGAAGCAGTGTGGCAACAATCCCTCCGGAATTAGCTTGAGACAGCAGCGCAAAGAGGGTATGAACTAAGAACTCCCCCGACTTGCAAGGACACCAGAAGAGGGAATCTTTGACTCTTGGATACACCAATAATCCCTGTGGAAAAAAGAGAAAGAAGATGATCAAATTCTGCACCTTGAGGGTCCTGATGAGAGGGGGAGACCACTCCCCCCTAGAGGTTAGAACTCAAGAAACACTCCGCAACAGAGATGTCAGGAGAGGGACAGAGACAGGCTAATCCCAAGAAAGAAGATTGGAGAGACAAATCGCCACACCACACATCCTCCCAGAATTTAACCCTACACAGCATCCTGACAACCAAACTGGACCACTAAAAACTTTGGGAGCTACTTGAGATATGCCTCTCCACATAAAAGAAGAACAATACAGAGAAGACCCCTTAATCGACCAACCCATAGGAGCCAGACCATGCATAGCCATGATAATCATCCTCAACAGGCTAGAATTTTCCTTACCAAACATCCAAACCCACTTACCAAGCAACTCCTCATCTAAAACATCCATACTCCTGATACTGGAACCCCCTTCAACAGCAGGTTGACATAGCTCCTTCCAATTTAGAAGAGGAAGCATCCCCTTGCCAAAGGAAATTCATTCTCAATCTATCAATATGCTCGAGAACACCTTTAGGGCATCTAAACAGGGACATAAAATAAAGCTGGAGATTGGAGAGGGAGGATTTGATAAGAGTTACTCTATCACCCAGAGATAGCAATTTACTCTTCCAGAGAGAGAATTTCCTTCCCGATACACACTGGCAGACCAATATAAGATGAAGGGAACGAGCCAATTCGACAACCAAACAGATCAGCCAACCGGGACAACTTATCCGAGGAAATTGAAATGCCCAACAACTCACTCTTGCACAAATTAACCTTTAAACTAGAAACCATTTCAAACCAGGTAATGGCAATCCACAGGTGAGCAACCATAGACTCTTCAGCCTCACGGGCTTCAAGAACTTCGTACTTCAGAACACCATTTCCTGAAATAATTATCTACAGTTTTTCATTGAATAACAAAAAAGAGACTGGTGTGTCATGTTGTAGACACACAACTGCCAAAGAACATCAAATGCATTCACAACAATTCGTTTACTGAGAAAGTCATATGCATGCAATAGACATGCTTCAACTGTTCTAGATATAGAAATCTAATTCTTTCAAGGTCTTTTAGTAGAAGAAGATGATCCTTATATTTTAATTTGGATGCACTGACTAGACTTGAATCAAACCATGAACAATGTGGTATTCTGATGAAATTATGAGGCTGTTTAGTAGCAACAAAAGTTGTCCTAGACAGGCTTGTTTGCTATCCTACATGCTGTTTGCCAAACACCCTGAAATAGAGAAAATGGGGATAGATGGTGGCACATGTGGGGGAGCTTGAAGATTGATAGTGGTGCATGTGGAACCTCTGGGGTGATTGAAGATGGGCGATGGCACATGTGGGGTGCTTGAGGATTGATGGTTGCATGTCTTGAAGATGGGCAGTAGCACATGTGTACATACCATTATGCTCAGCGTGTCCTAAACCAGGGATAGTTTTTACGAGGATTTCTGAAGACAAGAGTTGGGACAAAAGTTGCTTTTTTCCAGCACCCTTTACTCAGATTTCTTGGCATTTGTGACAACATAGCGTAGAAGAACCATAGAAAAGTTCCCTGCAGTCATCTTTCATGGACATGGGTGTCTTGCACACAACTTTGTGGGCCACCAAACCAGCCCTAAGTCACATGTAAGATTGGTAACACAAGGAACAAATAAAAACAGGGTTGTATGACCTTCAATTATCCAACAGAAAAAAAAAAAACTGCTAAGAAGGTACTTGCCGCATGAATCCATGCATTTTTCCATGGTGGACCATCTCCAATTGAGATGCATTCCAGAGCTGAAAAGAACAGTTATATGGTTAAAACAGAATACAAGAAAAACAATGAATAAACCCAAGCAAATAATTAACAAGTTGGAAAATATAGGACCATGTGATAAATAACAGATTGAAGATCCAAACAATCTGAACCTAAGGGGTAGGAAATATCAGAAAAAATGAAGCTTTGCACTCCAACATCTCGTAAGTGCATAAATGATGTAGAAAAAAATAAACTTACAGGATCCGCAGTTTTTGCCTTTTCCAGCTGGTCTTTCCTGCAGATGTCATTGTCACGGTGAAAGAATAAGATCCTTAGCAGCCAACTTTAAATATTAAGGTTTTCTAATATATAAGTGAAAGCTTAAGAGCAGAATCTCAATGTGCCCAGAGGGAACAGGGAGTTGGTGCATCCATTGTCTCCCTCCGTTAAAAATATCTGGACTCAGCGAGCATTTCAATGTCCATTTTGAAATGCATTTTAAGATCACGCCCACCGTCATTGGTCGGTGGAAATATGCACGCCCCAACCCTCACTGCACACAGACCTCACAAAATCTTTTCCCAAAACTGAAAAACAAATTTTTAGTTATAATGTCCATAATACCCAAAAGAAACCAGCACAACACAATCCACATCAGCAACCAGAGACAAAGCTATTTCACTCACGTGTAAAGATGGTCTCTTTTATCAGCAGCATGGTCCATTAAAGTTTTCTGAGCCCATTCCCATGCACCTTGTACTGAGTCATATTGTGGCTGGTAAAAGCAAAAGTTATCTGCCAGCTCCCTTCGCACGATCATCTCTTCCAAGAATGCATCAACAGACTTCATAAGGGCACGAGAAACTATATCACATCAGAAACACACTAGAAGAACATGATAAGGATAAAACAAAGAATAGATGACAATCAGAATGCTTTCTTTACACTTCCCAATCAAAATTACAGAAATCAGCAATGTTAACTAAAAATAATAACCTGTGGATGCATTTTCCGAAAGGTATGTGCTTCCAAGGCACAACGCTGTGACGATATCTGCCCAAAGTGCAAATACGGGGAGAGACCCGAAAGCCCTTTAGGCTTTAATGGGTTGTTTCGATCATTAGAGTAATTCTTTAGTCTTGTCGTTAAGAACCCATTTGTGCTTCCCAAGAGCACTTCCATTGCAGCAAGTTCTCCTGGTTCACACCACTCCAGTTCAGGGACCTCTGCTCCTTTCCTGTTCAAAGAAAACTCGAAAAGCACTAGATTCTCTCAGACAGTGTACTCTGAGGTCAGTTAGCAATAAAATACACGAGAAATGCGACAGCCACTCGTGGGACATGCTTGCAAGATCCGTAGAGTCAACTAGTGGGCCCCACTGCATGTGTGCCATGGCCCAACAATCAAGTGGCTTCAGTCATCAAGTGGGAAATGCATAAGAGAAAAAAAGGACTGTTCAAAATGCCGTCTGCATTCAAATCACATGTTTGGCCCACCTCCCTCAAAGTCAGGCCACTCAGTTCGGTCATGCATGTATGAGAAAAGGTCAATTAAAAAATTGACCAGCGATACAATTCTACATACATGTGTGGCCCACCTGGCATCCAGCTTGGCCCAATTTTCAGACCACACACAGTGGGCCCTACCTGATAACTGAATCACACAAACATGCAGGGAGAGTAGACTTAGAATCCTACATCTGCAAGTAGCCATAGCAGAGAAAGACTAACAAACATTGATTCCAATTTGTAACAGCCTGTCTCACCTCAAAACATCAGCAGTAAGTTTCTCCCAGTCAATCTTGGCTGGACCCTCAGCCATCCATTTCTTACTAGGAGGTTGCAAACTTGGAAAATCAATAAGATATTCTGGAAGCAACTTATGAATCTTAGTCCTGATAGTCCTTGCACTGTACTCCAATTTCTCCGATGCAACCCAAATGGGCACTACATTATGTGTGTCTACTTCATGCACAGCTACCGACTCCCCTACTTTCTTACAAATCTCATCTTTCCATTTCTGGACTTCCCGTAATGGCGAAAAATCCATAACTAGAAGCGACGCGTTGCATTCGTTCAAAAATTTCGGTATGGTATCCACCGCCTCCCCCTATAATTGATAAGAAAACAACCTCAGTAGGGGGAAAAAAGAAAGCAATGCCATTGACTTACAACGGGGGGGGGGGGGGGGGGGGGGGGGGGGGTGGGGTGGGTGGGTGGCACTGTTTGGATGCAACATTTAATTGAATTGCAATTTATTGAGGTATCATACAATGCTGAAGCAGAGATATTCTGCAGTATGTTTGAGAGTTTTCAATTTGTACAAGTGCAGGCCACAGTTCAGTGATCCAAAACGTTGATATGATGCCACTCACCATGGATAGCGCATGCATAAAAAATCCCCTAGATTGGAAGATCCTAGCCACTAATGCTTGGTCTTTTATTAATTGAATGGGATCAGTCGCTCTCTGTTGGCTGCTATTGAAAGGTGTACTATGTATACATGTGTGATCTTTTGCACATGGACCATGCACAGTGGGGCCCATAATATCAACGGATTGGATCAATGAACAAATGCCTCACTACCACAGTGTAATCATAGCTAGGAAGAAGTCCACAAATTTCAATTATTAGGTTCCTTGGATGTCCAACTTGAAAATAACAGAATTGCAACTTAGAGCCTTCTGACAAATGGTTTTAAGCCTCAGCGACTCAGACTGGCTCGTTCGTTCCTGGGTTGAGTCATGACTTGGTCGAGTCAGTCCTATTTTCGGTTTCTCACTAACTACAGACTCGACCGAGTCCGAGTCGACTCGGTCGAGTCGAAAATCCACCCTTACCCACTTATTAACTAAATATATCGTGATTCAAATGGATAGTGCATCCAAAGTCCAAACGCAGCCTAAAAGAAATCCAAACAAAAAACTTGCCTGAAACAAGAAAAAAGGGATTTCCAAGGCCTTGAGATTCTGTTCGAGCTCACGCAGTCCCCTCAGCATGAACCCTAGCTGACGGGCTTTCGCGCTCAAGAACTGATCGAACAAGTTGAATGCGACCGCGACGGGTGCGTCCATCTTGTTAGCCTGATCGACGGCGTGGATTAAGGCCCAGTTGTCTTTTGACCGTTGATCACGAAACATCCAGTAGATCACGGGGCACTTTCCTGATGATTTGCCTTCCTTGAGGACTCGGATTCTACCGGATTGCACGCTTTGTCCAATGCTCGGTCCGTCGGCGATGGACAGATTTAAGTGCCTGGTGTCGCCTTTCTTTGAAGAGGAGGTTTTGGGATCTGTTTTGCCCTTATTGTTCGCAGATTTCACGACAAGTGCCATTGACGAACGAGTGGAAACAGAACGCATATAGAGACAGAGAGAGAGGAAAGGAGTTTAATGGCGGGAACTGAAGTGATGGGCGAAAGCTGGTGTTTTACTTGACTAATGAGATAGGTGACCAAATCTCCTTAATGCGCTAAAGTACGCATGGGGCGTAGTCGATGGTGGTGATGGAGAGGATTTTGGCGCAGTGCTGCCAGTGGATGGGACGAGCGACGTAAAGGGAACATGTAAGAGAGCGTCTACGACAGTTGAGGAAAAGGAAAAGGCCGCTGAATATGTGGTTTCGAACGGTACACGTCAGGACTGTTGGAGATTGGGACCGTCCTTTGAAATTGCCTGGCCTCGCGCGACTAAGTGGGCAGAGGTTCACGTGATACTTGTTGACTGTTGTTAATGAGAGCCGAGAGCGGATTGCGTCCTATCTCCGCCCGTCTCCAGAGATCCGAACGGTTTGGGGCTCCGACGGCCACCGTTATGTATTGGTTATATCCATCCATACAGTCCATCGACTTCGCCGTACCATTTTATTGGTTAAACTCAAAATGAGTAAGATCCGAGGCTCAAGTGGACCACAGCACAGGAAGTGGCAATAGTAGTTCTTAGGCTCACCAAGATGATTTAGTGTCATCCAAAATCAGTATGGTCCATTAAGGTGTTAAATTGGTCAGATTTAAAAAAAATATTATATAATTAAATCTTATAACACCCATGAACAGTATGGATCATACTGATTGCTGTCCATTATAAAAAAAATCTCACATTCTACACATTAGCCTCAAAGCCATACACATATCTTAAACCTTCATGTTCTTCTGTAATTTAGCCTTAAAGTTATGCGCATACCTTTTTTACATGAATGAATAAAAACTTGTTCATAAGGTCATGTAAATCTAAATGAAGGGAAAACACAAATATCAACAGTAGAATTTTAATCCTCAATGTAGTCCACTTGAGCCTTGGATTTGCCTCATTTTTTTGTCTGTCCACTAAAATGGCATAACAAGGTTGAATGGACGCCCATATACCACGGTGGCCCCACATAGCCCTGCCCGTTCCGATATGTAGATAGGGGGGTAGGACACAATCGACGGTCATGAGAGCCATTCATCCTGTCTTGCCATCATGGATATGCACTCACACAAATACTACATGAATTACTAAGGATAAGTTACTTATACCAAGTAGCTCATATTTAGTTTCTTTTGATGCAAAAATCTGGTCCACCCTCTTTAGACCTTCGAGTACCTGCGCAGGAAGAAGACAAAGGAGACCCTGGCTAGAGCAAGGGACTCTCCGATGCCAAAGTCAGGCTAGGAATTTGAGTCTTATAATATTGAGGGGTTCTGGGAGAGAGTTTTTTGCGTACCTTTCCTCCTTTGAATCTCTCTTATTTATAGGAGAGGGAGGATCCCGCTGTACCGGGATTTTTTTCTCCTTTCTTCGGAGATTTGATCCTCTTGACAGATTTCATCCGATCCCGAGCTCCTTGGGATCGGACATCTATACTTCTGGATTTTCGAGACGGTATTGGATTTTACACCGTCTTTCCTTGGCTCGGCTCGGCCGTTTCCGACTCTGGAAGAGTCTCGACTGGCTCAGGAGAATAAGCTTTTTGCCTTCTTACGGGCGGAATATATTCGGTTTTTATCCGTCACCCTTCCTTACTCCGTAGCCGACGCAACCAACTTACTGAGTCGGTTTCTCATTGTCAGTTGGGAGGCTTATAACTTAGTTGGCCTTAGTCGGCTTATGCTGACGTTGCTAACTCGTCGACCGAGTCAACTTATTAAGCCTCTGGCTTCGTATCTTGGACTTAGCTACTTTGTTCGAAGACCGAGAAATAGGGGAGAGGGTCGGTTCGCTCCATACCCAAGTCTTCGGACTTAGCATATTTTTTCCCCAACAGTTTCTATTCATTAATAAGATACATATGTTTGGCAAATAACATGTTTATTTAGCTTCTCTTCCCTTTTGTCTCTCTCGATAACTTTTTTTTAATAACTTGCGAAAAATAAAAAAAAGCTAATAAAATTAACTAAACATATTTCATTATAACACGATGGTTTCAAAATCACACAAGTACCCTATAAATACAACTACTCCAAATGAGAGGAAGTAATCTCAAAACCCACAATCTCATCCTTGATCCAAGTTTATCATCCTAACTTAGGTATCAGAGGGTCCACAGCCAATGGCCGGCACCCCAATTGTCCACATCTCCCTTTTCATTAGAAGTCCATCGATAAGCATACCTCCATGATCGATTGTATTTGTTGGCCTAAAATCATTACAATATCCAAACGGGCCCTTAAGGTTAGTCATCTTGAACAAGTGGCCCATGCATATGTGATAAAAATGAATGGTCATGAAGTATGGCGAAGTATCAATATTTAACATTATTTGGATTTGTCCGATATTCGGGGAAAGGTATAGGTTAAAAGTGGGTCCTACAAGAAGTGGATTGTGTGTGTGCCACATGCCACTTTGCAGTGTGTTGAGATCACCAATTTCTATGGGCCCCACCATGGTGTATGTGTATATCCACATGTCCATCCATTTTGCCATATCATTTTAAGGAACAGGCCTAAGAAAATATGCAGATTTAAAGCTCAAGTGGACCACACCACATAAAGCAATAGGGATAGTGACACCCATAGTTGAAACCTTCTTAGGGCCCCATGATGTTTATTTGCCATCTAACCTATTCATAAAGTCACTCAATCACAGATAAAGGGAAAAATCAGCTTGATCCAAAACTACTGTGGTCCTATGAAGTTTTCAATGGTAGGTGCTCAATCCCAACTACTTTTTGTGGTGTGGTCCGATTGAAATTTGGATATACATCTTTTTAGGGTTCATATTTTAAAATGACCTCACAAAATAGATAAACAATGCGGATATAACACATACATCATGGTGGAGGCCAAGTTCCACATCAACACACCACCCTGGTGGGTGGGTGGGTGGGTGGCGGGTGAGGATCAGGTGTCACCAGTTAACGCCTTAGTGGGCGTTACCCTTGCCGTGGGGCCCCACCTTGATGGTGTGTTTTATGAGTCCGGATCCTCTGTTACCCGGTCAACAACAGAGAATTCCTAATACCCTAAAATTCATTGGTCCACGTCAACACTCACTGAAAAAATAAAAAAAATAAAAAAAAGCTTCGGACGCCAAACCACTGGGGTAACAGGAAAATCCTGTTGACCAGATAACAGAGGATCCCGACTCGTGTTTTATATCTATGCTGTCCATCCATTTTTTCAAGCAATTTTAATATGTGGTCTAGAAAATTAAAAAGATCCAAATCTCATGTGGACTACACCTCGGAAACAATGGTGATTATTCCCACCATCAAAAACTTTCCCGGGGACTATTGCAAATTCCAGAAAAATATATTAAAATGATTGATATACCAATTATTTGGAATCGATAGTTTTCTGAACAGATTCAAAATATTAAGAAATCAACCTTTGACTTTGGGAATTTTTTCCCCAAAGATAAGACATATTAAGTTTCTTTTGAATCATCTTAATTGAGTTATATTAAAAAAGATATACCAATTTAAAGTTCGGATATTTAAGTTGTTTATTGTCATCCATTGCGCTCACATCGGGCTGCATCATAGTCCCAAGTTCCAACCATGTTTTTGGGCTTAGGCTTTGGCCCATCAGTGCACCCTTACCACCAAACAAGATTTAAAATGACTATGTGGATAGTTGTACACCACTTCTTAAACACCAGTTTTTAAATGGCAATATGGCATATACGTACAAATATCCAAATAATTACAAAAGTGGTGGTACTCGTTGTCACTGGTGCAAAGGTAGGAGATCTCAATAATTAAATTTTCTTAATAATAGAATAAAATATATGAAGATTGATCTGACTATTTAGCCACTAATTGTATAAGATTAGACATTTTATTAAGGGGAGGGTTAAAAAGATTTCAATATTCACGTAGTTGTAACTATAGTTTAACAACATAATAGTAGAGAAAACAAATATAACTAGATAAAATATAAAAGTATTTTATTAATGATTTTACAATATGGACACTTCAATTAATTTGAAGAATGATGATCTGCTTCTCGACCAATGTGGACTTGGCTTCTGTTGGTCTAAAATTTGGCCGTGTGGTATACATGTGAGATTTGCGAGTGTGTCATAATCGATTGGGTCCAATTCAAATTAAAACCACCAACCTCTAGCGTTGAGATAGAGCGATGCTTGGTTGGGAGTGTGACCAATTGTCTATTTAGTCAACTATTGAGTGGGCTATCAGACAATTCATGGAAATTAGGAATATTCCTTCAATGAGTTCTTTTTTATGTCGGAAGCTAAAGACTTCCAAAGGTGCATCAATTGTGTCGTTGAGCGGAAATAAGTCAAAGATAAATATGAAAAAGTGAAACTTACTATTAAGGTAGGATTACCAACTCGACTGAGAGCAACAATGTGCTCTGTGAAGCAGAGTGCTGATAAGCAAGTGATGAAATATGAAGCCTTGAAGGACTAGATAAGCAACGTCATGCTAAATTGATTTGTTTTATATAGGGTTTGGTTGATTGATCATGAATCATTTCCTTTGTGCTTTTTTTTGCTATTTATAGACTCATTGATGAAGTTGTGATAATAACAATTACCTACACAACAATCTCACATATTGCCAATTGTAAAATAATAATTACCTTCATTTGATCATGCTTATACTTCAACAAATGTATTTTTATCTTGTTAATAACCATTCATACGTTCTTCAATGCTAATGTAACCCTAACGGTTATATAATCTTATTTCCTAGTCATGTGCACGGCACGCCTCTTTAAATATTTTCTCGACAATGAGCTATCTTCTTTATAACACGAAGATATCATATGTACCACATGCTCATATTTATGCTCTCCAGTTGAAATTGTTGATCTTGTCTAAATAACTGCTTTTATAAACTTTGAGGGACTATTATAAGAGATTGAGATGGTTGGACGTATGATCTCGTACAAATCTCCTTAATCAAATAATGTGATAATGCATGCTACTCTTCCAATTCTGCAAGGTATAGAAAGAACTCTGCGGAAAAGTTTTGGGTTGGACTTTTACTTAGCTAAAGAATTTCTTTTACAAGATTTTTACACTTAATTGCTTTTATTAGAGTTCTACATTTAATGCTTATCAACAAGGATAAATCTTTAGTTTATTGCTTTTAAAGTACTCATGTTCATCACCTTTGACATATGGCTGCCATGTGAATTCTTCTGACTGGTGGATTGGGTTTAAAACACAACCGAGTGGGGCCACTAAAATCAAAGTTAGAATAAAATGGTTAGCAGTCCTTGGCAGGTGAAATTCTATGATTAAAAAAATATCCGATTGCGTTATTTCAACATATGCTCCTCCACAACATGGGATAAGAATTGAACAGCTTGGATTTCCGAACACGTATGCCAACCGGGGATGAGTCAGCACGTGACTTGCAGCACCCATGTCAACGTGAAACTTGTGTCTGAGATCCCGGCCATTCATCAGATGGGGACCCTACCATGCCCTACTAATGAATCCGGTTCCATGATCAAGTGGGTTGCACGTGTACGAGAGAAATGGAACGCTGGAAGAATAATCAACGGTCTACATTGAACGGAAACATATGCCTTTCTCACCAGTGCATCTGCCCGACTTGTGGGCCAGGGCATGTTGCAATGACCCTCATCTGATGGATGGCCCAGCCTGCGACGCGCATCCAGATTGGCAAGACTGCCGCAAATCACCTCGCCCCAGTTCAGTTACCGAGTCTTGCGGCTCCAGCCTCCGCGGGAAATCTGAGAACGAATACCGATTTTTCAAAAGAATAAGCCATTTTTTGTTTGGCCCATAAACCGTGCATGTGGTTCCAACTTTGGTGATCCGAACCGTTCATATGGTGTTTCCGACGGTGGATGGAATAATCTATTAATGTTCTTTAAGTGATCATAACTATCTAGTTTGGTTCCGTTAATCTTTACCAATGATCGTAACCGTCAATTGACCGACACTGTGCAGAGAGCATCTACATTCTACACCGTGCTGTTCTCCAGATGAGCAGTTTGGATCTCTCAAACGCGTGCCAATTTGTCACGTGTAAGAGGCAGTGCACGCGTACTCAGGTCCGGCCAAAGGAAAAGAAGAGAATTGGCCTCCTGGGCTTCCAGACCCATCTTGCTGCGACGCATACTTCCTGCGACGGAATCGGATTGCGTACTGAGTTACTCAGTACGCTCTATCGTACTGAGTAAACTCTGTTGGGCCCACTGTGAATTCACGTGGATTATCCACGCCGTCCATACGTTTTTCCAGATCATTTCAAGGGTTGATCTCAAAATTTAAATATAAAAAAATCTCAAGTAGACCATACCGCAGGAAACAGTGGAATTATTGATTTCCACCGTTGAAACCTTTCTAATGCCCCAGTGATGTTTATTTGTCATCCAAACTTATCATAAGATCACAAGGACATGGATGAAGGGAAATCACAAATATCAGCTTGATCTAAAACTTCTGTGGCCCCCAAGAACGTTTCAACGGTATACTTCAATTGACACCATTTCGGGTGGTGTGGTCCACTTGATATTTGGATATGCTTAATATTTGGACTAAAGCCATAAATTTATATGATAAAACAGATGGACGGAGTTGGTACAATGCATGAATGACGGTGGGCCCCACAACGTTTACTCAGTACGCAATCCCCTTCCTCCTGCGAGAGACTTTCACGGTAACTTCTGTGATGGGAATCTAAGTGGGGCTATCCGTGATGTTAGTGAGAAATCTACGCCGTTCATTCGTTTTTTGAGATCATAATAGAACATGGGACCAAAAATGAAGTAGATCCAAAACTAAAGCAGGCTGCAATACAGGAAAAGGTGGGTAGGGAAATGTCCACCGTTGAAACCTCCCTGGGTACATAGTTATGCTTGTATTCCATCGAATAACGTTCATAATGCCATTCCTATTGGGATGAACTGAAAAAGCAAATATTAGCCTAATCCAAAATTTCTGTGGTCCCACAAATATTTCAACTGTGAACGTTCAATCCTCTCAATTTCGGCTTACTTGAGTTTTAGATCTTACTCAAATTTTTTATCGTTGGTTCTAATACGATCTGGAAAAACGAATGGACGGAGTGGATTTCTCTAACATAACGGTGCGGCCCACATAATTCCCGAAGTTCATGTGAAAGCCTTCGGCAGGAAATCCGCGTCCATCTTTCTGGCCCATGCGTCACACTTTTAAGACATCTGACCGGCGAGAACGTCGGTCCCACCTTGATTACCCTCATCTTGCACGTCTTTCCGATCCACGCATCAGCGGGAAATCGAGCTAGGTCATTGACCTTATCGGCCGTCCAATAATATTGTACATTTTGAAGGCAGTGAAGAGTCGTGGACAGCTGACTTTTTTTTTTCTCACACAGCGACTTTCACAGTGTATTACACCATTTTTACGGATCAGATTTCGAAATAAGGTGATCCGTTGGCTGGAAATACGCGGATGCATTCTAACCTCGCAAGCGACTGGTTGTAGGTGATCGATTCTAAAAAAGAATAGAATCGAACCGCTGAGCGGGAGTTGCGACGAGCGCACCATCAAAAGCAATTGACGCGGAGGTTAAAAGCGTAATTTCGCACAGATTTGAATCGGTTGAAGAAGACGGCTATCGTTAATAGTTCCCGTCTCAAGGAGAAAGCGAAATTCGCGGTAAACACGTCGTCCCACGACCTTCTCGACTCACCCCAAAATACCCTCTGCACATCTCTTCCCCCGTTGTCCTGTTTTCCTATTCCTTCCTTCCACCGCTCATATCAAAGAAAGAAAACAAAACAAAAGCACAAATCCCTATCTCTCGACGAAGCTCTTCAACGAAAGAGAAGAAAAAACCATAAATTCTACGCCTGGATTGGGAGAACGAGAATTCTTGATTGATTCGCAGAAGCTCAAAGCTGAAGAATCATGTTAGATTCCGATTCCAATGGCGAGTACAAAACCTTCCGGCAAATCAGTCGAGATCGTGAGTTCTCTTATCTCGTTGGTTCCTCTGAATCCCTGTTTCCAGTCGCGTTTCTTTTTAGTCATAGATTTCAAATCAATCTCAGTTTCAATTTCAATAAATTGCAATGATCTCGGAATGTAGTTTTTGCAAGTAATTTGCAAGGGTTGTTGAGTGCAGATCTTCGCAATGGTTTCTTGTTGTTTTTTGGATCTTTGTTTGATTTTCCGGTCTTTCATTTTTTTTTTTTTCATAGAAGATCACGACCTGTACCAATCGCATTTTGTGGAATTCTCCATAGATTATAAGGGGAAGAATGGATTTTTGAAGAATTGAAACAAAGTTGTAGTTTGGTTAGTAAATGTGGCCAGTAATATGGCGAATGTAGAATTTTGTCAAGAAGGTCCGCATGATAGGCTGGTACCCAATTACAAGTGTGATATGCTTGTATCTTTCCTAAAATTCTCACTTGTGATTTGGAGTGAAAAAAAGGGCGGAGAATTGAAGTGCCCGCAATAGCAACCACAACTTGTTGGAGGGGATCCCTCCAGCCACATTTTGGCGCTTCATCCATATGGACCCTAAATCTTTGGAAGGATTCTTAGAAAAGCGAGTAATGTGAGAATTGCAATTCATCCCTGTGATACTTTCACTTCCATCATTGGATCTATTGCCATTGCCTGTGTAACGATTTACATCTAATGGCTAAAATGAAATTATGCTTGTGCCTTGGTAACACACTAACAGTACTTCCTCAGTAGAACAATTCAATAAGGGATTGCTGATCATGTCATCTCAACATATTCGTTAGTTAGATGCCATTACCTGGTCTCATCGTTTAGGGGCTCCACCTTGCAATTGATATACAATCCAATCTTGCAGGTATCCCCACAAATGTTTCCTATTGCATGATATTGTTTTACTCATGCAATTGTTATGTTCTTGGATGTTACTTTGGAGGTTTTTAAGGAAATGAAACTGCTCTGTGTTGGCATGGCAATCCTGTTATAGTTTCTATGCCACTCATGAAGCACAGATTCGAACCATGGGATTACCCTGAATTTTGGTTGACCCATGTGGACAGATGAATGTGATGCTTAGAGGGAAAGGTGCTTGCCAAGTATACTATAAAATAAAAATAAAAATTGGATTAACCGATTCATATAACACGGGGGTTGGCACTTCAACCCCTCTTTTTTTTTTTTTTTTTTTTTTTGTAATTTTCTTCTCGTGTTGCATCTCATGTTTTCTTTGTACCAACATAGCTATTGTGATATTCTTGACATCTGCCAGCATAATTTTCCCATTACTCGACTTCAGTATAGGTCCCCTCACTGCATTTGGATTTTGGGGCAACTTTGGTTGAACGGTTGAACTTTTTCTTTCTCTTTTGTTATGCTGTTTCAATTAGAGTGGAACCAGATAATCTCTTAATCGAAGCTAAAGAAGGTGCTTATGCAAGTTGAAGGTGACTGAGTCGATATGTTCAGCTCATCTCCAAGGGCTGAGTAGCTGGATAGTCAGTGGTTCAAGTCGATGATATTACGAGATGCCTCATGAATTGCTCCCACATGTTGAACCCTGAAGAAGATGTGTAATAACATCAGTTATTCTAACATTTTTTTGTAAATTTTGGCTGAGCCGCACCATGCTCTCTCTTCTGAAAAATATTTTCTTCTTAGTCCTTGGTGGCTTTTCTCTGTTACCCAAGCCACTGCCTGTAGGATTCATGCTAAGTGGTGATCAAAATCTGTCCTCATGGAAACTGATGTGCATCATGTGGAACTTGTGGCGTTTGCCCAATAAAGTCATCACCTTTTAAAAAAAACCTTGGCATTGACTGTAGAGTAAATGGCAGAGGGTATTAGACGAGGATAAAATGTTGCAATGAGGTTCTAACATTATTTGTTGGAGTCAGAAAATATTATGAAAGTAGTTAAGATTGCATGCATCATGTTACGCCATTCTATGCATACTTTTATACACTGGGAAGAGAAATTAATTCCATAATAATGCAAGTAAATTTGTTATTTCCAGCTGTAAAATGTAAGCTGCAGTTCTACTGATAAATTACTTGATGTAGAACTTTGTTTTTGTTCATCTCCAAAGGAAATGTGTTCGACTGCTAGAGTTTTCCCCCCTGGTGAGGGGGTGTAAAGTTCATGCATCTTGCAACTTCATTTTGTTGGTTGATTGGGCTTACTGTGTTGACGTCTCTCTCTCTCTCTCTCACACACACACGTGAATTATTTAAGAGTTTCTTTTGCATTTCTCACCACCACCATCATCATGGCCTCGCCAATAGCCATTTGGGGTCAATTTTATAAATTGGATTTTGCCGATCATCCCTAAGGCCCTATTCTTGGTATGTGAACAAGCCTTCATATCCTTTCTCATTTTCAACCTTAATCAAGGTTCCCCTCATTGGAGCCATCTCTAGTCTTTGTTGCGCATGGCCGAACATTTTGACTTGCTCTCCATCATTTTTTGTCCTCTTATTAGAACTACTCCTGGAGTGCTTTAAATGACCTCATACTTAATTCTATCCTTCCCAGTCTACCTGCCCATCTCAACATCTATATGCAACACAGTCTCTGCTCATGTTGCCTTCTAACTGAAACACAGTCTTTTCAAAATCTGAAAACATTTTACCAGTTTGCATTGTATTTATACCCATTAATTTTATTTGGTTAATATTACGTTGTAGGCCTTCTCACTTTTCTTACTTTCTAACGTGTTAGTTATCACTTTCTTAATTTTCTCATTCTACGGCTTGTGCAGGATTATTGCATGAAATGCTACAATCGACCAAAGTGGGGGATTGTAGATCAACGTGGAAGGTATTTTCAGCATTGTTATATATATATATATATATATATATATATATATATATTCATTTTTCTTTCTTCTTCTTTTTATTGTTACATCTTTCTTTTATTCTCTGTTTTTTTTTTTTTTTGACCTTTTCTTTTATTTTGTCTCTACCTTGATCTATCATGGTTATGTCCCAAAGGAACAACCGTTTGTGATTTCCCTTTCCATTTCCATCTTAAGTTTGCTCTGAAGAACTTCTAGATTAAGGCCACGAAACTTCTCTAGGCCTATAGGTTCTATATCACGATTGATAAACTCAACATAATGTGATTCCTTCCAAACTAAGCTTAGCTAAAGAAATTTCACAATGCTGTGCAAGCTCCATGATAATTTTCTAACTGATTTTGTGAGCTGTAAGCCTCTAATTTAATCTCATGAAAAGTCCTGCAATTCTTTTCCTTCCACACTTATGCATCATTCAAAAGAAATTTGTTTTGAAATGGTCTTAGCCTTATCAACCCTTCGCGGCCATCTCTTCACTTGTCAATAACGAGTATTGGTAATATCTTGGATGCACTGGAGAGGTTAAAGAATTTCATGTTTGTGGAGATTGACAGCAATTGAATAAAAGCGAACACACTTTCTTTACTACATAGCATGTTATGGTCTTGTAGTTGAACCCCTGCTTGCTGATTGCTAATCTGTAAGAGTTTAATGCCATAATTTTAGCTAAACAGTAGGTGACAGGTGGGGGTATTGAGCACAAATTTTATCCCATTGTATTGGGTGGACTCTCCTTATTAATGTTTGAGTAGTTTACATACTGGATGCATTTACAGATCTTACTGAGCTCAAACTGCATTCCTTGTACCCTATCATGGGCTGTAGATTTAGTTACAAAACTTATTTTACATTTTTTATTATTATTGCTGGGTTCAAACCCTTTTATGCACTATGAAATACTGTCTAGGCAAGAAGTAATTCTACAATTATTTTCTATATTCTTGACGTTCTGTGAAATTAACTAATATCTGACATGGTTCTAGTTATTCCAATGGTTGCCAACAGGTACTCATCATGGATAAAATTACTGTCAAAGTAATGTCTTCTTCTTGCAAGATGGCAGATATCACGGACGAAGGAGTTTCATGTAAGCAAAAAGAAGTAATTCTTTAGAAATTATAACCTTCAATATCCTTCTTTCTTCCTCTCATGTGTCTGCTGAAGACTGGCTAGTTTTCTCATGCTTACTGTCCCTAGCTTCAGATTGGCTATTGCATGGCAGTAGGAAACAGGATACCTTCACCAATATTGGTCTTGTCACCTACCTTCCCACTTACTTAACTCTTACATCTTTTGATTGATGACTCATAAACTGCAGCTTTTCCTTCCATATAAGATGCTTCTTTGACTGTTACATGCTGATCTCTGAATTTTTCTTATTTTTATCATTGTCTCTTTCTGTTGCTTTAGATTTGGCGGTGATGTCTCAAATGCTATTACTCCTTTGGGTAATTCAATAGGTAGTGTTGGTTTTGGTGTTCTTGGCATGGGAATCACTCTTAGAACTGTAATACGTGCTTCTGGAATATTATGAATTATAGAAGTTCATGAGGGCTACTTCTGGAGTAACTGTTCACTTTTAATAGTCTCCCTGAAACTCCTAGATTATGCATGGAATTTCTGTATTTGATTTGTTGGAGTCAATTATTCTGCCATGGAATCTTCTGGTTTCATTGGGTGGAACTTAGGCTTCCATTTTTATTTTATTTTTTCTCGCAGTGGTGGAGGATCTGTACAAGCGACGGCAGCCACTACCCTCCATGGATGCTATATACTTCATCCATCCATCAAAAGAAAAGTATGACTCCTTTTCTTTCTGGCATTGATCATGTGTTGATCTATTCTTTTCTGTCCTGTTGAGTAAGGACGATCTGTTCATTGTTTAGATTTCACAGGTTAAATGCTGCCTTCACCCCTCTTTTTGTTGTTTTCCTTTTGTGATCGTGATTACTGTTGCATCCTTGAAGTGAGATTGTCAAGTCAAGCTACCTTAAGGTTTAGCTCTGTGAAATCATTTGTTACAGTTGCTTGCTGTGAATAGTCCAATGACTGACCTGGAACCTTTGTGAAACTTGAATCATGCTTGAAGGTCTGAAGGTCTGAAAGTCTTTTCTATGAATCCTATCTTTACATCCATACTTCATTTTGTGTTTAGTTTTTCTCTCAAGACCTGAACATGGCTTCTTGGCGATGGACTCTCTGTACTCTTCTTCTGCCACAATACTCCTTGCAAAACTCAAGGAAACTGATTCTTTTTTCCTACATATATTTTACATATTGCTCTTAGGATGTCCCCCTACTACCAGAAGTCCGACTTGGAGCCAGCGATCCTCCACCACCATTCTCCCAAGAGAGCAAAGGACCTAATATCCTAAATGTTTTCACCCCTAGCTTTCAAACATGACTTCATTTGAGCCATGGAGTTTTTTTTTTATCCTATCTAATTTTGTACCGATTGTTCTTTTGTTCTTCTGAATGTGAATGCAATGCATCTAAATATTCTGTTGGGTTTAAGCACTGTGAGAAGCATGAGATCCTTTTGTATTGTAGATATATACTAAATAGTTTCTTACTCTGTTTTCGGTACATGCAGTGTTGTCTTTTTCATATCTGACATGTCAGGAAGATGTCCTCTGTACAAAAAGTATGTGAAGATTTTTCTTTTGTTCAAATTATTGCTTTTGGACTAATATCTGTCGGAAGAATTTTTTTTTGCCAGTCTCTTTACCCATAAATCTAATGCTTCTGTGATAGGGCATATGTGTTCTTCAGTTCACCTATTCCAAAGGATTTAGTTTCTATGATCAAGAATGATACGAGTGTCTTACCACGTATAGGCGCATTGAGAGAGGTTAAGCTTATCTCCTTTCTCATAGTTTTTGTGGCACTGAATGCTTCTATTAACTATTATTGGACTGTAGGTATTTTCATCTCCAGTCTTTTTATGAAACCATTATCTGCTTGATAGTGATTTCTTCTTATTTGTGTGAGAGCATGCAGATGAACTTGGAGTACTTTTCTATTGACAGTCAGGTATAAATTAATATCTTTATTATTCACCTTTTCACTGTCGACATTTATCAACATGCCATACCTTAAGTTAATCATAGTTTTTGGAGGGGTCTTAAAGGCTTTTGGTCAAATTCTTACCTTTTGTAACGGTTAATACAGAACATACCCAACTATGTCATATTCTTTTTCATCATCTGGTTTTGCTCTTTAGGTGATGGCGTGCTTAATAGTAAAACCATGGATTTTGGCTACTATCTCCCACGCAGGGTTTTGTTACTGACAACGAAACGGCATTGGAGGAACTCTTTGGGGAAAAGGGGGAGAATTCTCGCACGTATGATGCTTGTTTAAACATGATGGCCACACGCATTGCTACAGTTTTTGCTTCCTTGAAGGTACTTAAACAATTCTCAATGTCGGACTAAGGAATTGCATCAGTTGAATCTTTGTTGGTTGTATGTTCTCACTCATATCCAAGCGTCAGTGTGCCATATTGGCTACAGATTACTTGAGAAATGTTGTAGCTGGTTGTTCCTTTTTCTTTTTCAGAGAATAACTGAACGCAATAAATATAGTGATGTTTCCAATTTGACAAAGCGCGTTATAAGGAAAACTGGTTAAACTTTAAGGACTTACTTCCAACTGATCCAGATATACAGGAGAGTTGGCTGTTGTTTCCATTTGCCTTAGCTCTAAGCGTGACACAGTAGGACAATCTGATAGGTCTGATGGCTTCAAATGAACTGACCATTATTTGATTAATCATTTTAAGGGAGTTTTCTTCTGTAATGATCATTAGCTAATTAAAGTAATTCAAATTTATGACAATGGTAGAAGCTTGCAGCTGCACTTGATGGTCCAACAAGTAGTATACTCAATGCATGAACTACAGAACCGACACGGCAATCAACAATTGTACATAGAATTTGGTTGAAAACCAGCATCAGTGATTATTGGTGCCAAATTCTTGTAGTGCATTAAATTTTGTTGGTCCCACGACAAGTCTATTGGGAAATTTCAAAACATATCGGGAGGATAAACTTTTCAAAATTCCAGAGTAAGGGTTTTAGAGGAGAGAACCAGTTATGGTACTTCTCACCCCTATAGATTTTGGTATGCCCTACACCATAAAAAGCCTTAGAACTACGTTACCCATGCACCCAAATTGACAAAATCCCTCCACTAACCAGTGGCATCTACTCTTGACCAAAATCCCATGCCAACCTAAGAGGTGGACCACAAAATCTCAACCATCAGATGTCCATCAAGCCTGCTAAAACACTTTTAATGGTTAAAACAAAAGATCAATAGTTAAAAGTTCTGATTACATAATAAAATCTTTTTAGTGCCGTGGCCATCTAGAAAACCACTTGATGGACGGTCTGATCACTAAGATCTAAGCCATAAATAAGTTCCTCGTGGTAACCAATGGATCCTATGTTGGAACATCTGAGCTCATTATATTGTATCATAATGAAATGCACCTAACCAGACCTGTATATCAGTAACTAATGTAACCTCTCAGGGTGAGCCAAAGAACATGACACTAGGACCATGGAGTCCCGACATGATCTCAAGTCTAAGGATGAGTCAAAATTGGTGCAAAATCAAGTCAATCCAATCTGGGCATGATGGGTCTTTTGGTTCAAAGACTCGATGTGGTCCTGCAATGCAAGTGCTCACCCATGTCGAACCACAAGAACCTACATACATGAACAATCACACTCCTACGTGGTGTAGGGCCTAGGCAAAAACTTGTTGTTGAGCCCATCGGTGGAGACAATCCATCACAACTCGTCATGAATTCCCTCACACAGGATGACCAATATACTACCTTTCAAGGATTGCCCAATCCTGCTACTATAGTCATGGAATTTAGGGTATTGAGATCCTAAAACACAACTCTCCCTTGGCTGGTGGCAGTTGTTCCCAAAATCATATTCCCCTAAGACGACTGGATCCCTCCCTTTAACCCATAAAATCACAGATAGTTCAGGCTTCCCACACATTTAATTATGGCATCCATAGACCAAGACAAACACACATAGTCATCAAAATACATGATCATTGTAATCATTATTGGCTTTCCATGGCATAAAATGCCAACAAAGCCTTGCGTTGTGTAACCTTTTGGCTTTGCTTGGTGGAGCATGCTCTTGTCGTCTTTCTTTCCTCACTTTTAGCTATCCTGCTAGGGCTCCAATTTATTTGGAGCCTTGTATAGCTGTATTTCTCTATGTTAGCAATTTCAATTTGTTATAGTCTCCATAGTATCTTATGCATGCTTGTACTACTCTAGCACTAAGGATCAAGATATACTAGAAATTGTTTCGAGTTTTTTTTGTTCCTCTTTCAGTAGTTTCTATGGTTTGTTTGTACTTCCTCAGGAACTTCCATCTGTGCGCTATCGTGCTGCCAAATCATCTTTGGAAGAGTCCACAATGACAACATTTCGTGATTTAGTTCCAACAAAGCTTGCTGCTGCCGTTTGGAATTTTCTTACCAAGTACAAATCTACTATTCCTAATTTTCCCCAGACAGAAACATGCGAGTTACTCATCTTGGACAGAACTGTAGATCAGGTTTAATAACTGCTCCTGTCACAGTGATCTAATTGTTTTCTGTAAAAGGCTAATTAGATGTACGTAATGGTCTGTATTGATTATTGTTGACTATTTGAAATTGAACACGCAGATTGCTCCAGTGATACATGAATGGACATATGATGCCATGTGCCATGATCTGCTAGAAATGGATGGAAATAAATACGTATATGAGGTATGTCTCACCAATTCTAATCGCATTTGCAGTTTTATGCTTGTGATTTTCTTCTTAAATTCTTTTGGCAAGTGTTTTTGAAGAAGGTTCATAAATAATATACATTGTTTAGTCAAGCAAATCAGGAGGAGAACCTGAGAAAAAGGAGGTCATTCTAGAGGATCATGATCCTGTCTGGCTGGAGCTCCGCCATGCACATATTGCAGATGTATGTACAATGCTTTTAGAGAATCTCATTTAGATACATGATTGATGTGAATTCCATTTGACTATTAACTTCTGTGTCAGGCAAGTGAAAGATTACATGACAAGATGACCAACTTTGTATCAAAGAACAAAGCTGCACAAATCCACTCAAGGTTGGTATCACTTTCCTATGGAATCTGTCAAATCATGTTTTTTTTTTTTTTTTTTTTTTTGTGTTCCAAATCACTTGAACTTTAGTTTGTTCTTGTTTTGTTGAATTATCTTCTTAGATTGTCATAGTTTCTCTTTCAAGCGTTACTATGAATTCTTTTCTTTGCAAGGAAATCTTGAGAATGTAGTTCATGTACATTAATCAAGATATTTTGCAGGTGAAAAATTACTACTGCCTTTTTGGCAGTCAACTATGGCTAGCTGAAACTAGTCTGTCGTTCATCAGGATACTTTACCCAGACTATCAGAAATCTTGCCACCACATACTTGCAACTGATTGGCAGATGATGATGAATGATGTGTGTTTGTGTGTGTGTGTGGGCGTGCACACACGCATAAAATTTAGTTAAGGCAAAAGGAGGCAACCCAAGGGAACCTAGAATACATGATACAACTTTACTTAACAACCAGGAATAGATAACGAAGGATCTATACACAAATAACACCAAATGTCCTCAACTCCCCACAAAAGATCCTTACTACAACCCTTATAGGCCGTGGGGCCTCCTGCCCAGGCTTAACCCTCCCATTTGCTTCTCAGAACATGTCTTCTCTTGGACCTACTTTATTTCAGAACATCCTGTTGTTGATTGACCAAATCCTAGCCAGCAGGGTCAGCTTCCACAAAATTTTCATGTTCACACTACCCCAATTCCAAGCTTCAAAGGAATCTCCAATCAAGCCCGACATCTCCGAGGCAACCCGAAACAGATGGACAAAACACCACCAGATAGCACATCCAAACTCACAGGGCATAAAAACGTGGTTCACTGTTTCTGCATCTCAAAGGCAGATGATGCAAACATTTACGATCATCATCTGTCTACTCCTTAGGTGATTGATGATTATTGCGACATTTTTTTTTAGTTTTTATTTGGAAAGTTTAGTTGTGTAGAGAATTTATTTATTATTCAGTTTTTTTTTTTTTTTTAATTATTATTTTGGGGGGGGGGGGGGGGGGGGGGCGGCGCTCCACTGTTTTGAAGATGACTTCATGTTTTTTTTTTTTTTTTTTTTTTTTTTTTTTTTTCATGAAGAAAATGGAAAGAAGTACTTAAACTGATTCACACCCCCCTCCAACGAGTGTGGAGGCTCGAGTGGCAATCTTAATGACATACAGCTACAGGGCATTGATTCAATCGTAATGATGATAAGATCTGAGAAGAAAAGTGAAAAACAGAAATCAGATTGCGACATATCGGTCCCTGACTCGTCTTCAACCATCTTCAACTTCCGCCAACTTCTTTTGATTTGTGGCATGTTTTCTCAATCTTGCCAATAAAAAAACATTTCTATCTCCCATTAGAAACTTCATTTTTTAAACAAGCTCAATTTGTCACCTTGCAATGAAGCAGAAGGATCAATGTCTTAGAACACAGTTAGAGGAGAGAACAAAAAATGGCAAATGTATCGCTAAGTATCGCCGACGTATCAATATCGCTAATGTAATCGCCAATATTTTCAACTATGTAATTCTAGGTGTGTCTTGTATTGCCAATGCATCAATATTGCCAATGTATCGCCAATATTTTCGACTGTGTAAATTATAGGTAATGCTTGTATGATAAGTGTATCGATGATATTTCAGTAGTAAATTTTTATTTCAAATTTTTTTTTTTCATGGGAACATGGTTGTATGCAATGTTCAATTTATCATTGATAATATTGATAATATCTCGATATTATCGATATCACAACATGCACAATATTGATACCACAATCTTTTGTTTCCTTTCCAATTGTTGATGATTTCTTGGTGAAATATCATATGTTGTTGATATTTTGCAATATTGATGGATGTTTGGATGGAAGGTTGGATGGTTAAACAGGTCGGATGGGATGGTTGGACTGATTTCTTACAACAGCACATGCTGTTAAGGTCCCATTAAATGGAAACTTGTTATGTATGCATTCATTTTTGCATTTTTTTTTTTTTTTTTTTGAATAACCTGGAAATGCAGTATGTGATCAGGAATATAAGCTGGCATGGAGTTTGGATGCCATTTAGGCAAAGAAATACAAAAGATCCGTTGCTAATAAAAGCTTTAGAAAGACGAGGGATGTCCCAGCAAAACGCATCACTAAAATTCTCAAATGAAATCAAACAAAAACAGAGGCCTGCCTCAAAGCCCACAGTCGGAACTAAAATTCATTTTTGCAATTTTTTTATTTCTAAATATGCAAATCTGTCCATTTTAACATCTCCTGAAGTTTCACTAAAAATTCCACCGTTTTCCCCATGTTTCCCCGCATTTCTGGTTATCAACGATATCGATATTGTTTCCATATCCCTGGCCAGCAAAACTTGTAGCGATACCAATACTTTGAACACTGGGTATCTCTCATATACATTTGACCTTGCGCTTATCGACTGTGTTCTATGCCTTGACATCTAATCTGCTACATCCCGTGGATGTCATATTTCAACTTGTAGCCATAGTTTCTAAGAGCTATCAGGTCTGCAATCAAGAGGCACTGTAACTAGACACAAATGTCTCATATGTGTCTGCCTGCTTGCATGTGTGATGTGCGTGCATGCCACATGCGCGTTCATGTGCACAATCACCTTTTTCCGCCTTTTTTTAGTTGATTAGATGCTGGAGTTTTTTCTTTCTTTGATCAATCTAAACATGGTTGTTACCTGATATTGTCATTTCAGCTTTAGGGGTCGTTCAGGAACACGTAATCGGTGGTAATTGGTGCATTTGGGAGAATGTATGTGATGTGATTAGAATCCAATTCGCATTAAATAAACCAAAAGTCCATTATTTGAAATCACAGCAAAACCATGTGATTCCATTTCACATGGATTCCGATTACCACTGATGTGCAAGTCATAGTCCTCTCTCACTATCTCTCACCAATGCATTCTAAATATAGGCTGATAAACACATTCACATGGATTCCAGTTGGTTACATTTACAAGTTGCCAAACACAACTGGTGGAGGTGTTTTTGTTTTACAGAAGAATACTTGTCTTTAAACTAGAGAATTGTTTGGTTGTCTATAGCATTAATGCAAAGCTCAGGAACTTACCTGTTTTTTAAAACATGTTTAAAGGTACCTTGGTATCTCTCTACAAAATCCGAGGCATTGCTGGAAATAGTACTGAGATCAAGTGAAACTCTTCTCGAATATCATATTAACAATGTCTTTTTATACAGAGATGGCAGTGAACTATCAACAAGAGATCTTCAAAAGATGGTACAAGCATTGCCGCAGTATAGTGATCAAATGGAAAAGCTTTCCCTGCATGTAGAGGTTGGTTCTTTGTTCATATTAATGGATGTAATTGTCTCTAAACAACAAGGAACTTCACATTTAAATATGTAAAGTTACATTTTAAATGTTCTAATTCATTGGAACAGGAACTGGGGTGAAAGCTAGAATGGGAAAAGTTATCTGGCTAGTATGTTTTGGTTCATTCATGCCTTTTTGTATGTCCATGTGTGTTATTTATTCCGAGTGGTGAGTTAGTTAACAAATGTTAGTGATGCTACTGATTCTATGATTTAAACATTGAGGTTAAGCGCCTCCAAACAAGTTAATGTCAAAATATGTAGAATAGTTCATTCTTTATTATTTTTCATTTGTCATTTCCTTATTGACATGCTATTTGTAAATTAGTGGAAAGAGAGATGGAATAGAGAAGAAGAAAGAGACAGAAGGGAAGAGAATGCAGAGAGAGGAGAAAAGGGCTGAAGTTAGGGTTTCCTTTTATATTATGAAAGATTCATAATTACAGAAATGTCATTAATAATAGAAGCAAAAAATCTTCTCTATGTCCTAGACCAAAACAACCCATTTAAGTGGGCCTATGTAGGCCCATATTGCATTCATTAACACTCCCCCTCAAGCTAGAGCATAGATATTATTTGTGTTAAGCTGGTAATATATGTGTGTAGCCTGAGTGGAACGAAGAACCTTGGTGAACACATCAATAAGTTGGTGAGAAGTAGCTTGAAGGGACTAGAAATTTCGCCACTAAAAACTTTCTCACGTACGAAGTGACGGTCGACTTTGATGTGTTTAGTTCTTTCGTGATTGACTAGATTGTTTGCTATGTGAGAAGTAGCTTGATTGTCATAAAATAATTGCATAGGTAGTTGCACTGTAAATCCCATTTATTATAACAATTTCTTGATTCACACAAACTCACAGGAGGTATGAACCGTTGCTTTGTACTCTGCTTTGACACTTGATTAGGTCACCACACATTGCTTCTTACTCTTCCATGTGATTAGATTTCCTCTCACAAATGTATAATATCTAGTAGTGGATTGTCTATCTACTAAGGAACCTACCCAATTTGCATCTAAATATCTTGTGACTTGAAGATGACCATTCCGTTTATACAAAATTCTTTGACCCGTGCTCCTTTGAGGTAACGCAAAATTTGAATTAACTTCTTCCATGTGAGGTACTCTTGGAGAACTCATGAATTGGCTTACCGTGCATACGACATAGGATATGTCTAGTTGAGTAATAGTTAAGTACATATTTCCAACCAATCTTCTATACCTCCTCGGATCCTCCATTGCATCTCTTTTATCACTCACAAGCTTGTGATTAGGATCCTTTGGAAAGTTGGCTTGTCCCAAGAAAACCTGTTTCCATGAGTAAATCCAGAATATATTTCCATTGAGATGGATTAACTGCTTTGGATTTGACTACTATACTAATGAAGTGTCAAAGATGACCCAGATCTTTTGTGAGAAAATATTGTTGAAGATACTTCTTCAGTTCTTCAATCCCCTTGTTGTTGCTTCTAATAACAATAATATCATTCACATATACTACAAGCACAATAAGGCCTAAGATACATTTTCGTGCAAAATGGAAGATCAACATGACTTCAAATAAAGCCATAGTTCAATATAACCTTGTTGAATTTGTTTAACCATGCATGTGGAGATTGTTTTAACCCATAAATTATCTTTTGTAGTATACACATTGTGTACTCCCCTTGAGCAACAAATTCAGGAGGTCGCTCCATATAAACGTCCTTCGTAAGATCACTATGAAGGAATGCATTTTTTACACCAAGTTGGAACAGGGGCCAATCATGATTAACAACTATAGACAGTATAGCCCAAATGGAATTTAACTTGGCCACAGGAGAGAAGTTTCACTATACTCAACACCAGTATTTTGAGTGATTAGGCGGGCCTTTAACCATTTGTGTAGACCCATTTGCAACCTACAACACATTTACCAGTTGGAACGGTGGTAAGTTCCCAAGTGTCATTGCGACAAAGTGCATCCATCTCTTCCTCCACAGCTTGCTTCTTCCCCTTATGTAACGTGGCTTTCTCATATGACTTGGGAACAAAGTGAGAAGACAAGGATAGGGCAAAGTTGTGGAAATTTGGAGATAAACAATGAAAGGAAACATATTTAGAGATGGGATGATCGGTGCATGTACGCTTAACTTTTTTGAAAGCAATAAGAATATCAAATGTATGTGGAGAACTCACGGGACCATAGGTCTCTGAAGAAGATATATTGGACAACATGTCATGATCAACTGTACCATATGTCTATTTCCATTATCAGTAGACATTTAGCTAAGGCTTAGTGGAAATGGAAGAGGCAGTAGATAATGGAGGTTGGATGCCTTCGTCGACCGCAACAAGTATGTGAATAGTTTCTGCGCCAAGAGATCTGTTATCTTTTGAGAAGAATGGGGTTGATTTAAAAAGGTAACACTTTCACATTTTGTATTATTTTCAAATTTATGGACTATACCAATGATAACCCTTTTGTGTACAAGAATATTCAAGAAAAATACATTTAACTGCTTGAGGATCAAACTTAGCATGGCTAGACTCTATTTGATGAACAAAACAAACACATCCAAAAACTTCAGGAGGTATAGGAAACAACTGAGTATCTGGGAACAAAACTTGATGATGTGATTGACCCTTTAAAACAGATGAGGCGGTCCAATTTATTAGAAAACAAGCTGTGAGTACTGCATCACTCCAATTTATTTTTAGAAAAATTCATATAAATTAAGAAAACACAAGTTACTTCAATGAGGTGACAATTTTTCCATTCTGCAACCCTGTTTTATTGTGAGGTGTGTGCGCATGATGAATTAAACTGGCATGCACTCCTTGGCATTATCAAATCAAAACACACACTTTTGAATTAAACTAATTTTGCACTTCCATGTGAAAAGTCTTAAAAATAAAAAATAATTCAGATATGTCTTCATTAAATAAAGCATGTCATTCTTGAATAATCATCAACAAATGTAACGAAATATTTAAACCCAGACTTACTAGATATTTTAACTGGACCTCAAACATCTGAATAAACTAAAGAAAAAGAAACTAAACGATGTTTCTCAACATGTGGTGGAAAAGTGACATGGTGATGCTTACCCAACTCACACATATGACAAATCACAATTTAGACATGACAATGACAAGGAAGGAATGACACTCTAAGAATCTTCAATGATGGATGACCAAGGTGCATTGTCATTGATAGGCTGAGATGTTTTTTCATATTGTTGTGCTCACAACATCACGAGCAAGATAGTGCAACCCGTTATGCTCAAGTCCTCTATTAAGCTTCCTCTGTCTTTAGGTCATCGAAAACACAATGAGAAGGATAGAAAGTGATGCAACAATTAAGGGATTTGGTAAGTTTGCTAATTGACAAAAGGCTTAAAGGAAATATTGGAACAAATAAACAGAGGTTAATAAAAAGAGAGGGACTTGAATGAATGCTACCCATTCCACATACTTTGGATTGGGTACCATTTGCCAGAGTGACAGAAAAGCCTATTAATGTGCCACCAATAGATGAAAACATACTAGATTGACCCATGGAGTGTAAGACTTGGATCTTAAACAAGACATATCTTAGCTCACAAGTGTAGCTGTAGGGGTGGAAGTAGTTGCAGTAGTAGCAACATACTAATTTTGTAAATTATACAACAACTTGAAATATTCTTCTTGAGTCAGAGTAACCATCTCACTAGTCATACGCGTTTGTAGAGCAGTAGATGTAGAATGAGTCAGAGGAGGCCCGCTACTCCGGTTTTGAAAGCTTGGTTAGGCCATGCAAGCTTTCCATAGAGGTCCCAACATTTTTCTACAGAATAATTGAAGAGCCCATAATGCGAACACTTCCTAGGTCCGTGACCTATTCCACGACCACCCCTCACATCACCACGGCCACCACTGCGGCCCTAGCCAGAGAACAATGCTAGGCTATCATTGGCTCTATTAGTAAAGCCCAAAGATACATACTAGAGGTGTGCATTCACCTTGTTTAGAGATGGCACATCTTTCCGATCCAAAATTTGTGCATGAACGGATTCATACTCACGTTTCAATATAGATAAGAACTCAACCATTCAAAACTCTTCACATTACTGACGTAGTTTCTTCAAATCGGTAGTCAGGGAATGATATACATTCAAATCTTCCCACATTCCTTTGAATTTAGAATAGTATTCATCTAACGATTTATCTCCTCTTTGGAGCTTGAATATTTCTTCATATAATAAATAAGTATGAGAGAAGTTTTTATCAGATAAATACATCTTTCGTAGAGAATTCCACACTTCCTTAGTCGTATCTTGAAACATGACATTTTCACTTATGGAGGGTTCCATACTATTCCATAACCAGGTCATAATTTGAGCATTTTCGTAAATCCATTGGTCAATAAGTACTGGACTCTTCATTAGGTTCCTCTGTGATCAAATATCTCAAATTTTTCTTGGTTGTGGGAAAAACTTAGATTGACTTAGACCACCATAAATAATTTGTCCCATTTAATTTAATAAAGATTATCTTGACTTCTAAAAAATCAAATGAGTTTATTAATTCAGATTTGAGGTTATTTTTTTATTTCTATAATAAATAAAAGAAAAGTACCTCACAAGTACAAACATGGGCTGACCTAAGACAATTGATAAGCACCACACTTGAACACTTAACACAATGCACATGTTACCTTAAACAGAGGAACCAACCCACATGTCCATTATTTCCTGTTAGACAGGCCACATTCCTTGTATAGAAGATTTTGTATTTATCATCTTACCTTGTATAGTCGTTATAAAACTCTATCTATTCAACCCTTTAGGGTTGTCTCAAACACAGAAAAGAAAAGGAGAATCATTCTCCCCAAAGCCTTCATTGTTTTTGGTTTGTTTACATGGTATCAAAGCAATACCGATCCTAATCCGGCATCTCTTCATCACCGGCCTCACTGTCTGTCAGATCCGGCCCTCCCCTGTTCGATCCGGTTCCTCCCCTGTCAGATCCGACCCTGCCCTGTCAGATCCGACCCTCCCCACGCTCGTCCGATCTTCCCTAAGCCTGTCCGCACGTCCCTGCTACACCTGCGCACGTCCGGCCCTCCCCACGCTCGTCCGATCTTCCCTAAGCCTGTCCGCACGTCCCTGTTACACCTGCAAACGTCCCCCCGCACGTCCGATCCCTGCTGCATCCGATCCTGCTGCATTATCTCCTGCTACAGCCGATCCCTGTTGCATTATCTCCTGCTCCATCCGATCTCTACTGCAACATCTACTGCTGCACGTCCTGCTCTGTTGATCTGTTGCTCTTTTGCTACATCTGATCCCTTTTGTTCTTTTGCTGGTTGCTGTTCCGATCTTCGGCTGCAAGATACTTTCTTCTTCAGTATCGTTTTTTACTTCGTCCTATCTATGGATAAAGACTCCCGTACAAAGGCCCCACGATGTAGTTTTGATGGTACAAACTAAAATCTTTGGGCCATCCACTTTCAAAAAATTCTCAAGGGTCGTGGTTTGTGGGGACTGATTGATGGATCTGTTACTGTCCTCGCTTCCACCGATGCCGACAGAATGGCTGATTGGGAAATGAAAAATGGACGGATTATTATCTGGATTCTTGATTCCGTCGATCGATCAATAGTTGTTGGCCTCACGCCATATTGTACTACTAAGGCTATGTGGGAGCATCTCCAGACAATATATCAACAGAGTAATGCGGCTAGGTTATACCGCCTGGAACAAGATCTGGTTCACCTTACTCAGGGTGACAAAAGTATTCAATCTTTCTACTCTTCAATGGTTACAATTTGGACAGAGATAGCTATGATGGATCCCGACTTTCCAAATGACTTTAAAATATTCCACACAATGCACGAGAGTGCGCAAGTTAGATAGTTTCTTATGAAACTGCGTCCGGAATTTGAGCATTGCAGGGCTGCTCTCCTGAACCGTAGCCCAACTCCTTCAATAAATTTGGTTATTAATGATTTATTAGCCGAGGAACAATGACTACAGGTCCTCTCTCAGGGGACATTTCAGGACCATCTGACCTGACACTTACTGTATCCACCTCTGCACCAAATCGTGGTTCCACTCCTTTAACTTGTCGCGGCTGTAATGAAGTGGGACATGTTGTCGCTCAGTGCAAAGATTGGTGCGCGTATTGTCGAAGGACTGGTCATGGTCTTTGAGACTGTCGTCCACGTGCCTACGCATCCTCATTCGGCCGTGGCCGTGGTGGTCGAGGTCGTGGCCGTGGTTGTGCTCTTTCTGCTACTTCTGTGATTACTTCTTCCGAGCCTTCTGTTAGTGATACTGCATCCACTGGTTCTGTTGAAGGTCTTTCCTCACCTTTAACTCTTGCGATGCTCCAACAGATCGTGCAGACCCTTTCTGCGGCCGGTATGTCAGGTATAACTGCATCTTCTCCATAGTTCTTTGATTCTGGTGCTTCAAATCATATGACTGGTGATGTATTCCATCTTCGCAATATTCGTCCCTACACTGACAATCAGGCTATTTCTACTGCAGATGGCACTAAACTACCAATTCAGTCCGTTGGTTCCTTAACTTTCTCTCCTTTTGACCATTACCAGTTTACCCTTCGTGATGTGTTTCATGTCCCTAAACTCTCCTCAAATTTAATTTCTGTTGGTCAACTTATATCCAATAACTGCTTAGTCATATTTCTTTCAAATTGTTATTTTGTGCAGGATCTGGCAACAGGGAAGGTACTTGGGAAGGGTAGGCGGCATGGATGTTTGTACGTACTGGACTTTCACCCATTCGTTACTCCAGCTCGTTGTTTCTTCTCTCCCTATTCATCGGATATTTGTTCGACAAATAAAATGTGGAAACTCTGGCACTTTCGCCTGGGTCATCCATATTCTGATCGTTTGATTCAGCTCTTTTCTTCTGGCATGTTAGGGAATATTTCTCTTAATAAAAGTGATTTGGATTATTCTTGTCCTTCTTGTTGCCTTTCAAAAAGTAAGTGTATTCCCTTTCCTCTAAGTACTACAAAATCATCATCTATGTTTGAACTGGTGCATACGGATGTCTGGGGCCCTTCCCAATTATGTCTCTCTCTAGACTACGATATTATGTTATATTCATTGATGATTTCACCCGTTACACCTGGATTTACTTTCTGCACTCTAAGTCACAGGTGTTTGAAAAATTGAAAATATTTCATTCTATGGTGGACACACAATTTCAAGTAAAAATTCAAACTCTCCGCTCTGACTCAGGGGGAGAGTATCTCTCCACAACTTTTCGTACATATCTTCAGGGTTATGGGATTACTCATCAGACCACCTGTTCTGATACTCCACAACAGAATGGGGTGGCTGAACGAAAAAATCGTCATATTGTTGAAACTGCCAATACCTTAATGACAGCTATGAGTGTTCCTCGTTCCTTTTGGGCGGAAGCTATGATGCATTCAGTCTACTTGATTAATCGGTCGCCAACCACAGTCCTAAATAGTAAATCTCTCTACTTTGTTCTCACCGGTTCTCTTCCTACATATTCCACATTTTGTGTTTTTGGTTGTGTATGTTATGTTCATCTAACATCACATGAACGTAACAAACTTTTCCCAAAATTAGTCAAATGTATGTACTTGGGGATTTGGAGAAACTCAAAAGGGTTTTCGTTGCTATGATCCGGTCTCTCGTCGTGTACGGGTATCATCACATGTTGTTTTTCTTAAGCATATTGCCTTCCATTCATCTGTTCCTCCTTCGCTCACACCAGACTCTCCTGGTCTTACTATTTTTCCTACTATTCCGGTTGCCTCGAGTACCCCTCCTTGTCCATTGCAGGTTTATTCACGATGACCACGTACAGATCCATCACCTACTACTCTCCCTACTGTACCCGTAACTGATCCGGATCCTATCTTGGTACGTCGTTCCACTCGTGTACATCGACAGCCTGATCGCTTGATATACTCTATGTCTGCCATGAATACTACCCTGGATACTGAATCTATTCCTACTTCATACCATCAGGCAGCTAGTCATGATCGTTGGAAGAAGGCTATGGCATAAGAACTTGCAGCATTGGATGATAACCATACGTGGGACATTGTTACTCGACCTACTGACCAACAATTAATTGGCAGTAAATGGATTTATTCTGTGAAGCTCAAGTCTGACGGATCATTAGATCGATACAAAGCTCGGCTTGTCGCTCAGGGATACAAACAGGAACACGACATTGATTATGATGAGACATTCGCTCCTATGGCCAAGATGAAAACTATTCGCATTCTTCTGTCAGTATCATCAGTTCGCTCTTGGCCACTCACTCAGATGGACGTGAAAAATGCTTTTCTTCATAGAGACCTCCAAGAAACAATCTATTTGAAACCTCATCCTGGATCTTTAATCCCTGCCAATAAAGTCTGTCGCCTGAAGAAAGCTCTATACGGTCTCAAACAAGCCCCTCGGGCATGGTTCTAACGTTTTCATGATGTTGTTACAGGAGCTGGCTTTACTCAAAGTGGTCATGATCTATCATTATTCTTGCGCACCTCTGAGCATGGAATCATCATTGTTCTCATATATGTTGATGAACTACTTCTGGCTGGTAGCGATGATACTGACATTTCGGCTTTAAAGGAAGTTCTGAAGTCATCCTTTAAGATGAAAGACCAGGGTCATCTGACATACTTTCTTGGACTTGAATTTTCGCGTTTTATACGTGGAATCCTGGTCAGCCAGCATAAATATACCAAGGATCTTCTCGCCTTAGCCTCCTTAACGGATCAGAAGACAGTTTAGACTCCCTTGGAACTTAACGTTCAATATGACCGTGATGATGGTGAACTCCTTGCGGATCCCACCTTATACTGCCGTTTGGTTGGGAGTCTGGTTTACTTAACAATGACTCGTCCTGATATTGCCTACGCTGTCCAAGTTGTCAGCCAATTTGTTTTTAGTCATCGAACCTTCATATGACTGCAGTATTTGTATTATCTGACTAGTTTGCGTATCTACGGATAACTTCTGGATCGATCTCTGCTCTTCTCATCCACGGCCCCTCTGGACCTTCGTGCTTATTCAGATGCTGACTGGGCCGGTTGTACTTTGACACGTAGATCTACACTGGCTACTGTGTTTTTCTCGGCACTTCTCTCATCTCTTGGAAGTGTAAGAAGCAGGCCACTGTTTCCAAATCAAGCACGGAAGCCGAGTATAGAGCAATGTCAGCAGCTTGTAGTGAGATTATCTGGTTACATAGACTTCTTTCTGACTTGGGCATTCATCTACAAGATCCTACTCCACTCCATGTAGGTAATCTGAGTGCCATTCAGATTGCCTCAAATCCGGTTTTTCATAAACGAATAAAGCATATTGAAGTTGACTGTCACTTCATCCGCGAGAAGTTTCAGTCTCGGATCATTTCGCTACCACATGTCGCATCCTATGATCAGATTGCCGACATTCTCACGAAGTCCCTCACTTCTGCGCGACACTCATTTCTAGTTAGCAAACTATTATTTGTTGATGACAAGCATTAGTTTGAGGGGGGATGTTAGACAGGCCACATTCCTTGTATAGAAGATTTTGTATTTATCATCTTACCTTGTATAGTCGTTGTAAAACTCTATATATTCAACCCTTTTGGGTTGTCTCAAACACAAAAAAGAAAAAGGAGAATCATTCTCCCCAAAGCCTTCATTGTTTTTGGTTTGTTTACATTTCCAATTGGCTAAAAGAAATATAGTTGTGGAAACCACTACATCCAACATGGGCAAACAACCCACAAGTTTGCAACGATCACACGTGAGGCGATATCATTTAAGAAGCTGATGTCTTTATTCCCCCAACCACACGTGGACCATTATAGAAGGCTTGCCACATAAAAGAAACAAAAAGAAAAAGAGAGATCCTAGGTTTGTTAAAAAAAAAGTTAACACAAGCAATATAAGGGGATACTGAGGGATAAAAGAAAAGAAGAATTAAGAATATTTGAAGAGCATAAAAAACAAAGTAGCTCTGAAATTAGTGGAAAGAGAGATGGAATAGAGAAGAAGAAAGAGAGAGAAGAGAAAAGGGATGCAAAGAGAGGAGAGAAAGGCTAAGTTAGCCCCCCCCCCCCCCCCCCCCCCCCCCTTCATAATTTGCAGAAATGCCATTAATAACAAAAACAAAAATCCCCTCTATGTCTTAGATGAAAATAACCCATCTAAGTGGGCCTATGTAGGTCCATATCACATTCATTAACACTTTATTATTTTCTGTTTTTAAATATGCCTACGTTGTTCACTATTCCGTCATTGGATTGCCACAAACTATTGTATTTGAAAGCAAAGAGAAACCGATTCTCCTTTGGTTTCCTATGTATTTGAGACAACTCAAAAGGCTTGAATATATAGAGCTTTACAAACGTCTATACAAGGTAAATGTTAAAAACAGAATCATCTATCCATGGAAATTAGCTATACAACATCTATCTATAGAAATTAGATATACAAGGCATGTGGCCTGTCTAACATCTCCCCTCAAACTAATGCTGGTCATCGACAAGTAATAGTTTGCCAACTAGAAATGAGTGACATGCAGAAGTGAGGGACTTCGTGAGAATGTCTGCGATCTGATCATGGGATGTGACATGTGGAAGAGAAATGAGCCGAGACTAAAACTTCTCTCAGTTGAAGTGACAGTCAACTTCAATATGCTTTGTCCGTTCATGGAAAACCGGGTTAGAGGCAATCTGAATGGCACTCAGATTATCTACATGGAATGGAGTAGGATTTTGTAGATGAATGCCCAGTCGGAAAGAAGTCCACATAACTAGATAAGCTCATTACAAGCAGCTGACATCGCTCGATACTCGGCTTCCGTGCTTGATTTGGAAACAGTGGCCTGCTTCTTACACTTTCAAGAGATGAGAGAAGTGCCGAGAAAAACACGGTAGCTAGTGGTAGATCTGCGTGTGAGAGTACAACCGGCCCAGTCAGCATCTGAATAAGCATGAAGGTCCAGAGTGGCCATGGAGGAGAAGAACAGTGATCGATCTAGAGTTCCACGTGGGTACCGTAGGATGCGCAACACCGCAGTCATATGAAGAGTCCGAGGAGCAGAAACAAACTGGCTGACAACTTGGACAGCATAGGCAATATCAGGGCGAGTCATTGTTAAGTAAACCAGACTCCCAACCAAACGGTGGTATAATGTGGGATCCGCAAAGAGATCACCATCGTCACGGCCATACTGAACGTTAAGTTCTAAGGGAGTCTGAACTGTCTTCTGATCCGTCAATGAGGCCAAGGCGAAAAGATCCTTGGTATATTTACGCTGACTGACCAGGATTCTACATTTAGAACGTGAAAATTCAAGTCCAAGAAAGTATGTCAGATGTCCAAGGTCCTTCATCTTGAATGATGATTTCAGAACTTCCTTTAATGCCGAGATGCCAGTAGCATCGCTACTAGTCAGAAGTAGGTTGTCAACATATACGAGAACAATGACAATTCCACAATCAGTGGTGCGCAAGAATAAGGATGGATCATGACCACTTTGCGTAAAGCCATCACCTGTAACAACGTCATGAAAGCGTTGGAACCATGCCCGAGGGGACTGTTTGAGGCCGTATAGAGCTTTCTTTAGGCGACGGACCTTATCGGCAGGGATTAAAGACCCAGGAGGAGGTTTCAAATATACTGTTTCTTGGAGGTCTCCATGAAGAAAAATATTTTTTACATCCATCTGAGTGAGTGGCCACGAACGAATAGATGATAGTGCCAGAAGAGTGCGAACAGTTTCATCTTAGCCACATGAGCGAATGTCTCATCATAATCAATGTCGTGTTCCTGTTTATATCCCTGAGCGACAAGCCAAGTTTTATATCGTTCCAATGATCTGTCAGACTTGAGCTTTACAGAATAAATCCATTTACTACCAATTAATTGTTGGTCAGTGGATCGAGTGACAATGTCCCACGTATGGTTATCATCCAATGGTGCAAGTTCTTTGCCATAGCCTTCTGCCAATAATCATGAGTGGCTGCCTGATGGTATGAAGTAGGAAGAGATACAGTATCCAGAGTAGCATTCATGGCAGACATAGAGTATATCAAGCGATCAGGTTGGCGATGTACATGAGTGGAACGACCTACCAAGGTAGGATCTGGATCGGGAACAGGTACAGTAGGGAGAGTAGTAGGTGGTGGATTTGTACATGGTCGTCGTGAGTAAACACGCAATGGACAAGGAAGACTACTCAAGGCAACAAGAATGTCAGGAAAAACGGTAAGACCAGGAGAGTTTGGTGCGGGTGAAGGAGGAACAGATGAATGGAAGACAATATGCTCAAGAAAAACAACATGTTGGGATACTTGAACACGACGAGAGACCAGATCATATCAACGAAAACCCTTCTGAGTTTCTCCAAATCCCAAGTACATACATTTGACTGATTTTGGGAAAAGTTTGTTACGTTCACGTGATGTCAGATGAACATAACATGCGCAACCAAAAACACGAAATGTGGAATACGTATGAAGTAAACCGGTGAGAACAAAGTAGGGAGATTTATTGTTCAGAATTGTGGTTGGCATCCGGTTAATCAAGTAGATTGAATGCATCGTAGCTTCCGCCTAGAAGGAATTAGGAAAACTCATAGTTGTCATCATGGTATTGGCAGTTTCAACAATATAGCGATTTTTTCGTTCAGCCACCCCATTCTGTTGTGGAGTGTCAGAACAAGTGGTCTGATGAATAATCCCATGATCCTGAAGATATGTACGAAAATTTGTGGAGAGATACTCTCCCCCTGAGTCAGAGCGGAGAGTTTGAATTTTTACTTGAAATTGAGTGTCCACCATAAAGTGAAATATCTTGAATGAGTGCAGAAAGTAAATCCAGGTGTAACGTGTGAAATCATCAATGAATATAACACAGTATCGTAGTCCAGAGAGTAACGTAATTGGTGAAGGGCCCCAGACATCCATAAGTTCAAACATATATGATGATTTTGTAGTACTTTGAGGAAAATTAATACACTTACTTTTTGAAAGGCAACAGGAAGAACAAGAATAATCCAAATTACTTTTATTAAGAGAAATATTCCCTAACATGCCATAAGAAAATAGCTGAATCAAACGATCAGAATGTGGATGACCCAGGCAAAAGTGCCAGAGTTTCCACATTTTATTTGCCGAACAAATATATGAGGAAGATGGAGAGAAGAAACAACGAGCTGGAGTGGGTCAAAGTCCAGCACGTACAGACATTCATGTCGCCTACCCTTCCCAAGTACCTTCCCTGTTGTCAAATCCTGCACAAAACAACAATCTGGAAGAAATATGACTAAGTAGTTATTGGATGTAATTTGACCCACAGAAATTAAATTTGAGGAGAGTTTAGGGACATGAAATACATCACGAAGGGTAAACTGGCGATGGGCAGAAGGAGAGAAAGTCAAGGAACCGACGGACTGAATGGGTAGTTTAACGCCATCCGCAGTAGAAATAGACTGATTTCCAGTGTAGGGATGAATGTCGCGAAGATGTGATACGTCACCAGTCATATGATTGGGAGCACCCGAATCGAAGAACCATGTAGAAGATGAGGATATACTTGACATACCGGCCACAGAAAGGGCCTGTACGATCTGCTGGAGCATCGCAGGAGTCAAAGGTGAGGAAAGACCTTCAGCAGAAACAATAGATACAATATCACTAACAGAAGGCTAGGAAGAAGTAGTCACAGAAGTAGCAGAAAGAGCACGACCTCGACCACCACGTCCATGGCCGAATGAGGATGCATAGGCACGTGAGCGACAGTCCTGAATACCATGATTAGTCCGTCGACAATAAGCGCACCAATCTTTGCACTGAGTGACGACATGTCCCACTTTGTTACAGCCACGACAAGTTAAAGGAGTGGAACCACGGTTTGGTGCAGAGGTGGATACAGCGAGTACCAGGTCAGATGGTCCTTGAGAGAGGACTTGCAGTCATTGTTCCTCAGCTAATAAATCATTAATAACTGAATTCATTGAAGGAGTTGGGCTATGGTTCAGGAGAGCAACCCTACAATGCTCAAATTCCGGACGCAGTTTCATAAGAAACTGTCTAACTCGCGCACTATCGCGCATTGTTTGGAATATCTTAAAATCATTAGGGAATTCTGGATCCATCATAGCCATCTCTGTCCAAATTGTAACCATTGTAGAGTAGAATGTTTAAATACTTTTGTCACCCTGAGTAAGGTGAACCAGATCTTGTTCCAGGCGGTATAACCGAGCCGCATTACTCTGTTGATAAATAGTCTGGAGATGCTCCCACATTGCTTTAGCAGTGCGATGTGGATTGAGGCCAACAACAATTGACCGATCGACCGAATCGAGAAGCCAGGTAATAATCCGTCCATTTTTCATTTCCCACTCAGCCACTTTGTTGGCATTTGTGGAAGTGGGGACAGTAATAGATCCATCAATTAGTCCCCACAAACCACGACCCTTGAGAAAACTCTGAAAGTGGATGGCCCATATATTGTAGTTGGTACCATCGAAACTACATCGTGGTGCCTTTGTACGGGAGTCTTTGTCCATAGATAGGAAGTGATATAAACCACGCCAAGGAAGAAGGTACCTTGCAGCAGGAGAGGTGGTTGCAGGCAACAAAACAGCAATAGCAACAGGACGTGCGCAAAACAGACAACAGAACAACACAAGAACAGAGATAGCAGGAGGCAGCAGTTGCGGACGGACGTGCAACAGGAGTGATCAGATGCAGCAGGGGCATGTGTAGCACGTGTGGATGGAGACAACACTTGCGGACGGAGGTAGCAGGTGTGTGCGCAGTAGGGGCGTGCACAGCTCATGCGGACAGGCCTGGGGATGATCGGACGGGGGTTGGGGATGATCGGACGGGCTATTGACGCAGCAGGAGCGCAAAAGGTGGTCCGGAACAGTGTTTTCTGATGTAGGAGGGGTCAGATCTTACAGGAGATGGTACCGGTGATGAAGGAGGTGCCAGATCAGGATCGGTATAGCTTTGATCCATGAAAGCAAAGAGAAAATGATATGAAAGCAAAGAGAAACCGATTCTCCTTTGGTTTCCTGTGTATTTGAGACAACCCTAAAGGGTTGAATATATAGAGCTTTACAGACGTTTACACAAGGTAAATGTTAAAAACAGAATCATCTATCTATGGAAATTAGCTATACAACATCTATCTATAGAAATTAGATATACAAGGCATGTGGCGCATGTGGCCTGTCTAACAGTATTCACACATTGTTTAATAAAGTCTTGTGTGTTTGTCTGCCTTTGTTAGTGTTGTCAGTATGGATGAGATCTACAAGGAATTAAGTTGTACTTATAGAAACTATGAATCTGATAAAATTATGAAGCTTCTCAGAACTTCAATATCATTTGATCAATTAGTGTTTATGTACCTTCAGAAGTGTGTTTTGAGCTGTAATTTCACTTTTGCGTTGTAACACTTGGTCGTGCGTTTCATGGACCTGTGGATGTTAGATTTCTTAGGTAGATTGAGATCCAATGAGATGTCGTATCCTACACAGCATTAGCTCATGACTAAGTAATTGATCATCCTTAAAAGATTAATGCTGAAAGATACCCCAGAACATCTTTTTGCTCCAATAAATTTTGGTGTAGTTTTATTTGTAAGATTGTGACAAGGAGAGAACTCATACATCAAGAGATCCAATAACTGCAGAGGAGGTATTAAAATCCTTAGTAGCATAGATGTTTGATATCATGTTGAGGCGATGATGCCGATCCAACAAACCAAAACTGAAGTAGAGAGAAAAGGATGATTTCTTTAAGGGTGGTAAACAATACACGGTAGATGGCTTGGGGATTCATTCACCCAAATACAAGAGAGGACTCACTTTCAAGAAGAATCTAAAGGTTCTCATAAAGAAAGAAAACAAACACTATTCACTACCTTCTCTTCTCTTACAAAAGCTCCATTTATCGAGAAAGGGAAAGAAAGAGAGTGGGGAGAGAGAGAGAGAGAGAGAGAGAGAGAGAGAGAGAGAGAGAGAGAGAGAGAGAGAGAGAGAGAGAGAGAGAGAGAGAGAGAGTTGAATGGGGTGGGCCCCCCAAGGTGACTGTTTGCCTATGCTGCATCAGGCATAATTCTATTAAACGATCATGACAGAATCGGAAATGACACTCACGAGTGGAACCATGCTTTGATGCAGATTGCTGGGAAGGTTAACAAATTGATCAGAGATCTGGGGTTAAGAGATCTTGGGCAATTGGAGCAGGATCTTGTCTTTGGGGATGCAGGGACAAAGGAAGTGATCACTTTTCTGAGAACGAAGCAGGTTCTTTAATAGTTTAGTTTTTCATAAACGGTCACATGCCATTTTTGCTCAGTCCTAACTTCTTAGTACATAGTTATATCCTATCAGTACATTGATTAAATCAATTACCTCTTCTATGCAGGATACAACTCCTGAAAATAAATTACGTTTGCTGATGATTTATGCAGCCATCTATCCTGAGAAATTTGAGGCTGACAAAGGCGCAAAGTTGATGCAGGTAGGCCCTCCTGTTTTTTATTTACTGGAAGGATTCACATTTCTGATTTTATGTGGTCATTTGTGCGTGCAGTTGCCTAGTCTGCCCTTCTTATTTTATGATTACACTGTTCTATAAGTTGTAGAGTGCTTTCTATCTTGGCTTGACTATTCAGTATGACCATCTCTGATATTTACCATGTATGCTGTTTCACAAGGCTTTTCTTTTCAAATGTGCCATTTGTAGCAATACTACAATTACTTTGTAAAATGTCCTGGCCATATCACATCATCATCGTCTTAGCCTTTTTCCCAGTAATTTGGGAACATCTTTTTAGTGGCAGATTGGAAAAAAATTATACCATTGGCTTCCGAATGGGTATCAACCTTCTTTTATTTGGGTTCTGGAACTGACCATGGTAGAGGTTAAGACACTTTCCTTTACATACCACATCGATCTCTAATTATTAGTTTGAACATGGGTAATTTATTAAATTGCTTCTTGGACATAATTGATATGGTGTGAATTGGCATCCCAATCAATGTGGTCATTTGCTGCCTTGAGCAAGGTTAGTCAGGTTCATTTTTCTTCCTCGTCTGTTGACCAAATATTTGGCTTGTTCCATTTCCCTCTTGTCAATATCATTTGTTTTTTCTTGATGAATGGTGACAATTTTATTCAAGAATAAAACAAATATGCAAAGGAACTAAAGGAGGGAAGGGAATTGCCCAACATGTGACCATCTCATCTTTGCGCCTCTAGCAAGTGAGTTGGCAATCTCATTCACCTCTCCTGGAATGAAGAAAAGATGCACTCACGAGAGAGGATATATTTTGAAGCCAACTTGATTGTATCGATGGAGTCAGAGTCACCTTTGATAATTAAAGGTTTGGAGGAGGCAAAACGATGATGTCCTTGATGAAGTTCTTGCTACCACTTTGTGGAATCTTTTTCTCCAATCATCCGGAATAAGCCATCAAGATGTTACCTTAGTAACATCCCTGACTCTGAAAGAACCTGGGTAACCAGGGGAACTCCCATCGAAATTTGAATTCCCAATGACCTGGAGGCTGGAGGTGGAGTCACCCACTTAAGTTTGCACATTTCCTTCCAAGATTGGCTTCACTCATCACTTCCCAATTTCAAACCATGTCTCAAGCAAAATGCCACAAAATTATTTCATCACCAAAGCCCATTGAATTAGATCATTCGTAATAGAACTTTGGATGTTTGAGAACTGGTTTCAACAAATTCTCAAAGATTCTTTTGTTCTTTCACTTCAAATTCCCTACATTGCAAACTGAAACATTTTGCAATGGATTCTTCCCCTAATTGGAGGACCTGCTCCGCATATGCTTATTAGCTAACAGGTTGAGCCACCAAAAACCCGCTTGATACAAAAGAGACGGACATAGTAGTTCTAAATCTCAGAGACCAACAGCAATGGATAAAAAGATGATTGATGATCTTCAGGTCCTGATTAAAGAAAGATAAGGATTTTGTGAATTCCTTCTTTTTATTTCGTTGTTTAGAGGTTGCTTATATAGATTCTAATGTAATGTATCTATGTTAGTCGTAGTTACATAGATATTCCAAGTTGAAAAGAAGCTGGTATATTTGGAGAAATGTAATTTCATGTTGAAGCTGTGTTTTGGATTCATGTATTCAATGAATTTTTGGTTTGGTCTTCCAAGAATTTGAGTGAAACATCACCTTTTCAAACTATTCCTTGAATTTGCCAGAACATATATCAATGCGAATGAAGCATTAGCAATGTGGTAGTCTAATTCCAATATACAAATGTAATCACCAAGCATGGATTTAAACAGCGGTTTCATAATGCAACTTGCCTAGGGATCAAAACTGGCATGAATCTCCCCAGCTTGGTGCATTTTGATCAGTTTTGATCCCATTTTGGTAAGGTGATTCGTTTTGTAATGGACTGATACTGGTACAATTCAAGGAAACCAAGTCATACAGGACAATATTTTAAATCATGCTACCCAGTGCCAATACATAGCATGACAGTAACCTCAATCAGATGAATGAAAAAGGTTCTATTTTCTTTCAGTTAGCGAGATTACCGCTTTCTGATTTGGACGCGATAAATAACATGAGATACTTGGTGGGATCAGATAATAAAAAGGCCTCAGGAGGGGGTTTCTCTCTCAAGTTTGATGTTCACAAGGTAAGACTCTTTTGCGGCTCAAAATGCCATGGAGTTCTTTGATATCAATGCAAGTGCCCACCTTTTTATAGTGTTGACCATTCTGACAATTGCTTTATTCTTGTGTGGTTTCCAGAAGAAAAATGCAGCTAGAAAAGAGCGAAGTGATGAGGAAGAAACTTGGCAATTATCACGGTTTTATCCAGTGATAGAGGTATGTTGGAGATTAAGACCATGCAAAAAATAAAATAAAAATGTTGGCGATTAAGGTGTATATCCTCTTTGCCTAGATGTGTAATTGAGTTTCAGCAAAAAAAAGATGCTTCTTTTCACTATGAGCCTCTGTTTTGTGATGCATATGAATTATGAAGTATGTCAAAACTGAAGTTTATAATCTGTTGGAAGTTCTGCTCTTAGCGATGTTTTTTCAATCAGTCATCCTAGCTACGTTTTCCTACTAATTCTTTAGTTCATTGTACTCATTGTTTGAATTATCTCCTATACTATTGAAATATTTCCGCTATTATTGAAATATCTCTGATATTATCTTTATCTCCAGCTTGGCGATACTGACAACACCGGTTGTATTAGAAATTCCATGCATCAACAATATATTGCTAAGTACCGCCGACGTATTGATATCGCCAATATTTTCAATCGTGTAAATTCCAGGCGTCGGTTGTATTGCCAATGTATCGATATCGCCAATGTATTGCCAATATTTTCGACTGTGTAAATTCTAGGTAACGCTTGTATCACAAGTGTATCGGCGATATTTCAATAATATCGCCAACATAGAGATATCACAGAAAGTTTGTTTATTAAAAACTATTCTATTTCATAATTTTTTATCAGCGCATTGTTGCATGCAGTTTTCAATTCGTTGTTGCTAATATTGATAATATCTCAATATTATCATTATCGCAACATGCGCGATATCAAGACCACAATCTTTTGTTTCCTTTCCTATTGTTGATGATTTCTTGGCAAAATAATAAGAGTTGTTGATATTCTGCAATATCGATGAATGTTTGGATGGAGGTTGGATGGATGATTGGATAGTCAAATGTGATGGATATGATGGTTAGAGTGTTTCTTACGATGACACATGCTTTTAAGCCCCCATTAAATGGAAACTTATTGTGTATACATTCTTTTTGCAAAAAAATTATTCGTAAATATGCAAATATGTGTATTTTAGCATCTCCTAAAGTTTCATTGAAAATTCTTCTGTTTTCCCCATATTTTCTCGCATTTCCGGTCATCAACAATATTATCAGCGATATCGATATTGTTTCCGTATCCCCGACCAGTGAAACTTGTAGCGATACCGATACTTCGAACACTGATTGTAGTTGGAACTAGGAAAATGAACTGCTCGGATCAAACAATAGGTGCATTGCATCTCCACATTTAGCATATTTGGTGAGGAATCTTGCTTTTATCATGGTATACACTATGCAGTATCTATTTCACTTCATAGCTCAACCCAATGACCAGTTTGGTGCTTATTTTGAATTGATTGAGAGATTGATGGAAACTAAAGAGTGATTTGTCTTTTTTTTATTGGTTTAGGTTTACTCTTGGTCTAGGGATTACTTGTATGAATGAAAGAGGTTGTCAAACTTGATGAGTTTTTCTGTAGTGCATCTCATTATGAACTGACTTGATTACCTATGTTCTAACTGAAGGTATGGCCCTTGATAGAGTGGAATTGTTGAAAAAGATTCATGTAGCCGACCCAAATTAATTGGAATAAGGCTTAGATGATGTTGATGATGATCTTGTTACAAACTGAGTTTGTGAGATAGGCCACTAAATATTAAACTCTTTAGTGAAAGGTGGAAACGAGGATTATTTTGGCCATCCCGGTTACCTACAGACTAGATCCAGAAGCAAGCATGTGCTACTTAAGGTGCTGCTCCTGTTTCAGCTTCTCTTACTCTTCCTATTGTTTTGATAGCTTCCTATTGGCTCCACATGGGCTCCCACAACTAGAGAAATTCACACGTCCATCTCTCACCTGACCCATACAGCACTGCTTGGAGTTTTTCTTTTTCTTTTTTCTTTGTTCATATATACAGAATTTAGACATCGTTGATTCTATGACAGGTGTTGCCATGTCGTCTTCGTAGATGAAGTCGAATTAATATGTATTCTCACTCTGACATATTCGATAGAGTTGAGGTTACATATTAAATATAAGGAAAGAAATTTCAAGAAAAGTACATATTTTACTCTCAATGTCACAATAAATGCGGGATATTTCCTTTCAAATAGTACTCTGTATTTGCCTGCATCTTGACACCAGAGCCCTCATGTCAGGTAGATTTGCACTTATTCTGTGTATGCTGCATGTGGAAGGGGAAATGCCTCCTGCTGCTTTGAGGATTTCTCTCTGTGTATACGTATATGTATATATAACTCTGTGGTACACTGTCATTTGGTGAGTGAATGACCATAAAAATGACAGGATACCCGTATTCATCAGGATTTCCTCTGGGCATGTCCTGCCTTGGGTCATCCGCATGTTCTTCTTCATCAACAAGAGCATATCAAATGGATCCGACTGCCTTGGTGACATTCAAAACTTCTTGGCATTGGAAGAAATATAAACAAAAGATGCAACATGACAATAGCTTTTTCCTTGGACCAGATTGCATTCACTTATAAACTTGTACTACACCTTCTGCCTCGCACCTCCTTATTTCATCAGCAAGTACTGTTAAATGATCATCATTTCTGTTGTCTTTCAGGAGCTGATTACAAAGCTAAGCAAGGGAGAGCTTCCAAAGAATGAATATCCTTGTATGAACGACCCTAGTCCTACTAGCAATGGAACTGCCCAGGGCCAGGGGGTTTCAGCACGCACCGGTCAAGTTCCACCAGCTCATTCAATGAGGTCAAGGAGGACTGCAACTTGGGCTAGACCACGTAACTCTGATGATGGGTCCTCAAGGTCCTTATTTTTGTAGTCATTCACTTTCTCTAGCCTGAAAGGTTGCTTGATTATCTGGAAGTTCCAGCTTTCATGCTATGAAATAATTCCAATATATTTACGAATTTTTTGTTATCGTTATGTCCAAAATAGATCATCCCTAAATTCCTTTGTTTAGGGTGCATTTGGTTGCACCAAATCATGAAATTATTCTCCTCCCAATCAATCACAGCTTTCTTAATCTCAGAGTTAATTTCATGTTCTTACTGTTCTTCCACTTGCTCTTGTAGTGATTCGGTTCTGAGGCGAGCATCTAGTGATTTTGATTTTAAGAGAATGGGTCAGCGTATATTCGTATTTATTGTTGGTGGAGCAACTCGTTCTGAGGTAAGTCAAATTCTCAAGCTCTTTGACATGCTTTGCCAATTTATTATGCATGTGTATCCTTTGTTATGTTTCTGACCAAATACTTCTGCCAGCTACGCGTTGTTCACAAGCTGACGAAAAAGCTCAGTCGGGAAATCGTCCTTGGTTCATCTAGTCTAGATGATCCACCACAATTTATCCAGGTAAATCTATGAACTGATTTTTGTTCATTTCCATTGCAGTTTCAGCTTTGTAGCTCAAAGAAAAAGAATACATACTTGTCTTTGAGACTTGGTGCATGTTTGATCATTTCATTTGTTTTTTTGCACCGGAAGCACACATCCATGTCTAGATGTGTGTGTGTGTGTGTGTGTGTGTGTGTGTGTGTGTGTGTGTGTGTGTTGTCTGGATCATTGTCTTAGAAGCTTGGGTTCATCAAAACACGCTTCCTAATGAAACCACTTGCTTCCTTGCCGTTTGCAATGTATGCTTTTAAGAAGCCTTTTTTTTTTTTTTCCTTCTTCTTTTTCTTTTCTTAAGCCAAAGTAGCGATTTTGGACGCTTGCTTATTATATTTTTAATCTTGATAACATATTAATCCTTTGCAATGCAATTTAACATTTTTGTATTCTGATTTTCTGCATGTCCTAAGTGCTGTTATTTTGATTTCCAACCTCTGTTTGATTTGTAATGTTAACCTACAATATAAGCCTTGTTTAGAGAATTTGTAGCCTAAGAATATCCGATATTGATATTTTAAAGGATTTATCTTTTGTACACAAGGACTTTCCAAGAAGTCTTACTTTGTGATAGCTCTACATCTGTATCAATCAGTACTCCCAAGACACTGTTCCATTTTTTTCTTCTTTTCTGTTTCCTAGCTTTTATCGGTATTCCAATATGCTTCCACACTTCCCAATCTTTTGTACTTGGAACATAGATTGGCTCCATGTTCACAGTGAAATGTATGCAGCCCTTTTAACCTCAGTGTATGAGAGAATGTTGTTATTCTTTATTTTCTCTAATAAAATCTGCCTTTGTATTCAAAAGAGAACATGTCAAATACATCTCCGGTGTATTGCTACATCATATGTTGCAATATGTCAGAAATCTGGATGCCTTACTGCTTTGTCCTTGATGGCTGTGGTTATGAATTGCAGAAAGTGAAGTCCCTGTCTGGTGAAGAGCTTTCTGTAGATGATATTCACATTTAACACACACTCCTGGGCAACAATAGAGGTGTTCCTGTATGGCAGGTTGGCCATCCCTCATTTGTAATCATAACTCTCTCTCTCTCTCTCTCTCTCTCTCTCTCTCTTCTCTCTCTCTCTTCAATACGGATCTAGCCCCCTTGATTATTTTTGTTTTAAAGTTGCCATCTAGTTGTATAATGGCATGACAAGGTCCCCAGAAGCTGCCACTTTGGTATCCGCAGCTTCTTTTTGAACTGGGTCCATGATCTCTTTCTTTTGTGCTGTTGTAATTCATTTACGAACGTTTCATGACTTGTTAGTGTGAATATGTAAATTCTATATGATAAACATTGATTGAAATATGGAGCTTCTCAAGGGTCAGGCGGTAAAATCCTCACTCTTTTCTTAGGCATTTTCTCTGCAGCGTACCATCTCAAAAAGAATTGAATTTTCTAATCACATATCCATGAAATTTAATGTAGATTCACTGCATTCACAAAATATGGTATTCTGATAGATGGAAAGATTTAGCTCTTTGCAGCTTCTGCTGTTCCTATCTTTTCTATTTGCATTTGGGTAGGGGATGAAGACGATCCATGACCTCCTGCTGGAGCCTCACCCATCAATGGAATTGATGTACTGGTCTGCATTGTAAGATATGGAAGCCTCAAGCTTCAGAAGGGTATGTTGAATCCCCTGTTACATAATCCATACTCTATGCACTTGTCTGTGATGAACTTCTAACACCAGTTTTGATATCATCAACACCAAATTCTGATGTGTTTCGACATCCCAGTTTGATCAGATGGTTGTCAGGTTAGCTCAACATTGAGAGTGGCACAATCAGCTCATATTGTGTAATCTTAAATGTGGATGGGTAGGGTTCCAACTCATGGCTCAGTGGTTGATAGAGTGCGTTTCAACACTGAGGTGATGGATTTGAATGCCCATGTGGTGTGTGTTAAAAATAGAATTGCTGATGGATAAGATTGGTAGCTGGATTGGCTTTAAAGCAATGGACATTGTAAAAGGAATTGCCAATTTGCAACTGGTGGAAGTGGTGATTGAACACCCACCATTAAAAACTTCCTAGGCCCCACTGTAATGTATATCTCCCATCCAACTTGTTGATTCAATCACCCAAAAATGAGGCAGATCCAAATCTCAGGTGGACCACACCACAGGAAAACAGTGATGAATGAATACCCACCATTAAAAACTTCCTAGGGCCCATTGATCTGTCTTAATTTTGGGCTCATGCCCTAAATTGAGCTGGCAAAATGGATCGATAGCATAGATAAAACACGTACATTATGGTGGGGCCCACAGAGCACTGTCTGATAGCGAGTTGCTAAGTAAGCAATCTGTGCCTGACCAAGAACATCTACCCAATGCGGCCCACCTTGCACGAATGCCTGCTACATGCATCAGCAGGTGTAGAGGCACTTGTGGGCTTAGCAAAACTCAAAGCGAAAGCTGCAAAACACTGAACCGAATTGTTAATGTAGAAAATGATACCGTCATAACTCATAAACCTCCCAAATGAAAAATTGGCATACAAAATCTTAGACGTTCCATGATATAGAGATCATTAGAGGAAACCCTTTCATTTGCAATACTCAATTGCTCCATCAAACATCTCTAGAGGAAACCCTTTCGTTTGCAACATTCAATTGCTCCATCAAACATCTCTTCAAGTCCATATTTGAACTTAAATCCCAATTCCAACAGCTTCTTCGAAGATAGGTGAACGGGCTCTTCCTTTTCCATCTCACTCAATATACTAACAAAATCAAACACCATCAAGATCACCCAGTTCAGAGAATTAGATTAAAAAAACCAAAAAAAAAAAAACAAAAATATGGGCTCATATCAAGTGATCCAGTCCATTGGTCTGCGGCTTCACACAGTGGATGGAAGATGTGCCAAAATATCCCTGATAAGACAATACTAACCTTTGGTTCTGTGGCCTACAAATAGACAGTTGAGAAAAGAAAATTTTAAGACAAAAAAGGGCCGGACAAATTGGTGGCTAGGATCTTCCAACCTAGGAGAATTTGGAGCATGTTCCATCCACATAGGGACAGGCAACAGACCAACGACCTGGATTACTGAACAATGGGCCAACAGACCAGATGGAAAGGAAATGGGAACTTACTCCGTAGGCATTTGAAATTCTGGAAACCTGTTGCTGAGAAACTCGGCCAAGGTATGGATGGTAGTATCATTAGAAGAACAAATGTACCTTCCCTTTGCTTGTTCACACTCCAATAAGAATATGTGTGCCGAGGCTAAGTCGTCGATGTGTACAAACTGCATCTGCTTCAAGACCTTGCACTGCTCACGATCGCCTGAAATGTTCCGAAACTTTAGGTATCCACTTACAATTGACAGATTCGGACATCACAATCAGGATCTTGGGCGAGCCCTGAGATCACATTGACACGCCTGACCACTCAATGGTCAATAGTCCCTGTTTAATGGATATGATGAAATGAATCTATGGCTAGGATCAATTAATGATTTATGTGGGTGCCATGCCTAGTTGGTTGACAACTTGAATTAGATTAATCCATGAGATAGGTCCAACATCACATGAGGCCAGCTGCTCTGAACCTTTGGTTGTTTGTGGGCTGGACCCACTGAACCGTATGGGTGGCAATGGGTCTAGCCGACCTGGCTACATGTCGATTGCTCCAACAGGCTTGTGAGGCATGTTCGAGCAGGCGAAATGGGTGGCAGGTTATTCTCGGGCTAGAAATGAGACCCGTTTAAGTAAATGGATGCAGCTTGGACTACCCGACCCGACCTGCCTATATAGGTTATCAATGGGTTACTTACCGTCATTTACTCCATTCTTGAAACTGAGTTGGGTCCTGGCGGGTTGGCTTGGGTCAGTCGAACCCGAAACATTTACATCGATGTGATTTTCTAGCTTTGATCCGTTCACAGTTCAATCCTGGCCATCCAAATGATACATCCCAGTATGGACAGAGCATAGCTAGAAAATCAGACTTATGGTGGATAACAAATGGACCATGTTGCACAATCCAATCCATCCAAACGAGGGCCCACTGTAGGTGGGCCATAAAGGACCGTTTGATGGCCATTGAATGGGTGGGCAGTTGAGCTGAAAAAGAGTCATCCATCCAGCTTCAACCAACAAATGCCCACTAATCACAGACAAATCAGAACCGTCCAATCATTCTGATATTGCATCCCTACACCAATGACAGTGGAGCCTACAGTTTGGACGGTTTGGATTCCTCTTATTCCACAGACACATAGACACCATAAAAAAAGAAGAAGAGAACGCAGCAGCACGTACCCCGAATCAAAGCCATGCTTGTAGCGAAACATCCAGGATAGTGGGCCACAAGGAAGGGCCCCACAACAGAAGAGGGCGCCACCGTAACAAGATCCACCCCATTTTCTTCTGCAAATTCCAGAGCTGCCTTCTCAGTCAAAGTCTTCGAAATGAAGTAGGATTTTATAGGAACGTCCTGAGCCCTACAGAACTGCACGTCCGTCCAAACGCTTTCATCCATCTCCTTCACATCCTGGCCGTTGAATGCGACTGCACTGGCCGACGAAGTGTATACTACTCGCTTCACCGTCTTCGAATCCATGCATGCTCTGAGAATCCCACGCATGCCTTCCAATGCCGGTTTTATGACCATGCTTTCAGGATCTTCAGCGTCGAAGAGGATGGGATGGGCGGTATGGAAGACCCCGATGCAACCGTCGATTGCCGCTTCAAAGCTGTCTGGACGGCTGAGATCGGCATCGAAGATTTCGAGGTTTTCGGACGCGTTTGGAAGGGCTTTTAGATGTGTGGTGTCTTCTTTGAATTCTGGTTTTCGGAGGGAAGAA